>JAZDUA010000173.1:2457396-3064871 GCA_038098605.1 Gryllus longicercus | reverse complement strand
CTATTACAAATCACAACGCCTCATGTTTTTAAATAGCGACATAATTCGTATTTACGTACCTCATCACTGGTGATGGTGCAGTTTCTCAAATTACGAACAGCTTACAGACCACCCAGGCACTTCCGAATACCCACGAAGTAATGACAATAGGGTTGCTGTACGTTCTTGTACCTTTTACAATTTTTTCAAAAATGAAGAAAATAGACGACGTAGTATATATAAATGAACTTGCTACCTTCAATACCATTTGAAGAGACTGCATAGATGACAGAGTTTGCGCACTGTCGCAAAGAGATGAATGTATGGCAGCAACAACGGGAATGTGTTGACTCAATTTGTTGGATTCAGAGTCACGAAGAAAACTTCGTGATATTGGTTTAGAAAACGAATGATGTGTTTCGAGACGAATATATGAGAAAATTGATTTATTGTAGGCTGTAGAACTATAGTTTTGTGGTTGCCAATTTATCCCACTCAGCGTACAAATTCGTGACATGTGAGAATTTAACCCTTCAAAAAGAAGTTTTAAAACCTTGAGAAAAAAAAGGAATTCTAGACTTGTTGCTAATGAAATAATACCACATAATTCCAGTAGATCATAGTATTGATTAAACCTTTATGACCTGCATCGTATAAATGTTTATAACCAAAAATTATACCGATGAAAAGTGTAATTTGCGTCGTTACAGAGAAAATTATATACATTTTCATATGAGTTTTAATTATTAAGAAACTAAAGGGGGCGTTAATGCTCCTTAATGCAAATGATGCTTTTGTGAGTTGCCTGAATAATCCAATCATGGCTTCTGCGTTTACAAATGATTTTACAAGACATACAACAACTAAAGTTACAGCGTCTATTGAATCCAGGAATGTCACAACCGACATCACTACAATACCATCGTTTTGGAATATATGAAAGGCATGTTGAATAGAGAATTTGAAGGAAACAATTGCTACCACAAGTATAATTGAACTATATACTATCAGAACTCTGTTCCATCGCTTCCATTGTGTTTTTAAATGACTACCCGAAACAAGACATGGAGCAAGACCTGTCACGCGCAGAAGCATCAAAACGGGAAAGAAGGCCTCTTGAAGTTCCTCCATCGAAAAAGTCCATTTACTGACTTCAAAGAATATAAAAAAGTATACGTTTAAATCGTGTGTTAGGAGTTCAATCTAAGCAATTGTTTTCATTCAAAATATCTAACAAGTTCAAAGCATTCAATAATGATAAAAGACTTCGCACTTCCCAATAAACGTGAGTAATTTTCCTAATTGCATTTTAACGTTGCCTTCGAAGATAAATGATGTATCAAAATGAGGAAAAATATCTATAGCAATCGGTATTTGTATGATGAAAACATTTCTATATTATAACGAAACGCAAAAGACGGATTTTCTCAATTCCTGAAGTAGAAAGGTATTATTTGAGTTGCTTTTAACAGAAAAGAAAAGTTTTCAGAGTAAATGTAACAAACTTTTAGAGAATGTAAGGTGGTCATAGATGATAACTTTTCCATTATGAATTTGTGATGAAAAGTCTCTGTGTTCTAGTGACATTTCTGAGCCCGCGCCTCCCATTTGTAGGTTTGATGCCCGCGTGTAATGGCAATGCAGCCCACATAGCGGTACAGTAAAGCCAAAAACTCAATTTTGTTATTCAATTGAGAAGCAGCAAATAGATGTAGGTGAGAGTTTATTATTATAAAATAAATGATTCAATGAGTGACGTAGGGTTCGCCTAACAAGAACCATTCTTTGTACATTGGAACACGATTACGCTGTTCGGGAGATTCTAGGTTCGAATCCTGATGGTGGCAGGATTTTTGACACTAACTGCATAGCTAGGTCGAATGTAGTCGCTGTCTGGAGGGGAATTCTAGCGGCCGGCTGCTCCGATCGGTAGTTTTCAGTAGTTTCTCCGATCAACACCAGGCGAATGCGAAATCAGTACCCTAACAAACGGCCCTTGACCGCGCGCGATCTTTTCTTCCTCTTCCTTGTCCTATCCTCACCCCCCTTACACACATACACGAACATGCACTACACTACCGCACACGTCGGGAGAGCGGAGGGGAGCTTAGGTCTTGTTCCGGCTGGGGCGGTGACCCGCTTATCGGAGATACCTGGTTTGGGGGAAAACCCCGCTAGCCAACGGTAGGTCCGCGCCGGATCTCGCCATCCAGCTGGGGAAGATGACCGTCACCCCAATGGAAAAACACGCAGTATACTGGCGGGACTACGGACCTTCGCTGTTGACGCACCCGGAACTACTAACAGGCTACCAATCTTAATATCACGGCAACTTCCCTTGTCTGGGCATCGGTATCTTCATCACGACCAAGCCATCCTGCCTGCGGATATGGATAGCCTGCGGTATCTCTATGGTGGAGGCTTCAGCCACAGCCTGACTGCCCCCTCATCTCTTCGGTCTAGAGCCGTCAGCTATTGTTGTTGATTGAGGGTCGCATGCACTTTATATGCGCATGTTCCGAGAATAAATAAATTAAACGTCACTAACCTCTCAGCGTATTTATTCAGAGATATTGCATTTAATTTTGGGAATCTTTGAGAAACACGGTGAAGTAACGATGCGACCCGATGCCCTAGCGCAAGCAACTCGTTCAAACGCCATCTGGCCCCCAACACCAGTATTGAAGAAACAGATAACGGGGGTGTGGCTCTCAAATTACAGGACATGCAATCAAATGATAATTAATCTTGGAACACGAATGATAATATTGACTAAGTTTACATACACCTGGGCTCTAGATGGCTCGCGTGCTCGCATTCCATGGCGCATTCCCGGCTTCGATTCCCGGACGAGGCAAAATTGTAACTGTGCGCATTCGCTAGAAATGTCTTGTGATCTATTGCTGTGTGACTATGGGAAAGCCCAGCCTAAGGTTGAAAAGTTCAATATATGCGGTGGTCTTTGTGCTAACCACTCGAACGCCTATGGCCGTGAGGCCTCACTGGGCCACCGCTGGTCGGCCATGGCGCGTATCGGGCTATCGACCAAAACAGGACAGGACATACACCTGCGGTAGGATCGAACAACGTCTTCTCGAGTGCAAAGTTTGGCTAAATCAATGGGCAACACCTTCCTATCTTCCAGTTATCTCGTGATTCGCCCTGCTCGAGTCTTGGAAGATGACTCTGGTTTGAGGGGGCGTCGTGTGAGAGGTTTTATTTTCTAGTAATTTTTGTCTGTTGTGACTTCGTTTTGTAAAATTCTACAGTATGTTTCTATATAATTAAAATTTCTTTACATTCGTTTCAAAATTTCAAAAATGTAAATAGCTGTTTTAAAATTAATAGTCGAAATTTTTAATAATTTTGTTGAAGTCCTTTTCAATAAAAAATATTTTCTAGTGTACCCGCGATTCGATCGAAAAATTTGAACTAGAGAAATAAGATGGAAACTTGATTTTTTTGAATATTTGTACTGATGGTTAAAGAATGGCAAAGAACCTTTTTTGGCATAGAACGTCTAAATAGGCAATAAAAAAGCGTGGCGTTGATCTAGTCTAGCCAAAATCTAAACTCCCAACTGGTCTCCTGATACGTGTGATTGTGTGGTGTATATACTCGTATGTGAGTAAGAGGTGAAGATAAGACGGGAAAGAATATAGAAGGCTCGCGCGCGAACCGTGGCTAATTTTTTAGGGTACTGCTCCTGCACTAGCTTGATATTGATCAAAGAAACCATGGAAAACTACTGATGAGAGCTGCCGGCCGCTAGAATTCTCGTCGATCGATTCGATCTAGATATCTACCTAGTGTCGAAAATCTAGTGTCGATGTCTGCCACCGTCGAGACTCAAACCCTAGGACCTCTCGGTCAGAGACACTGCAGAGGCCGCGACAACGCTGGCTCCCATCTATAAGAGCCTGGTTGAGTTACTTTACCTCCTGACATGTATATGCGCAATTTCCCACGATGACGGATAATTTCACAGCTAGCCAGATGGTGCCGAAAATCCAGAAACACAGGAGTCTTCGAGATTGTTCACTTTTGTAAATGCTTTTTCGTAAATATTATAAGCGGCGCACATAATGTGTACAAAGTCAGCGCCACTTTTCAAAAGCAACCAAAGCGAATGTAGTGTTGAAACTGAATGTGCCACATCGCACAAGGAATCATGGAGGTATGCAAGAGACCGGATGTATTTGACTTCGTTTAGTTGTTTCTGAAAATGGTTTTCTAGTCGCAAACAATACGAATTACCTCTTACGTCAGGCATGACCCGTTGATTAAATAAGTTACTTCTTTCCATAAGATCTAATCTAGGAGTAAGAACTGTTTGATTACAAAGTTTAAGATTTATCATCGTGAATAATTTACGAATCGTAATAAGGAAGAAAAGAAATTGAAGATAAGCCGCCAAGGCAATGTAACTAGCCAAGTCGCGAAGATTTTTAGTGGCAATAAATCCCATGTTATATTTTTTGTACAAGTTCACGTAAGCCCAATCTGATAAGACTTTACTAAAAATCTGTAATATAATGCAACCAGATACGTACATTTGCGTGAGGTTCTTGATCTCTTTTAAAACATTTTTACTAGTAAAACTCATTGCAATTAAAATATTTTCAAGATCATCTAATAAAGCGGAAATTTTATATCGATGCATATATCCAGTAACCAACCATACGACAATGATAATTGCGTTAGCTAATTCTTGAAAAATTAGTACTACGTGAAGGATCACTGACTCGGAATTTTGAATGTAGTTCAGAGATTGTGAAATGGAATATTTCACCATCATTCCAGAAAACACAATTAACACAGCACTGTAGAGCAGAGACAGTAAGAAACTAAGCGAACACGCGCGCTGACGGCCCAAGGGGAAGCAAATGGGGCCATTCCGCAACGCGAAGCGCGAGCAGCACGGAATGGAACGCAGCTCTCATGTTCACAGTTACCTCCACGCTGAACAGTTCTGGCTCCTACCAGAAAAAACAGATGGGTGAAAGCAAGGAAAACAGTAAGTCTCAGTAATTTCTTACAATTGGAAGTTGTCGTGAGGCAGCAAGATTAATAACCTTACCGTTTACATTTCGTTCGTTATTTCCTAACTACTCAAGGAATGGGTTCAACAAACTTCTAAAGCGTACCGAGAGGGGTGGCTCGGGGCATTCACTGATGTCACTGCTGTGCCTTTGACCGGGAGGTTCTGAGGTTCGAGTTCCGACGGTGGCAGGATTTGCGACAGTACTTTAACAGCTAGGTCGAATTCAATCACTGTCTGGAGGAGAATTCTAGCTGTCGGCTGCTCTGATCAGTAGTTTTCCGTGGTTTTCTCCGATCAGTACCAAGCGAATGCTGGAGAGTATGACTCTATCAAACGGGCCGCGCGCGATCTTTCCTTCCCATTCCTTATCATATTTTACCCCTTACACACACACTTACAATTACATGCACTACACTATCACACGGGGCGGGAGACCGACCGGGAGCTCAGAGCTTGTCGCGACTGGGGCGGCGCCCCGTTGGTGGGAGATACCTGGTTGGGACAACCCCCACTAGCCGACGGTGGATCGGCGTCGGATCTTGACATCCATTGGAGGAAGATCACCGTCACTCCAGAGGGAAAAATCATGCACTGCATTTACGGGACTACTGACCTTAGCAGTTGGGGCGCCTGGAATCATTACCATCAATCGACCTAAAAAGGATTTTTTTTTAGTTATTACCCTTTGGACTGAAAATATTTTGAACTATGTTCGATTTCAATTTTTAGAATGAAATTAAAATTTCAGGACACTATCAGAGCAAGACTCTTAGTTGTTTACGATACTCACTTATAGTAACTTTACAAGCAGCTTTCAAACAATCGCTTCCACGAAAAATGTTTATTACATTCTTCGTGTCAATTCGTTGAACATCTTGCAATTTATTCGGACAATGATTTTGGTCAATTGTCATTGAAAACTAGTTGTGAAAGGAATTCGTGCGATACTCTTTGAAGACCGGAGCGAAGACATTGTTATCAGAAATTAAATCCATTTTCACACAATATACGGCATGCTTAATTTTTTACAAAATCCTTCCAATTACAACACTGCTGCTGGCGGAAGCATCAATCAACTTCATACTTGACGCTGCCATAACGTGATCTGTGCGTTTGGGGAGATTAAATTATGGTAAGTTAGTATTTAATGTTAATGTTACTGGCAGTAGCGATTATGCTTTGCTGCCAAAATCACTTCTGACCCATCCCGGTTTACAATTCCATATCTCTCATCAATATCCCAAAACTTCAGAAGTATGAAAAAGTTAAAAATTCACGATACATATTAAGAGAATTGAATTATGAAAATAAACAGTTTTGGAAGAAATGAAACTGTCTTATTACAAGATTGCTGCATTCTGTAATTAAATGAGACTTAAATTATACTTACCTGTTGGCATGTTCCTTCACAGGAAATTACGAGTAATGTCATAATGGCTACGTAAAGGCACGCGTCGATGCCGAAAAGCGCAGGGTACGTCCAGTTGTAATCCGTGAAGCTCCAAGTAAAGAGACGCAGATAACTGTAGAGTAAATAACCAATCGCACAAAAATGTAGCACGTAATAAACAAAAATATATGTGAAAAGAACTTATTGAGCTCCGTAGCTGCATCACATGATGCAACGTGATATTCGCTCAATGTTCTGACCTTCTTCAGATATAAATTTATTCCCTTTGCTGAAGACGGGCCAAACGAATAAGCAATGTTACATGATGTTGATGAGTATCTCCATAATTTGTCTTCGATATTCGGTGGAAAATCGACCATTAAAGTCGACATTTTTTTAATAAGTTCATTTATCGTAATAAATGCTTTTTTCAAGGTGTTCGTATACCATGAAAACTGATAAAACAATAAAACAGCAATCGCCTTGTTGAAACAATATACAATACTATAAATTGCACTTCCACTATTTTTCTTAGTGAGAATAAACAAAGCAGATTTAGAGAGCTGGACTAGAATCCACACACAGAATATCACTATGAATAGAACTTCTGTTTTCACTTCGGACCTTGTTTCGTTTGCTTCAACACTTGCAATAACACGGGATACTAAGCAAAACATACTGTTGGCAATTTTTGCATGTTTGCTTGATTTTACTGCCGAGATGGTTACGGAGGATATTCCAACAAACAGAACGGAAATCATTCCTATCCAGTCCATAATACACAGAACAGGAGAGGTGTGCTCCCCAAGGATCTCTAAGACGTCGTCACGAATAACCACTAGCAGCGTAACCGTCGTAACGGCCACTATTGCACCGTACACTCTTCCTTTGTAGATGGTTCTAAAAACAACGCCCGGTCGGCACCTTCTTTTACGTGAAAGGGAAAAAGGCCTGCCAGTTTTAGAGCAAAATGCAATTTAGGTTGTTTCATTTTGTTAGTCACGTCGGTTCACGAGAAAATGAACTACCGTCGGTTAATTTTATGAGTGCAATAGTATTTTAGGTTGGTTATCTGATTCATATACGTAATTAAAAGTTTTTCTAGGCATAATTTCTTGGTAGAGCAGAGAAACTAGTAGTTACATAAATTAATTAGACATGATGCTTCACACGAGAATACAGTGGAAGTTAGTCCCATGTTCTTAATGACTTAATTAAGAAAAGGGACTTTGCTGTTACGAGTGGTATTTACGTAATGACTCAGTGATATTACATACGTTCATTTAATTGATCCAAGAAATGGCAGCGAGGAATTAGTGTCACAAACATGTTGAAAGAATGGGTGCTAAGACTAAATGGTACCATCAGCAGAATGTTAATTGATTTCATCGAGAAGATACCTGCCCCTCTATTTTTCATGAATGAAATTCTCGTCAATGCTCGTACTGCTTCCTCATCAGAGAGCCCAAAGGACGTGAGCAATCTTTTTAATGGAAATAATGTTAATAGATTAATGCCTCTGTGAGATAAAATGTTGGTTGACTGCTTGTAGTCGTGATGAGTAGTGTGTTATCATGCCTGCGAGCAACGAAGTGTTAGTCTTCCCGTAATTAATTAAGCCTCCCATTCGGTTTCGGATGGTAATACAATGGATGAACTCTTGTGCGACAGTAAATATATATTTTATTTTTTTAGGACATATGCACTAATTTTGTGAAATATAATCTCTGGATTAGTATAGTGCGGTAATAAGAATATTAAATGAGGCTATGAGCGGTTGTGAACATAATATTGATCTATACGATGATCGAATATTGTTGAATCATCATGACATACTAGGGGAATAAGGGCCAGTAGTTGAATAAGATCCTTTTTCTGGCTTCATTGATGTTATTGGCAGTGTGATATAGGAGTGGCAGTGCACGTTCTGTTGTGTTTTTCTTTAAAAAAACAAGTGTCGCAAAATTTACCATTTCATTATTTGAATATTAATATTGAATTTTATTAGGATATTGTTTTCTAAATCCCAACCATTGGATATTCAACCACTCCACCTTAATTTTCGATTAAGGCTGGTTCCTGTTTGTAGTGTTCCGTTGTAGTACCTTGGTTGTGTTCCGTTGTAGTACCTAGTAAGTACCTTGGTAGAAACAAAGTCGGAATGGGTCATTAGAATGTGAATAGACTTTTCTTCCTAGCATTTTACCAAACTGTAAGTACTAAAATGTGTGGTTGAGAGTTTTCCCCTCTTTCTATTGGACCAAACTTTTGGTCACAAGGAAAGTGAGAGTGACCAATTACTAGAAATTTATTATTTATAAGTCGGATTGGGTCATTTGAATAATAGTGAATGGATTTTTCTTCTTAGCATTTTATAATATTGAATGCCAATCTGTAGGTACCAAAATGTGTGGTTGAGAGTTTTCCCCTCTTTCTATTGGACCAAACATTTGGCCACAAGGAAATTATGAGTGGCCACGTACTAGACATTTATGATTTGCAGGTCATCCACACTCAGATCTGGAGATGCACAAGATACATTTATTTAAACTGCAAATGGGTATAACCAGGAGGTACCTAATTACATAAATAAGATAATATAGCTAACATGCAAATTATATAATAATAATAATAATAATAATAATAATAATAATAATAATAATAATAATAAGGGTACGACAATAATCATAGAAACAATAATAATTTTAATAACTTTAATAATAATAAATGACATTAATAATAAAAAGAATGATATAAAAACTGGCTGATTCATAAAATATTAAAATACCTTTGGAAAAAGTAAGTTCTATAATCTAAATTCGCACTGAATGTTCAACTAAGACCACACTGCACTGCACTTAAATTCATTTCACTTCACTTCACCATGACCCTTTAATCATTTCCTTCATTATTTCTGTTCTACACTGCACGACACCTCACTTTACAATATATCACTTACGCATCGCTATATTGCCTACTCAGTTAAGTCCCTCATTTACTTAGTAATATCCTAAATTAATTTCCTAAACTACTGATCGTTTCGAAGAAAGGTTTCAAAGGTTTTTGACGGCAATCTATTCCATTCTGTTATCGTTCGAGTGTTATTACTTAGCACAACAACGATATTGCGGTTCTGGCTTCCGCATTGGTCAGAATACATAATTAGTTTGTTTAAGATTTGGAAGTTTTTCATATAATATAAAATACATGATTCTATCTCTTGAGAACCTCTAGATGGGATTTTTTCATCCCGTGTAAATGTATGTGAGTTATTACTACGCGTATAGTGAATGTTTTCACCGGAGAATATTATGTCGCGTACTCTTGTTAGTTGTTACTGCTCTCCAGTTTTTTAATCGCAAAAAATCACAGTGAAGTTGCAGATTGTAAAATTCACGGTGAGTTTTTGCGATTTCAAAAAATCGGAAGGTGGTGGTGCAATTCTGGCTTCAGTTTCGGATTCAGCATGTCGACATACATAGAGAAACGTATGTCAAGTCTTCTGGCCTGACAACAACCCCCGAAAAGAAAAATACAATTACACGGTGTTTTTTCTCGATTAAAAAAACTTGCGGGTGGTGGCGCAAGTCTGTCTTCAGATTTGGATCCAGCACGTCGACATAGATAAACGTTTATCAATTCTTTGGGTCTGACAACAAAGCCCGAAAACAAAAAATATAATTTCACGATGTTATTTGCAATTTCAAAACAATGTATACTATGTATATGTACAATTATGTATATATATATGTGTGTGTGTATATATATGTATATGTGTGTGTATATATGTGCCATAGATGTATACAGGTCTGTGTATATTTATATATTGGGTGTATATGCTCGAAAGAAGTGTATTGTAAATTGTTTTTGAATTGTACGTATACATATATTGTAAAACTGTAGGGTTATGGCTACCACCTGGCAATCAGCCAATTGTAGCAAAATAAATATTATTATTATTATTATTATTATTATTATTATTATTATTATTATTACTATTATTATTATTGGAGAATGGTGACGATATTCTGGCGTCAAGATTCGGATTCAGCGCATCGATATAGTGCATAGAGAAGCGTGTCAAGTCTTTGGATCAGACAACGTTTTTTTGTGTGACTCTGATATTCAAGAAAAGTGTAAAAGTAAATAGAATGTCTAAATTAACTTTACAAAATGAATTGTTTTATTTTTGTAACGTCAAAAAGCGGAGAAACGAAGGTCACCTGTATTTCCTTTATTTTGTATGGTTTTTAAGATTCAGGAACGACTTCACTGATACATTTCGTATTTACTACCACCTGACAACTGTCTACTATTTTACGGAACACTTTTACGAGATAGACTCATGCTGCAAATAGATTAGGTAACAATAACCTTCTGTTGATAGCATATCTTTGGATAAAGGTAGAATCTGCACATATGATTGCTGTTATTTTTTATCAACGAGTGGCGACCATTATCTCACATGCACGTTCTTGCTTATGGTAAACTGGAAGATATGATGCATTTGTTTACTTATGGTCAACTCTTTGATCTTCTGATGTTCAAGCACATTTTATCACTTATATAGAAAAGTTGGCTGGGACAAGGAACACTTAATGATTGACGGAAAGTATATGTTTTAATAAATATAAGCTAATAAATAAATAAAGCTTTTTTCTAATAAAAAGGTGTATATCCGTTTTAATCAGAATTACAATTTTAAAGACTTGTTCAGTTTTTCCAAAAAATATGTTCTATTGAATTACCAGATCGATATTTCTCCGGACGAGAAGCCGATACGAGCAATCTGCCGAGGAGTCGCTGCCCTTGGAGCGTTGAAAGAGAATAAAAAAATGCCGTAGATTAAACATCGATGTATTAACGCCGAGGTTTTTTAACATGTTGTTTTAACATGATGTTTTGTGATAGACGTTTTTTCTTTTCCAATGTTTTGTTCTTAATGAAAAATTCTAATGATCATAATAATGTAATGTTAAAATACGTAATAATACCTGATAGTAACACTTCTTCATGTGCTGGAACCAAAGGAACCTTCTTTGCACTATCTTCATCGTCCAAACTCTCTCACCCGAAATGACTTTCATGCCCTTGTGTTTCCTCTTTCTTCATATTCATTTCTGATTTTGAAATATGGTCAACAAATACGCAGTAGACGTAGGGTTTGCCCCCTCTTCTCGTATCCATATTTGGCGAATTGATAAACACGAATATTGTCAAATTAATGGACACGAATTTAATGTTCGAGGTTACTGATCCAATCTAAAAACATCGATGTTGAAAATCAACGATGTTTTTATACTGGATGCCGCATCACTAGTTGGTGTTTATGGAGATGAACATTGATGTCGTATCATTTTTCGTTAGCCGAGTGACTCGTCTGCGCAGAAAGAGAGCTGCAAGGCGTGCCATTCGCCTGCTTGTACTCGCTTGAGTACCGTCAGCTCCAGCATCCTGGGCTCGCTCGCGCTGGACTGATTCACGGACCATGACGAGCTTTGCGTTTGGAATGAGATTTTGAGAACAAACTATTGATGTTCCAAAACATGGACATTGAAAATTTTAAAAAAAATCCGTTGTGTGTGTTACCATGTAGTTTTGTTTTATTAACAGGTTATGTTTAAAAAAGGTGGTTTAGAAATCTCTAATGTTTACTTTCACACTGGAGAGAATTTAAAGTGACAGGGACCATTTGTTTTACATTTTATATTAAGTATAACACAACAAACTTAAAAATTATGAGAACAATTAACAAAAGTGAATCTGAAAGCGTGAGCGCCCAGGGTCATCTCAAGGGGTTAGAGCATCCGCAGTTCGCTGTGAAACGATGCAGGAAGAGGGGGAGACCATACTCCACCTGTGCGAGCGTTGACAGTTTCTCCGCTAGTGAAATACGAGGAAATGCATAGGATGTAATAGAGCACTGGGGTCATATCTCCGAGAAAAGATAAGTCTGCACGATAAAGGTAGTTTATCAACATTTGCTTCTTCGAACTTACAGTGGTATCATCAAATTTCATTCATTTCTATAGACTTTAATAAAATTGTGAGTATGGGAGATTTTCATTCATAAACAATGAAATGTCGGCATGAAAACTTCGATGTTAAAAATATCTGCTTTAATCATGTTTAAAACATCGATGTTTCTATAAAAACGTCAATTATTTGAAAACACCGACATTGATGTCGCACCCCTGGCCAATCAATTCGTGGAGTCGCTCATATCGAGTATCATCTCTGGTTTCAAGGTCGAGCGAATTTCGCTTGGCATGTCGTGGCGAGCAACACCCTGTCCTACTGTCGTAACATCTGGTGGATTTTGCGTAAACTGGCGCGGCGCTCGAGCAAAATCGTCTCGTGCAGGACTCTGCTCACCAATCAGGAGCGCCATGTAAAATGGGTCATATAGTCGATGATCATACACTTGGTTTTATAAGGTTTTCCAGAACAAGCATGCTTATTGGCAAAATGTGATCATCTTCGCCCACACGACCTAGAAGTTAATAACTTTTATTTTAATTTTATTTTTTTAAGTTCGCATTTCAAGAACTTGGTCATACAGCGACCACTGTGAATTTTTAACTGTAGTGGGAACAGGTAATGACAGTACAAACACACACAAACATCCATGTACGAGACGTGATTTGAACCCACGACCCTCCGAGCCGAGGCCTTCGATAGCCTTAGCGACTTCGGCGATCCAGGTCGGTTTGTTAATAACATTTGTTCTGATCCAATACCATGAACAGAAAGAGTAAAAATGTCAGAAACTAGAGCCACGACCTGAGAGGAGAGAGTGCGTAAGGAGCCCCAAAACCCCAAAGGCGGAGGAGGGGGTGAGCACAGGCGCAAGGGTCATAAACCGGAGCACAGGAGGGGGAGACGAGCGTGCGCAAGGCGGCGAAGCAGACGGCAGGAGCGCTGGCGGCGCCGAGGCCTGCGGGGGCGGCGGCGGGGCGGGCGGTCTGCGGCGGCCGGCCGCTGGCGGTCGCGCCGGGGCCGAGCGGGGTGGAGCGTGGGCGTGGGCGGGGGCGGGGGCGGTGAGGGGCGCCGTGCGAGCTCCCGTCCGTTGTCCGCGCTCTCGCATTTCCATCCGATCTGCATACATATTAGAGCCTCGTGGCGGCGGCGGCGGCGCCCGCGGAGGCCCGTCCCCACACGCCACCCCCGCCCGCGCCCCGCCCGCGCCCCGCCCGCGCCCCGCCCGCGCCCCGCCCGCGCCCCGCCCGCGCCCCGCCCGCGCCCCGCCCGCGCCCCCCGCCGCCCCGCCGGTCGCCCCGTTTTATCCGTTGCGCATGTTAATGCCCCCTGACGGCGTTCGCCCCCACCCCCTCCCTCCACCCCTCCTTTTCCTCCGACCGCCTGCGAGTCGGCTCGCGCTGCGCTCTGCGCATTTTTTTTTTGCAAGTGAGGGGGAGGCTACGGTCCGAAAGATATTCCTTTTCTCACGGGTGCTGCCGACCGGGGTGGCTCGAAATGCGGTAATCTTTTATTGATTAATTTTTGACTGAATGGTCGAGATACGATTTGGAACTTTTAGAATTGTGATTGCTCTCGATAAAACGCAGCGGTTAATTAAATAAATGTGTAAGAAGAATAAAATTCGGGGGCTATTCACATGGCTGTTTCGGTTCTTTGGTAAAACCATTATCTTTGCGTGGAATACTAGGATTATAAAATGAATAATAATGGATGTAAAACTAGTGACATTTACTAAAAGTTTTAGATCTGACAATCTGCGACTTTCTAATGTGGTAAGTCTGATATTCTTAGTTTCACCTTGTTAATTATTCAATAGTATTTTAATAGAACTTATGAGAAACGTTCAGATATTATAATAAAAATAAAATATAGCAAAGAAAATATCCTCTGGTTAGCACACTAACAGAGTTCTCAGGTTTTCAGTGTACTTTTTTAAAAATACCGATATCTATTTCAATTATTCGTTACTGCAGATACGTAAATGTAAAGATGTATTGAGAATATTATAAGATTTACTTTTTTATTTTTTTGTATTGATGCCTTGAAAAAATATAGAAATGCATTTTATTTTGATGAAGTTATGTAGAAATAGTCTCTAATTTACTATTCTCGTTTCTTCTCTCTCTAAAATCAACTGTTATATTGAACTTCTTTGATCGTAGATATGTAGTAAAAAATAAGTATGTTGTACAACGCATACACTTTTCTTTCAAACACGTCAAATCTGAAATGCAGAAACTGGATATTAAATCCTCTTTGGATCTTCGTAGTCTTAGAAAAAGTCAACTTGTGCTCGCTGGGACGGGCAGATGTGCCCGAAGGAAATAAATTTTAATTAGCTTCTGGGAGAAGTGGAACGCGTGTCGCTGGTAAACTGGTGCGATTTAATAGGCGAGGGGCCACAAACTGAGTTCCGCGCACATCCCCCGCGGAATTTAATAAGTTTAGTCCTTCGGGGAAACGCAGGATGTTCCGACATTCTTCCGCGAATCTTTGATTTGTTTGAGAAGGCAGGGAACGAGCTGCAATTACCCTCGCGAGAACGGTCTACGCAGAAGGCTCCTGGAAGAACTGGGGCATCCTTAGGTTCTATTCAAATGACTTCTCTTCTGAATAATATACGAGCTCTGAATGTCGGTGAAAGGAAAATTGACGTTCAGGTGGAAATGTGTATATTCAGAATATGAGAACATTTGCGGCCTTCATAAAGCGGTTTAGTGTTGTAAATGTTAAAACAAACAGAATAGTGAAGTGGCTCAATATAATTTAAACACAATTTACATGATTGGCATTAATGCCCAACATTTGGGACTAAATATGGCCGGCAGCCACTAAACCATCAATGTAAAAAGGGTCGTTTAATTGTTCTACAATAACAAAATAAGTAATACCGGTCATATTTCAGCCATCAGATCCGCTCATAATCATGCCCATATCTCTATTATACATCGTTCATGTCTCTCAAAACAAAGTTTCGTTTCTAAAATGAAAAGTTACTCGTACATTTCTTACTTATCCTCAGGATAAAATTGGTAATGTTTCAACAATGTCATCTTCAGATTCGTTTCTAGACCCTAAGAGATTGAAGAGCACACTTTTGGAGAAACATAATGAATTGTTTGATGATTAATATGAAGTTGCAACAGAATGTGACGGAGGAAGCGCAGAGCAAATCAATAAAAATAATTAATAGTGTCTCTAATTCATCTAAATGCTAAGATTATACATAATTTCAAATTAGGTTGTTGAATGAAAAAAAAGTTCCGAATTCATTAGAGAACCTTACAAATCGATTTTAGTACATTCACTGTGATTTAGTTATCTGATGTAAAATTTATAATAATCGAATAATGTTTTTAAGTTAATTTCAGAACAAACTTTTAATTTTCTCTTTTTATCATTTCAATAACATGTACTTCTAATTTTTGTACATTCCAACTTTTCGGATTTATTCGATTCTTTTGAATGAAATTTTAGCTCACAGATTTGACAGTGCACAATTTAATTCCTGTTATAAAATTTCGATGTCATGTTTAACCTCTGAATAATTTTCATTCATTTCAAACGCTTCCAAAATTGGCACACCATATTCCTTAAGCACATTCAGAGTACCATACAATAATATCTCCATTTAAAAAATCTTATAATGAAAATAGGACTACATACGTTAGTAAACATTTGAACGCGATGCTATTAAAATATTTTCAAAAAAATTATTTTACTTTCATTTTTTCCTCTCCAAGCTACTTTCAACAATTATTTATTTAATCGTAAATGTGAAGTTCGCCATTTCTGTTACCACTTCAACATACAAAACAAGTTTCTGGGCACCTTCGAAAGAACAAAGATCAAAGAGGTATTTATTGATGGAGACTTTTTCTGCTTCTCTGCCCACTCACTTTCGAGTTTTCAATTAATTCTATACTCGGATACTCCCAGTTTCGTTTCAGGAAATTCTCACTATTACAAATTCACAGGAAGCGGAAGCTTGTTCTGTTTCCCTTCGTTCAGAGACAAAGCTACCTGCACTTTGATTGTCCTTTGAGCAGTACAAAGCACCACCGCTCACGTGAAATTGTGTCGCTGCGCGGCTGTTCAATCTCCTACGCGATCAACTTTATTTTCATGCAATCGATGATTATCCTTTCACGTTTCTCCGTCCTCAGTTTCATTTATCTATCTCGAGAATGCTTTTTTATGCAAACACTAACATATTTTAAACTAGCAGTATCCGAAACTTCGTTTTCATGGAGACTCGAATACTTTTTTAGACAGCTTAAGTAAAAAAAGTAGCAATAAAGTGTGAAATATGTAATTGCTTTACAAATTACTATACATTAATATTACAGAAAACTCTACAGTAAATCGTCTTGTACATTGCGTTTTTTAGTTTTACGTTCAGAAGCAAGGACGAATGCTTTTTGCCGGCCCGGATGGCCGAGATCGCTCAGGCAGTAGTGTCCTAGCGATCTCGGGCCGAAGGATCGCGGGTTCGAGTGCCGCCTCGGGCATGGTTGTATTGTGTTCGTCCTTTCACACCTTTATCATCATCATATCGTGTCATCCTCATAGTTACCATACCGTCACACGCAATGACGGTCGCTAATGACTTAGAAGTTGATGCGATCTTAAATAACAAAAAAAAAAGGACCAATACTTTTGGGTAATCACTCACTCAACAGCATGCTACCCACACATGACTATTTCTAAAAAAACTTTTACATAAATGCGTTTTTTAAAAATCTGCTTTTGTGCTATATTGATTGCTACTGAGATACACTATTTATTGGTAAACTGATGTCTCTTGTAATGAAACTAGTAGTTTCTAGATTATTATTGCAATTCTTTGTATGGACTTTTTTTCTCTTTTTGCCTAGACGCCAAGAATAACAACTTGACTCTATATATTTCCTTGTAATGCAGTCATGAACGGATTATGCTACAATGTTTTGGTAAGTTGATTTTTTTAGTATTATTTTCTTTGTTCATAAGTATATAAATTAACATATAAATTAAATAACTTGATACCATGTGGCTAGGCTGAAGGGGGGGGGGGAAGACCTGAATGGGGAAAACTTGCAGTAGAAGAGTACGTACTAATCTACCAAACTTTTCTATACAATTTAATTTGTGGCGCGGACGCGTTGGCCTTCCAGTCCTCAGCACTTGAAAAGGGACACTGAAGATCGTCCGCACCCTCGTAAATAAATAAATAAATAAATAAATAAATAAATAAATAAATAAATAAATAAATAAATAAATAAATGAATAAATGAATAAATAAATAAATAAATAAATAAATAAATAAATAAATAAATAAATAAATGAATAAATGAATAAATAAATAAATAAATAAATGAATAAATAAATGAATAAATAAATGAATAAATAAATGAATAAATAAATGAATGAATGAATGAATAAATAAATAAATAAATAAATAAATAAATAAATAAATAAATAAATAAATAAATAAATAAATAAATAAATAAATAAATAAATAAATAAATAAATAAATAAATAAATAAATAAATGTGCGGTTAAGGTGTGAGAAACTGTTATCCCACTGCCCCATCACCCCATATCATCGCCTCAACACCTACTCACACACTGAGTAACAACGCCCCCATCCGCACGCACCCATCCGCCCCGTTTCTCTGTGGCCCCACGTCCCACTGCCGCATTTCCCCACCGGTCCGCCGTTCCTCGCCCCACTGCCTCACTCCCATTGCTCCACTGCACCTCCTCCCCTTCGCCCTGCCTCTCCCCGCCCCTCCCCTCCCCCTGACTCCCACCCCGCGCTGGGGCTTCGCGGCGACCGGCTGTCGCGTCTCCCCGCGGCGAAGAGCCCCCCGTGATCATAAGCTATTGCCCGCGACCCCCCATATATCTCCATAAGACAGACGCTAAGCCTGCGGCCGCCCAATTATTTATTGCTCGTCCTGCTGAAGGATAAGAGGTTCGGGTCGCGGTGCTTCGACTGCGTTCTGTTGCGCGGCGGAGCCGGAAGCGCTCGCGCGCGCGGGGGAGGAACGGCGGGGAAGGCGCGACCCGAGGAATAAGGGCGGGCCGGGCGCCGCGGAACCAGAGGCGGAGAGGCGGACCCGACGCAGGCAACACACACACACACACACACACACACACACACACACGGCAATCGCGGTGGATATATACCGTACGTACAGGGGTTAACTTAATAATAATAATAATAATAATAATAATAATAATAATAATAATAATAATAATAATAATAATAATAATAATAATTAATTGTCTCCTATATTATTTCAGTAGAGAACTTTCAGTGGATATCTTTTGGAGCTCCTACACGCATCCAATATTTATAAATGAAGTATTGAGGTATGTAAATAAAGAGAATTTCACGGAGACGTGATAAATTTCACTTTGACATTAAAAATACGAAGGATTTGTTTAAAGAAGCAGCATCTAAATATTCATGTCAAATGCAACCCGCAACACTGTCACCTAAATCGTTAAATAACTTCTTAACGAAGCGTTCTAGGGCCATGAAAACTAAAACGTTTCTCATAAAATTCCATTATATTTTAGTACTTATTTTAGTACTACCAATGTCACCTATATTTCAACCCTTGGTGATGGTGGCAATCTTTGTGCCGTCACGATTACAAGGCTTAGATTCCTCTATCTTATACTATTTATGCTTTCTGTGAACACTGAGGTTTGCACAGACTGACACGGTTTATTTGCATGATTATTAATTTAAGATTCGATCTCGCAGCAACAACTAGAAGTACAACTAAAAGTATAATAGTGGCTTCATACAGATGAAGATTGTTTGTTATGCGTGCAGTGCATCCATTCATTTAACGTTTTGCTGTGGACCACAAGTGCTGTGCACCTAATTATGGAGGGAACTACGATGGAAACAGACCTCATATTTCAATGTTTCAGTTTCACGATACCCTTAGAAAAAATTAGGGCGGAGTTTAACATACGAGAGTTTTCGCACAAGTACGCTAGTAAAATCAATCATAATAGATGAAAATCACGATATTTTCTTAAGGCTTTTAGTTTTAGTTTTAGTGTAGAAAGTGCAGATGGTGATTTTTCTGTGAACATAGCTTTCCGTAACTCATCACGATGTATTCTGGATGTTGTAGGAAAAATATCAATATACAGATCAGACGGCCCTGCTTTCATTCCCCATTATGCTTTGTGTAAGAGTGTTTTGTTACCAGATCTACAATTTATCAATTAGCACTTGCATTAAAAACAAAAGCTCGTAAGTGCCAATGTTACTAATCAATCGTACATGATTGAATACTAGTGATTCCGGGCGCGTCAACACCTAAGATCATTAGTCCCGTAAGTGTTGTGCAGGTGTTGCTCGGGTGGCGGCGGTAATCTTGCCCCACTGGATGGCGAGGTCTGGCGCCGACCTGTCGTCGGCTAGCGGGGTTTTCCTCGACCAGGTATCTCCCATAAGCGTGGCACCGCCACAGCCGGGACAAGCCCTAAGCTCCAAGCTAAGTGTAATGGGTGAGGATAGGACAAAGGAGGGGAACGAATTGCGGGCCGTCCGTTACCCGTTTGTTTGAGTACTGCTCCGGTGTTCGCCTGGTGATGATCGGAGAAACCGACTACCGATCAGAGCAGTCGGTCGTTAGAATTCTGCTGCAGACATCTACTGAAATCGTCCTAGCTACCTAGTTAGTGTCGACAATCCTGCCACCGTCGGGCCTCGAACCTAGGACTACCCGGTTAGAGGAACTGCAGTGGCATCAGTTGATGACCTGAGCCACCTCTCCCGGTTAGACAATCGTAGGATGCTTTGTACTGTAGTACTGAAAGTAAAGTGCGATTACGATAAATCGTGACAGTTAGTGGTTGTAAAAAATTGAAAAGTGCTCAGAGATAAAACTAATGGTGTAAAAAGCTCATACATTTTTTTCATTAGTAGAAACTTTAGCTATTTTTGAGAATTTCGAGAGTTCTACGACAATACGACCTGCCCGTATTGTAAGTTAGTCTAATGGAGATAAAAATAAGGAAAAAATTGGAGCCGTTTGTAAGAAATTATATTTTATAAATCGACCTTCATTTCATGCAAAAAGTACGCAAAAGAACTCATATTAAGATAGCACATTTTAATTAATTTTCATTTCTTTTCTCAAAAACGGCTCTAAATTTTTTTCAGTTTTTTTCCACGGAAACATCATAGAACGCTTTATTAAATAGTTTATATTTTATTTTCGATGAACCATCTGAATTTTCGAAAATTTCAATATTAGAAATATTGTAAGAACGTGCTGTTATTCGATTCACTAATAATATTTAGAAGCCATGCTCGTTTCGTAACGTATCACCACATTTCCTCGTTTGTGACAGCGGTGTTCTGGATCTTGCCTGAGGGTGTGAGGGCGTGGATAACGGTGACGAGCAGCAGCCTGTCGGGTGGTTCAAGCGGTGGTCTCTGATTCCACGAACGGCCGCGCTTGAGGCCTGATTGTGGGTAACGCACAAGCCAAGCAAAGTTTGCTTTCGCGGCCGAGGAGGCAACTGCTTTTCGGAAGAAAAACAAACGAAGAAGGAAACCCCCATTTGTTCAATGTTTAAAGAAATAACTTTCATCACAAACGGTCATTTTGGGGTTTGTTTTTATCTCAAATAAGTTTCCAGACGTGTCTGCATTGGACAAGTTTTTTTTTCCGACATTAAAGAGAACATCGACGATAAACCAAGTAATGTGAATTCAAAATTCATTATCTTTTCTAATACATTTTGTATTAATACTTTCTCATATACGTACGGAATGATAATAGATAATATAAGTCACGTCGAGAATGATATGTAATGTTGTGAAAAAATTCAAATTTCAATTGAAATATATGTAAAACATGTCGGTCATACCGGCAGGATTTTGTACACGAGTTACATAGCTACGTCGAATTCTGTGGCGGTCTGGAGGGGAATTCTAGCGACCGGTTTCTGGGATCGGTAGTTTTCCGTAGTTTCTCCTGTCAACACCAGACAAATGTCGGAGTAGTATCCTAATAAACGGGCCATGGACCTCGCGCAATATTTCCTTCCTCTTCCTTGTCCTATCCTTACCCCCTACATACACACACTTACACTTACATGCCCTACCCTACATGCATATTTGGAGATGTGCCGTGCGCTTGTTCTGGCTGGGCGAATACCCCGGTGATGGGAAATACCTGGTTAAGGAAATTCCCGCAAGCCGTCAGATAGGTTGGCGCCGAATCTCTTCATCCAGCGAGGGACGATTACCATCACCTCCAGCGAAAAAACATCTTCTTCATTTGCGAGACTAATGATTTTAGTAGTTGACGGACATGGAATCACGAATCAATGAAATCAAACGATATATTCAATGGATATATTTTATAGTATTCTCATTTTATAGTATAGTTAACCATTTCCGTTATTTCACGCAACAGAATCTGGTTGACATTGACACGCAATCAGACATTGGTTGGAATCTGATTCAAGTTAAGTAATTACATTAACACATTATAAGGTAAACAAATTGTATATTACACAAAGCGGGAGATAATCACTCATAATAGAGAAAAAGACAGACAGTTTCAAATAATGTCATGAGTGTCCATCTCTCGTTACTTGGGACGTGCAGTAAAGAATCCCCACACGCAGTCTGTTGACGTTCAAAAACGTTCCGCACTATTAAATTACAGAGCAGGGAGTCCCACCCATCGACCCTGATTGCGCGCACTGCTGCAAACAACGGGGCGGTGTGTGCAGAGTGTGGATTACGCACTGATTAGCTGCTTATCCGTATCAAATTCGCGCTCCGCACAGAGCCGAGGGACGGCGGGCGGCCACGCCCCGGGAAGAGCACAAAAGCGAAATGCGCCAGCTCCTAACCATTGTCGGCCCGCGCCCTGGCCCCCACTGCCACCTATCCCAATACCAGCCCTCCTGTCTCCATTCGCCGCCAACCCCGCTCTGGCCAGCGCCCTGCTTCCCCCGCCACCATCCTACTGGCGTTCTCCACCGTCGTCACCTCCCTCACCGCACACAGCCCGACCGTCACAAGAGCCGCCTATTCCGCGGGCTTTGCCTTCTACCCGCCTCCGCCCTGCCTCCGCCCTGCCCCGCGGCCGCCCCGATGCTGCCTCCGCCTCAACCCCGCCACCGCCTTCACCCTACTCCGCACCGCCTCCACCCCGCCTCCGCCCGGCCTGCGCCCCGCCTCCGCCCCGCCTTCGCCCTACTGCCCACCTCCGCCCCACCACCACAGTCCCGCCTCCTCCCACCCTCTTCCCCACCTCCGCCCCTCGACTACCCTGCCACCATCCCGCCTCCGCCCGTTTCTGCCCATCCTCCATCCCGCCTCCGCCCCACCCCGCTGCGCCACAGTCCCGCCTCACCCCCGCATTCGCCCCAACTCCGCCCCGCCTCCACCCCGTTGCCTTCTTCACCCCACTACCGCCTCTTCACCCCGCCCCACCTCCGCCCACCTCCGCCCGCCTCCATCCGCCTCTGCCCGCTTCCGTCCCTCCTCCGTCCCGCCTCCGTCCCGCCTCCGCCCGCCACCGTCCCACCATCCCGCATCCGTCCCGCCCTGGCCCCGCCTCCACCTGCATCCTTCCCGCCTCCGTCCCGCCTCCGTCCCGCCTCCGTCCCGCCTCCGCCCCGCCTCCGTCCCGCCTCCGCCCGCCACCGTCCCGCCTCCGTCCCTCCTCCGTCCCTCCTCCGTCCCTCCTCCGTCCCGCCTCCGTCCCGCCTCCGTCCCGCCTCCGCCCGCCACCGTCCCACCATCCCGCATCCGTCCCGCCCTGGCCCCGCCTCCACCTGCATCCTTCCCGCCTCCGTCCCGCCTCCGTCCCGCCTCCGCCCCGCCTCCGTCCCGCCTCCGCCCGCCACCGTCCCGCCTCCATCCCTCCTCCGTCCCTCCTCCGTCCCGCCTCCGCCCGCCACCGTCCCACCATCCCGCATCCGTCCCGCCCTGGCCCCGCCTCCACCTGCATCCTTCCCGCATCCGTCCCGACTCCGCCCCCCCTCCGTCCCGCATCCGTCCCGTCTCCGTCCCGCCTCATCCCCGCCTCATTCCCGCCTCAGCTTTGCCTCCGTCCCACCTGAGCGACGCGTGTGGCCAGACTGGCTCTGTGCGGGCGGTCACTTCACTGCCTCCGGTCCCCGTCTTTATCACAACTTGTCCCTCTGTTGCTAATCCCTCTGCAGTTTTTCTCTGTAGCTGACGATACCCACGCTGTCTCCGCCACAAAACAACTCACCGCTCTGCAAAAATCAACCCTCATTGCTTCACTTCTTGCGGTTTTTAAAGACTATGCCTTCACTCTGACACACTTGCCATATTAGCTGTTACTGCTTGTGTCACTTTTTTCCCCCTTATCTTCCGTCGCCACCTCTGTCGCTGCGTTCGGTGCTGGTTTCGTCAGCCACCTGCACGCAAACCTCACCGCCCCTTGGTGAGGGGAGCGCGTGTGGCCAGGCTGGCTCTGTGCGGGCGGTCGCTTCAAGGGGAAGGCCAGCGGCAGAAGGCGCGTGTAGGCTCACGCTTTGCCGGCAGGAGGGGCTGACGACTGCTTGTTTGTGTGAATTAGGAAAAGCCGCCTGTTTCGCACCCAGGGAACGCTCCGTAGAGGATCGCTTCGGGCGCTACAAAAGCGTTGCCCCAATCCCTGCTCGAGAACCGACAAAGAGGGTAGAATTGGCGACGGAACAGGGGAGGAAAATGAGGAAGAAACGAGTAAGAGAAGAAAAAGGATTAGGGAACACGAGAGGCGCGGTGAAAGGGTTAGGGGATATGGAGTATACTACTAGGCGAAGGGAGAGATTTCAGCATACACACTTGCAGTTTTTGAATGCCTTACATTTAGTTGATACCTGTGTTCATTAATGATTAAGTTTAATAAATGTGCGATTGTCAAGTTGATTTCAATTGGTACACATTTTCAAAATCAATGCTGTGTAATAATTTAATTCAGTTATAACAATCCTGTCGCTATATTTGATGGGTAATATGTTCCACACAGTGTTTGCGGATTTGACCTTGTCAGTGTAACAAGTATTTTAATAATTACAAGTGTAACTCTAACGGACAGTCTCTGGTTTGATTTCCGCTCTGAGTGACAATTCGAATTTCAGAGTTTTGCCATATCCCAATTCATCTGATATTTCAGCATATGATAGGTATATGACAGGAGTTTACCGCCGTACTTCTGCATGAAAATGCGAGGTCGGTTGAGACATTACTCTGAGCCGATATTACTCTGAGTGCCTGAATTGGCCTTCTAAGAATCTCAATGATTAGAGCAACTGATCGTAGATGAGGACGTCCGGGTTCGATTCCCGGTCGGAGTGGCAATTCTTTGAATAAATTTAACTAATAATTCGAGTACCATAATAGCCAATAATAAGTTGTCTTTAAACTGTGTACACGTTTTGTTCAATGACATTATAGATTATCCGATGTACTAATTGCCATAAAAATATTTTGTTATAATCTTGTCATTAAGCAAAAGTCATAAAATTTTTGAATATGAATCTTCGTGCCATGTGGTTTAAATTCGACTTCTTAGGCTGAAGGGGATAGTAAGGAAAACCATAAGTCATGTATATTAAGCAATCTTAACATAATTAGCTAATATTGCTTAGCATTGTTTATAAAAACTGCATTACATGAGAACGTGTGTTAGTTACACCTGCTCATTATTCTTGAGAAAAATATCTGCTTCCTGCAAAGAATTGCTTAGATTTTCTGCGTGGCTACATTTGGCCAATAATGTCAATTCAACAATCGACATAATTACCCATATCATGCTTCTTTTGTATTTGAAGGATCTTCCAATTTTACATGTAAAATATACGAACTTACATTTGCAACAATAGCATTGTAATAAATTTAGCAATAGAGTTGGAAGATCAGAGAGTCTGGGCTTTCACCTCTGCAACCATATTTGATGATTCATTATGATAATTGTTTGAAGTTGCTTGTCGTTTGAATAATTCTGTTGTCTCGGTCGTAAGAGTATAAGTAAAAAATAGCCGGTGCTCTCGTGAAGTTTCGATTTCAGAATTAATTTTTGGTTTTAACTCATTGTTGGATGTAAATTTTGTGTCAAGTATTACAATCACACTTCTATTTTTGTTTACATGAATTACTTCTGTTCTGGGAAAAGCATAAAAGTACGTTTCAGAAATTTGTTTCGATTTACACTCTTGGAACGTTCCTGGCACGATAGAATTAGCAACGGAAAATGTTACAAGTAAGAAATGCTTCACAAGCGTCGCTCTGCAATTCTATGAAATCTTCCTTTTAGTTTGGTACTTCATTCTCATAATACTGAAGAGTGGTACTTTGATATTCTAAATTAATCTCCCTCGAGTACTACCGTACATTACTATACGCGCAAGTTTTCATGATATTCCACAGCGGGGGGTGCGGGGAGAAGAGGGCTCAGGCTACGTTACGGCTTAAAAAGGCGTACCAACTGTGGGCATGAACTTAACTCGCCAAACAGTGCCACAAGAAATGCTACGATTGTTTTGAAAGTACGAGGTGATTGTTGCCAGCATTGTAAATTGGCACGTGCCGTTCCGAGCCGAACCTAAATATCTCAACATGCCGTGCTATTCAGCGCTGAATGAGAACTAGGGAGCTCGTCTATCAAGAAAACTTGCGCGATTAATACTTAGGAGGTCGAATTTTGTAGGGTCCGGTTCGTTGAAACTCGCCCAGAGACGCAACGTTGCTATTGAAATATTTTTGAAAATGTCGTTGAAATTTAATAAATAAGCTTAATTTGAGGCTCGGGAGTAAACGAAAGTAACCCTCAAAGTTAAAGATTTTAGGATAATGAAATTTTTGTACGCTGCTATCCAATTGCTATCCATTCGCTGTGATTCTCAAATATTTCAAATTATGGTGCATAATTGTTCCCGGCTCTTGTCATCTTTACGTATCCCGTTTAAACCCATTACAGCAAAAATGTTTTCTTGCTTCGGAAACGTTTCCACGTGGGTTACAATGTTTTACCCCAGAACCCTTAAGTGATTACAATTTGAATGGGTTAATCGCAGAGAGGATTTGAAGAAGCCGGTGCCGATGAATAATGAGATTCTGGACCAAACGCAGCTACAGTTTGTGACATACTAGAATCTCCTGGTGGTAGCGACATGGAAATAAAGCTTGAGATCAAAGACAACCAATTAACGCTGATCTAATAAGTCCGAGTGATGAAACTAAGCTGTCGGAAAAGACTGTGCAGAGGGAAGTCGCAAAGCTAACGTGTTATGTAACTAATCATTGCCACATTGTTTCCCAACGTGCAATCAATGAAGCAAGCAGCAGTGGCCGCAGATTTATAACAAAGGCAAGCTACAACCGTTGTCCTTACTTATGAGTGCCTGGGTAGAATGAATGAAATACCAACATCATCGCAATGTAATAAATAGGGGGCGGAATTTGATCACCTAAAACATCTCCAAAAATGATTAATAAAATGCTCTTAAAATATTTTTAAAATGCCCTAAAAACAAAGAAAAATTACGTAAAAAATTTGATCAAAACCACTTGTGATGAACTATTGAAGCTGTTTCATACTAGGTTACTGACATAATCGGGGCTTCTTCTTTTCGTTACAGTAAAGTCAGCTGGCAAACTTTTGGTTTAAAAGAAAATCTCTGCCTTTATTTATCGCGAATTCGGCCGAACTGACAATGGCCCGATAGTCGCCACAGGAACCTTAGATTCCATAGTACTCACAACGGCTGACATTATAATACATGAGCAAAGAAATCAAAAAGATTCTCAAAATCAAAAAGAAATTCTGTGGTGATGTATATTTTATCTCGTAAATATTGTTTAAAGCGAGTACCATTAAAATAATATTAAAATCGATTAAATCAGCAAAAACTGCATTAAAAATGACGTAAAAAGGTAAAAAATGACTTAATCGAAATAGACAAAAAATGCAAAAAAACAAAAACAAACAACAACAACAACAACAACAACAACAACAACAACATAGAAACGAGAAATTTCGTTTTTTCATAACATAAAATGAATTTCTATACTAAACGGCGTTGTTCTAAAGTGAAAAGAAAAAGACATTTCATTAAAATCCGCCCCTACTAATGAATAAATCGTGACTTGCACCTAGGTATCGCCCGGGGTGGTGCCGCTGGAGCGAATAGCCTAAACCCAGGGCAACCGCATCCAATGTCCGCGGATCGTCGGCGGCGCGAGAAGTACCCGGGGCGGCAACGCACCGGCGCGGCGGCGAGTGCACAGCGGAAACGGCGGCGTAGCCCCGCCCACCACCGCCCACGCGTCTCGCCCCGGCCCGCCTCCGCCCACCCCCGCCGCGGGCGACTTCAAAGCGAGGGCCGGCCTGAATAATTAACTCACTGGCCCCTGCGCCCCCGCGCGTGTACAAAGGCAGAGCGCGGCCCGGGGTGGGGGTAGGTGGCGGCGGCGGCGGCGGCACCTCGACGCGGGGGCGGCGAGGCGGTGACCGGCGCGGCGGTCCAGCCGAATAAAGCGCCCATTTTCCAGATGAGGCGACGCGGTTCATCGCGCGTTTGGGAACTCGCCCTAGATGGCGGGGCTCCCTTCTCCCAACCGCTGGTTGCGCGTGCTTCGCGGACGCTTGCGTTGCAACTTCGTCGCTTTGGCGGGGAAGGGGGGGGGCACTCTTCTGCTTTCATTTGTGGCGTCGGCGTCGCGCTCATTCAGTCACGACTGGTATTGGCCTGTTGAGGCTGTCACGTAAACCGAATTATGCAGTTTGGCGAGATGGTGATAATCAAGGTGGGAGGATTAATAATGGTGATAGTCATGGTCAGAGGATTAATAGTGCTTTAATTGAGGATTAATAACTGTACTTTGTGCCATGAAACATGCGTCGGTGGTTGGGGATTTAACGACGTAAATTGAATGTACACTGAATATAAATATAAATACAAATTTACGAGCATTTTTTCCAACCCTTTTCGTAGAATGTTGACATTTCGTAGTTTCCATTTGTATCTACTTACTTTCGTTTACACTCAACCATATCTCTTTCGCCTACCTTTGTTAATAACATATTTATTCACTCGTTTTTGTGTTGTTACTTAATCACGGACGCAGATTTAAGGCACAAAGAGCAATCTCCGTTAATCCCATGACCGTCACCAAAATATGAAACTACACATTATAGTCGAGGTGGGAGGTTGAATTCAACAAACGTCTGTCATGACTAAATGAGAGTGACGCTGAAGTCAGTACTAATCCAATAGCCACCATCGCCACCGTCATGACAGTCACCAACATATGCATTGTAATTATCACTAATACGTGTTCCCTTATCGTCACCACCAAAGATTAAGGATCTGTCAGGGATGCCCAGTCAGAAACACGCAACGGCATATAAGAGAGTTCTCCCTCAGCGCAGAAGGATTTCGGCTGTGGATAAATAGGGCCCTTAAAAACTCTTTGCACCTGTGTGAGCTTTTTTCGAGAAGAACCTTGAGTGCGTAGCTGGAAGACCGTTTTCAACGGAAAAATAACTCGGCTCACTGCGGACATTGTCGCCATTGTCACAATTATCTTAACGGGTTTATACCTTTTGACTGAGTTCTAGGTCGTTTTCTTTCTGGGGCCACCTCGCTATTTCCAGTTCATCATGGCGAAAAACAAATTTATAGTCTTTTTTCTGCGTGAAAGGGTTGAAGATCAACAAAGAGTATTATCGTATAATATGGGAAATCAAATAGAATGAACAAAATTATTAAGGACAGTTGCAAGTACTTTCTGTTACCCAATATACTGAAAATGTGCCGGTCATTTTAGAAGAGAAATTAATAGTATTGCATTGAAAAATGAAAAATATACGATTATAATAGGTTTTTGTTGTAAAACTATTTTATTATATATTTTGTTACAAAAAATAACACAACTGAATATTTACACTAGATTCTGAGTTTTTGTATAGTGGTCTTATTTCTGATTTTATTCCAGAACATATAGCAATGAACGTTCAAGTGTCGGCCCATTTGTCACATTCCATTTTCATTGATGTAAGTCTTCCCTTTCTCAGATTCTCTGATTTCATTTTACCTGTCAGTTTTAACATTTATCTTACCAGTTTTTGTAAATATTATTTGAGATCAAAGACGAATCAGTAAGACTTCTGTTTTTGTAAGAAACACATTTATCTTTCTTAGAATTAAGGACAAATTTATTGGAGATTTTTTTCGAAATGAATGCAATTTGATTTTATTACAAACTAACAAAAGAGCAAAAAGTATTTTGTATTTACTTATTAGAATCTTATTTTGAATTTGGCGACAAATAAAATCAGTTTATTATTTTATTATAAAAAATGTAAATAAATGAATAGTTATTTTTGAGATGCCAAGAGACATGCTGATGTACACATATTCATACCAACGAATTATTGTTTCATTATTTACAGAGATTGCACGAAATCTTAATTAAAATGTTGCATGTCGCCCAAGCCCCTGGCGTCCTCAGCTGCCCCGTGGCCTCGGCGCGTGCGGGGGCGGGCTACGCGTTGCAGAGGTCGTGCGTGCACTGAAAAGCGTGCGTCACGCGCACGCCGTCCTCGGCGTGCGCGCTCTCCGCCACCTCCGTGAAGTGCTCTGCCGCCACGCAGCCCCGGCTGAACAGATGTGCTCCTGCGCACGGGCATTGCGACAATACGCGTGTTAACATCGATGAACAGAAAATGCACACACGCAGATGAAGTTTGGAAACTGAGATATATCCGCCTCTTAATCGCCGGCGCCTGTTATCGTTATTAACGTCATAAGGTCTATAAATACCAACCATGCGTCATTCAATACTTTTCGTAATACCATCTTCTTATAAGGAAAAAATAAAATAAATAAGAAACGCCTTTGCTTATTTTACGTACAAGTGCAACTCCATCTACCATTTCAAATCTCTGCAATTCTTGCTTCAATCGCAACATTTACAAGACCAAGATTTTATCGTAAGAACATATTAGAAAATTTTAATTACAAATGGCAACATAAAAATGCCCCTTATCCCACCTTTGCCCATGGTCCCATTTGTCCCGTTGAGCCATTTTGTCCCCGTGTCCCATTTCATCTCCTTGTCTAAGTTTGCCACCTTGTCCCAATTTGTCCCCTCGTCCCATTTGTCCTCTTGTCCCCTTGTCCTATTTGTTCCCTTGTCTCATTTTGAGACGAGGTGAACTTGTGTTATCGACTATGTAGAAACCACGGAGAACTAGTTACTCTGAAATTGACAAATAGAAAAAACATAAATGTATTCACTATCTCCCTCTCTCTCTCTCTCTCTCTCTCTCTCTCTCTATATATATATATATATATATATATATATATATATATATATATATATATATATATATATATATTGTAACACTAACGATTACCTGTGGAATCGATTAGCGACCCTGCCACTAGCTCAGATCGGTGATGGAAGGAACTGTTACACAGTACAAGAGAAACACAACAAAAATAAACACTTGTTCACTGGTAAAATGATTCACTTTATTCCTGAGCAAAAAAAATAAACAAAATTGCACCAGGGAGATTACAATTCTTACACTAACAATGGAAAAGAAAAATTATAGAGAAAAGAAAATTAGGCATGTTAGTAATTATAGAAAAAGACTTATAACTAGGAAGAAGGTCAACTTATTACAAATAATATTTACAAGCGTTACAGAATGATAATTTGACGTGCCCAAACACATTACTGCGTTACATAAGTTTTGTAGATGAATACCCGTCAGGTCATCAACCTCGTAGGGTCCTTTGTGTGCCCAGGCGGGGGCCCGGCCGGCGTCTGGAAGGGCGGCGGCCTTGGGCGAGGGGGCGACCGCGGCCTTCCCTCACCCCTCTTGGCGCGTGGCGTCAGCTGAGCGGTCCTCCGGTCATTCAACCAGGGGAGGCGATGTCCCGGGCGAACTGCCCGCGATGTCTAGGCGACTAGAAGTTCTTGAAGATCCTTGCAGCGACGTCTAGAAGATTCTGGCAGAACTGGTTGATACTAGTTGATACTGGGCGATACTGGTTGATACTGGTAGAAGTCGGGCGATTTCTATCTCCGGAACGTAGTAATCAGCCTAATGTCTCTTTAATTTTTTTATAACATAACTTCGGAAAGTCTAGCGACAAATAATTCCCGCCCCAGAGAAACAATTTTTCTCTACCCCCTTTTTAAACGCCACAGAGGTCTACTTGCCTCTCCCCGACGAATAAATCCCACCCCCGAGAAGTAATTTTCTCAATTGTTGTCAGCTAGTAGCTCTCGCTCCTTCCGAAATCTTTCTAAATCTTTCAGAGACAAACTGGCCTCTCCTCGACGAATAATTTCCTCCCAGAGAAGTAATTCTCTCACGACTCCCGTCAGCCCAAAACTCAAATCAAATCTGATAATTTCTGCGTCGAAAAAAATTGAAGTCCGGTAGAAGTGAACTTGCCTCTAACCGAATAATATTCCCCCCCCCAAGAGAAACTTCTGCCCCGACTGTTCTGTCTAAAAATCAAATCCCTTCTGCCGTTCTCTCCGTTGAAATCGCACCAGGTTAGCTCTTCTCCCCACCCCAATTTCTTACGTGTCCTATTTCCCTTTGATAGCAGTGTCGCTATTGGTCGGAAGTTGTGTCGCAGTGAAACATTCTAACCCAATCGCAGCGTGAGAAGCAAAGGAAACTTCCACCCTTTGTGCAGGCTGCGAGCATGCGGGCTGTTCTCGAACCTTCTAGAAATCTAGCCCTCGCTTGCGTAGGGGGGCGCGTTCGATGACAGAAGTATCGCTCTGGGCTCCCCCGAAAGTGGGTGGTCTCGAAATCTGCAGCTGGCCGCGCGCACGTGTACAGTATCTGTCAACAGCAGTCCTCAAAACGACCGGCTTAATGGGGAGGAGGCGGTAATGGCCCCCGCGATAAGTGAGACTACGCGTGCATTGCAATCTGTTTAAGCTCCCGGTAGAATTCTGGGTGGTCCGAGTTTGTTATATTTAATTTTTCCAGCATGAATTTCGTTTCGAAAAGTATGACGAAATCGGTTTCGCTACAATATATATATATATATATATATATATATATATATATATATATATATATATATATATATATATATATATATACACGACTCGCAGCTGGAGTAACTTTGCCTCCTCCCGTATCTCATTGTTACTTGTTTTAAATTTGCCAAGGGGGGCAGGCGTCAGTTTCCCTTATCCCTTGAACAAATGCTGTGATGGCCCCTTGTTTTACGTCTGGGCATAAATGTAACTTCATTATCTGTGCACGTCTTCTAGAATTCAATGGGAAATGTAGTTTTTCATGTTGTCGCGGTAGAAGTATATTATTTCACGAAGAACATGATGAGGGATATGAACCGAAATCTATGGCTGACTTGCCTTTGAAAATATATTTTATGACGGAGCGAATATTTTGTTACCTATTCTTGCCACAAACATTCATTTCTTTTTGTATTTAAAATTAAATTAGGGTAGGATCTCAGACGTCACAGTTTGTGACGTTAAATAAATAAGTAAATAAATAAATAAAATATTTAAATATTTGCGTATCGCGCTGGATTCGTAATCGGGAGGTCCGAGTTCGATCCCCGGGCCGGCATCCTAACCGGAGTTTTTAGTGGTTCCCTTGGTCACAAGGCGAATGCTGGAATGGTTCCAAAAACCCCCTTACTTCACCTTCCACCATCATCCTACTCCTTTCACCCCTCGTCATCACCCTATCACTTCAATCCTAATAATAATAATAATAATAATAATAATAATAATAATAATAATAATAATAATGTGTGCTTCTATATGTTTGTGTTTGTGCGTATTTCATCATTTCATCCCATTCCCCAGGGCTTACAACCTTGGGATGTAATAATGGAATCAGCATTAAATACTGATCCCCTCAATAGAAAAGTAACGTGCAGCTACCCCGATAATCATGACTAGGCCTTGGAGGGGTGCACGTATCGCCTGGCCCTGTAATGGCCAATTCGCAAAACCAAAAAAAGTAAATAATAAAAATGCGCAGTGCATTTTGGACGGGTTCTCACCAAGGGAGGGGTCGGCGTTGTTGTTGAGCACCACCTTGTAGCAGACGGGGTCCTTGTAGGCGGGCGGGCAGTCGCGCTCGTGGTGCGGCTGCGGCTCGTAGGGGTCTCTGCACGAGCTGGGGTCGCTGCGCTTCGTCAGGCACGAGTAGCACCGCAGCCCGGCGCCTGCACACACACACAAGCATCCTCTCCGACAGGGCCATTGAACTTTCCATCAAAACCAGGGACAAAGCGTGAGGGTGCTACTCTAAGAGACGCCAGGTACAGCTGCAGGTTAGGCTCCCCAACTTCCGCACACAAAAATTGGCTAATTTGCGAGAAATAGGAAAAGCGTCTTTTAAATGTTCAATTATCAGTAATATACACGTATATGGAACCGCTGAAGAAACCGTAAACATCTGCTCTATCTTTTGTAACATTATCGGCCTGCTTGCGTCCCGCGAACTCACGCAGCAGCAAAGCAGCCACGCACGTTTTGAGTATCGTTGGCAGCAGTTCGCGTTTTAGTTCCTGTAAGAAGGTGATGCAGCAGAGAGCACCACCGTAATGGTTTCCATCGCGTTATATACGAGTTGAAAGTCCCTGCTCTCCTTACTATACTCTCTCATTTAAATATGCTGACTTGTGGCAGTCATCAGCTGGACGCGGTTATCCAATCGGGGGCTTCAATACGAAAAAGTAAAGTCGAAACGAAACTCCTGATTTGATGGCTGCATGAGAGCTGATGATGTGATAGAAGTAACTATATTTAAATCAGACAATATTGTGGCGATATGGGATTATACAACCCCATAACACCACCGTTTCAACGGCATGAACGCTCACAGGCAGCGAGAAGAGCAGCCGAAAACCAGAGTAGCAAAACGCGCAGCCTGGTATCCGTTGCTCGTACTAGTCGCCACGAACTATCAAGTCACGTTTTACTGGTGAAGGGTTGAAGGAGAAGTTACCCCCGCCACGGAGAATTTCTCCAGGCAACGCCAATAAATACGCTGACACGCAAACGGAAGCCCTCTTTTCCGAACCATCACGCCTGGAGTCAACATCTCTCTTCTGCTAGCACGCGTCGGGTCAGCAGCTCTTCTAGTAAGTCACCGCTCGGCAAGTAAGCAGATTTCTATCAGCGCTCGTCAGGTTAGGTAGTAATTGCCGCCGCAACGACTATTTAGATAGGAGTTTACGGCGTTGCAAAGACGTCTAGCTAGTCGTCCGCGTAGTAGTGAGGAATTAGTGAAGTATTCTTCTATTAACTAATGCGGGAAGTAAAAAGTTGCCCGTTGTGAGGAAAGCTCTGAAAGTTCTTGATTAACGGAGTAAAAGTTAGGAACGAGCGAGGTACTTGCACTGGCAGTCATGGAAGTGCAAGGGACATTTTTCTACAAATTGGGCGTAATCGAAGGCGGTAGCAGCCGTGGGAGGAGAAGAAACCGATTAGTGGAGACGGAAGAATACGCGAGTCGACCGGGGAGAAGACGCCGTTCAGGAAGAAAGAAAAAGACGCAAGAGGACAGCGCAGGCGACGCAGAACTTCGGAATCGAGCAACGCGGTGCGCAACCCAGCACGCGACTTCAAGGTTGGAAAGTGGACAGTTTCGAGGTAACCTATAGAACTGTGAAATTAGGTCAAGTTCACGTCGGCAGGGAAAAGACTAGATTCAGAAGTGTTAGAAAACTGAGGACACGGGTGGTAATAATTTGCAGCCTTGTAGTGGGAGATTTTAATGCGTTATTGCTTGCCTTAAACCATTCTATTGGAGCAGTCATTATTCTGTTATTAGCAGTTATAATTAAAAGATAAATTGAGAGTAGTGCGCTTGCCCACATATTATTTATTGTATGTAATATTTTAAAGAAAGGCAAGAGATTGTAAATTAAGTTTAATTTCACGTGCAATTGTAACTAGAATAACTTAAATTTAGACGTATTGAATTTTCAAAGGGAATTCCCAGTACTGGTTAGAGAAATTGTTTCAGAAAATTAGTTCTGAACAAAATTAAGTGTTCATTCATTGAGTAGGCTGTAAAAGGTTGCTTATTTGTGTTTATTTGATCATTTTTGAAAGTGTAATTCTATTTTTGATTTGTTTTTCGTTGTCATCAACTCATGCCAGAATTTTGGGTGAATTATATGCTCGTTTATGTGTGATTTGTGTGACTTTTATTGTGTCAAGGGTTCAGACCTTTCTCGTACCCCAAAGATCCTGCTTCCTGAGATTCTAAGCTCGCTTCACGAGCATAATATCTTAACAACCCGCTTACAGTGCATGCGGCTGAGTGTGCAGAAGGTATACATCGTGTATGATAAAGGGGGTGTTAGAATATATAGATCTTGTTTTATAGCTCTCCCCAGACTTCGTGCTGACAAGAAGTAGTCGGAGCTATAATAATAAATAAAATAACTATTTGCTACTTAAATTGTAAATGTAATTTGCATCATGTCAACCAATTGAAAGAAAAAAAACAACGTATATGCAAAGAAATAAAATTTAAGTGCCAATGTACTTAACTCACAGCTGACAGGAACCTAGAGAAAGGAATACTAATGGCCATCAAAACAGCTTTACAACGTTACCCAATGATACTCCTTCAACTGATAATACAGACACAATTGCCATTGACTTAATAATAAATAATATTACATAGACTATAATTGCAGCGTACTATCAATGAAACTGCAAACTAGATCTCGTAAAGTAATAATGACTGTGTCCACGACGACCACCTGTTTCAACTTGACAAGGAAGGAACCTAAACACTAAAAATACCAAATAGGTTTTTTCGTCCACCAATGTTTATGATAAAACAGCAGCCCATAATCTAAATCGTACTTCGCTCAAAGTAATTCCGCTCCAGGTCTCTCCTACTACCAACTTTGCTTAAGATAATTCGATATCCTCGATATCGAAATCACAAACACTAAATAAAATTCACACCAGTGCATTATTCCAACAGGATTCTGACCACATTCGGGTCCAGTTCAAATCCAACTACTATATCCCAGCACCGAAATCAATTACGCAAAATTTCTGGAAAAATCCACACACTAATAAGTTAGTTCGACAATACCTAGATTCAAAATGGTTTCCAACCCACCAGATACAGAGCAATAAGTTAACCAATTAACCATAGTAATCCACAATACAGTTAAAAAGCTGAATTAAAGTCAAAACGTATTAGAATGATAAGCACTGAAAAATCCGTCCTGAAAAAAAAATATTAGAAATCAAAAAGAAAACACGCGGACAATGGCAAGTAGCATGCATTTCTAACCAACAGTTATAATTCAGTCTGTCTCCTTCCAAACCAACCAAACTTTTAGAGGAGATAATATTAAAACGATTTAAAATTCGCCTCCATAATACAGAGTCCATACCAATTGAACAATATTGGTATTCTCTGGAAAAGTGTCCGAACATCATCTACTCATTCCACTGAATCTATTCATACGGTATTTCAAAAGCATTGCCACACAATAACAGTTTTTCTCGACGTATCTCAGGTGTTCGGTAGGACATGGCCTCAACCTTTAAACTATAAACTTTAAGGAATATACACTCCACACTATCTATGTCAAGTCATTATTATCTTCCCCGACAATTGAACTTTCGTCGTTACAATTGATAACCCCGCCCTTCATAACTTATACGTTTAAGACCTTCCAAAACATAATAAATCAAATCATCAGAATGGAAGGATGATACGGCTACCTATTCATTAGGTCCCTTCATCAATACAATAAAATCAATATTAATTTATGTCAAAAATAGTAAACCCAGCAATGCTTCGCTATTCACACAGTGTGTTTCGCATCACACGCTCACGGCCATAGTTAATAAACACAGTCACGTGTTTATTATACACGTTTTACGCTAAGCTCTGCAAACATTTTAATAAATGAAAAATTGTTTCACATCGAGAAAGTCTGGACCCTTCTATAGCACCACTACCCCTTTTTTCCACACTTCTTCCAAAATATCTCAAACGCTCCCCATATATCCCCCTTGAGACTTTGTGAAACCTAACCCACAAATCCCACATTAAGGACAAAGTCCTATTCCACACTTTTATGAACAAATCCCCAGATCTATTACTCAAAGTCGATCTGAAGATATCATTATCGTCCTAATGGGAAGTAAGATTATTGTTAGAACACGTTAAGTACATTTAAGCCATCTTATCGTATGAAGGGAGTTATTACACACTGAACTTTGTATTGCACTATCTTAAATAAAGTAAATTAATATATTTGTTTAGATTTATTTAGTCAAAAAAAGATGAAACTGTATGTGACGTATGGGAAGGAGATCATCTGCGCACGTTTTCTTGAGTTCCAGAATCCCTTCCCATCATTTTAACTATAAATACTTGAAAGACGAGTAAAAGTTAATAATAAATAAATAAAAATAAAATTTGAAAGAGTTCAAGATAAGCCACATTTGTAAAACTATAAATTTTCGTTCCCGAGTTATAGAAAACTTATTTGCGACGGTAAATGAACTGCAGATTTGCTTCTTCATTGCTACCAAATAGTAACTCGCTCTTACCTCTACTCCTACCACTACAAGCAAAAGGAGAGTTCAATAAACGTGCATATTGAAGTTATATAAAAATCTAGCTCTCTCTTGCTTTAATTTTCTGTCTCCTTCCCTCCCTGCTCCTCCCCATTTTTTACCGTCTCTCCTTAATTCATTCTTTCTCGTATACGTGCGTAGTAGCATAATATGGAGTAATATACACAGTACAGAGAAAGATAGGTACTAGTGTTGCTGTGGCAAAATATGGCGATTTTTCGATAGAAACATTCGTATTGTGGAGCTCTGATAAATGAAGTATGGATAAATTTTGTTTCAATATCTAGTAAATTACTTCCTCGAACACATTGGGTTGTCAGATTTAACGATTTGTGGGTACTTGATACCGAAAAAATGGCTTACGGCAAAACGTCCATCCGTCCACCCGGGAACAGCACTAGTCCCTCGACTCGAAGCTCTGCCATTTTGAAAAACATCCTTTAAATTTTGGAGACACTTTACGCGAAGCCCCTTTGACATTTTCAAAATTTTCAAAAAATATATTTTTTCTTTAAATTTCTTCTAACACTACAGTGAAATGCATTCACAAATGTGGCAATTTTTTCTTTAAAGGTTTTGAATGCATAAGACATTAATACGCTGATATAAACGTTATTTCAATGTAACCTTTTGATTTAAAAAAATACACAAACCTATGTTAAGGCAGTGTATAATATTTCTTAATAATTGCAAATAATGCGAGAAAGTACGTGCTGTTTTTGCGCCACTACATTTCTACATTTTCGCTTCCTGTGTCATCCTACCATTCCTTCTTTCACTCTGTGGACCTTTAGTACTCATACCCTTAACTGCAAAATAGTACCACATGTTGCATTGAACCATCACACTTTCCGCTGATATTTTTGAGTAATGGTAAAAGCTTTAAATATATGTGTATTGTAATTTAAATGATTATTTTTCAAATAAACTACTTCCTATATCTGCTATATAGTTAAAGAAACAAAAAAATTGCATAACCAGCAATATGAACACTGGAGAGAGAAATTTTAATCTTGGTCTTCTATTATCATGTCTACAGTGGAGTAGTAAGAATACAATTACGTAATATTACACACGTGTTACGTCGTTGAGAATCGCAAGCGCGGCTACTTACCTCCCGGAAGTACAGCAAGGAGTGCCAAGCACGTGACTGCGGCAGCGGCTGTTCGCAGGGGCATGCTGGGGCTTTCCTTCGGAGATGCGGGCGGCCGCTCAGAGGCGACTAAGGAGGCGTGTGGAAAAGAGCACGCGGCGGTTTTGTTGAAGTAGGGGGAAACGTCCTCCACTTCATTGCTATCAAAGACCAATCTCATGTTTATCATCCACCTATGCTACCATTGGCTGTTTGCTAGTTTTCATTATCACATATTCTGAAATGATATTTATTTTGTTTGTATTTATTGGGATTTGTTGTGTTTTGAGCTCTTTTGATTTTGTGTTTTGAGTAATTTTTGTTTTTGCGCTTTGTCACTCGTTCACTGTATCCTAATCTCTTTTCACATTTCAATTGTAGTGTGCATTCACAGTAACTGTTTTTCGTGCGTTATTTGTTAGGAAGGGACCGACACTTCTGCCTCTTTCACTGTCTAGCATTTCTTTCATTCACAGCAGGTTTATCTACGCACTCATGTTTGTACAAGACAGCCCTTTTACAATTCCGTTCTTTCATTTTCTCTCCTTTTCTCTTGCTTCTCTTTTCACTTCCTTCATATCTGCATTTTAATCTTCACTTCAACAATGATCAATTTTTTTGTAGAAGCTTTTTAACACACACATATCACCCAAACACAATGTATACCTTATACAGGACAAACAAGCTAAGACAAATTTAAGCATATTTTATGTAATAAACTACATGGATATTCCGAATGGTTAAGACGCAATAAGCACTCAAAACTTAAATTGAATAAACGATTTTGGCAAATATTTACACAGCAGAAGCATAGAAGCACTCCAGAAGAATAGAAATTGTTTTTTATATGCAAAAGAAATGTATATATTTGTTCAGAAAAATAATTAACACAAAAAACAACAATGTACACATTTCGACTGCTTTCTTATTTCCCAGTGGAGTGCTTCTATGCTTCTGCAATGCAAATGTTTTTGCCTAGAAAGGATTTCTTCAAACCATTTTTTGAGTGCTTATTGCGCCTTAACCATTCGGAATATCCTAGTAGTGTATTAGACAAAGTATACTTAAAATTGTCTAAAGGGTTTGTTTGAGAAGTTTCAACGTATCCTTCCCGGACATGGCATCGAGAAAAAACAAACAATTGTGATCATAATGCAAGTCGCACCGAGTCATCATCAAAACAAACGCCGCCGAGTCCGTTGTTTCCCGCGATCGCGGCCGCCCGCCTTCCTGGAAGCGCCGCCCGCCCGTGACCGCGCCCCCTCCGGGCCGTGTGGCGTCGGCGTCGGCGCTCGGGCGGCGGGCGGCTATCGCGTTGCCCTTTGATCCCATTGAGCGCTGCACCTGCGCGCCGCTTATCGCGGCCGCCGCCGCCGCCGCCGCCGCTGCCAAGGTCGTATCTTGGGCGAAGGATCGTGACTGCGCTCGCGCGTCCTGCCACTCTGACCTTCTCGTGGAAGGCGCGAATATTTTTAATTTTCGCTGACGCTCCGGGCGTTCGCTCGCGTTGAGCCGGAGGTGAGATGGCGAGTGCCGGGATCTGGGGGAGAGGGCGGGGCTGGGCGGGGCTGGGCTGGGCGGGGCGGGGCTGCGGGGCGGGGATGCGGGGCGGGGCTGCGGGGCGGGGCTGCGTGGCGGAGCTGCGGGGCGGGGCTGCGGGGCGGGGCTGTGAGGCGGGGCTGCGGGGCGGGCGGGGTATTATGAGGCTGTGCAATGCGAGTCACTGCGCTGACGGAAGCGAGAGCAGGTTTGGAGTAACTGTGGGTCGGGTGGGGCGAAAGCGGGGGGGAGGGGGTAGAAGTGAGAGCGGTTGGGGAGGCGGTATCTGGGCCACAGGTAGGGAAGGAAGCGGTGGCGGAGGCGAAGGCGGAGACGAAGGGGTGGGTGGAAGCGAGAATGGGGGGGAGACGGTGTCGGAGCCGGAAGGAGGCGGTGGTGGAGGGGAAGACGGAGAGGATTCGAAGGCGGGCGTTGGCGTGAGCGCTGAGCAAGGCAGGGGGTGGAATCGGAGGTGAGTGTAGTGGAAGGGGGGGGGGCAGACCGTGGATGGGAGCAGATTTGGTGGCAGGATGCGAAAGCACGCCAGTGAAGAGGGAAAAGAGTTGATGAGGTTTACCGTGTGCCGCTCGCAAATATCAGCACGTTCTCGGAATTTCACTTATTTTTGGATTTTGAGTGGCGAAGGCGAAAATGTTTCGGAACTTTGCATGCCTCCTTTGAGAGAAAAGTATGAGGTGACTGAAAATGGTATTCATAAAAATATCATTGGGGTGTGTCAGTGCTACAAATTTTTGAGAAATATCCACCGTACGGTACTAAATTAAAGGTTACATACTCAAAATGTATTGTTGTTTTCTGAGCCGACGAAAGAGTTTGCAACTAATGTGATTTCAAAAATGTATACTTCGTTAGACTAACGGTGGCATGCCATGTTTTTAATGACAACTGGAGTTGATATGTTTTTAAAAATTCTATAGACCGTTGTGTATAAATGCTGTTCATCTCTGAAGTTCTTAAAATTTATTTTTGCACTTTGATTATGAGTTTTCAAACTTAATACAATGTAGTGCGAATTAAAGTGTCGATTTATCTATTACCAAATAAGCAAAGGTACTTAGGACTTCTTTCTGCATTATTTCTTTTCCAGTGGATTAGTTCTTTACAATAATGTGACACAGCATACAAACGGCAAATTATCATTACTGTTTCTCAGAGTGAAGAAAAACTCTTTGAACTTCTTGTTGTGAATCAGGATGTCTTAAATGAAGAGGTGAGGAAGACCTGTTAAAAAGGATTACAAAAGACTGTCTGTAGGAACCAGCAAGTGCAATTTTATGGGTGGTTTGATTCAATCCTCAAAAATTGTAAATCGGATTCTTCATCTTGGTTGAAGGATTTACTCAGTTTGAAACTACGTGAAGCTGGAGAAGTCGGTAAGATTTTACAAATTTAAGCGGGATATTGAGCGATTAAGCGGGATATTGTACGCAGATCGAAACCATTCGGTAATTTACTAGTAGTAACGGACCTAGGTACTTTTGCTGCAATACGTAACATCTTATTCTGGAACGTCTTAAGAGCTTTAATACTGTAAGGTTTCTCCGTGGTGAATTAAAACCAACACACTCACAGGAAATATTTAACAACGTTTATTCGTAACAATAATACACTAAAAACTACTTGATCTATTTACAGGGATATTACACAATTCTTGCGCTCTTCACTTTATTATTTTTTCTTACATACCACTCCGTTCTCTTCATTATTTATTTACACTGTTCACTTCTTCTACACTATCACACAGTCCGCTGCACTGTTCACGGTCCACTGCGCAGACCACAATTCCCTGCGCAGACCACAATTCCCTGCGCAGACCACAATTCCCTGCGCAGACCACAATTCCCTGCGCAGGTCACAATTCCCTGCGCAGATCACAATTCCCTGCGCACACCACAATTCCCTGCGCACACCACAATTCCCTGCGCACACCACAATTCCCTGCGCACACCACAATTCCCTGCGCACACCACACTTCAGTGCGCAGACCAGAATCCCCTACGCACACCAGGGTCCACTGCACTGTTGTTTACCGCGATGCACACTTCACAGCTCAGCTTCCACTGCACACTTCAGACTGCTGACTGCTGTTCACCCACTGCATCACTGTTCACCACTGTTCCGACACTCTGACGGACTGACTATTTACTTCTTGACTGATCACGTACACTTTATTATGAGAGTTTAATATTTATAATGGCTTGAAAAGTTATTAAATATTGTAAAAGTTTTCTGTGATCAAATAATTAAATTCTTAGATAAAACAATAGCCCAACAATTGCAGCTGTTACCTTCAAAACAGGTTGAGAGTAACTTTCCTCCAATTTTAGTAAAACAGTAATTTTCTTCTTTCATTTCCAAAGAATGGATTAACTCAGACCCTTGATGAAAAAAGAGATGAAGGAACTTGATGTTTTTTTAAAGAGTTTTACTCCTAGTTTAACAGTCTATTAGTGCAATCGGTTACTGATATTGGGGTTTTACAAGTGCGTTTATGATTCTAAATGTTACATATTTTGCATCAAACATCGTTTTCCTTTTCTTTACTTTCATCATTACATCCTATCTCGCCGCATCTACATCCATGCGTTGTATGCTCTTTACTACCATAGCGGCGCTTCAAGATACAGCGTGTTTCCATCTGTCCTCCTTCCACATCTGGAGAGGGGGGCAATATAACACTTAATGATTCCAGATCTTGGATAATCGAGTGTTAATTTGAGAGGAGTGTCTATAAGGAAACTTAATTTTATCGTGAGTGGATACTACTTATTTATTTATTTACGTCAAACACAGTTAAAAACTGTGTGTGACGTGCTATGGCGAGAAGTTAATTGGAAGTTACATTTATGTCTAGAAGCAAAACATGCGGCCATCTCAGCATTTGCTCGAGGATCAGGGAAACTGGACGGAAACCTGATCGATGTGGAACAATATGAAAGTTACAAATCATATATTTAGAACGATACAGTAAATGTTTCACGCTTCAAATATGTAAATTTATTAGTCGTGTGAACAGAATATTATAATAATAAAGAATATCATTATTTATAAATGAATCCCAAATGAATTATTTCCAGAATATGAATTAGAATATACATGACAAGATGTAGGAATACGATATTTCATTTAAACTTTCTTCCCGTATTGAGGATGGGTCGAAGAATCGCGACCCATCTCTTTTGAAATTCGGGGATGCCTGCTCATCCAAGTGAGCCGATCAGCTTGCCATAAATCTGGGTCGACGCTTAAGGCTAAATGTCCCGACACTAGTACAATTTGTAGCCACCACGTGGCAGCACCAAAGTAAGTAAAATTGACTTTACCGATAACGTCTGAACCAATGGTCCGATTTTCGATCTGAAAACGGCATTTGACGCCTTTTTAAAATAGAATTTACGCAACGATGATCTTTTTCCAAAAATCTAACAAAAACGCGAATTTGAAATTAGTTCTCAAACTTTCGAGAACAAATTTAAAAATGCGGCCTTGTAGCGCGATGGCGACATGCTTCCTGAATCCAACTCGGTGACAATCATGCAAATCGGACGAATAGGAGCGTCGTAAAGTGAAATTTACGAAAACACCTCGCCCCCCCCAATTCCTCTTCTGCGCCGTTGCGTCACCCACCCGCCCGTTGTGGGCCCTCTGTCAGCGCGGTGGCACGGCCAGGCCCGGCGGTTAAAGCGGTGCTACGTCTAAGATTAATTTTTAGCTCTGCAAATAATTCAGCAATTAAAAAATAACAGTGTCCTTTTTCAGCTGTGTGGGTACTGGCCTGCAATTACGCAGTTATGCTCGTATTAACAAATAACAGAGTTGACACCCTTATGTTCATCTTCTTCTCCTCTACTCCAAGGATAGGTTCATGACCTGTTCTGGCTTCTACCAATTTCATTTCTATAACGATCTGCCTCTGTGTCTTCTACCTCGTGTTCTACACATAAACGCTTGCTTTAGAATGCGTGTCTGTTCCATGTATCGAAGTCATTCCTCCCTTCACTCCCTGAAGTCAGAAAGATAGTATTTTGCCATTGATTGCTTGAACAATTAAATTTCATCTTATTTCGCGTCGCGCTTCTGGCCTGTAGTCCTATGGCGAGAGAGACAACTCGCATAGTCCAGGCTTGCGAGCACAACCGCATGGGTGGACAAATGAGCATCAGCACGAAGATTTCATTCGTTATCGAATCCCGCCAAGCGATTTTCGCCGCTAACTTATATACCGCTAGTTCACGTGACAGTGCCTCCCGCGCTGGAGAATGGCCGGTCGGCAAACACATTCGTTAATTTTTTTTGCCCGTGTACAACGAATTCCGCTGGCTAGGTGCATTCCGGGAGCTGCGCCCAGACTAACGCCCGCACTCGGGTACTTGAACCCCAACACCTGCACACTTGGCCCGAGCTTCCCAACCGTTTGTTCTGTGTACAGACCATGTCATTATATTCAGTTATAATTGAACTAAAATATAAGAATATTTTGTTTCTCTACGAAAATCTCCATGTGTATTTGTGTGAGAGAGAGTGTGTGTGTGTTATTTGCCTATAATAGATCGAAAATGAAAACTGTAATAATTATTTACGAAATATGTAACGTAATTTCATCCATTACTTTACGAGATCAAATCGTACAAAGAGAAATATCAAGATTGTAGGAAGATAAAGCATGGAACTCTACAATATACCGATGACGCAGCAATCCTGGTGCCAGCGTGATTATCCCTTCTCCCTTGCGCTCGAGCAAGCAGTATATTTTCTGGAACTTTTGAATTTTTTTCATCTAGATCTACCTCTGTTAAACCGGTTATATTATTTTCAAAATATTTAAAATGACCAATTGGCCACATGTCATACTTTTCAAGAAGTGCGTATGTTTTTCCGTAAATGCCATCACTTTGGTCTTTGTATTTGATATGTTTAAATAATATCCTTTGTGATTTTGATAAAATTAATAAACAGACTTTGTAAAATATCCTATCTTTTAGGATCAAAATTATATTTGAATGAAAGTTCATAAATATCACGCAATCACGTTTCGGTCGTTTAGGAATGTGCCGCACATTTTTCCAGCATGTTATCTTCAGATGAAAAAAAACGAACAACAGTGAGTACTGTTGGGTTGCTATAATCTAGTGACTACATGATATAGTTATAGGGTAAAGTGAATCAGAAACGAAATAAAAGAAAGTTTATAATTCTATCTAAAGATGAAAAAGAATTCGTGCACATACACAGAGAGTGATTGACTGACAGACGGACGGGCTCATTGATGGACGGACGGACTGACGGAAGGACTGACGGACGGACGGACTGACGGACGGACGGACTGACGGACGCACTGACGGACGGACTGACGGACGGATGGACTGACTGACGGTCGCATGACGGACGGACAGTCGGCCTGACGGACGGACAGTCGGCCTGACGGACGGACAGTCGGCCTGACGGACGGACAGTCGGCCTGACGGACGGACAGTCGGCCTGACGGACGGATAGTCGGCCTGACGGACGGACAGTCGGCCTGACGGACGGACAGTCGGTCTGACGGATGGACAGTCGGCCTGACGGACAGACAGTCGGCCTGACGGACAGACAGTCGGCCTGACGTACAGACGGTCGATCTGACGGACGGACGGTTGGCCTGATGGACGAACGGCCTGACGGACTGTCTGACAGACGAACGGCTTAACGTACGGACTGACTGACGGACGGACTGACGGACGGACGGACGGACGGACGGACGGACGGACTGACGGACCGACAGACTGACGGACGGACTGACAGACGGACCGACGGACGGACGGACTGACGGACGGACTTACGGACGGACTGACGGACACTGACGGACGGACGAAGTGACGGGCGGTCGGACTAACGGACGGACTGACGGACGGACAGACTGACGGAGGGACTGACGGAAGGACTAACAAAATAGTCAAAATAGTCAAAATAGTCAAAATAGTCAAAATAGTCAAAATAGTCAAAGTAGTCAAAGTAGTCAAAGTAGTCAAAATAGTCAAAACAGTCAAAACAGTCAAAATAGTCAAAATAGTCAAAATAGTCAAAATAGTCAATATAGTCAAAATAGTCAAAATAGTCAAAATAGTGAAAATAGCCAATATAGCCAAAATAGCCAAAATAGTCAAAATAGTCAAAATAGTCAAAATAGTCATAATACTCAGGATAGTCAGATCGACTTGTTGGACGGATACGTCAGTTGATCGACTTGCTGGATCGATCCCCCACTCGATCGACTTGCTGGGTCGATCCTCCACTTGATCGACTTGCTGGGTCGATCCCCCACTTGATCGACTTGCTGGGTCGATCCCCCACTTGATCGACTTGCTGGGTCGATCCCCCACTTGATCGACTTGCTGGGTCGATTCCCCACTTGATCGACTTGCTGGGTCGATCCCTCACTTGATCGACGTGCTGGATCGATCCCTCACTTGATCGACGTGCAGGGTCGATACCTCACTTGATCGACTTGCTGGGTCGATCCCCCACTTGATCGACTTGCTGGGTCGATGCCCCACTTGATCGACTTGCTGGGTCGATCCCCCACTTGATCAACTTGCTGGGTCGATCCGCCACTTGATCGACTTGCTGGGTCGATCTCCCACTTGATCGACTTGCAGGGTCGATCCCTCATTTAATCGACATGCTGGGTCCATCTCCCTCTTGATCGACTTGCTAGGTCGATACCACACCAGATCGACTAACTGGGTCGATCCCTCACTTGATCGACTTGCTGGGCCAATCCCTCACTTGACCGACTTGCTGGGTCGATCCCTCACTTGATCGACTTGCTGGGTCGATCCCTCACTTGATCGACTTGCTGGGTCGATCCCCCAGTTGATCGACTTGCTGGGTCGATCCCTCACTTGATCGACGTGCTGGGTCGATCACTCACTTGATCGACTTCTTGGGTCGATACCCCACTTGATCGACTTGCTGGGTCCATCCCTCACTTGATCGACTTCCTGGGTCGATACCCCACTTGATCGACTTGCAGGGTCGATCCCTCATGTAATCGACATGCTGGGTCCATCCCCCACTTGATCGACTTGCTAGGTCGATACCACACCAGATCGACTAACTGGGTCGATCCCTCACTCGATCGACTTGCTGGACCAATCCCTCACTTGATCGACTTCCTGTGTCGATCCCTCACTTGATAGATTTGCTGGGTTGATCCCTCAATTGATCGACTTGCTGGGTCGATCCCCCACTTGATCGACTTGCTGGGTCGATCCTCCACTTGATCGACTTGCTGGGTCGATCCCCCACTTGATCGACTTGCTGGGTCGATCTCCCACTTGATCGACTTGCTGGGTCGATCCCCCACTTGATCGACTTGCTGGGTCGATTCCCCACTTGATCGACTTGCTGGGTCGATCCCTCACTTGATCGACGTGCTGGATCGATCCCTCACTTGATCGACGTGCAGGGTCGATACCTCACTTGATCGACTTGCTGGGTCGATCCCCCACTTGATCGACTTGCTGGGTCGATGCCCCACTTGATCGACTTGCTGGGTCGATCCCCCACTTGATCAACTTGCTGGGTCGATCCGCCACTTGATCGACTTGCTGGGTCGATCTCCCACTTGATCGACTTGCAGGGTCGATCCCTCATTTAATCGACATGCTGGGTCCATCTCCCTCTTGATCGACTTGCTAGGTCGATACCACACCAGATCGACTAACTGGGTCGATCCCTCACTTGATCGACTTGCTGGGCCAATCCCTCACTTGACCGACTTGCTGGGTCGATCCCTCACTTGATCGACTTGCTGGGTCGATCCCTCACTTGATCGACTTGCTGGGTCGATCCCCCAGTTGATCGACTTGCTGGGTCGATCCCTCACTTGATCGACGTGCTGGGTCGATCACTCACTTGATCGACTTCTTGGGTCGATACCCCACTTGATCGACTTGCTGGGTCCATCCCTCACTTGATCGACTTCCTGGGTCGATACCCCACTTGATCGACTTGCAGGGTCGATCCCTCATTTAATCGACATGCTGGGTCCATCCCCCACTTGATCGACTTGCTAGGTCGATACCACACCAGATCGACTAACTGGGTCGATCCCTCACTCGATCGACTTGCTGGACCAATCCCTCACTTGATCGACTTCCTGTGTCGATCCCTCACTTGATAGATTTGCTGGGTTGATCCCTCAATTGATCGACTTGCTGGGTCGATCCCCCACTTGATCGACTTGCTGGGTCGATCCTCCACTTGATCGACTTGCTGGGTCGATCCCCCACTTGATCGACTTGCTGGGTCGATCTCCCACTTGATCGACTTGTTGGGTCGATCCTTCACTTGATCGACTTGCTGGGTCGATCTCTCACTTGATCAACTTGCTGGGTCGATTCCCCACTTTATCGACTTGCTGGGTCGATCCCTCACTTGATAGATTTGCTGGGTTGATCCCTCAATTGATCGACTTGCTGGGTCGATCCCCACTTGATCGTCTTGCTGTGTCGATCCCCCACTTGATCGACTTGCTGGGTCCATCCCTCACTTGATCGACTTGCTGGGCCAATCCCCCACTTGATCGACTTGCTGGGTCTATCCGCCACTTGATCGACTTGCTGGGTCGATCCCTCATTTAATCGACATGCTGGGTCCATCTCCCTCTTGATCGACTTGCTAGGTCGATACCACACCAGATCGACTAACTGGGTCGATCCCTCACTTGATCGACTTGCTGGGCCAATCCCTCACTTGACCGACTTGCTGGGTCGATCCCTCACTTGATCGACTTGCTGGGTCGATCCCTCACTTGATCGACTTGCTGGGTCGATCCCCCAGTTGATCGACTTGCTGGGTCGATCCCTCACTTGATCGACGTGCTGGGTCGATCACTCACTTGATCGACTTCTTGGGTCGATACCCCACTTGATCGACTTGCTGGGTCCATCCCTCACTTGATCGACTTCCTGGGTCGATACCCCACTTGATCGACTTGCAGGGTCGATCCCTCATTTAATCGACATGCTGGGTCCATCCCCCACTTGATCGACTTGCTAGGTCGATACCACACCAGATCGACTAACTGGGTCGATCCCTCACTCGATCGACTTGCTGGACCAATCCCTCACTTGATCGACTTCCTGTGTCGATCCCTCACTTGATAGATTTGCTGGGTTGATCCCTCAATTGATCGACTTGCTGGGTCGATCCCCCACTTGATCGACTTGCTGGGTCGATCCTCCACTTGATCGACTTGCTGGGTCGATCCCCCACTTGATCGACTTGCTGGGTCGATCTCCCACTTGATCGACTTGTTGGGTCGATCCTTCACTTGATCGACTTGCTGGGTCGATCTCTCACTTGATCAACTTGCTGGGTCGATTCCCCACTTTATCGACTTGCTGGGTCGATCCCTCACTTGATAGATTTGCTGGGTTGATCCCTCAATTGATCGACTTGCTGGGTCGATCCCCACTTGATCGTCTTGCTGTGTCGATCCCCCACTTGATCGACTTGCTGGGTCCATCCCTCACTTGATCGACTTGCTGGGCCAATCCCCCACTTGATCGACTTGCTGGGTCTATCCGCCACTTGATCGACTTGCTGGGTCGATCCGCCACTTGATCGACTTGCTGGGTCGATCCCCCACTTGATCGACTTGCTGGATCGATCCCTCGCTTGATCGACGTGCTGGGTCGATCCCTCTCTTGATCGACTTGCTGGGTCGATCTCCCACTTGATCGACTTGCTGGGTCTATCCTTCACTTGATCGACTTGCTGGGTCGATCTTCCAATTTTGAAATCTGGTGAGCTTAACAAGTATCATAGTTGGCTTACAAGGATCGCGGTAGGTTTAACAAGGATCATTGTTGGTTCAACAGGGTTAATGGTTGGCTCAACAAAGATCTTTGTTGGTTCAACAGGGATCATGGTTGGCTCCACAAGAATATTTTGTGCTCTACAAGATTATTGGTTGGCTCAACAAGGATATTGGGTGACTAAACAACGATTTTGGTTGGCCTAACAAGGCTTTTGGTTGGCTCAACAAGAATTTTGGTTGGCTCAACAAGGATTTTGGTTGGCTCAGCAAGGATTTTGGTTGGCTCAACAAGGATGATGATTGGCTTAACACGGATCATAGTTGGCTCATCTTGGGTCATAGTTCGCCCAACAAGGATCATGGTTGGCCCAAGAAGAATCATGGTTGGCTCAACAAGTATCATGGTTGGCTTAACAAGGATATTGGTTGGCTCAACAAGGATATTGGTTGGCTCAACCAGGATATTGGTTGGCTCAACAAGGATATTGGTTGGATCAAAATGGTTATTGGTTGGCTCAACAGGGATATTGGTTGGCTCAACAAGGATATTGGTTGGCTCAACCAGGATATTGGTTGGCTCAACAAGGATATAGGTTGGCTCAACAAGGATATAGGTTGGCTCAACAAGGATATTGGTTGGCTCAACAAGGATATTGGTTGGCTCAACAAGGATATTGGTTGGATCAAAATGGTTATTGGTTGCCTCTACAGGGATATTGGTTGGCTCAACAAGGATATATTTTGGCTCAATTAATATATTGGTTGGCTCAAGAAGGATAATGGTTGGGTTAACAAGGATCATGGTTGTCTGAACAATGATTTTGATTGGCTCAAAAAGGGTATTGGTTGGCTCAACAAGGATCATGATTGGCTTAACAAGAATCCTGGTTGGCAAGAAGACTCCCTTTTCCTGCAATTTACCCTTTAGACTCCCTTTTCCTGCATAATCACCATACATCAAAGCTCTCTAATAAATGCACCTTTTAGATTAGTGTGAGTGGAAATGCCTTTAAGAAACATTGTTCGATTTTAAATCGTAACTCTAAAGACAAATAGATGTTCAAAGAAATGTAGACACCAAAACCGAACTAAATAAAACAGTAGAAAAATTATCGTACATTTACTACTTATTGACATTCTGGACGTTTTAAATGTTAACTCAAATTGTTGAATATTTCTTGCGCCAGTATAAGCCTACCGAACATTTCCATCCACGACAGACACACATTCTCGTCCGCACAAAATACAGTCCGACAGACACAGCGCACACAGACCGACAGACACAGGCACACAGACCGACAGACACACAGACCGACAGACACACAGACCGACCGACAAACAGACCGACAGACACACAGACCGACAGACACACAGACCGACAGACACACAGACCGACAGACACACAGACCGACAGACACACAGACCGACAGTCACACAGACCGACAGTCACACAGACCGACAGTCACACAGACCGACAGTCACACAGACCGACAGACACACAGACCGACAGTCACACAGACCGCCAGTCACACAGACCGACAGTCACACAGACCGACAGGCACACAGAACATTCCCGTCCTTCCACTCGGCGAAACGAGGTAAGTGAGGGAATCGGGGAAGGTTGCTCGACAAGTTATCATCGGCTGCGCTGCGCTGAAGGCGGTTTCCGAGATGGACTTGTGACTACCGCGCTCTCGAGTAAGCGAGCGAGCGCAACACTGGTGAAGGCCTTTTTCCGGCGAAGCTCGCCAACTCTAAGTGCGCGACAAAGAGGGAGACTTGAATTTTCATGACGCGAGCTGCAATTACTGGTAACATTGGGGAAAGTTTTATCTCGTAAACTAAAAGTAAATTATAGTTTTGAATTTCTTGGTTCTTTTTACGCATGTAGCCGCATTTATCTACAATGTAATTTTTGTTTTCATTATTATTATTATTATTATTATTATTATTATTATTTCAATTCACTTTTATTCAAAAGTACCGAAATCAAGGTGTGACTGTAAGATCGGAGTCGCTAGGACAGACATGCAATACTTTCACAATCTCTGTTGTACAGAATAACAGGCAGATAAAAAGAGATAACACAAAGCTTTTGTGACTGACCAACGTAATTCCAAAAGTTAGTACATGATGTTTGTGACATGAAAAATGTAAATTATGAAAAAATGAGTGGTTGTCTCTGCGACGTCTTGCACTGAAGAGTGGTGCACTTTTATTGAAAGAAATGTTTACAAACACTCAATTCATTGACCATTTTGTACTTGAATTACAGTGCAGTATACTCCTCTATAAATCGAAGTTTTTAGTACCTGAGATAGTACAATCTAAAAGCCACTTTCACACTGTGCGGTCTCAACAAATTACTTTTGACGTTGAAAAGCTGAAAAGTGTTCACACTAGTGTAACGATTTTTGACGCCTCATCTTTCGCAAGGCGGTAATTTGACAATAATCTCTGTTAAATAGTGAGGAAAATTCAATTACAATGCACAAATAAATATATTTCCAAAACTTTAATAAACCATTTTTTTAAAATATTACTGTCATCTCCCGTACATACGAGGTAGAACTAAAGAATTCGCCGAAGTATACAGTGTAAGTATTCAGCATATTGACGTGTTTTGCAATTTGCCGCCTACGCGAGCAGTCGAAGAAATAGTATATCTGCTTTGACAACATTGTATGAGGTTCAATATCACTTCATCTAATATAGAATGTTTCTTGTTCTGAGAAGACATGAACTCAATGATTGAGTGACATGTTGTTTGCTTCTTGTTCGTAACGCAAGTGTATAGCGTATTCATTTTATTTTGGTTTGTGACTTTTGGTGGAACGGTATGGCTTCTGTTCGTAGTAAAGGCCAAACAATACACAGTTAAGCTAGGGAAAATATACGTCTCGTTATTAAGAAATGTGACGAAGAAAAGAATCCGGGCGTTCTTCAACACACGCTGCATAACAGCAATTTCGGGTAGTAAACTATACTGAAGTATCTGTTCGAACTGTGACATCAATTAAAAAAGAAGGATTTGAAGCCTGTGGGGCAGCCTTAAGTACTCCCGGTAAGAAAAGGCCATATTGTGAAGATACAAAATTACACATTGATGACATCCACTTACTGCTTATTTGTTTTCCTTATTCTCGTATGCTGTTTTAATTCTTGCCTATGGATACTTGGCGTAATATATTTGGGACAGCTAGTGATTGCAGATTAGGCGGGGGGCAGTTTTCAAGAACATTGAGCGCATTCCTCAGCCTCGCAATCGAGTCAGCTCCCAACAATAAGAATGAGGTGGCTCGGGGATGAACAGACGTAGTAGACACATGGACATGGAGCAGGAAGTGTAAAGCGGAGAAAAACACCGAGTAAGCGAGCCGATCAGTGAACTTGGTGTGAGCATTCTCCACGTTGTCTATTTGCGAACCACTGTCCCAGTGCCATATTGGACTTGGAAATCCCGGGGCCCCCTCCCCCACGGCCACTTTACGCGAGTCCAGGCTCGTTCGTGCCCTAGTCCCTGCTCTAGTCCTTTGTGGCAGGTGGCGATGAAAGACCAACCGCCCGATGCATTTGGAGCAACAACCTGCTCAATAGTTTTCACAATCGACAGACTGAATCAAACCTTCAGAGAAAATTCAAGATTTTCTCCGTGAAATATAAAGAAGTTTCACAAAATCTTGGAAACACAGACATCGAAGTGAAGATTCGATGGATTATATAGTACGATATAAGCAATACTATAGTGTACATACTTTGGTTTTTACTTCAAACGTGTGCCTATTATTATTATTATTATTATTATTATTATTATTATTATTATTATTAATATGTACAACGGAGTCCTTATATTTCTCTGCAAAGAAAGCAAATGACCTGACGAAAGTCAGAGAACTCTACGGGGATTCCAGCCCAGACCAAGACAAGATAAAGAAAAGTTCATTCAAGAAAAAAGCGAAGAAGTGGAAGAACATAACAACAAGTGGAGATCGTAAGAAATTTTCCAGATCATCCGAAATATGACCACGGACTGTAAACCAACAATGGCGAATGTTACGAACGAGAAGGACAAAATAAATACAACAAAAGAAGAGATCACGAAAAGATGGGAAGAATACGAAGAAGTTATATGATAAGGGCTCACAAATAGAGTAGTGTATAAATATAGATGATTACGAATAAGAACCTGAAATCGAAGAAATTAATTGGGCGACAAAACAACTGAAAAATGGGAAGTCCCCGGCTGTAGATAATATTCCAATCGAACTATTCAAAAATACAGAGGAAGAAATCTTAGAGAAACTAACACAATTATGCAATGTGAGCTTGAAAATAAAACAGTGAACATCAGATTTGCAACGCACTATAATTATTCCATTACCAAAGAAAGGTGACAGCCGAGATTGTGCAAATAACAACACAATTGCATGAATACCGTGTGATTCAGTCAATCGGCAAAAGTCATCCCTCGGAAAAAGAAAAAAAAAGGATTTTAAAAATGTTGTTACTGTAAGCATATACTTTAAGATTTTCAAAAACAATCCACATTGAAAGAAACCTCATTTTCTATCTACTCTGGAATATTGTGTAGATTGCATTACGGCGCGTAAGCGTTAGAGTAAAGCATATCCTAAGATCATACTCACAGAAAAAGATTTCCTTCGTTTTTAAACTCGTTTGAATGTTCCATATTATTTATATCATTGTGTCCGATATGTCACGAAAGAGTCACGTCTAACTGGTTTTGCATAGTGCAATTTCTACAGATTATTTTTCTAGAAAATCCACTTTTTATAAAACAAAGAAAATGGAAGAGAAAACACGCTCCAAATGCAAGCAAACATCTAGGAGTTATCCAATTGCATCAAGACCCTTTATTCATTTACGTAGTCTGTATGAAATGACTCACCAGGAATTATTTATTCCCTTCAAAATTATACAAATATAACAAATTTATTTTATATCAAAATAACTTACCAAGTAGGCTGGGATAAGTCATGATTCATACTATCTTATTTCATTGCTTGTTGCGACGTTGGAGTCAGGATACAGCTCGCCAGACCGCTATTTTACCACTTTTTTAAAATTTGAAGTCGTAGGCTTCCTCGGCCAGAGTCATGTGCATGATCTTGGCTGTCCGGGTGACGCCGCGTCGGAGATTGTTGCCGACGTTTCGACCATCTTGTCGTGGTCTTACCATGTCCATACCATCTTATGTATGGGCATACCAGCCCTGAGGAAGACCACGACAAAATGGTCGAAACGTCGGCAAAACAGCCTTCGACGCGACGTCACCCGGACAGCCAAGATAATGCATTTTTTTAAATTTGTCCGAAAGTACGAAAACATTTTTAAAATTAGCTTCGGCTATTTTACTTGGGAAAAGAGATTCACCAGATGAACTCTTTAAAGCAGATAAACGTCGTTTTGAGATCAAAAATCGAGTTGTAGGATAAAAGAGCTCGTGCGTATACTCCGCTAATTTTTACGGTATTTTACAACGGAAGATCTTAGACCAAGGTGGAATGATAACAAAAGACCTTAGAAGTAAAATATATCTAAAATAAAATGTGAGGAGATGGAATAATGCTGATATTTACACAATTAGTTCCTTTTTTAAAAAAATAGTTAAAAATCGGAATCAATATTTTGAGTAATGCATCAAAAAATTTTAAAATGGTATTCGAAGGAAGACGGTAATATGTGAAAAAGATAGTTATGTACTACTATTACAGACCGTTTACCTCGGTCTATAATAGTAGTATAGAATCTCTTGTTTGATATCCGTGGAAAAATAGATTGAGATGCAAAGTGACGAACGCATAAACCGAGTGTGTGGCTTGCGTGTCCCGCAAGTACCGCCTCCTCCGTCGGGGCTGGCCGCACGACGCCGAGCCTGGCCATGCCACCGCGCTGACAGAGGGTGACGCAACGGCGCAGATGAGGAAGGGGGGGGAGGTGCTTTCGTAAATTTCACTTTACGACGCTCCTATTCGTGCGATTTGCATGATTGTCACGGCGCTGGATTCAGGAAGCATGTCACCATCGTGATATAAAGCCACATTTTCGGAAGTTTCAGAACTAATTTAAAATTCGCGTTTTTGCTAGATTTTTGGAAAAAGGTCGTCGTAGCGTAAATTCTATTTTAAAAAGGCGTCAATTGCCGTTTACAAATCGAAAATCGCACCATTGGTTCATACGTTATCAGTAAAGTAAATTCCCCTGTGATAGTGCTGCGATCTATTGAATTTTCCTACAAGTATTTTTCGGTGCATTTAGCCTTAACGCGGCAAGCGGGAACACCGTGTTGGGCGGCGCGCGCGGCTGCGAGACGCTGCGATAGGAAGCGGCAATTGCCTTCCGCGGCGCCGCGCTTGCAGCCCCGCCCCCTCGCGGGGAATCCTCATGGGCCGGGGGCGGGGCGGGGCGGGGCAGGACGGGACCGGGGGCGGGGCGGGAGCGGTGGGACGGGGTGGGCAGGACGGGAGCTGGGGCGGGGCGGGAGCGGGTGGATGGGCGGGCGGACAGGGCGGGTTGAGTCGGGGCAGGGCGGAGGCGGGCGGGGACGGGACGGGAAGGGGCGGGGCTCGGAGTACCGTCCTCCGCCGCCCCCGCCGCGGCGTGTTCGGTTCTGTTAATTAAAGCCACTTTATGTTTGCGCGAGCGCGCCGACAGCGCGGAGAATACGGACGGCTCTAATAAGGATTTTTCCCTTCACCTTCCACCTCCTCCCCGGATAATTATTTTACTTTAATTCTCGCATTGCAATGCGGAGCGCGGCCCGCTGCTGGCGCTGCGGCGGCGCGGCCCCGCCGCCCGTCTCCTCCTCTCCCCGCCCCGTCCTCCGCCCCCGCGGTGGCAACTTCCTCGTCCGAATGGGAGGACGGACCGAGGCAGGAAAATAAAAATAAAAACTTTCGTCAAGTTGGTTAAACTGGCTTTCGAGAGAACGTCGCCGGTGCTAAGGAAATTAAAGGAGAAAAGTCCGAGTCCCATTTTTCTCTCCGGGTGCCCCGCCCCTCCCCGCCCCGCCCCTCGGCCGCCGCTTTTCCCCATCGCGCCGGTTCCCATTGGAGACGCGAAAGGAACGAAACTGGCAAGGAGCGAGCTGTGAAGTATGGGGAAGGGATTTGAAGACTCGTTCGGACAGCTAAAAAGCCCGAGCGACGGCCCCGCTTGGCGCAGGGGCGGGGCGGGGCGGGGCGGGGGTGGGGGGCGGTCCCGAAGGACTGCCCGAGGGGGGTAATTGGGCTGGAGCAGCGATCGCGGAGGGCGCGGGTGTCGAATCGCGAGTTTGTCGCTCTCTGGCGGTCGCGCGGGGAACGAGTGACGAACGCTAGCGTGTGCAGCCAACCGCCGGTGCAACAGATTGACAGCCATTGGAATGCTCGCTCAGTCTGAGGCAGTCACTATGTTCACTTACGTTTTGTCTCACTCTGCGTCATTTCAAACTAGTGTGTTATCATTCATTATTTAAAAAGTAAAAAAAAATGTAAGGAAATAATCTGTTGCAGTATGTCTTAGAAAAGAAGGAAAATGCAAAAAGAAAAGCAGATTGTAACATATTAGGTGTGAACAGTATGACTCATTTTCGGATGATGTTTCGACAGTTTTTCGAAACATGTAGTCGTCAATCATGGGCAAAGACTAACTGTATCTATAAAATTACTGTAATTTAATAGCCTGTAACCACTCTCTATACTGCCACATTTATCTCCGGGATAAAAAAGCACTATCTAGAAGTGGTCCTGTTGAACTAGGTTGCGGAACATCTGTCCCCCGTGGTCTCACGTGGTCTTCCTACAATCAGACATAACAATCAATAAACATGTATGCATGTAGCATTTTGGGATCGTATTAATTCGACTTTTGCCAGCTAAGAGTATTCATAGTCTTACACCCTGTTTTTATTTATTAGCGCAAATTTACATGTAAAAAGCAAGTATTCCCCTTTTCTAGTTCTAAGTGCAATATGACGTATAATATTATGCATTAATGAATGTTTTGATATGAATACTGTTATTTGCAATGGTTTGACAACTTTAATTATGTTATCAATTCAAATAAAATATTTATTGTTTATCTAAAAAATAATTTTTAATTTCACTCGCAATTTTGATGCAAGAAATTATTTACTACGGTGGGGCGCGATCTTCAATGAATTAAACTTTTTTGTTATGGCCACGAATAAAGAAATAACTTTTGATAAGTGAATTTTTGATCGCTTTGGCACCGAAATACGTATATTCTATATTTTCATTAACGACGTCAGATCCTCTGAATCTAATTGATGTATGTGAAAATGAGATATATACATGTTTTACAGAGAATTCTATCAACGGACAGAAAGGTAGTCTTCAGGTTAAGCGAAAGCGACTTATTGCTCTATCTACCGGAGAAATAATGAACTACATCTACCATCCTTTCCCCGAGGTGATTTTTAAAGTTGTGGGTACAACCACCATGTTTAGCTTCATCCGACCTCATGTCATTATTCGAGAAATTGTAGATAGTACATGTCGAACGAACTGTCCGAGAATCTGATGCTATACGTTTTCTCTCCTCTTCTAACAAACTATAACAATATTGTGTTTCAAACAAATTATATATCATCCTTGAGGGAAGTTATTTCTGAACATTGGAAAACATAGATAAACCGACTGGTGTATTGTAAACCGTCTGGTTTATTTTCTGCCAATTATTTCCGTCCGACTGTTGAAATTGTTTAAAACCATGACATCTTTTATAAATCACTTCAGTGCAGTAATTTCCAAAAGGCTTTGCAACTAAAATTTCAATAACATTTCATGCAACTTAAATTACACAAACGTGTATAAAAGCGATTTTGATATTGTTCATTGACATTATTATTATTATTATTATTATTATTATTATTATTATCATTATTATTATTATTATTATTTATATTTATGTGTTAGTTATATGATATTATTAATGTAATTATCTTCCACCTGGTTATATCCAATTGGATACACCCAATTTATCTTATTTTATTTAATATTGTTGCACATAAACGCAAGTAATGGAATAGAAATGGAGCTACAATTAAGAATTGAAATCATTACATTTAAGGAATGTATTACAAATTAAGTGAAATTTGTGATAAAAAAAGAGGTACAAAACAACTACGTATGTGTACCATAGACAGATACTGCAAGTTTTGTAAAAAAGTATGTCAATGTTTCCTCCCCCTCGTTTCGATTTGGATTCGGAATTCCCAGCTTGCGCCAGCCAGAGTGCTTTTAGCTCCCACGTCGAAGCGCTCGCAGCCGGACATTTTATTCGGACAAAAATTGTCACAAACGCACTGTCGCCCGCCGTTGCGTGGGAGCGCCGCTGGTGCGTCACGGCGCATCCCGCCCCGCGGCCGACGGCGGCGGCGCGCCCCGCAGCTGTCGCACGGCTTGGAGGGGGCGGCGCGGGGGCGGCCGAACAGAGCGCGCCGCCCCGCCCCGCGCTGCCCCGCCCCTCCCTGCCCCGGTCCACCCCGCCCCTTCCCGCCCCGCCCCGCCCCGCCCCGCCCCGCCCCGCCCCGTCCCGCCCCGTCCCGTCCCGTCCCGTCCTGCCCCGCCCCGCCCCGTCCCGTCACGCCCCGCCCCGCCCGGCCACCGCTCCGCTGCGCCCCGCCCCTCCCCTCCCCGCCCCTGTCCGCCCCGCCCGGCGACTGTGCTTGTTTGTACGCGGCGAGAAACGGGCGAACGCGGGCCTGGCGGCGCCCTGGCGCGCGGCCAAACGCGCCGGCGGCCCGCCCACGCCACAACCCCTTGGCCCCGCGCCCTTGCCGAGCCGCGCCGCGCCGCCCCTGCCTCCCGCCCCCGACAGCGCCGCCGCCTGCTGCACTCCCCTTCGCAACCCGTCGCTCTCGGCCTCCACGCTCTCAGCGCTGCTGCCCCCTTCCCACATTTTTGGAAGTTTGTGTTCTGATGTTTAACAATGCCGCTTCCTCGCTTTCCGGTCTACTCTACTCAATTGGTGCCGTGTACTGTTGTCAGTGTTTTCGTCACCATTGTCCAGTCTGGTTTTGTTGTCAATTCTGATCTCTGAACTTAAATACGAAGCAATTTTGGTTACAGTTCTCACTTTAATGATTATCTTTACCTTCCCATAACCTTTCATTTTCTACAGTTGCCTTGCAAGGTATCGCAGTTCTTGACATTGGTGCCGTACCAAAAATGGGAGTAAGTATTTGTACTCGTTTCTCAATAGCTCTCGGATCTTAGATCCCGGATCTTAGATCAACCCGATATTTTCTGCAAGTAAAATTATTTATACTGAATAATTACCACCCAACAAAAATATGCAAATTAAGAAATGTTATATTCCTATTTTTTTATTTCTTAGATAATAAACAACAAAAAACGCTATACAAAAAAAAATTATCTTAGGGAGAGAAAAAAATGTACCTGTTTCAAACTGGCAATACATATTAAAATGAAACAAAATGATATTTGAACACATTGGCTGATTTTGACTGTTTCATTCATTTTTCGCTCTAAATCTTATTTACCTTGGTCATCACAACCTGATGCATTTACAACTCTTAACCGTCATTGAACAACACCCTCCTGGCATTTTCATCCCCGTGTCGTTCACCGTAGCCGCCACAGTCCGAAATCTCCGCTTCCAACGCCATTACGCGAGCTGCTTGTCCGCCCACGTCAGTCGCCGCCTCCGCCTACGCCGCCGTCTCCACCTCTGCCTGTGACGCCGCCGTTCCGCGCCGCCGCCGCCGCCGCCTCCTCCCTCTCCCCCCTCCTCCTCTTGCCCCTCCTCCTCCTCTTGCTCCTCCTCTCCGCAAGTGCTGCCTGCGCCTTTTTCTCCGCCAGAGCGCAGCGCGACGTGCCGCCCCACGCCCTCTCCGCGCCGCTCGCTGCTGACGGACAGGCCCTCGCCACGGGGGCGGACTCGCGCTGTGGGCCCGAACCCAGGCTTTCCAGGTGTCTTGCCCGCCTTGCCCGCACCGCTGCTACGAAATTTACCCAAACAACCTCCCCCGTGAAACAATATTCCCTAATTTTGAAACGAAAGCTATTTTCGAAATTATGGACCAACGACATGAACTGTCCCTGACGATTCCATTGGCTGTCCCCTTAATGGTGCCATATCTCACCATCCAGCGGGAGAAGAAAACTGCCATCTCCAGGTGTAAAAAAATTGCGGGACTATTCACCTTTGCAGTTGACTTGCCCGGCGACGTCAATCAATCAATCAGTAATATATTTTGGGAGGTAGTGATGGTACTCCCTCGCTGAAAAGTGAAATTCTTCCACGATGTTTCCCTCTCCAGGTATCTCTCACATATCCCAGTCAGATTAATCTTTTAGCTTCTGACGCTCGACATCTGTTTGGCTATGTCCTCCAAGTAGATGCTGCAGCACAAGCAATGGTGTTGCCTCTGAGCTAATACAGCCGATATGAAAAGACACCCAACTGCTCGCCTTCTACCGCTCGAAAGGAGATCCAATTCCTAGTCGACTCTTGTGTACTCTGTGGTGGGCAAAGATGATTCGAGGTAGATTTTGGGTAAGGTGATCATAATTCATCAATTTGTTATCAATGGTCATCCATAAATTCATATTAATCCAGGGTGCACCAAAAGTGTTCTCACAGGAATCAAAATGTACTAATTAAAGTCTCATGTTCTGATGATTGCGACATATCCCCAAACAAAGACGTTTCAATCGATAAATATATTTTATTATATATTTTGCTCGCTAATATATTTGCAATTATGGGGGGACAACTATTGCCGTAGTTATTTGGCTACCCGAGAGACGCCGCGTACTAGGCATAGTAGCCTACGTTTCGGCCGCCATTCTGCGACATTTCTCAGGGCATTTTGTCCTGAGACAACCAGGTAAATACCAACTCCGGCGCGGAAGTCTATGCCCTCAACTTCTGCCGTGTCTGCATCCGGTTATTAGCTTAGGTTTCTTTTGAAACACACCTTTGGTGTGGTCAAGATAGCAGCCACCATGCCTCTTGAACGACACACTATGTGATCAAAAGTATCCGTACACATTCAAAATGGTATTATGGTGGTTCGGGTGTTTCATGGAGGGAGCTTGCACCCCTTATTGTTCCATGTGGCGCCGCACAGACCTACGTTGATGTTTTAAACTTTTTTGCCTCACACTGTTGAAGAGCAATTCTGGGATGGCGATTGTATCTTCCAACATGATCGAGCACCTGTTCATACTGCACGGCCTGTGGCGGAGTGGTTACACGACAATAACATCCCTGAAATAGACTGGCCTACACAGAATCCTGGCTTGAATCCTATTGATCACCTTTGGAATGTTTTAGAACGCCGACTTCGTGCCAGGCCTCACCGACCTACATCGATACCTCTCCTCAGTGAAGAATGGGCTGCCATTCCCCAAGAAACCTTCCAGCACCTGATTGAAAATCTGCCTGCGAGAGTGTGAGCTGTCATCAAGGCTAAGGGTGGGTCAATACCCTATTGAATTCCAGCATTACCAAAGGAGGGCACTACGAACTGGTAAGTCATTTTCAGCCACGTATCCGGATACTTTTGATTAGATAGTGTATGTAATGCCCGAGATTTAACTTTCACGTTCTCCGCCAACTGCCGGTTTCAGTAATGCTTGAAATGTCTGTCCGGTAGAACGAAATATATTGTTACGATGGGATATTACCTGAATGTTTTAATTTTGCGCTGTCACGGTTCTTTTAGAAGTCGCAATCGTGATGTGAGGATTTTACGCCCTTCACAAAAACCACCGTTACCCAGATTTCAAATTGGAAGCTTTGGTTTTTGATGACAATTCGCTACCTTCCTCGCCACTAGGTCCAGCTGAAAAATGTATAAAAAGTTAGGAACACACAGTAACATCAGAAGAATGCATACTGTGTTTTCTGCGATTTACAGAGTAACATTTCAGGTGAAATTAAAAAGAAGTATGTGTAACCTGAATAAATGAAAATTAAACAACATGCGATAATATCAGATGCAAACATGTCGTACTTTTGTCATTTCCATGCAAGCACTCGACCCTCGACCGAAATCGCAAAGACTAACATGCATAAATGAAAAGTAAATATTATGGAGTTTCCTCTTTACTTTCATAGTTTATTTTCATGGCCAGAGATGTCCGATATCTACTTTTAGAAATATTTGCCTTTTACCTATAGAACAAACACGTATCACTGGACACTTAAATTCCTTTTAGTACCTTTTATTCCTTTTAGTTTCGTCGTTTTTGTAAATTAATAACAAAGTAGTTCTGTGGTTGGTTTTTTATTGCTGTATTAAAGTGAACATTACAAAATGGGTAAATAATTTCAATTTTAACTCTCCGCACCATAAAATATTTAGTCATTGGTTTTGGACGCGTAATTAACTTAAACATTTTTGAATAGTTGTTTTTATGTTGAGTTCCCGAAATATTTTTTTTTTTGCAGAATAGAGATTGAGGGATATTTGTCGAAACTGATGTGAAAACAACAAACAAACAATAGCGATATTACAAGAAACATTTTTCTGGCGAAATTTAAAGACACATTTTTTGTGATGCTTCTATTACGAAACATTATTTGTTTCATCTCTACTATTCATAATCATAATAAAGTGCCATTTTCGTGTAAAACAATCTTTTTTCTATTGCACGGAGCTGTCACATTTTTTCGGCGTATTAAGAGAAGGCTGAGTTCACGCACGCGGAGGGGCACACAAATTCTTCCTTTTCATAGGTTCGTAGAAACAAGCTATTTTCTTATTAATCCCTACGCTCACAAAATATAAACAACATTTTTTCTACCACTGTATATAAATTGAGGCGTTTAGTTAGGGAGCTAACTCACAAAATCAAAAAATCGACTTTTGGTCATAGTCTACATCCTCTTTTCATCTTTTATTTAGTCCGTAAATTTCATAAATATGTCATAATCCCTTCTGATAATACATCGATGTTTTGAAATAAGTGAAACGCACATTTTCTACGATTTCTGTGACAGAGCGAGGTAAGCCACATTCACGTGTGTCATTGATAATACCAACACTAGCACCAGAACATCAGACGTTTTTGTTACACCCCATATTCACTCCATCAAAAAAATAGTATTTCACGCATTCTAAGTAACGTCTTTGGGGCATAAATATAAGAGTATTAGACATTGATGTTCATTGCAGATTTCACGTATCAGTTTCAAGGGCGTTTCATCGGCGTTTCACGGGCATGTTTCACAAGATTACCGGTTGGTATCCCAATGGAGAATGAAAGCTATTCATTAGGAAACAAGATTTGCCATGATCGGCTGAGATGTCTCATGACAACAACTATTCCCACTGCAGTGTCTCTCACAGAAAAATTCTAAGGTTCGAGACCCGGAACTAGCTAGATAGCTTTGCCATTTTTAACCACTGACAGGAGGAGAATTCTAGAAGTTCGGCTACTCTGATCTATAGTTTTCCGTTGTTTCACACACACACACACACACACACACGTATGCATGCGCGCATGACCACACACGCACGCGCGCGCACGGACACGTGCACAACAACTGGTCCTAGAAGTACCCTGGTCCCAGAAGTACCCGGCCGGACCAAGAGATCGCGGTAGTGTTTCGAAAAATATCACTGTATTAGAAAGTAGACAATCTATGAAGTATATGTTTCGTGTTTGAAGACGCTACGTTGTTTAGTATTTGTTTGGCAACAGTCAATAGTGAACGTTGTGAGTGAATTTGTAAAAATGGAGAAAATTGGTCATCGTTATGTGATTCAATACTTTCATTTGAAAGGCCTCAGCCCAACCAGTATAAAAACTGGACTAGATTCTACTCTGGGTGAGTCTGCGCCTTTGTTTACTACAGTAAAATATAGGGTAGCAGAGTTTAAACGAGGCCGTACGAGCTGCCAAGACGAGCATCGCAGTGGTCGACCAAATGAGGTGACAACTCCAGAAATGGTAAAGAAAATCCACAAAGCGGTACTGGGTGATCGTCGAATGAAAGTGTGCGAGCTAGCAGACATAGTAGGCATTTCGAAAAGTGCGGTACATCGCATATTATCTGAAAATTTAGACATGAGAAAGCTGTGTGCAAGATGGATGCCGCGTTTGCTCACACTCGAGCAAAAACAGTGTCGTGTAGATGTTTCAATTGAGTGTTTAGCGAAGTTTCACCGCAACAAAGCAGAAACAATTTTTACGCCGTTTCATAACCATGGATGAAACATGGGCCCACCACTTCACCCCAGAGAGAAAACAACAATCAAAACAATGGACTGAAAAGGGAGAACGCGCACCAAAGAAGGCGAAGACCGTTCCATCTGCAGGCGAGGTCATGGCGTCGGTTTTTTGGGATGCGCGGGGGATAATTTTCATTGACTATCTTGAAAAAGGAAAAACTCACGTGAACAAGACAGTTGTCTTGGCAACCATCTTTTTAATGTGTATTAAAGAATGACCTACTTCACGTGCCACGGACTACAACACTCAAAATCCGCCTTTCACATTCAATGATTGCCGAAAAAGTACATTGAGTTACAGTGTTCGCCCCGTTGACTTCTGTGTGTGCCCCGGTCCAGCGCTTTGGGGCCAGTGTGCGCCGGGGGCCTGGAGGTTAAATGGCCGCGCCCCCGGCGCTCTGCGGTTTTCTTGGGCGCCGCCCCCTCCCGCCCCCGGCCCCACCCCCGCCCCCAGATAAGGCGCGGTTTATCTCGAGCGTCGCCGCCTGCACCCGCGTCCCCGCCCCCGCCCCCGACGAATGCTCTGTGCGGAGGGAGGCAATCTTCAGCCGCAAACACGCCGCACCGCGAGGAAGAAGAATGCTGGCGTGGCGCCTGCGCTCTGCTGTCAACCTCCCCCCGTCCCCCGCCCACCCCCCGCCCATCCCCCGCCCATCTCCCGCACACCTACCGCCCGCCCACCCTCTCACAGCGCTGCTTCGTGGGGGGGGGGGGCGCCTGCGCGACTGTCCTCACCGTAGTCCAATTTGGACAAACGCGGCTAAACATTATATCAACAAAATTCAGATAATTCGAAACAAATTCCTACGAACTGTCACCAAAGCTCCCGGTTCATTTTCAATAAAAAATTACATCCCGAACGTAACCTAAAACCCATCGCACACCACATAGCCTTTCTTGGCAATAATTTATATTCTATTCTATCCCTCATTAATCAAGATAGACACGTAGGAAAATTTGATGAAAAACAAACTAGAAGAAAAAACAGATAGGCTATCAATTCTTTCCTCAACATTTGGCCAATCTTAATGATTTTTAGTGGTACCTGGTGACTCCACTGGTCAATTGTAGTTTAGATTTGATTTTGTTTATAAGTAATTAGATTTACGCCAACAATGCAAATGAAGAGTTTCATGTAAATTTAACTTTGGAAATCAATCCTAAAATTAAAAAAATAAAAATAAAAAACCTCCCCGTAATGACACGTCTCCAGATTTTTATTGCAAATACGATTCTAACCTCTGCTCGTGATAGAATATTATAGAATGGATCAATGAAAAGGCAACCATAGGAAAATTTACAATTACAACATAGGGAACATGACCCCACATTATTTTAAGCGTTCTGCATTTCTACGAATGGTATATGCAAATGTAAGTACGGTACACTTATTTTACGTGTATGAATGTATTTAATAATTCAGGAAGCGCCAATGAATTCCAGACATGTTCCCTTTGAAAGAAATGAGTTAGTGGGCATTTCATGATATAGAGGATATATTGTTAGGTCCATAAAGGCAAATAAAGTCATGTCACGTGGAAATTCGTTGTAGAAATACAGTTTCACAGCAAACAAGAACATGTGTACGTGTGAATTTCAATCAGACAACATGTCGTTCAACCAAAAGAAGGGCTCCGGTTTTGTCACATGACGTACAAAAGACAAACCAATTTTTAGTGTGCATTGTTGGCGCGAATGCAAACAAACATAAATGTAACTTCAATTTAACTTCTCCCCTTAGCACGTCCCACAGTTTTTTTTACTATTTTTGACGTAAATAAATAAAATAAATAAATAAAAAACAGTCTTTTACACTTGGACTGAAGAACTTGCAGGCAAAGGTACATCCGACACTCATACTTTTCTTGCAATCCATGGACTGTACTGCAATCTCTAGATCAAAACTGTTCTGTGAATTATAGCGTACTGCCACCAGGTTTCAAAAGACCTACTTTGAGAAATAATAAGTATCTAGAGTAGTTGATGCGCTCGGAGACATTAAACCCTCTTGTCAGTGACTCTCTCGCGAGGCTGACTCTGTCGTCAGAGGAGACTGCGGCCGAAGCCCGCCTCCAGTTCATTCGCCGTCTTATTGTTCATTAGCGGCCGCTTATCGGCCTCCGCCCCCGGCGGCCGCCCCGCGCCCTCTTACTTCCTATATTCAAACGGCCATTACTCCACATTCGCAGTAATTAAATGAGAGGGGCCTCGAATTTGTCTTGTTTCTTGCTGGCGCGCATCCAGCGTGGGCTAGCGCCGTCCTCTTCCCCTCCCCCTCCCCCGCCCTCGCTCGCCGGCTTCCCCCGCCCTTCCTCTTCCTCCCCCACGGCCCCTTCTTGTCGTAAGCCTGGCATTACACTGACTAATGGCGAAGTGCCGGATTAATTTTTCACAGGATTTTTGCGTTACATTCCAATTAATGAAATGCCGTGCTTGTGCATAGTCAGGCGTGGATATTCCATGGAAGGAGGTGCAGCTTCTCTTTGGTTTTTGCGAATACCTCTGCGGAGGTCGGCAACGATTGCAGCAATTCTTCTCTAATGGAGGATCATTTGCTAGAAACTGCACGTGTTCTCAAATTTGAAATTAATAGGTACTTTATTTCCGCTCAGTACAAATTATTTCATTTGTTGCCAAAAACACTTTAAAGTCGGTTTCAATATGCTCTTCTGTTCTCCTAAACTTGGTGTACACAAGGGATCAAGGTTGATTAATTTAAGTGTCATTTATATTGGTTAAGTCATTTCGATTGCCAAAAAAAGTATCTTTTTCCACTTTGTTCCTCCAGTGTCTTCGTCATTTTGATTGCAGTTTTGGATTTAAAAGTGATTGTTTCTCTCTATTGCAGGTATGCTTCTCGATGTTCAAGTGACGTATTACACATGTGCCGAGATGCATATAATATTCAATGAATCAAGCATGTTCCCAATATTACTTCTTGAAAAAATTCTCATGTGTCAATAACACATAAAAACAAGAAATAAATTTTTCTAATTTCTATGTTCCCTCTTGACGTTTTTTAAAGTAAAAGAAGTTCGGTTGTCATATTTATTCCTTGTCAACCGTTCGCGTATCTCAGTGGTGGTCCTCGTTTCACCTGGTAGATTCTGAGAAAATGTTCATTTTCTTCATACAGTTGTATTTAGAATGAACGCCCTAAAATGATTGTATTTTTACTACTTTAAAAAAAACCTTCACAAGTACAGCTGCAAGACATGCTAAACATCTGCCTTATATAGATATATCTTACGTGAAATAGACAAGGTAAAAGGCATTTATTCTAGCTAAAGTAGGGGTGCAAAATCAAGTATAACCCATGAAAATTCACAAAGAATTATTGTAAAAAAATGAAATTTAAAATGATTAACATTTTTTATTCTAACTCTAAAATTTATCATAGGTTATTTATATAGAACCACTTCTTGTAGAATTTAAATAGTCAAATCTACAGTTCTTATAGATTAGATCACTAGTAGAGCAGGGGCGCCTATTTCATTTACGGTCTTGGTCGCATGGTACATTTCCCCTTGTGAATTTGAACTTTCACTCAATAAATGTAAAACTAATGCTAAAAGTGGAATTTATTTGTTTTGTAATGTTGTTAAATATAATAGAAACAATCAAAAACAATTTTTCCCTATAATTTATAAAATGTAGTTAAACATAAAAATTACGTGCTAAAGAACAACAAGAGGCTTAACATAAAATAACTGAGAAATAAATAAAAATCTTCTTCTAGATAAATTATGTCTTCATTTTCATACTTTTAACATTAATTCATTATGTAAATGTTCTTTACATACGAAGTTAAATACACTGGAAATTGGAACCATCGCCGTCTTTTTCTTTTAGTTCAAATAGAAATTAGTTTTCTTATAGTTCTAATATATGCAACATACTCTTACTAACGTCAATTGTCGTCCTCTCTATGCATTAATCCTACCAAACACCGAACGTGTTTTTCAAAAAGCTACAATTGACCCGCATGTAAATATAGCGATATGTAAATATAAATCCCTGTACGAGAACAAAGAGGTATTTTCTCCAATATATTTTTACTTGCATGACCAGGTGCATGACTTCCACTTTCACAATATAATCTTTCAGAAAAATTAAAGATTAAAAACTGAAAATTTAATTTATAAATGTTATCAAAACGACACGATGTGAGCGGATGTTTATAGAAAGATTCCTAATATGGCGCAGTGTATTGATGAATTTTCCGGAAATTAAAGAGCAAAAGGCACTCTGACTAATGGAATTCACCAACGCGACCGTTTACGGTTAAATAGTTTGCTCTAAAATCAATTGTGCAATTTAAATATTACACCAATTACTCAGACGTTCAGAAAGCATTAATTGAGGAAAAACATGACTTCCGTTCCAAGAGATAGCATTGCGTCAGACTTTCATCGTGACAATCTTGATCATTACAGTATATTGAATCTGAATTTTAGATATTTTCAAGCAAATACGTACATTATGGAGAACAATTTTTAAGACAACAAATGCTTTTTTTCTTGGCGAAGTTTTAGAATTTTACATGGAATTTATAAGCGATTTAACTGATATCATCTCTGGAATTATTTGCACTATTTGAAATAACATTCAAGGTATTGTGTTGATAGTGTCGATGAGTAAATCTCGCGTAGAGTTGTTTTAAGAGAAAATATGCAATTGTTAGTTCAGAACGAAATTATATTCTGAATAAAAAATATAGAACGTCCCTTGTACTACAGCAGCCAGTTACCATCTGGAACATTTTATTTTCATTCGGTACCTTAGTCAACCTTCCTAAAATTATGGGATTGAACTTTAGTTTGTTATTCGGTCGCCATTCATCGAATAAATTTGAGGAAGTGTGAAGTACTTCAGTTTATAATTATGTATTTTATACATTCCCTTGAATGATTTTTGTTACAATGTTATTTGATAGAATATTAGAAATATTTTTAAAAATTTGATAAACATTTTTCAAAAGATTGTTCTACATTTTTAAAATAATTTTTAACCTTAAAATGCGAGTTATATAAAAGATGAAACTTAAACATTTTGAGAATATTTTAATTTTTTTATTTGGTTTGAATTTTATCGTGAACATAAGCATATAATTATTCGGCTTCTTGTGTGACGTAAAAATTATCATGAAAACTTTTCATGTGATGATAAAACAAACTTTATTCTGATGTTTTAAAATTTCGTAGTGACAAGATTCATAGGAAGTAAATAAAGAGACAATTGTTCTACATTTTCGTTCATGAGATTCACGTACAATGCATTTGGTTCAACGTGTAATTTGTTAATCGGTCACCGACAAACTTTGGTTGTCAAACATTACCTAATATTGCGAGAATTCATCCGGGCAAATCGAGTAAAGTGTTTGATCAATAAACGTCAGATAATTTAATTTTTTCACATCCCACCAACAACAGTATGAATCTAGCGCCCAGTGGCGTACGTTTGACCCCAGCAACCCCAGCACTGCTGAGATAAGCAAAAATGATAATTTGATGAATTTTGAGAATTACAATGAACCGTATGTTAAAAATGATAAAAAAATATTGCACCCACTGTACACTCTTCTACGATCTGTGCGGCGGCCTACTGCTTCTACGGAGCTCTAAACCCATTTCTAACATCTTTGCTGGGCCTGGGTATTGCGCGCGCATCCACTTCACTGGACCAAATGCGTGCAGCGATCGGGGAGAAGTCGCAGCCAACATGCACTGAACACTAGCTAGCTGGGAATATATCATTACTCGGGCAAGTTTTCTTGAACGATGGATTGACGATTTCGGGTGGAGTGGGGGTATTAGTTACAAAGACGGCCACTAGAGTTTTTTAAGTAATGCCAACGTCTGTGAAATGAAAGTCAAAACTGCATCTTGTTCTTAACTTTTTCGGGAGTTTTAGGTGACTCCCTTGAAGGACCTCGACCTGACTCAGCCATTTCTTTCGATATTGACAATAAATGTGAACAGGGGTTCTGCACTATAAAAGCAACTGACTTTGACTAGCGCCAACGAAGTTTTAATGCTTGGAAGGTTGTCATCAGTGCCCGCTGCGAGCTTTTGCCTTTAACTCTTTATTCCACAAGGGAGGGGGATCAAGGTCATCGTTCAAGAAAAGTTGCGCGAGTAATACTTTCCTCCCCCACCCGGTCCTTCAAGGCTTGGCCTCACCTAGCTCCTCCTGTCTGCGAGGGTGATTACCCATAAGTCAGTGCTGCTTCAATGTAAAATTATTTTGAATTGAATGTTTTGTTAGTATAAATTAACGTACAGTTTGTCGAGAAGTTTATAATTTATAAAACAATTATGGGGCGCATTTCTCTCTCAATGTAATGAAAATGGACCGGAATGTTTTGTAGATATATTATTTTTTTTTGGGGGGGGGAGGAGGAAGCTGTGACTCACATGTGATCAGATCCTTAGAATCGTCGAATCTGTGAACAGCACAGGGTATTCTTCTTAGAGAATCTATGTGCGTGTCAGGCCACTGCGTTACGCAGGAGGGATCAATTATAGTGTTGGAGACGTATTGTCGTATTTACTCGTTTTTTGTGAGCATTTGTTGGAACTTTGTAGTGTAGTGAAAATCCTTTGTCTAACGAGTATCAGGAATAATTCTGTGTAGTGTGTCTTCCAGTGAGGGTACTAATGGAAACGATAGATATACAAACATATAGATACATATAGATATGGAAACGAAGAAAAGATACAATTGTTTGTGCTCGTTAGTATATTAATATTTAACATAGGAAGAAAAGACGAACCAAACGACAGATATAAAAAAAAGTTAACCATGAGTATCTCATCAGTTGAAATAGTTAACCGCGTTTCATAAAACATTCTATTTCTTGTTATATAAATTATGTATTTATGTGTTAATTCGTACAAAAATTAGTGAAAGGTTTTTGTTACTTAAAGCAAACATTGAGAAAAGAATTTTCTTAGCGATACAGCTATTAATGCTATGCTGTACAGTGTAGCATTCCAGAGCGATAATTATTTCGATCCCATGTAAAGAACAACTTTTTATAGACAACTCAGCTTTTATTCAAGCCAATTTCCTTTTCTCTACAAGTACTACATGTAACACCTCCTAAATACAACATAACCTATCAATTCGATTTTAAGAGTAATTTCACACCTTGCAGGAAGCCCTCACCTTAGAAAACACTTTAAGCAATGCCTGTGAAAAGCTGGGGAACGATGCGAGCGCATCCGCGTTGAATCTTTCAGCAACAGTCTGCGGCCGGGCAACGCGGGAGCAGAGGGCACAGCAAGTCTCCCGGCCACCGCTGGAGAGCGCGCGCGGCGCGGCGCGGCGGCTCGAGTGGCCATTAGCAGGGAGGATCGATCTCCTCCCGCCGCTTCCGGGCGCGGTCCACGCCCCCGCCCCTGCTGCCGCCCCCGCTGCCGCCCCCGCTGCCGCCCCCGCTGCCGCCCCCGCCCCCGCCCCCGCTGCCGCCCCCGCTGCCGCCCCCGCCTGCCCCACCCCACCGCCCCACAGGCTTTGCGGAATTCGCTGTTCCTCTGCGATTTCTCTAATGCCCTGTTCCTATTCCAGCCATGCCCGGGGTCCCTCTCCGACACTTCAAGGTCTCTGCTGCCCCCCCCAGTGGTGTCTCTCCCACTTCCGCCTTCAATCCGATTGCCACTCCCATGTTCCTATCGTCTCAATTTTCATTGCCACGTGCAGGATGTTCGACACTAGCTTGCCAGCTAGTATCAGCTTGCCAGCTAGTGTCGAATTCAGTCTGAAGGAGAGTTCTAGAGGATGGCTGCCTTGATCGGGAGTTTCCGTAGTTTCTCCTATCATCACCAGGAGAATGCTGGAGCCTTACCCTGACGGTCCACGGACCGCGCGCGATCTCACCTTTCTCTTCCTTGTCCTATCTTCATCTCTTACACACCCATACACTAACATGTACTACACTACCATACATGCCGAGAGACCGGTCGGGGGCTTAGAGCGTGTCCCGGCTGGGGCTGTGCCCCGCTGGTGGCAGATACCTGGTTAAGGGGAACCCCACTAGCAGACGGTAGGTCGGAGCCAGATCTCACCTCCAAAGGAGGGTCATGCGCTACACTTACGGGACTAATGATCTTAGTAGTTGACGCGTACGGAATCTCTAACAACCAGCCAACCCATTGCCACGTCACGTCGCACTGATGACTACGTCGATGTGAATGAAGACGATGCCGACGACCACGTCTGCTGCTGCTTCTCCTGGCACTAACGCTCCTATCTCCTTCCATCAGCTCTATGTTTTTCACTACCATCTACCCTTATACTTCCACTACCATCTATCTCTCTTGATTCTTTCAGTATATTCTTTCATTCCACTTCCAGTATACTCTCTCCTTCCCTAACACTACCATCATCGTATCTACTTTACTACTTTACCCTTATACTTCCACTACCATCTATGTCTCTTGATTCTTTCAGTATATTCTTTCATTCCACTTCCAGTATACTCTCTCCTTCCCTAACACTACCATCATCGTATCTACTTTCACTCACATTTACATCTACACTCATATCTACACACCGTAACTTTTGCTTCGGCCCACAGTCCCTTGCGTTCATTTGTTCACTAATCGAGTGGTTTGTACTAAACATGTTCTGTAATGTAAAATTAATACTTATATCTTTAGAAAAAATCCTTAATTTTTAAGTCTTTATAGAATTTGGTTAATATTATCTCCATATCGAATGAGCAATTCGAAGCAGCACTAAATCAATATGTTGTGCGATACGTTCTGTGGAATGGTATTAGTTCATTTTTATATTGATATAAATAAGCTAATAATTTCCACATCCTGATTTTGAACCATTTTAACGATGAAATGCGATAATCGAAATTTAGTGAACTCAATACGAAATATCTAGATTTCCCAGCGTTCAATTCTGGATCGACTACTGGAAACGGGTAACATAGAAATTGGATTATTGAAGCAACAATTGGGACACATTTATTAGCTAATGATGACATATTTAGCGAGATAAATCTCGAATACTAAATGAGATATAGGATTCGAATTCTATCCCTGCCCCATTTTTACCCTACGAATTCAAAAACATTGAGATTACGTACGAAAGCTAAAGGAGTAGACTAGGGTTGGGAGTGGGGGTGGTAATAATAAAAATAATACTTCCAAAGTCCATTGATATAATCGTTTTTCTTTCTTGTACAGCTTTTGTCTTTAATTACTAACAAAATTAAATTTTGTTTTCCAAACAGAAATAAATAATTAATATGTACTAACAACATTATTCTTTAATTCATCAATCAATATACACGTTATTTGGAATACACGTTCCACAAGAAATCTTTACTTTTACGTAAGTATTGATAATTCTGAAGTCCATTCAATTTTTTACAATTACTTATTTAAGGCAAATTCGAATGCTCTTCAGAAATGAGTTTACGTGCGATATTCGTTACAACTAGAGTGTATGGAAACCTATGGAAAACTAGGTGATTGAATCTCACACAACTTCACCAACTATTGTGGTTGCGAATTTAACTATTCCTTCAGTTGTGAATTAATTAGATTTTCTTCTTCTTCTTCTTCTTCTTCTTCTTCTTCTTCTTCTTCTTCTTCTTCTTCTTCTTCTTCTTCTTCTTCTTCTTCAATGGCTCTGCAGTCCAACTTGAACCTTGAACTTCAGAATATATTTCCTCCATCCTTTCCTGCCTTCAGCTGCTGTTTTTCATATTGGTACTCTCAATAATTATCTTTCGTCTCTATCCACGGCATCTTCTCATAGTTTTTGGTTCCCCGGTTTTTGACGTCTACTGACGTACAATTTACCATTTAACGCTTTCTTTAGCAAGGTATCATGTTCCATTCTTACTTCGTGTCCTGTTCACCGTAATCTCTGCAATATTACAGAATTAATTAGTTGCAATAACTCAATATCTTTCGCCGCTGCTTTTATTATTACTGTTACAACTGCACTTTTATTTACCAATTACTGGACAAGAAATGTTTTCAGTTTTACAGTCTGGATGGACAGAATAATAGTTACGCACACTAGACACAACAGAACTAACAATATGAGAATACTGCTTGTTTACTTTTATACTTGTCATTCGAAATACCGCTCGTGTGTGGCTCTTTGCGCTTGCAGCAGCAATTCCTGAATTTTCTCAGCTTTACGTCTACCACTAGAGGCATATTACTGGTTACAAGTATTAAGTCTTTTAAAAAATATACAATACAAATGTAAACTATGTTCATTTAATAAATAACATTGTATAGAATAATCTCTAATATTTTTAAGAAAAAACAGATTGGCTGGTAATTTTGATTTCATTTTTGTTCCCCTTTTTAAATGTGCTTAATTTTTGCGGTTTTGAAAATATCTTGAATTATTCCAGTGGATAAAGAAGCATTGAAAATGTGAGATAACTGACGTATATAGGCAGTTGCGCAAGTTTTTAATAAACAATCATCATTTCTTCTAAACCAGATGAATATTTATTTTTTAGTTTACTTACTATTCTCTGGATTTTGTTAGAAGCGGAAATCAACATCCTGTTGACAAAATTTTGGAAACATTTGATGTTGAATTTTGTGGTTTTATTCACTTTCTGAAATCAGCCGCGATTCTAGAAAAGTGTTGGGTGAAGAGATTTACGTTTTTCATATTACTAGCCTATTTTTCATCATCCTTTAAAACAACCTTCTCTACAAAGTATCGAGATGATGTGGTCGTATTCTTTAAGATATTACACATTGCATTAGGTGTGTTACTAGCGTTCAAAATATCCTGATTATTTGTAATTATTTTTGCCTGAACTATTACTTTCCTTAAAATTCTTTTGTATTCCCGGAAGTAGGCATGGAAATCGGGTTAAACGTTGTGATGTTCAGAAATAAAGTAATTCGTATGTTTGTTTCTACACGATAGTATAATTTCTTGTGTGATCCAAGTATTTCTTTTCCAAAATTTGTTTAATTTTCTCTTTTTAAAAGAAAAGCACGCGATAAAGTGAAATGTAAACGTTGAGGAAAAAATATTATATTTTTCATTTGTGTCAACAGCGTTATAAGCGGTGCCCCATGATTCCTTCAGCAAGAAGTCCGTAAATAATTTTATGTTAACTTTAGCGAATGTTCTGCACACGCGTGTATTATTTATTGTGTCAGTATTCATGTTATTAGTAATGGTAAGGATTTGTGCATCGTAGTCACTGTAACCTAGATTAGTAGTTTTTATTTCATATCTAGTTGTGGTATTATTAATTATAATTTTATCTATTGACTTTTTGAAATTTAAATGTATTCGGTGTAGGTAAATTCACTATTAAAACTCATTGCTTTATTTGTGGAGAGGAGCAACCACGAGACTTCGCGAGACAAATCAAAAAGTGAAACGAAATCTAGTATATCCAGTGAGGAAATTAACTGTTAAAGAAATTATTGTATGACTCGCGAGAAATCGCAATGCGTCTACAGTGTATTGGATAGAGACAGTAAATGACTTGTTAGCCGCTTATTTGATGCCGCCTACTTATTTGATATGCATGAAAGCTCTGATCAGTCCCCAAAGAAGACAGGAACCCAAACCACAGTCAGGCCCAGCAGAGATGATCTAGATTCAGCGAAGCAAGTTATTTTTAGTTTTCTTGGAAACAGGGACGAGTAATATCAATTTACTATTGAAGAATTGATTAAAGTGATTTTCTTCCTTGTCGCGCTTTACCGCTTAATCCGTTTTTCATCGCGCTTTTCCGCTTAATCCGTTTTTCATCGCGCTTTTCCGCTTAATCCGTTTTTCATCGCGCTTTACCGCTTAATCCGTTTTTTAGAAACTCAAAGTTAATGTATATATTTTGTGGGACATTTTATCTACTTTAATTTTATAAATGTCAATTGTTTCGTTAAAACGCATCGTTTTGAAGTTGTAAGTGAAAAACTAAAAATAGGGCGGAATTTTTAGTGTTTTTTGCAATTTTCTCTGTGAAGCCGACACTTTTTGAAGTGGCAAACAACAAATTCGAATTGAGCACCTTCGAAAACAAATGGAACTCTTTAAAAAAACTTCCGGAATTTTGTCCTGAATCGAGCCCTTTTGAGCACCAACTGATTGTACTATTTGACTTGTTAGATCACATAGTAATTCTGCCTCAATAAATTCAGTTTTATTTGAAAGAGATTGCACACTATTATGCATTATTTGAATATTTTGTACCTAGACGGATGTTTCTCTGCTGCATCTGACAGTAATGGCTATTTAATTGTCTCATTTTTACCTCAAATGCGTGTTCGAAGGAAGTATCGTGATCCAGCAGCAACAGGAGTTGAGGAAGGAGGGGCAAAAGATATAGAGGAATGAATAATAGGAGAGGTAAGTTCATGAATTGGGTTTAGGGGATAAGATAATTGGGTCTAATGAGGTCCCGGAGGATGGAAGAGAACTAGGAAATGTGGGTGGGGATGTGTCTTAGAGAGGACATTACCGAGGCTGTGAAATGATGTGTTTTGCAAGCTCTCTACCGAGTGCATGTTTTCCGACAAGGTTGAGGTGAAGACCATGCCGGATAAAGTGTTTCTCTGAGAGAAAGTTTAGCTCAAATAATTTAAGATGTGTGCCTTTCATATGCAGTTTCAATTGGTTATTTGCGCGTTTAACTTCTTTGCACGGTACCAGAAGGGCAGAGACTATAATGTTCGTGTTTCGGGGGACACGTAGTTTGTCAACATGTTGCTCAGGTGTATAGTGACCACCCAAATTGATGTAATTCTCCCCTCATATGATGATGACTATATCCCCTTTGGTGAGAGTTTTTGTGTGGGTGTCCAATTCACTGTTATCGTCACCAATCCTCCCATTAGATTTAAACACACCCGTGACAGAGAAATTGGATGGGAGTTTTCCACTGAGCAAGGAGAAGATTTGTTACCCATGGCTATCTGCTAAAATTAGAGCCTTTTGATGAGCTCAGTGAGAATGTCCTTGTTTACTTGTAGGCCAGGTTGCTTTGTTTATTTGTGCTTGCTAGCGTGTTTGCGTTGGTTTGTAGATAGACGTATCGGTGATGGGAGGAGGTAGTGAGAATTTGCGAGAAAATTTTTTTCTATTAAATACCTCGTAATTTTGAAGTTTTAATTATATAAATCTGAATAAATTTGTGTGAAAATGTTTATATTGTGGTAAAATTATTGTTCGTTTTCAAAATGTAAACTGAATTATTGCCTCGTCGTCATAAACCAACGGGAAAAAAGTATTCACTTCTTCCACGGAAAATTATTTAACGCGAAATAACTATTCCTTGAAGGCGTGAGTCTGCTTCCCCGACGATTCTATGAACGCGCCTCGCCGCAGTCACAAGCACAGCCCGCTCGCCGCAGTAGTTTTTGCGCACCATCGCATCGCGCGCCAACATTGGTCGCGTTCAGGGTTGCCAGATTCGGAAGTTTTGTCCACGAATCGGGGATGTTTTTCGTTGTGGGAAACGAATGGGGAAAAAAGGATGAGGAACTGTTTGGGGAAATTATATTCATCCGGAGTCGTGATAGAAATATTCTCGTTTCAATTATTATGAAGAAAAAAGAAACAGCATTATTCTCTTATTATCAAAAGAAGAAAAATGAACGACAGGCATGGAGACAGAAAAAAAACATGAAAAAAGGAAGATAAAGGCTTGGAGCTGGGAATGGCTGTATGGATGTAGGGATTCGAGCAGCTCAAAGAACGATGATTGGTTGATTTGAATTTAAAGGAACAGTCAGTGGAATGGTTGCGTAGGCTACAATAGCAGTACGCTCTGAAGAAGGCCACAATACGCTGGCCGGAACGTTAGCCACCAACAGTCAATGGAATAGTCAGGGACTGGTCATGTCTTTGGTCCATAATTTGGAGCATATTTTTCGTTTCAAAGTTGGGGAATTCTGTTTCGTTGCAGAGGTTATTTGGGGAAATTTCGTAGTGGGAAAAGAGCTCGCTACTCATCTGGCAACCCTGCGCAGTAGTTTTTGCGCGCCGTCGCATCGAGCGCCACCATCGGTGGCGTTGCGTGCTGTTACTCCGCGTGCATCTGTTTCCGCAAATGCCTTTTTTTTTTCCTTCATTGGCCCGTGCGACGCCACCGCCCTCGCGTGTTGTACCAAGTTGCATGATTTACCGGTTTTGTCGAGTGGAATAATTACAGAGTTGTTGAGCAGATATTTAAACTTGTTGACACACATAAGTGCTCTATACACTCGATGTATCGTTTGCAGGTTTGTTTTGTGCAGCCTGGCGGACGTTGAACAATGCGACCTCTCATCGCTACCATTTTGTACTAGTTTTTTTGTTGATGCATGTTGTGCCGATTTTGGGTATCTAATTTAATTTGTCGCGGTTTCGTTATTTATTTATGGATTTTAAACTAGTTACTATACATACATATTATTTAATTCAACTGTTGGGTACCCGATGAGGTAAATGCCTGCGTTCAAGATTTAATTTTGAATATTATCTGAATTAAAATCTTTGATTTTCACCAGATTTGGAATTATACATATTTAACGAGATAGACCATTCGGTTTAAGAGATGAATTTATTTTCTTGCCCTTTCCACTAAATGATAAAGATCGGTTCCTATGTAATCTACATATAATATAATTACCTTTCAATCGATGATTCAATCAACATTTTTCATAATTTTTAAAACTAGGATTTTATTTTTTTGTTAATACAGTTCGGGAGTGCTCGAACAATTTAGTTGGTCTCTTCTCTGAGGCCTACCAATTTAACAACCTTCGATTGTCTTACTATATCGCCACTAAATGTTATAAATTACGGAACTGACCATATTTACGTCCAAAGACTAAGTAAATATATTATAAAAATGTCTTCCTGCATAACAATTACTAAAATATTTGGAAATGTTAATAAATTTTCTACGATAAGCAATGATTATTAATTACTCGCTTTCATCGAACCATACTTTATTCTAGTATCATTCTGTGTGTCTCTAAGACTAAGAAAATTTACTTTCGTTGTGTTTGTGCTTTATGAGTTATCAAAAGGGAAAAATGAGCTTACTAACTTTCGAAGAGTTGCCACCTCCTAGAAAGTCACGTTCCAAGACGTTGGAACAAGTTGCTACGACCTTACGTTGACGCAATGTCGAAACTATTCATTGAAATGTCATCAGAGTCATATTAGGGAAATTATTTGAAAGTTCACAATTTGGACTTGCAAAGATATTAGAATGTATGAGTAAATAATCTATATAACTGACTTACAATGCGCACAGGAATTAAAAAAGAAGTATGCAGTATCCGATCTTGGTACTATTCTTTGATGCTCAGGAAATTAAAAAAAAATCCAAAAACAATAAAATATTTAGGAATTTAACTGAAAAATGCAAACATTTGATTGCGTTATTCCGTCTATTCTCACGCACCGCGTACCCACACAAGGCTCCAAGGAAGAGGTCACCCGTCATTAAATATTTGATATTACCAGATGCGAAAAGCAACTTCATTTATATTCTTGGTATGTAAAGACTGTACTATGTTTTAGCAGTTTGTACACTGTACTATGTTTTAGCAGTATTCATGAAGTCTGTTTTCGTAAAAATGTTTAGTTTATTGCAGTGTTACACGAGAACCGTGTTGTTTTTGAGAACCGTGTTTTTGAGAACCTTGTTTTTGAGAACCGTGTTTGCTAATTTGTGGAAAAGCATTAGTGTGATTTTATTCAGATGAATGTTCGCTGCTACAGACCATTACTATTTAAAAATGTGATCACTTCAAACAAAAACGTATAATGTAAATATAGTTGTTTATACCAATGAATCAACATTTTAATGATCAGTTGTACATTTTCAGTGTTGTATTTCAAGAACATTCTTGAACTTAGCACTCTACGTTAGAAATATTTGGTTCAATGGACAGGAAATTTCAGAAAAAACGTGCACATATTCTGACAGGTAAAGGTTATCCAGAGAAGTAGTTTTCATCAATGAATCTTTGGTCAAGATGCCGTCGCTCTGTACTAGGCCAGGTTAAAAAAACGCGTTTCCTCCTGCAATGGTGGCATATCAACGCAACACTCGAGCCGTACAGGGGGGGGAGGTATCAGCAGACACAAAATATTGCAGAGTCGCCCAAAAGAATCATGATTCAGGGAAACAAGAGCCAAGAGGTGCTGGAAAACAAATGCATTCAGGCTTACACTTCATTATTGCATTCAATTCCACATTGAACCGGTACCATTATTAAGAGTAATAACGTGCAACGGTGAAATTACGATTCATTACAGCGCCCCTTTACTTCAGAGTTTGAAATAGTGGTCACTCATATGAGTCGAGTTTGCGTTGGTATGCCGATCTTCCAAAGGTACTTACGCGTTTTTTGACACAACTGAGTACCTTGATTTGACAATGACTTCTCTTGACCACATCTACGTGTTCTCTGCATTTCAGCACTTTCTTCTAAAAAATTCAGCATATCTATGGATTCCAATTCTGGAAGAAGATGTTTAAATAATGAAAACGATTAAACAGTCGTTTTCATAAAAAATATTATTATTTGGTGTTTTTATTTATTTGATTACATGACTGAAAGTAAACATCTTTTTTGAGAAATGGTCGATGAGATTTATTTATCTTTAACCCAGCATTCACAAAACTTTTTTCCATATTTATACCAAGTGAGAGTTAAAAAAGGTCCACCATCAATGTGACGCTACAGGCTTTATATCCATAAACATTTTAATTTGTATCTTCATTTTCTCTTGTACTCTAGTTACAGATGTCATTTTCCTCCTCATTATTTTCCAAATTATCATCTACCTTACGATATAAATCGGATTCTGATAATAACAATTCTTTTTGTTACTGCACAGTACCATGAGGAAAGACTAATAAACAAGTAAGAAAGACTTAGTAAAATATTTCCTACAGTACTTTTAGTATCTTCAATAATAGAAAATAAGTTTTCTTTGAAAAATAAGCATCGTTGTTGTTATTTTTGTAATAATTCTGTTTTCTATGAAAACTGGTACAAGTTAGACAATGAGAGGGTCATTTAGTGTTCACCTCAAGTTTCTGATTTTATAATTTTTTTGTGACAGCTTGTAATTTGCAGCGATTATGGAAGCATAAAATTCATTCTATTTCTGACACAAAATCACAATCTAGGGGTTTGAACCGCACATCTATTTTTCATTGCTATTATTGGAGTGTAATAGTTTTTGCATTTAGTTTATAATGTTAAGCTTTATTGTATGTGTTTTTAAACCGAGTGACGTTAAGAGCGAGTTTTCAAATTTGTACGAATGCACTAAAACATCATTGTAAAAGAGTTGCATACGCTATTTTATTTTATATAATAGCATTATAAATTTATAAGAGTATCAAACTTAATTTCGCGAAACAACTTTCCTGTAACGTCTCAGGTATTTGATGGGAGAAAACTGGTGGTCGTTTGTTCCGTTTACGTCTACCTCCCCATGATTGTCTCCCTGCAAGAGGTTAAATGTGTGATGACGCAGTCATTAGTGCTGTAAAATCTATTACGTCATCATTTCTGCCGTAAAATGCTCAATTACGAACGATTTCTTTCAGCAGAAGAGATAATGTATAATGCTGGTATTCAATAGAAAAATATTAACATTCCATAGCGTAATGCGTGTAAGGGTTCTATTAAAGGAAACAAAGCAAGAACCCGCCTGCTCGAGCGCCAGGGCGCGGCTCGGGGCAACGCCCGCTGCTCCGAGAGCGTCGGCCGTCCGGCGGGTCTCGGCGCGCGCCGAGCATTCGCTACCTATCGTACTTGCGCGTCCGACTAATCTGCATGCAGATGCAGATGCAGATGCAGCGCGGCGCGGCGCGGTGCGGCGCACGTGTGGGCGCGCAAAACAATAGCGTTCTGCACAATGCGCCCGCCTCCCCTCCACTCCCTCTTCGTTCGCCCTCCGCGCGCGCGGTCCGGGCCAGGGGGCTCCAAGGCGCCCGTTTGCTGCTGGCTGCTTCACTGATCACGTAGCCACTTGGCTGTCCGGGAGATAGCCGGTTCACGTCCTAGGCATGGCTGCCGATCTGCGACCTTCCTCAGGGCGAAATGCGCAGATGCCAACGATTCGGCGTGAGGTTGGTCGCGGAATAGCGGCCGAAACGTTGGCACGTGTGCGTAGGACGCGGCGACTCCCGGACAGACAAGTGGATACTAGGGAGTTTGTGCCACCTCGAATGTTGAAGCACTATCGATCTTCTGCGCATGCGCAGTACAAGGTTCGCACCAGTTTCGTGTATCTGTGCATGCGCAGAAGATCGATAGTGCCTCCCGCTGTGGCTGGCACAAACTCCCTACTGACTGCGGCTGGGAAGCCTTCGCTCTCATCCTGTTCCTCTTAGTTCTTTATCTACCTCACAGCCACTTATTAGACCTAGTTCTGTAAGCTAGGAATCGTTTCTTTCGTGGAAGGTGGCGACTTCCCCCGCTGGATTAAGAGATCCGGCACCAACCTATACATCCCTTCCTTCGCCGACCTACACGGGTTAATCCCAAATAGATATCTTCCACCTGCAGAGCACCGCCAAAGCCAGGGCAACCTCAAAAAACGCGATTAGTCTCTCGACATATGAGGTAATGTAGTGCACGTAAGTGTTGTGTAGGAGAAGGGAAGGGATAGAACAAGGAAGAGGAAGAAATGATCGCGCGCGGACCGTGGCCCATTTGTTAGCGCACTGCTTCGGCATTCACCGAGAATTGACCAGAGAATTCGCAGAGAACCACCGATCAGAGCAGCCTGCCGCGAGAATGATCCTCCAGTCAGCGGCTGAATTCGATCGAAGTATGTAAGTAGTGTCGCAAATCATGCCACCGTCGGGACTCGAACCCTAGAAACTCTCGATCAGAGGCATTGTAGTAACATCAATTGTTGGCCTGAGCCAACTAAGCCGGATCCCGGTTTAAGTCTTAGACCGATTTAAGTTTAAGCCCGGTTTAAGTCTAAGACGGTGTAAGTCTTACACCGATAATAATGGTGATGAATCCCTCAAGCCCAACTACTGAATGGGCCTGCACACTGGTTGAAGACGGTTAGATGATCACATTCTATTGTCTGGCTAGGGTTACGTGTTTCAAGATGATATTTAGAAAGGATTGATTGATTAGTCTCCCTACATGTGAGGTAGTGTAGTGTACGCGAGTGGATAGAACGAGGAAGGGGAATAAATGATCGCGTAATAATGATTCCGGGAGCGTCAACTGCTAAGGTCGTTACTCTCTTAAGTATAGTGCACGCTTTCTTCCTCGCGAGGTGGCATATGGTGAGTTCCAGCGCCGACCTCTCTGTCGTCAAGCGAGGTTTTCTCCAACCGGGTATCTCCCACCAGCGGGGCACTACCCTGCCGGGACCAGCTATAAGCTCCCAACCGATCTCCCATCATATCTGGTGGTGTAAGTGTGTGTCAGTAAGGGAAGAGGAGAGGATAAGGAAGTGGAAGGAAAGATCGCGCAAGATCTGCGGCCCATTTGGTGGCCTGGTGTAGCGTTAGCCTGATGTTGATCAGAGAAACCACGGAGAACTACCGCCGTTCACAACAGCAGTCCGCTCAAACTCTCCTCCAGACAGCGACTGAATTCGGCCTAGCTATATCGCTAATGTGGAATCCTGGGAATCGTTGCTAAGATACCCGGTCAGAGGCACTGCAGTGACTTCAGTTCATGCCCTGACTCTTTAGAAAGGAGAGATTTTTTTGTGTTTATTTATTTCCACATACTAGCATAACTGCTTCACAGGGATTGTTTACATATAATAACTACTTAAAATACAAGAGAAACGAGAGATGAATGGTTATGCATGGAAGAAGATGGTTCAGATGTGGTACGAGTCGGTGTGAGAATCCAACCACGCAACAATCTCATGGTGAAAATAATTGTATCTACCTATAACGCGATTAATATAATTGTTGATTAATATAGTTGTATCAAGCTAATCAGTGTATAACGCGATTGAGATATTAATTTTCATATATTCGCATTCACATTATCATGAAATAAAGCGATGTATTAAATTAAAATTGACACAAACTATTACTTGGGAGGATTTTTGTTGTTAAGTTGAAATAAAGAACATTCTTTAAATATTTTTGTTTGGTGATCGTTCGATTTAGTATACAAAAACCTTATTGGAGCCCCCTGTAGTCCTCTAAGTGCAACTTCCTGCTGCAGGGTTTCCGTACACGGAAGCGAGCGAAGTAGGCCAAGATTCGCCTGCTATATGCAGGTTGGGTCTTTGCACTCTTGGCTCCTCTGCAGAATAGGATTTCAAGTCCGCTGCAAATACTAGCAGTTGTAAAAGCTGGAACTACTAACTGCTGTATTTGTAATAAGGAAGAGTTTCAGACGGTACGCAAATATTACCTTAGAGTTAACGTTGTTTGGAATAAGAGAACAGCGCAACAGTAAGTTTTGAATTCAACAATGATACTTATTCTACACTTCTACATCTCATTAGTTGAAAATAACTTAAATCTTGATTTTTTTTCTACATTATATTTCATAAAAATACCAATGGCTTTTGCAAGATAATATATTTCTTATTTTAATTTACAAGAACTGGAATAATATTCATTTTAATAGGATATTTATCTTAAGGTATTGAAAAAGATACAAAAAAAAATAAACAAACTTTCCTTTTTCACGATTAATTTCATTTTTGATTTTTTACATAAGTGGAAAAGCTGCTTTCTTTTGCAGTCATATATACCATATATGTCAAGAAAAATACGTTGAAGAAAGTATGCATTTTAAACTTAAAATATGATTTATTTACTAATGGGTTTGGTAGGAAATGTTAAGATTCATTGCGTTAAACTATTTCGACAGAAACTGCACATAAACTTATTAGTTGGAACTGGAGATTCAGGTTTGCACGTGTTTCGTTTCGGCTGAAGAGACCCAGTATTTTGAGATGGGATTTCATTACACAGAGAGATAGTTTTACTTAAAGGGAACCGAGGAACAAATATGTCTAAACAATTATACTGAATTATTGTACTTTAGATTCAAAGGCATAGTCTTTTTTTGTGAGAATCACAGGTATTTGGTGGAGAATACATTTCTGAACAAACTGGTCCAGTTTTATGAAAACTATCGCATTTGCCATTCGTAATATTTGAAAAAGGAAACATCATAACGCCAATATTCCAAATTTCATATTGTCTACTCATTTTCCCAGAAGATTTACCCACGATTTTTCCGCGCACTTTGATCTCCAACTCCCGATTGCAGAGCAGTGTTCATCCTAGTGAGGGCGTTTTCATCCAGGATTTCTACTGCATCGGAAGTCGCCAAAATCCATCGTCCAGTCACAAGGGGCCGTCTCCCACCAGGTGATTTGTGCGTCACAGGTCTCTCTCCAGCAAAGAAAAACAGTCCGGAGGGCGCTCCATACACTTTTTGCCCCGCCTCAAGCCCTCGTGCTTCTCCAGCGGTTGGACCCTCGGCTGTCGCGCTGGACGCTGCTCGGCGCTGGTGGCCAGAAAAGGAACTGGCGCTGGCATTAACAAGAATGTCGCAACGACCGTTTATTATTCTCGGAATAAATCGCACTTCCACGTCACCATCCCAAATCTCATATTCCCCGTAGAGCCCCAGCAAGACTTTCCCAGGTACCGCGATCTCCAGCTCGCGATCGCTGTGGCAGAGCTGATCGTAGAGCAGGCGCTTGTAGCCGGGAGGGCAACCGCGCCGGGTGTCCACGCAACCCGTCTCCCACCCGCTCCCGGCCAACGCCACCACGTGGCCGGGCGGGCACGGGCCTCTCTCCAGCAGCGGAAAGCAACCCTGCGGGTGCTCCAGCCAGACCGCGCCCCGGGCGAAGCAGGCGCGCTGCCGGCGGGCGCACGGGCCGCGGCGGGCGCTTGGGGCGCGGCGCGTGGCGGCGGCCCGGGCGGCGGCGGCGGGCGCGGGCGCGGGCGCCGCGAAGCGCCGCGCGTCCGGGAAGTGCAGGTCGGGCACGCGGCAGGCGCGCGCCGCCGCCGGCTGCTTGACGTGCAGGTAGCCGGCCGGCGCGCACCGGCACTCGGCGCCGCCCAGCACGTGCGGCGTGGGCGGCGCCGCGCACGCGCACAGCACCTCGCGCACGGTGCGCTTCCGGTAGCAGCGGCCGTCGAACGCCATGCGGTGGCCCGGGCACCGGTCGCGCGCCGCGCACCGTCCCCACAGGTGGCCGGACCTGTCACGCGGCGCGCAGGCAAATACAGCGTTATGCGGGTACATGGCTATTAATCTATTTGTTTATCCACTTATATATATATATATATATATATATATATATATATATATATATATATATATATATTGAAACAAATAATATGTTTCATTACACTAATTAAACATTAGTGTAAGAAGTCAATAGATACTTTGGACTGCGCAGTACATGCGCCGGGCGCTGCGAGCAGCGAGGGGAGCTAGCGACGGTTGCTACCGCCACCGGTGCCACCGCCGGGAGGCCAGCGTGAGAACGCCGGCTACAAGCGGGGCAGCGAGCACGTGCGGGCAGTCGTTAGGAGAGTTGGGAAGAGGACAGACGCTAGCGGAGCGGCGGAGAGTTCGGACGTGTGGCGAAAATCTCGCCGGCAGTGCATGGACAAAGAGAACATGCGGTATAGTTAATGAACTATTAGCGACTGGAATATAGTAGACACGTGAATGAGACATTGAAAGTATCAGTAGAATATAAGATTCGCGTTGATAGAACATTCGATCGCGTTCGCGTTAGTTAGCGTAGTGGAAACCTTACCGAAACCGTGTGGTACGGAACTAGAACCAGCACGCATTATAGGTGCAGGTTGAGTAATTAAATCCATCGACGGAAGGTGATTCTAGAGAAGTGCAACGCCGCGGTATCAAGATCCGAGTCGGGGAGGAGCCGCAAGGTCACCAGCCCAGGACGACCGCCACACCATCAGCCGCCGACGGCCCGCAGCTGCTGTAGAGGTCGGCAATCCTGTCGATGCGAGCTGTTCTACGAGCATCAAAGGTATTTGGTCGGGGCCCCGAAGGTATAATAAATGCCTGTTATAATAAATCTTGGTACCAAGGCAGAGTGTGCAAAGATTGTCAGATCATGTAATTAACAAATTTGATTTGCAAATAAACCTTGTTCATGATTGTATTTCTATTCCTGATTAATTTTACCAATGTTATACCAACTTATCCAGGGACCCATTCACGGAAAAGATACCCTCCTTTAGTGTTATATTGCAGTGAAATACCAGGCATCACCAGGTATGTCACAATATATATATATATAAATATATATATATATATATATATATATATATACCAATTTATTTTATTATATTTTTAAATTTATTTGTTTTTATTTATTTTTAATTAATTTATTTTATTTACTTATATTAATTTATCATTTTATGTATATTTTTTATTTCTATTTTTTATTTATCATTTTTATTTATATTGTGTATTATTTTTACTTATTTTCTTATTTCTTACCTATTTTCACTTGTTTTTATTTTACGACATTAATCGTGAACAAACTCTTAGTAGAATTACTGTATGATTGAAACATCGTGACGCTGATGAAGTCAGCGGAGGTCGTCTAAAGACTACCAGACTCTTGACCTACGGTAGATTGCAAGTGACCCCCCATCGAGGTAAGACATCCGAGAAGAAATACATTTGAGTCTTGTGCAATATTAAAGCAAACATTTCTGAATAGTCTAAAGTAAGAGTTCTTTTTTCTATGTAGAGTGTCAACGAAATGGGTATGCAATTGATTGCAAATCCCTTGTAAATATGTTAACAACCTTATATTCATGCATCCTTACTGGACACGTTTAGTGGAGATCTAGAACAAAATAAACTATAGTTTAAGAAACTTCCCTTGAGAACAATTAAATTAAAATATCAATTTGCTTAACATTTGCCATCACATAGGAAAATACACACAAAAGGAAGAGCTGCAGAAAATAACTACATATTCACTAAATGGAAAGTCAAAAAGCCCAAACCGTTTTTGATATGTTGTTACAATACTACTTATTTTCGATTACTAATGAAATAAAAATAGAACAGCTATTCACGGTAAATACTGTGTTGAACACTTTTCTAAAAACGTAGTCAAATGTTTTATATTTACCGAGATCTGTGTGTTGTAGAGACATGGAATGTGGCAAAGAAATCCTACAGCCTATCTTAAAAACGTAATACATTAATAATTATAATCACTAAAACATTTTTGTGAAGGGACATGCGTGTCAGACGATTAATGCACATTGCGTTCTTTATTTACTAATCTTTGCATTGAAAAACCTTCTTCGAAATTAAACTGGAGATTTTTGCCTCGCTAACTGTAACCTAAATCTCGTTTGAAGGTATAAGTACACAAAATATCGGTTTTTCAAAAGATATTGTATGCTATGCCTTCAAAAGATAGATTACGGAAAAGATAGTTTACGGCTCGGAAATGAAGTAACGAACAAATGACGGCAAATAAGGGTTCAGTCTACCAAGTTTACCATTTTATTGAAATTTAATATTTATGGTATAAAACAGATTAATAATAGCATGCCATAACACATTTGGAGACCACTACCTTCCATTTAAAGCGAAAGTCACGAAATAAGTTGGGCTGAACTTTCTACCCGAAAATTCTTAGTGTTTTAAATATATAAAAATGCAATCTTAGGATATGGTCAAATATTAATTTTTAAAAAATATTGCATAACAATAAATAGTAAGAAAATCGAAATGTTAAAATTCTGAAATGCGAAAGCAATTCACTTTTGAAAAATCCTCTACAATAACAAGGCATGAGTTTTACAGGTGACATTTTTTCTTAATTTTTGAGGGTACATGAAGCGTCATATTATGTAGTTAGTAACATTTAAAAAAATATAACTTGTAGTATTAAACAATTTTATACTTAGCTCCCCTTTCATTACTATTTATTGTGTGTAATGTTAATTCAAAATAGGTTCAGTAAATGATAATAACTTTCCTCACCCATTTTGAAATTGCTGTCTGTCCACTTCCACTGTGCAATTGTCGCGCACCTTCTCTCCTAAAGCTCGACATTTGTCGTCCTCAGGGTGGTAGAGCAGGTTGTACCGAAAGCAGATCTTCTCCTCGTACGAGCAGGGGATGAGTTCAGCGATGAGGGAGTCGTTTGCGTGAAAGCGCCTGCGTATGACGTCCAGCACGCACGGGGCGTCGGTCGCCTGATGCTCCGCGGATGCTGCTACTTTCCCATTATCGTTTCTTGCTCCCGTAAATAGGACAGCGGCCACTGCCAGAAATGCGAAACCCGACATTGGCGAGTAGGTGGTCCAGTGGTCAACGCTGATTGTGGTTAACGCTGCTTCAGAAGGATTGGAACTGCTTGCGACTCTGCCAAAACCTGAAACACATGCCACTATTTACACTAAACCTAATGAAGACATCAGTCAAAATTCAATTTGCTATTGTTAGTTAACTGAGGCGGTAATTTAGTATTACAATATTTCAATATGTAGGAATTTTGTTGAAACAAATTTGTGTAAACGTACTATATATTTGTGATGATTCGTTAATCATGTGTGTCAATTTGTATTTTCATATTTATTACTTAATTGCATATTTAATCACTTATGGTCACAGTTTTTCAGAAACAGTTTATGCTAGGAAAACTCGTGTGATTATGCTCCATTATGTTTCTTCTAATATTAAATGTTAGCAATTACAATCCGATATCTACATAGATTCACACATCCATTGCTGATTTGACAGAAAGCAATGGTGTATTGCGGATTAATCCACGAATATACAGGATGAGTTGAAGTTATTTCAATGCCGTTTCACATGAGGGAATGGTGCTAATTGATTAATGTATTCATTTCTATTTTATCACTTGCATTTTACGAGAAATTGAGGTAACTTTGTCATTTTAAAAAAATAGAACTATACTTTTTTTAGTCTATCATGACGAGCATAAAAAGACAAGTCTAATCAAATACATATTGTAATATGTTAGACAAACATTTTTTGAGTAATTTTGATTTTTTGCGAATCGGTCTTTAACTGGTATTTTGAATGTGACAGTTTGCCACACATGGTCACGCAGCTCGGAACAGGAAAGATAAGCGCAAAAAAATGTTATTTAACATATGACAATATGAATATCATTGGATTCGTCTTTTATGCTCGTCGTGATAGACAAAAATGTATAGTTACATTTGGAAAAACAAAGATCCCTCAATATCCCATAAAATACAAATGATAAAATAGAAATGAATGAAACATGTATCAATTATTCGCATTCCCTCGAGCACTTTAGTGAAAATTGCATTGCAATAACTTAAACTGTTCTAAACTTGCAGGAGGTGCTTAAGTTACGTGGCTCATCCTATATATTGGTTGCATGTATTTCAAAATTGCCATTTCGTTAATAATACGATTTAAAGGCATTGAAAGAAATATAAGTATGATTTTAGCAGACCCCTTTTTTGTGTTAATTAACAGGTAAGTGCAAGTTTGGCAAAGAAAAGAAGCAGCGTTAATCGAGTACATAGCTATTAGTTGAAGAAATAATTTTATTTCAGCAAGGTATTAACATCTTTCCAAGAAGGTGGCTAGCAGTCCTGCGACAAAGGAAACTCGTAGTGGACGTAGGGTAGCGGGGCTACTCCTCTCATTGCGACGCCTCTTTATCCTACTCCTTCATCTGCGACCTAGCTTTCCATTCGTTCTATTGGACAAACGGCGTCACAGTGGGATATAACTTTGTCCAATCAAATATCGGTGTAAGCACATTTTAATTATTTGTGAAGGTGATTAGGATTCCAAAAATTGTAATTTGCAAACAATTTCTTTCTGGGAAGAATCTAATTCTCGACATCCGATACGTCCGGGCCGAGTTGCTTTTCAAGCCGTTGAGGGACTGTCAAGCTCCTTTCCAAGAAGAGGGGCTAACAGGCCTGCGACAAAGGAAACTCGTAGTGGGGAGTGGTTGCGGGATGGCCGTGGCTGTGAAGGGCAGCTCTTCCTGCGCCTGCAAAATTCCGCGAATTTCCGCGAAATTCAGCGTGAATCGATATACTGTTACATCAAATGAAAGAACGATTCGTTGCACCGAGTGTACCTACTCTAGTCATGGTGTCGTATAAATGGGGTTTCTAGAGTGGTTGAGAGAGGACGAACGGACAGAAAAATAATGCAAGGAGTGAGGTGAAATGTATGGCTATAGATTATGAATAAATAAGTCGTTTAATTGTGAATCTATATTTAATAGTAAATGATTGAACAGATTGAACATGATACACAGATATCAACTCTTCAAATAAATATTCGATATTTTTTATAACTTCACGTTTCTTGTTCTCTCATGTCGCAAAATATTACATTTCTCTCACAATTACAACACGTGTTAGAAATGACGGGTAACTTTTGTAATGTAAGCATTTAAAAAAAAGAACTGTAATATCGTCTCGAATAATTATCTGCAAAAAAATTAAAAACCTGTTTCATATTTTTGCTAAATATTTTTCACAGAGTGAAGTTAAAAAATCTGGATCATCAAGGTAAAATTTTCCTTAATTGATTTATATGAGTCATTCCTTTGGCGTGGAATGACTCATATAAAGTAAAATTTAAATGATGATTAATACTGTGAATCAGATGGAAGGTATACAAGTTAACATGTTCCATTGCACATTATGTCTGAGAAACTGGGCAAAGATACCACAGTGACGGAAATCAGTATACCAAAGAGCAAACAATTCTGAACGAGCCACAAAATGAATGTTGTACATAAAAAAAATTCATTCTAATTTACTTTTAAAATGAATTCGTTAACTATAATGATGATATAATATAAATCAATTTTATCATCGAATAATTACCATCGAATCAAAGAGTAAATAGGCAGTGTGATCTTACATGGTAAAGACAGTGATTTTTTCAATTACATCATTCTAAGTGGTTATGTGGTTGCAACGGCGGTTGATAATCGCGAATCGCGAAACACGTAATCGTAACGTATTCCTACGAAATTTTGATTGATTAGTGATTCGGGCGCGTCAACTGCTAAGATGATTAGTCTCGCAAGCGTAGTGCATGTGTTTTCTTCAAGAAATGACGGTGATCTTTTCCCTCTGAATGGTGAGATCCGGCGCCGACCTACCGTCGGCTAATGGGTTTTTCTCAACCAGGTATCTCCCACCAGCGTGGCACTGTCTCCGTTGGGAGAATCTCTAAATTACCGACCCGTCTAATGGCTTCTGTGGTAGTGTAGTGTAAGTGTGTCTGTAATTAAGGGGTGACGATAGGAGAAGAGGAAGAAAAAATCTCGTGCCGTCCGTGGTCTGTTTGCGTGGGTACTGCTCCGGCATTCACATGGTGTTGATGGGAGACACCACGGAAAACTACCGATCAGAGTAGGCGGCTGCTAGAATTCTCCTCCACACAGTAAGTGAATTCGACCTAGCTATCTACTAGCTAGTGTCGAGAATCCTGCCACCATCAAACCTTAGAACCTCCCGGTCAGACATCAGTTGATGCCCTGAGCCACCCCTCCCGGTTCAAAGGAATTGTTGAACTAACAAAAAACTATATGGTAAAATACAATTTACCCTTCGAGATTACGATAAAAGAATGATAAGTGGGATAGAATTATTAACTCTTTGCTCTATCCATAAATGAAGATGAACTTAAAGTTTTAATGACCAAATGTTTTAGAGATATACTCTGTTCGAATTATTTTTTGTATGAAATCCTTTGAATTGAAATCAACATTTTGAAATGATTTTAGGGCAATGCCCTTAGAAGAGAAAAAAATGCCTAAATGACGTATATATTTTATGGTGAAATTGGTAAGCAACGTTAGTTGCAAACTGTCTTTATAATGTTGGCTGGTAATAAAATAAAGTAAAATGTATTCGAGGCGTTTAATCATTAAAAGTTTCTGCTAATACTGTTTAGATATTAAATATTCGCTTCCTCAGTTACTTTGTTTAAATTGCAACTAATACAAAAATTTGAAGAGATAAACATTTCAATATATATATTCGTAGCATACAAATATAAAATATAAATTCTAGATAAGATATTTTAAATTCAGAATATAGAAAATTTGATGATGTAGTAGAAGATTTAAGATAGAAGATTTAATATAGAAGATTTAATGATGTAGTTCTATATCCCAGTATTATACTCAATATACTACTTTGTAATTGTTCTATAATCGTTTTACTGCACGAAAAAAATAGAAAACCCTCATATTCAGTTCTTGACCTAAACATCGCATGTAGAAGAGATACAGATTGGCCAGCGGCGGTCAGTGGTGTTCCCAGGCTTGGGTCATGATTTTGTTATTATCCACGCCTGGGGGTAAGGGAGAGATGCGGCGAGCAATTCATTTCACCGTATCTAGCTAGTTTTTCTTTCATCACTCAGCTATACAAACAGTTCTATTTTTGTATGGTCCGGGAATCGAATTCTGGATCGCACTATGAACTACCCGAGGGGCTAATAACAACTACAACTACAACTACAACAACAACAATAATAATGATAATAATAATAACAATAATAATAAAAATGAAAATGATAACGATGGTGATGACGATACTTTTTTTAACTACAACACATCACAGAGAAGAATAATTAGAATTGTTCAAAAAGAAACATTCTGAATAATTTTTGGATGTGTTGTCATTTAAGATGGAACAATTTCATTATTTAGTATAACTTTTTACCTTATTAAAATATCAAACAAAACGTTAATTTATAAGTGAGAATATAATAATTAATTATTATTTTGCTGTTTTAAATTATGGATGCTAGTGGGCTACCTTCGATTACAAGTGTTTTTGTTAGTAGAAATCTTGATTACGAAGGCACGCTATGCCTAAGAGTCGTGTTGTCACAATTTTACCCTCATTTCCCTTCTTGAAAGTCTTTTGTTCGTCACCATCACTCCTGGAGGATGACAAAGCAGGTGCTATTGTCACTTAAGTCATCAATAACCCTTCTGCTGCTGCCAATCTCGCAGCCTTCAACGTATACTCCCTCGCGCTTGCCAATTCTTTTCATAATTTTTGTTCCGGTGCTCACCCTCTATATTACACTTTCCTTCCGAACTGGAACGCCATACTTTGCACGAATGATCGGCTTCTTTTACTTCCATCATGGCTTCCATTACTTTCATCACAACAATAGGATTTTATCTCCTCCGTTAACAACTCCCTCCGTTGCCTGACTCCGCTGTCAATTCACTTCTAAGATTTTCTCCTTCAGTTCCTGGGATGCCTGCGCTACTCTTCCGCTTTCTCAGCGTATTCTTTCGTCCTCTGTCTCTCATCCATCGTACTAACGCCACCCTCCTCATACCACCTTCCCTCATGCATCCCCCTCGCACTGCCTGCATTCGCCCTGTCTGTGTTCGTCTCCGTTCCTTCTTTTCCGCTCCGCCCATTTCCTCTCATTCCGTCTCCATCCATCTTCCGCTGCGCCTTTGTCCCGTCCCGACCAACCCCCCGTCCCGCTTGGGACCCTCCCCGCTTCCGACCTACCCCGGTTTCGACCCGCCCCGCCCCGCCTCTCCTCCGACCTGCCTCTGACCCGCCCAAACCCGCCCTGCTCCACACCGCCCCGCCGCGCCTAGCCCCGCCCCGACCAACCTCACCCCGCCCCGCCCCTCCCCGCTTCCGAACTGCCCCGCTCTCGCCCCGCTACGCCTCAACCCGCCCCGTCTCCAATCCGACCTGTCCCCGACCCGCTTCCGACTCGCCACCACCCCACCCCACCCCACCCCGCCCAACCCCGCCCAATCCCGCTCAACCTCGCCCAACCCCGCCTCCGAGTCGCCCCGCTTCCGACCCGACCCGCTTCCGACTCGTCCCCGCTCTCGACCCGACCCACCTCCGCTCCCGACCCGACTCGACCCGGTCCAACCCGACCTCCCTCCGCATCCGACTCCGTTCCGTTTCCACCCCAGTCGTCCCCGGCTCATCTCGCACTCTTTCGCATCTGCTTCGCCTCCCCCCCGCGTCCGCCTCCTTTCCCGCCGGCGCCTTCTCGGAAGCGCGCGTCCGTCCATAGGCCGGCCCCGGAGGCGGCCGTTCCGCGGATTTACAAGGGGGCTAATTAGACGGGCATTACCGCGACGTTAAGGCGGATTTAATAAGCGCGCGATCGCCCGCTCTCGGGGACGAAGGGACGGCAAACGCCGTGGCAAATAAGGCCCTTCCGTTCTTAGACGGGGCGTCACCCTTTCCCCCGCGTCCTTGTTGCTCGCGCTGAGAAGACTGCACTCGCCGCTCGGGGGTAGCGAGGGAACGGCCGCAAGCCCAGAACAAGAGCACCCAGTTTCTTCCGATTGGAAATAACGGGCACACAGCATGAAAACACTTTATTAGTCCGGTACAGAAGAGTAAATTATTTTTTACTTTCTCGTATACATAAGTGTATGCGGAGACATATGGGTAGTGCTGAGAAAGTTAAAATATTGCTGCGGAAAATTGAATTCGAGATTTCAACGAAAATACACGTTTTGGGGTTCCCTGATATCGAAAAAGTGTTTTTTAAAAACGTCCGTTCATCCGTCTGTCTGTTTGTCTGTCTGCCCTGTCTGTATGGTGAATGTGAACAACACTAGCGCTTAAACTATGCGTAGCATTTTTTCCAAACTGCTTAAAATGATATTTCGGTTCTACCATCAGGAAACCGAAATGTTGAGAAAATTTTGAAATTAAATGAACTTTGGGTGGCGATAGATGGCAGCTGGCAAGAGAATGGGATAAGAATATAAAGCCTGCTCAGACCAAAGAAATTAGAAAACTAACTAGAACGAGAAAGTCTGTGCCATTCTGTAGCACTACAAGTTATTTCATATAGTTTTGTGTATATGGCGTATTTTAAACTCCATAAAACACTGCCGTCTTTCCTTAGCGTATTAGAAGTAATAATTAATGGTGACATACAAACAGCTGGCTCCCAGATATGCCATATACATACATTAATTCTATATTCAAACATTAAAGTAATATAATTAAATTTATTATATTATACATACATTTCATTTTCTTATTCCGCAAGGACACTCCTTTTCTCCTAGTGGACTTGCTTTCTTAAAATAATATATAACATGATAGCATTTTTTCTTATATTGTGTATTGTGTCGATTGTCCCAAACTTCATAGTTAGTATCAGTTTATTTTTTGTTATTTTCCAGTTATCCAGTGTTATTTTCCGTGTATCCAGTACATGCTTAATTTATTTGTGAAACTGTATTTTTTTCTTACGACAGACTTTTGGTAGCAGGCTTTGCAAAAGTAGGTATTGGCGGAGTCGGTGGTTTCCAATTTGTTGGATTATTTATCTACAATCATGCGGAGTTCCGTTGCCTCTGCACCATCTTTGACGGGGAGGCGGTCCTAGTTATCGAGTCCTGATGTTACGAATTTTCGAAATAGCTTCGTAGCTGGGTCGAATTCAACGCAGGGGGAGAATTCTAGAGTCTGGCAGCTGTGATCGGTTGTTATCTGTGGCTTCTCCGTATCAGTACCAAGCGAATACTGGAGCAGTACACAAACAAACGGGACACGGCGCGCGTACTTCCCTTCCTCATATTTATCTTATCCACTCCCATTTTAAAAAAGTACACAAACATGCACTACACTTTTGGTATTTGGAGAACCATTCTGAGGATTAGAGTTTGTCCAAGATGGCTCGGTGTCTTGCCTGGACCCTGATCGGTGTTCTCGACATTCTTCCTCTTCCCTCTTCCTGCTACGCGACGGCCTTGTTGCAGATAAAGCATGTTCTTGCTTTGTAAGACGAAGCTTGTGCTCTCCGAAGCTGCTGAGCATCACGTGTACTTTGCTCCGCGTGGTTCGCAAAGTGCAGGCACGTCACTGGGTTTGCAGACTAGGAAAACATTTTCGATTTGTTGATAAAATGGGTTTTCAAAATAGTAAATAACATATTGATATCAAACAGTTTTCGAATAACTGCTAAGATTTTGCTATGTGTTTATTTGAATTATCGTATTTTCTTTGTTGTCATTAGAGAATAAATAAAGTAACAAGCTGATTTCATTTAATAAATAAAAATTCCTAAGAATTTTACATTTTTGTGTTCCTTTTTGTACATATTTTGTTACATACTTCATTTTACTTTTTTTAGTTTTATTTTAAAATATGTGACGAACTTATAATTTTGATTAAATTTTGAACATTTTATTTTTTAGATATTTTTTGTGAAAAATACAACTCTCGCTGGAATGTTTCTCATGTTACTTGAAAGTTAACTTGATCGGCACAAAGTCATAAAGCTGATTCTTATGGGATGCACATTTTCTGATTGCTTAAAAAGGATATTGTAGTTTGAGCACATCACAGTGAAAATACGTATTTCTACGTAAGTTCCGCAAAGAAACCCGTTTGTTAAGGAAAACAAAATGATGTAATGTTTCTATTAGAGTTTCTTGTTCATGAAAACTTTTGTTCTATTTTTTTGATGCACGGTGTTACCATATATCATCCTCGTCACAAAGCCATCGTTAGAGTCATCGAAATCTATATCATTAAATTAATGTCGTACGACAGATTTTTGAACAAGATTAAAAATGTTGGTAAGTTGAACATTATATTATAAGATCCGTAATTGTGAAAAAAATACATTTTAACGGCAAAATAAATACAAATTCATACTTCAAGGACATATCTTCAATATGTTTACGCGCTTTAATGTTTTAGTGTTGCTTTTCTTATTCTTTCTATTTTATGAGAGATAAATTATACAAAATCTCTTCGGACATTCTGTGCAGTGTTAGAATATCAACGAATGAAAATCTAATACGAATATTATTTTATATATAAGTCGTAAATACAATAATGAATTAACTTACCTAGTTGGCGAAGAATAAGAAAAAGCTGAAAGTAAAAATGTTTACTTGATTATTTGCCTTGATGACGCACTTTTTCCTTGTATTTGACGAAGCGCGTAACCACTATTGATATTCTAATAATCTTCTTGAACTCGGTCTCACCGTGTGCTTTTATATTAACAAGCGACTCCCACGACTCTGACAGCGTCCGCCTCAGCGTGTTAGCCAGCGGTACTGCTGCTGCTGCTGCTGATGCAAAACTGCTATTAGGCTCTCGTCTCTACCTTGCAGCTCCAACCGCACGATGTTGCCAACACCACTCAACCTCTACCTCCCTCTGTCACCGCAGCCCCTACCTCCAATATCTCCATGACTGTCACATCCGCCATTTCCACCACAGCTACGCCTACCCTCGCCACCACAATCATAATTATCCCTCAATTTCCACAATCACTATCTCCACTACCGCTACCATTACCACTCTCACCACTATCCCAAATGCCACTACCATCACCATTGGCACTAAAATAACCACCGTCACCATCACTACCATCGCCACCACAATCACCAGTCATAACTATCACCAACGACACCACCATCGCCGACAGAACATTATCGACGTGATTGCCCCCGTTCCTACTACCAATATTACTACTATACGCATTGCTACTGCAACTGTCACTCTCATTGATATCATCACTTTCAGTGACATTACCACTCACATTGCTGTTAACACCCATACTAACTTTTCCATTCTCACTTACATATCCTACCCAATTCCCACTTCCGCTATTACTTCCACTTCCTTTGTGACTTGCCTTTTACCGACTATACTACCGACCGTACTTTTATATTTACCATTAATATTTCTATCATGACTGGCGGCGACTTAACCTTAATTTCAATGCCATATTAATTTATACCATTGTCACGCTCTATACCACAATTATCTTCTGCTATTACACTGGTCTACAAAATAAACTTTTTCTGTAAACCATCATGTCAGGAAAATAACACCACATAGCGTAAATAGGTGCCAATTCACGTCCGGTCGCTAACCTTACACCCGATATAAACCTTACACCCGATAACACTTCGTTATCAGAGCATTAAGGTTCGGTTTTTGCGATTTCAGCGTTAATTTTCTCAGATATAACAAAATGAATTTGGGCTATTTACAAGTTCCACGATTTTGTTCTTCATGCAAATTAATACAAAGCACAAACCTTCACTAATCTAGAACAGCAAATAGTCCCAACCAAGCACTTTCCATGCTATCACGTATAGGAATTACTTGTTAACTTTTCGATTGTTCCTGAACAATTAGATCTGCGGAATAAAGAAATTAAGCTACAGCAAAATAACCAATATGCAGCGTTTTGAAGCATTTCTGTAAATAGGGAGTAGCATGTAACAAGGGAAAGGGCAAAAAATGATTTCATATTTGAATTCAGGGTCCTAGACGTAGCTTTGAACATCATTCAGCTTCTTTGTTACAAAATGCTGTTGACCAATGTTATCATTCCAACGAATTTGCCTTATTTTTTCTCATACACTACTTTTTTCCGATGCCAGATTCATCGCCGAATAGTCTGCTCCCAGCAGTTTCTTGCAATCACTATTCACATGCTGCACGCCATATTTCCTGTCATTCTCATTGAAGTCACTCTTTGTGCGCATTGACGTCAGTTCTTCTACTCATCTGGTGAGGTGATTCCATTAATGTTACTCTCTCTCTCTCTCTCTCTCTCTCTCTCTCTCTGTACGTTGACGTCAGTTCTTTCACTAATCTCATCAATAGCAACGCTGTTTTCATTCGCGAGTTCCTTGCTCCCATTCATTTCTACCAGATGACATAACACAAACACCACAGTCACTGTTACCAGCGACGCCAATACCTCCACCACATGGATATGTAACGGACATTTCTGCACCATTAAACGTTGCAATTTCCGGGCACTTTGCGCTCTACCGCAATGGCATTTGTTTGAAACGAAACAACCAACACAGAGCGCATTTCATTCTTGTTTAGCGGCGCCAGCGAGTCTGTTGTAAAAGCCAGGGATTCGATGGTCGTGAACGCCGGGGGAAAGAGGAAAGTCGAGCAGATGAGCATGACGGATCAGTCGTAAATGATTCTTCGCTCGACGGGTGCAATTCAGAGAGGAAAGAGAGGCCGAATGCGCTGAAGGTTCTCTATGTGTGCGAACGTAGTTTTTGACATCCAGAAAGAAGGTTTAAAACAGGGAATTTAATTTTGTCTCTCCATTCGGTGGAAGTTGTGTTGAATACGCTTTGTATCTTTCGCATTTGAATTCCCCTCGGTTCGTTTCCTATGTGACCTCCCATTGCAAAACGCGTGGCTTTATGACAATTACATTTGGCAGGTAATACTCTACAAAGTGATGACAATCGTGTTTCTTCCCTTCAGAGATGTTTAAATCTGAGTGTGTGTTTCCGTCATTCGTTTGTTAAGAGGAAGTAGTTTGAACATTGGTCTTTGGTTGTTCAAACATTTAGATTGATACCTATTGCGTTTTATTATGTTAATGAACTCATATTTCTATGACTCACATGTTTAACCTCTGAAATTCAGTTTATATAGATTATTTGATGTTGTTTAAACATTGTAATAAACAAACAACTTCTATTTTAAAATTAAATATTTTTCATTTTAGTCTTTAGGCTTTTTACTTTTCTCTACATACTTATTAAAAAGATAACGATATGAAATGCTACAGGAAAAAGTGTTAATTTGTTCACAGAAAAAACACGTTTTGTGGATACCTGATACTTTCTGTGTTCCTATACGTAATCAACTGCTTTCTCGAATTCGTAGTGTAGTCGTAATTCTACATCGCATGTCAATGAAGCGGCTGGGTGTTAGAGACATTCGGGATCGATGACGTAATGAGGGCCTTTAAAATATCAAGCAGCCAGAAAATCTTAATTTAGTCATGTAAATAAATTGCAGAAGTTAAATATCGCTCAAATAAATTAGAAACTTTTTCCAGATTGATCAACTTATCATCCTTTCACGAATTTTATTTAGTATTTTATTTCCAAAACAAACACATTCGGGAAGAGTCAAGGGTTCTAAATGAGTTCTAAAGACATATTGAAGTAGGGTCAAGTTCAGTTCTTCGAATTGTGTAATATTTGTGTCGTTTTCCACGAAATATAGGACATTTTGTAAAACAATTTTTGTTCTCAAAATCCCTCTAAAATTTTCTATCTTCATCTGGTATGTATCAAAGAGCGGTAAAAATATGGTGCTAGTTCCATTAAATTAAACCTCCAATTAAAGAAAAACCATCCAATCAAAGAAAACACAAGGACAATGATCTACCAGTATTGCTACCATGCTAACAGAAGAAATGACCGAAGATAGCCACAGTACATTTTATGTCAGTGATATTATTTAAGTACAAGGAAACATGTGTTTCAACTCGTTTGAATGTAGCGAGCAACACGCACTACCCCTCATATTTTGAAAATTGCCTCCTGAAGAGTTGCCAAAGAACGTCATGGCGTAATCGTTCCCGAAGCACAGAGGTGAACGAGAATCGTGATGTTGCAATTGTTTGCGAACGGGTCCCGCGGCTACCTCCCCTCGGCCTAAGGGCAGCAGTACCTTTTCCGCCACCGTGGTGTTCTGATCGTAAGGAGCGTTCTAACGTGAGAAGTGGTTCGCCCATAAAAGTACTAGGCAGTTGTCAGTGCTTCTTTGAGTCACGAACGTTTGAGAGACTTTAGTATACAGTGACTCACCAATTATGTGCCATCCTCATAACTTCTCAACGGTTCCCGATATCGAGATACAATTTTCGCTCAACAATGCGGAATCATGGGAAAAGTGATATGGTGTAGAGATATAGTTTGAAATATGTTTATTTTTCGAAAAATTTAACCATCTCTGATTTTTTAAATTAAACCATATATTTTTCTCATTAGTAATAGATAGATCATAAAAAGAGCAATGCAATGATGTAACATATGTTAATATTTTGATAGTATTTCGGGCATAAAATTATACTTTCTGACCAGAGATTTTAAATTAAACGTGCATTTTTTCCTGTAGCTGCTGTCGCAACTGTCGCTTTTGGTAAATGTGACCTTCGCGGCCTTTCTGCTCTCCCCGTAAAAGTGCCGACGCCACAAAGGCAACCTTCTGCAAAGAAGAAAGTTGAAAGGGTTTCTACAGGAAATCTTGTATATTTAATGTAAAATCACATGACGAAAAGTATAATTTTATACTTAAAATATTACCAAGACATTAACATATATTACATCATTGCATTTGTATATTTATTATCTATCTATTACTAGTGAGATAAATACGTGGTTCCATTTGAAACATTAAAGATGATTAAATTTCTCGGAAACTAAAAACATTTCGAACAATTTCTCTGCTGCACACTACGTCCTCCTTATTCCTCATTGTTGAGCGAAAACTACCTTTTGATATCGAGAACCGTTTAGAAATTAGCGGGTTGGCCAATAGTTGGTGGGGGTTCCTGTATAGTATTCTCTGGAGCATTGGAAAGTTACGTCGGCAGTTTTGTTAGAACGAATTGCACTCGGAACCCATTTGTGCCAGAGACCACCGCCGGCAGCTGCAACGAGGTCATCACTTTTGCATGGAGGCCAGCACTGCCTGATCGCTTATGTGCTAACATCATTACGGTAAGAGAACTTTCTTTTATAAACTTGTATTAACTTCTATATAGAGCTGTGTAGTATGCTTCAAGCAGCATAGTAAGCCTCTTTCGCCAGGAAATTCTCGAACGTGTCTTTAGTATTATCATTACGAGTTTGAAGAATGATACTTCAGACTGACTTGAATATTAGTGAAAGTATTGAAAGTTTTGTCGATATTTAATCTCCAATACTTACTCTTGCAATTTATGTATAACTGTATGTGATATTTGTATGGCTAATTCTTGTGAAGAACAAAGGGTTCAAGACACCTGCAGTATATTGTAAGTAGATCTGCTGTATGTAGATCTTGGAATCTTATGCAATCTTTTAGCCACGAAATTATGCTTATGTCTGAAAAATGTTGAAGTATGCACATAAATTGTTGAGATATATAGCTTTTGGTCATTGACCTATTTTTCAAAGACATTACATCTTTTGACACCTAGGGAAACAGGGAATATGCAAGTTAAAAGGAGATTAGTATCTACTTCTGCACATTTTCGTTTTGCATTAAGAGCAAAGAAAGATACAAGAATTCCTTCAAGTTATCTGTTTTTAAGGAGTATCTCCTATCAGGCAGTATCATTTAGAACGTAGAAAATGATCATTCCACATCATATGGTTTTATGGGTGTGAATTTATATTTTGACACATTTGTGCTCAATACATTTTCTGGAAGAGGAACACTTTTATTTCCAAGAGTTAACCCGCTGTCTGTAAATAATGTAGTCCTAGATTATTTTCAAAATAATAACTACTTTCTTCCTAAATGCATCGCCATCTCACTTGGGGCTGCCATTAATTTATCTCTTGCCTCAAGAAGAATAGCAAAGTTTATCTATTAGGTTTCCCTACAACTCTCCATCTTCTTTATTGAGTTTGGAATTATATCTAAAAATTAAGGAAGATGAAGGAAAGATAGCGCGCGGTCTGTGGCCTGTTTTTTAGGGTACTGTCCCGACATTCGCCAGTTGTTGATCTTAGAAACCACGGAAAACTGCAGATCAGGGTAGTCGGCCACACGAATTCTACTCCAGACAGCGACTGAACTCAACCTAGCTATGAAGCTAGTCCTACCACTGTCAGGAGTGGAAGCATAGAATCTTCCGGTGAGAGGCACTGCAATGACATCAAATTTTCGATGTTTTGATTGATTGATTAGAGATTTCAGGCGCGTCAACGTCTTAGACCATTTGTCCCATAAGTGTATTGAATGGGGTGGCAGTGATCTTCCCCCTCTGCTGAGATCCGGCGCCAATCTACTGAAGGCTTACGGGGTTTCCCTCAATCAGGTTTTTCCACCCAGCGGGGCACCGCCGTAACCGGAAACAACTCTGAGCTGCCGACTGGTCTACAGGCATGTGCGTAAGTGTAGTGCATAGAAGTGTAAGGGTTTATGTCTAATTGGAGAGGATAGAACAAGGATGAGGAAGGACAGATCGCGCCGGTCCGTGGCCCGCTAGTTATGGTACTGCTTCGGCATTCACCTGGTAGTGGTAGAAGAAACCACGGAAAAGTACCAATCAGAGCATCCGGCTGCTAGAATTCACCGCCAGACTGCGATAAAACTCGGCCTAGTTGTATAGCTAGTGTCAAAAATCCTGTCACTATTTGGCCTGTAACCTAGAATCTACCGGTGAGAGGCACTGCAGTAACATCGTTGATGCCCTGAGTGACCTGAGCCGGTCCCAGTTGATGCGGATGTTCCCTCTGGCCGCTCCTTGTAAGGGCACGGGTAGCGCGAAGGCAGGGGGCGAGAACGAGGTGCGGGGACGCGTGGCGGGGGTCGCGTGGCGGGGGTCGCGTGGCGGGGGTCGCGTGGCGGGGGTCGCGTGGCGGGGGTCGCGTGGCGGGGGTCGCGTGGCGGGGGTCGCGTGGCGGGGGTCGCGTGGCGGGGGTCGCGTGGCGGGGGTCGCGTGGCGGGGATCGCGTGGCGGGGGTCGCGTGGCGGGGGTCGCGTGGCGGGGGTCGCGTGGCGGGGGTCGCGTGGCGGGGATCGCGTGGCGGGGGTCGCGTGGCGGGGAACGCGTGGCGGGGGTCGCGTGGCGGGGGTCGCGTGGCGGGGATCGCGTGGCGGGGGTCGCGTGGCGGGGGTCGCGTGGCGGGGGTCGCGTGGCGAGGGTCGCGTGGCGGGGGTCGCGTGGCGGGGGTCGCGTGGCGGGGTGTGTCTGCGCTTCCACGCGCCGGAGAACCTCGAGGGCGGCTGTCGGGCGGCGTTTAGCGGAGATTGATATAAATAGACTCGGGGCTGCGCCGCGCAGATAGGGCTCGGCGGCGCGCGGGCTCCGTCTTCGCTCTTCGCCTTTAAGCGCTATTTACGCCCACGGCCCGCGCGTGACGCACTTCTGAATCGGCTCCGAGGTGTCGGCGGAAGACCCGGCTCCCGGCGCTCGCCTTGTCCTAACGGGAGACCTGCTTTCCGCGGAGCGCGCAACCGAGGATGGGACGGTGCAGAGTTGGAGGAGGCGTAGTTGCGAGAATGCTTTTTCAGGTCAATGTTCTGTTGGTGGTCGGTGAAGAAAAACGCGAAGGTTTTGGTGAGGAATAAACTACAACATTCGCTATGGCTAGATCCGTATTTGAGCTCGATAAGGAGGATAAGTATTCTCGGGTGGCGCAGTAGCTTGGAATTAGGTTAAAGTACGTGAGGCCGAAAACTGCAGGATGGAATCTTTTGCAAGGTTTTCGACATATTGAGAGGTTGGTTTCTCGTAACGAGACGTATTACACCCAAACATTCATCTCTCATCCGTAATTAACTTCTCGTCCACATTCATGCCTTTCGATCATCTCTTACGTCGTCGAACTAGAGGAAGTCATCGGGCTTGATTATACTATATATACACACTAGCTGAAGTACCCTGCGATACCTGCGTATTTATCATAATTTATTAGACAAGAATAATTCCATCTATTCCCGATCTGCAGCGGATCCTACATCCACTTATTCTGAAGTATCTTCGCTCCGTCCTGCCTCGTCCCTCCCTGCCTTACTCGCGTCTTAAAATCCCTGCCTTCGAGTCGCATTAAGGTTAACAATATATTTATATTTTATTGGTAATCCCACCACCCAACGTAACTGACTTTATAACAATAAATAAACAAATTTAAACAAAAATAAAATGCATGTACTCACGTATATTATTTTGTTGGAATTTTTATGTACTATAACAATAATTTAAATCATTAATCGTATTGTAAAAATTATTCTTTTTCTCATTTTTTTCACATGTTTATAAAGAACACTGTTAAAATTGATTTTCAACGCCACACCGAGGCATTTTATGTTTAAATATAATTATAGTTCTTTTGATTGAATTTGAGTACGCGTTTTAGGGTACTTGATGAATAGTGGATGACGAAGAGGTGACATTAACATTTTACATATCTAAAATATCTTAAAAAGTCACAGTGGATTCTGGTCTGTTAAGTGGAATCTTGTAAGAGCTCAGAGATATGACCTAATGGTTTTGTATGAGCTCAGAGCTATGTGGATAATTAGCTGCTCGCGACGCTGCTCCACCGCCGAAGGGCGAGTGAGGTCGTCACGCACACGCGCCTGACTTGAGTCGTGTGCCTGCGTGAGGCGAAAACCGCATCTCGACGAAAACCAGTTACAGAAGAAGGTGAACGTCGGATCTCCAGTGTTGATTGTTTTCGCGGGATCTCTCACACGCTGATGATGCGTTGAAACCTGACTTAAGAGTCCGGCTCCGATCGAGTTGAGCCGCGCGGGCGATCAGCCTATTTCTAGCCCGGCCACCTTTCTGAAGCCCGCCGTCTACCAGCGCCAGCCAGCGAGATCACCGCCATGGGCGAAATCGCCAGATGGGCAGACTATCTTGAACAGTGAGAGGGAGAGAAATGAAAATGTACTCGTACAATTAGAACCTAAGGCGCAGTTGGCGTTGTCGAAATTTGCATAGGGAATTATCTCTACGGGTGAGGTTTTGAATCGAACTAAAGTTGTACTAATTCAAAGTAGATTCTCTCAGTGGTTGAGAAGATCATGAAAGCCGTGCATACATGCTACCTTAATCCTTGCCGGATGTATACATATGACCAGGTGTGTTCTTTCTATCAAACAGCATCAGGGCAATCAGCCAGTTCACGAGGTAAGGGCGTAAAGATTACAATATTTTCAGAAATAATATATTTTGTTCCATTTTCAACAACCTTGAGAAATAGCATTGACATACGTTCAGTTCCTCCCAATACTCATTTATCATTACTCGTCTTGTAGTTCTTGCCGAACTTACTTATAAATTTAAATAATCATTCCTTCGCCACCCAAAGAGATGCTTGTTCCCCACTATAAGAAAACTCTTACGTACAAAAATTCAACCATCTGTTATAATATCAGCACAACAGGTAAATCATTCATAGATAATGTGTTTCACTTTCTCTCAAAAAAACTCACAAATACGTAATAATCATGATTAATTTACTGTAATTAAACCAATAACTATATCATGCAGAACGCTTGTACACATTCATCTTTGTACGACAATATCGAGCGCGCATTTCACATCTTTACACTCAATACATTTATGCTTAGACGCAATTAAAATCAATATCCAAATAACTTTTATAAATAGCGAAGAAAAATTGTCATCATCCTTAAATATGGGAATTTCGAACTCTACAGTTGAATGTAAAGTAAAGAAACAAACCTCTGCTATTCTGTAAATACGCAATTCTGTGCATTGATGAACGAAATCATAGATCTGTCGTCCTCTGGTGGTGCGCAGCTAAACTATTGCTCTTTGATGAACTCTTGTATCTCTGAAGTAATGGCGAAAAAGTTTATAAAAGTAATTATATTGTTAACATATTAAGGTTGTAAATCATACCCTATAATACTTCTGACCTTCAAGGAAAGCAAGCACGAAAGTTTCATCTACACATATTATCAGTACATCTACATATTATCGCGCTTGTCTCTTCATATTAACAAGCTTATTCATCATATATAAGGAAATTCCTAAATTTGGAGTTGAGGCCACGGTTGAGTATCTTGTTAGTTATTTCAAATATCCCTCAACAACCAAAGTTTTTCGGAAGACTGAAAACGAGCAACAGTAATATGAATCTTGAAGATACCAATCTTTAAAGTTCCAAATTTTAAAGAGGTAGTTATATTTGCCGTGGAAAGTTACCTTCCTATTAGCATAAAATCCGCAGCATGCGATTTAATAGTGCGAGTTGTTACATCCGTATGAATCTAAGTTCCGTTATGAAGGAATGTAATAGAACAGGCTGGTTATTTGATGACTCGCACGGTTTTCCGAAAGGTTATTCTTGACAGTTTCTGACACCGAATTTGAGTGACACAATAAATTTTGGGACCTCCATATTTGGAGGTCCCAGTATAAACGTTATTTTTATTGACTTCAACCAGAGCTTTCGATATTGTTCCGCGTGATATTTTCATGCGCTAAGCAGTATAATCTGGAACAGATAAATGGTAATAAATCGGATTAATGAAATTTTTAGAGGCCGAAAACAACGTGTCAGAGTAGGACATTCGTACTCAGATCTCACGAGTGAAATACCTTTATTGTCTATGGCAGTGCTATAGGACCACTGAGATTATACCATTTATAATCAGCATTGTAGTAAGTATTAAAATCAGTGTCAAATTCTTCGCACATGATTGAATTTCCTTTAAAGAAATAACGAGGAAGAAAGAACAGCAAATTCTGCAGGATGATTGCCTAACCTCTCGTTTATGAAATAGAAAATAATCTGTTTGACAAACTGGAATTATCCGTTTAGTTAGAGCTCAACTATAGCTCATTAGGGTAATTAGAATGAGATTTAGTATGCGGAATCTTCGTACATATTTGCACATGTAAATTTAGATAGAACAATTAACATTTATTCACTGCGTGTAAACCAGCAGCAGTGAAATGGAAAATACAATGTTACTGAACAACGGTTGTTCTTGAAGACTTCATTGATCGGAAGAAATTGCCCGTACGCAGGGCGATGTCAAGCGCGCCACACCATTTCGCCTGCACTCGTAGCGTAAGTTGAGCTCCCTTCTTCTCGGTGAACCCAGACAATAAGGTGTTATTAGAAGGAAATTATTAAATTAATCACAGTTTAGATTTGTCAATTAGATCACAATTGAAGTATACACTTTTAATGACTCGCTCGTTAGTGATAATTAGGCTGATTTTAATGACCTAAAACATTGCCAAAAATGATTAATAAAATGCTCTTAATATGTTTTTAAAATGCCCTAAAGCAAAGACAAATGACGTAAAAATGTGATCAAATCCAGTACGGATGAGCAACTCAAGCTGTTGTATAATTTACTGATGTAATTGAGGCTTCTTCCATTCGTTCAAGTGAAATCAGCTTTCAAATGTTGACTTTAGACTGTTCTTTGCCAAAAAATCTTAGTCTGAATCGGCTGAACCACTAATGGAGCTGAGAGGCCTCGCAGGAACCTTAGATTACATACTCTCAATGGCTAACATTGCAACTTCTGTGGGAAGAAATCGAATTCCATAACCAAGTATAAGTACTCAGAAATACAGGAGAGAAATTTGTTGCGTCTCGTAAATATTATTTGAAGTTAGTACCATTAAAATGATCTTACAACGATGAAATCAGCAAAAACTGCATTACAAATGACGAGAAAAGGTAAAAACTGACTTATTGATCGAAAATCGACGAAAAATGCAAAACAAATTACGTATGAAAATGGGTAATTTCCTTCTGTCATAATATAAAATGAACTTCTATAATAAAAGCCATTTTTCTACAATGAAAAAATGACATTTCATTAAAACCCGCCCCATAATGTAAAACTGTCTAAGACTAGGATTTGAGATGCGCTGAGGCATGGACTTTTACGCCGGGCGTGGACATGTGCCCGTTCACGACGGAGACATCTTTCATTCCAACGTTTGGACCTCATTGATGTTGAGGTATTGAGCCATGAAAGAGTCCCAATGCAATCTCAACCTGCTAAATGTTCAACCAGTAACCGTTCCAATGGATGTTCAATTATTACTTTCTTTTTTCGTGTATGTAAGTACGTGAATGATGTGTGTTGTAGTTGTAAATGTACGCAAGTAAATATACAGTTTATCATAGATAAATAAATACGTTCAATTGATAAGGACTAATATTGATGTAAAACGAAAATAATTTTGTGACTAGAAGTCCAAAAAAGGGCGATCATAATTTGGAATTTCCTACTCATTCCTACGAAAATAAGTTGTGTGCATTAAGAGTTTCTTACTGATATACACCTCGGATTTCGAATATTAAAAAATAGTGTGGATTTTTGGTTATGTCCAAAAGTCTCAGGCTTGGATCCCAGCATTTCATTTTTCCCCATTACGTATGTTTGTGTCCAATACTTAAAATACGCTAATTTGTTTTGGAGATGCTTGTTTAAAAAAAAATAATACTATCTCTTAATGCATTTTGATATGAAGCGGAGCAGGTTGTACATGTACTTAAACACACGTTCTTCTGAATCACAAGGAGTATAAAGTGTAATATTTCCATTTCCCGGGTGACCCAGGGCCCGGGTCTGTTTTCCCAGGCACTCGCTCGCTCGTGCCCCAAAACGCGGACTTTAGGGCGCTCGGGGGAATTTTTATTTCGAGTTCGCTAACAGCGCGCCGCAGTGCAAATGAACTTTCCGGCTGCACTCGTGAGTGCCAGGGCTCAGAACGCATTTCCATAACCGCCAATAAAAGAAGAGTTATACCAGGACCACGGGGGCGCACCGCCATTATGGGGGGGATTATTCATATGTTTCCAGTCCCGCAGGTAATCAGCAAAGCGTTTTATACTCGCGAACGGGCTCTGCGGCTTTTTTTAGGGGGGCCCGGGTGCCCGCGTCGTTTCCGCCACGGCGGTCGCGCCGCCACCCGCGCCCAACCCTCGCCCGCGCCCGCGCCCAACCCTCGCCCGCGCCCGCGCCATTGTGCTGGTGGCTTGGTGGAGGTCGCGCCAACGCCCCTCGTTATTAGCCCCCGCCCCGCCCCTCCGCCTCCGCGCTCAGCTTTGTCCCTGGCGGGGGTGGGGGCTCGGATGGACGTGGCAGGGTGGGGTGGCGCGGCGCGGAGCTGGGCGGGGTGGAGCGGGGCGAAACGGGACGACGCAGAGAGGGGCGGGGTGGTGCGGGACGAAATGGGACCGAACGGGGCGGGGCGCCACGGAGCTTGGTGAGGCTGGGCGGGGTGGAGAGGGCCGGGATAGAGGCGGGCGCCGCGGAGCTGGGCGGGCTTCGCGAAGCGGGGCGGGGCGGCGCGGCGCGGCGCGGCGGGGGGCGGCGCGGGGGCGGCGCGGGGGCGGCACGGGGGCGGCGCGGGGGCGGCGCGGAGGCGGCGCGGGGGCGGCGTGGAGCAGGAGCGATGGCGGGAGTGCGGGCCTTCGTCCGAGGCGCCCCTCCTAATCCCCCTCCCACTGACGTAAGCCTCCACTCGCTGCCCCGCCCCGCGGACGCGCGCTCTCTTTTGTGTGCTTTGGCTTTGCGCCGCTTGTCCGCTTTGCCTGCTCCCCCGCCCCCTCCCTCAGCTCTTTGAAGGGGGCGTTCTTTGCCGTCCGGCGGCTACCTCTTGCTCTGTCCGTCTAACCCTGTTTGACAGGTGTTCTTTCGTTCTGCAATTCGTTATTTCTGTATGTTAGCATTTCTCAATAAATGTTTTTTCATACTTATTGCGTTTCTGAAATATATTCCACTTCCCTATTTTTTGTGAATAATATTAATCTTTATTTTTACCTTAATTTTTATATCTGTATATCATTCTTCGTGAGAATTCTTTGATGAATAACATTTTCTGTCTGAAGTGAGACCAACATCATACCTGACATCCTTAGATTTTTCCTTTTGTCTTGAGCGTCACATCCATGAAGTGAAATCATTCACATGCCGTACAAAGCACGTTCTATTTGTGGTATGATTCAATCTCCCCAGATGTCATCCCAATCGTCGTCTGCCCGTTCCCTCCGTGGAGATTCCCGCGCCGCCGCACGGTGAGCGCGTCGCGTCCACCAGCCGCCCTTCCCTTCCCATCAGCCCCCGCGGGGGCGGCGGCCGCGGCCGTAACGCCACCGCTGCCGTTGCAGAGGGCGCTCGTTTAAAATCGGCCGTGATTTGCACGTGGGGCCTCTGCTGTGTGCTGGCAGTGTGGCGGGGTGTGGGCGGGGGCGGGGGCGGGGGCGTGGGCGGTTGTGTCCGGTGGAGCGGCGTCCGCGTCGGAGCGACGCACGCGGTTACCCGCGCTTCATTGGTCGCGCGGCCAATTGCGCGGAACAGCCGCCGCCCCCGCCGCCCACCTGTCACAAAGGCGGTGGCGGCGGCGGCGGCGGTTGCGGCGGCTGCGGCGGTCGTGGAGGCTGCACTGCAGTTGACCAAATTTGCGACGGGAAGAAACAGAAGTCGCACACGCTGGTGTGGTTGCGGGAATTCGAGTACGAGAAAGTGACGTTTCCAATTTTTTTTTTAAATTTCTCATCGTTTTTAACAATTTTTTGAATTTATAACACAGTAATGAAGTGTAGTTGAATTAGTTTTAAGGATTAATGCTGTTTGAGGATGTTTGACAAGTCGAAAGAAAGTGTTGTGTATTAATGCCTACAAATGTTTAATTTCGTCTTACGAAGGTGCTAACCAAAGTTTAATTTCGTGTTTCCAAGGTGCTTGCCAAAGTCAAATTTGTGTTCTTAGCCGTGTTTTCGTGGAAACTCTTTTCCCTACGACCCTATTATATCCACCTTATAATTCAGCAGCTTTACGGTAGCAATAGTCCATCTCTTTTAAATCTCACGAGACACTCCGCTGCTTTCTAGCAGCACCTATCCATAAAAACCGAAGTATGTCGTGTCGGAATCGATCCGCCCGTCTGCGATGTTACTGCTGGTAGACAGCTGAATTATGCTGCTCATGCACTCCTCGGTCGGCAGGTAGGAAATTTTTTGAAAACTAGAGGATTCCTGATATTGAAAATGGGAAGCAAATTATATTTTTTTCGTTGTTTCTTCTTTTTGGTCTTGTACACATCGATTGTTAGCTTTTTGGCTTCTTTACCCCCAGTCGGTAGGTACTGGCCCGGCTGATACATGTGTATTTTCGAAGGGCGGAACATGACACAGTGACCATATGCTTGTGGCATGTAAAAAAAGACGGGCAGGTGCTCGGGCAAATTAAGTTACACCGACAATTTCCGCTGGTGCGGTGCCCCACTGGTGGTAAATACCTTGTTGCGGAAAACCTCGCCAACCAACGGTAGGTCAGCGCCGTATCTTGTCATCCAGGGAAAAAGATCACCGCCACCTCCCGAGGAAAAAACATGTACTAATCTTTTAGGGACTAATGACCTTAGCAGTTGTCGCGCCCGGAATCACTAGCAATCAATCATCACCCAAGCGTTTGAAGGGACGACCTTGAGAGTTGTGTGCTCGGAGAAGATTCCCAGCACTCGCGTCGGGAGGGAGGGGGGGTTCAAAGGAAGTGTAGATGGAAAGTACAAATGTGACAAATGTGGAACTAGAACCAGGGTCTATGTCCCCACAAAATAAACCGTACGATAAATACGTTTCCCCTAAATGTCACAGGATGTAATTCAGATATCGCATTTGCTTGTCTCCTTTGAGGCCAACAGGAAGGAAAGCGCCCTATCTTCTTCATTTATTCAATTCCAGCTCAATCCATAGATCGTCCCTTGGGGGACGATTACCTCAAGAAGCTACTGCAAAATTACGAATACTTGAAGCTAGGACACTCTTCAAAACGCCACTAAGCAACTCCCAAACGTTCAAACACGAAGAGGATCGGTATGCGGTACATCTGCGTTGTCTGGATCTGATGTTCAACCTCTCTTCGGTCCATCTCACCAGGTTTTGCCCCAACCCACGTCATCGCATCATCTCTTGTATGTGCACTTTGTGATCAAAAGTTTCCGGACACGTCCGAAATGGAGTTATGATGTGGTCGTGTTGATAGAAGGGACTGGCTTGCACAGTGTCCTGATTTGAACACCTTTACAAGTTTTTGGAAAGCCGACTTCGTTCCAGACCTCACCGACCTACATCGATACCTCTCCTCAGCACCGTTAGGAACGGGCTGCCATTCCCAAGAAACCTTCCAGCAACAGATTGAAAATATGCGTGGTAGAGAGTAGAAGCTGTCATTAAGGATAAGGGTAGTCCAACACCCTATTGAATTCCAGCATTACCGACCGAGGTCGCCACGAACTGGTAACTCATTTTCAGCCACGTGTCAGGATACTTTTGATCAAATAGTGTATCTTCGCTGCGTCTCATTGCGGGCTTTCTCCTCTCGTTTTGTAATGTGTCGCTTTCTTCCGTCATTTAAGGCCCTCGAACCGGGAACGTAAGCCGTGAGTATGGATAAATGTGACAGAGCATTGGAAAGCAACGTGCCGCGAAATTATTTCGGAGTACAATAATTATGAAATACTCGTATATCGGTCTGCGATCAGAGAAAGGGCAGTAATAGCGATTTTATAATGTACCGTACTATAGATGCGCATTTCAGCTTTGATTTCATCCGACGTTAATCTCGAGCATTCGTGGGGTACGTCAATTCAGTGATTGAACTTCTAGGCGAGGCTCAATCCTAGAAGCCGGGCATCAAGGAATGCATCGATCTGGAATCTCGGCGTCCGGGGTTCCCCTAGGCATTGCACCCCTCCTGCTTGGAGCCGCGTGGGAGTGGGAGCGCGCGAGCGGGGGGGGGAAGAGGGGCGCATAAATTGTGGGAGTAGAGCAGCTGATAGCGCGACCTCGCGAGCCGATAAACCGGGGCCAATAACCCCAACGGTCGAGCCACGCCGCGCTACGTGGCTCCACGCTGAGCTGGGTGCTGCGCCCGAGTTCCGACGAAGCGAGGGCACCTCCGGCTGCGTTCTTGTCGCTACTACTCTGCCGTCATCACTGCCACAATCACTACTGCTCCATACTCTCTCACGTGCATCACAATCACTATTACTATCACCAACACCACCACCACCACCCCCCCACCACCACCACCCACCATCACCACCACCACCCACCACCATCACCACCCACCACCACCACCCACCGCCACCACCCTCCACCACCACCCACCACCACCCTCCACCACCACCCTCCACCACCACCCACCACCACCCTCCACCACCACCCTCCACCACCACCCACCACCACCACCCACCACCACCCACCACCACCACCCACCATCACCACCCACCACCACCACCCACCATCACCACCCACCACCACCACCCACCATCACCACCCACCATCACCACCCACCATCACCACCCACCATCACCACCCACCATCACCACCCACCATCACCACCCACCATCACCACCCACCACCACCACCACCCACCACCACCACCCACCACCACCCACCACCACCACCACCCACCACCACCACCCACCACCACCACCCACCACCAGCACCCACCACCACCACCCACCACCACCACCACCACCACCCACCACCACCGTCACCACCCACCATCACCACCCACCATCACCACCCACCACCACCTCCCACCATCACCATCACCATCACCACCAATATACTTCAATTCGATATCAACTCTGCAGTGTATATTTAAAAGACCATGGAGAAATCCTTCGAAATAGATCACACGTTTTTGAAAGCCTCTAAAATGTACTACTTAATTTCATTTTCATTTATGTAAATAGCTCATCAAGGCTCTGAGTAATTGAAGGTAAAATTCAAAATGAGTTGGGGCGAGGAGTGAGAGGGCAAGAGAGCTACACAAGGAGTAGTGGGGGGGGGGGGGGCGAGCAAATCCATGGAGGGGATATAGGGCACAGCGAGGTGGAACAGAGCAGCGGGAAGAAGCAGTGTCAGAGCCAGGGGGAAGCGTAGTTGAGTAGAGGAGCGTGATGGGTCGGGGCGGGCGTGGTGCAGTGTCCCAGGGGTGTAAATAATCCATTCATTTTCCTTATTTAATAAGTGATCGGGCAACATCGGGTTACTACCGCTAGTTACTATTCATTAAGCAAGGTTTAATGAGTCTAGGGCATCCATTCCAGATTAGTTGGCTTTCGCATTTTACTGGCTCATCTATCTATCCAAATCTGTTCACGACCACGTGAAACGATGACCGACCCTCACCAGTTCTCTGGTGCTCATCGTCCCTTCGTTCTCTCCCTCTTCCCGGGCTGATCGCGGAGCAGGGAACGCCATCCAGTCTGTGTCGATCACAATCATACTTTTGCCAAAATACGTAATTGAAATTCCAAAGAAGCCTGAAAGATTGACATTAAAAAATTCTCTGTAGAAACATAATAAGGTAACATAATCACAAAACGAGTAGTTTTTGCATAATTTGTCTAAAATTAATCCAATTCCTAGAAAAATATTTTCTCAAAAACCACTCCAAATTTTGCTTTATATTTTCTCTTCGCTAGTAGCAAAGAACTGTAAAAAGTAGTGCTAGTTCCATTTTCAACTAACTGCGTATTTTCAAAATTAACTTTTCGCAACACGCAAAACGCACAAAGCGCAAAAAATTAACATTTCAAAACTACAAAATTGAAGATAGACATTTTCACTGAAACAAAATATGAATTAAAAAATCATCTCTTTGAAATATGCCATGTACAATTGTTTTACAAAACAAGTAGCTTTCACGTCATTTCGGGTTGAAATTAATGAATATTATATGAGGCACAAATTCTCAAAATCTTCCCCAGTTTGTTTCTTTAATTTTTTTCCCTGTGTTAAAAAAAGAACTCTTATTGGAATGGTGTAGGTATCATTTTCGTTGGTCTCTCTGAAGTTTAAAAAATTACGTTTTGGAAAATTTGATTAAGTCCGAGTTGGAACTACCGACGGTTTCCAGGGCGTGGAGGTAAGGCACTCGGAGAATTAACTCAGACAACCTTAGTTCAAATCTCTGGGCGAAACATTTTTGTTGCTGGTTGAAAAATCTTTTGATGGTTCATATAGTAGCATAATATTAATAGAAATTAAAAATAATGGAAGAAAGTTTGTTTTGTTGCACCACTACTTCCAAAATAACATGCAGTCACTGGTATGTACGAGAAACACCATAAATCATATGAGATTAACACAATTAAAATAAATCAATCCTAATTTTCAAAAGATAATGCGATCAAAAGAGAAACTAGTGGTGTTGCAGAATGGCAAAGACTTTCTGTACTAGTTACTTTTCTAATTTCTTCGGTCCGTGCTAGATTTTAGGTCTTGCCCCATCCTCTTCCATCTGCCATCTATCGCCGTCCAAAGTAAATTTTAAAAAAGTCTCAATTTTTCGGTTTCCAAAATTCGGTAGATTCTGGTAACAATCTTCAGCATTTAACCTTATTTATTTTCATTTATAATTTTCAATTTGAATTTCTTACTTACTTTTTTGAAAATCGAACCTAATTATGTCTTAATCAATAAACTTTCTGAATGTTGCGCTTACTTTTACATTAGCTTATTTAAGATTGTGTAAATGACAAAATGTAATTGTATTCCCTCGTAGAAATCAGAATAAAAAGGAAATAAGCAAATAAATAGGTAAATACTTTGAGAACAAACTCCGTTATTGAAATTCATATTAAAACTGTGATGCCCCCCGTTTTCACACATTAAATCAGGATTCGCTTTAATACGGATATATTACCTGCCTATAAGAGTGAAACCTCATAAATTTTCAGATAACAAACTGCTGCACGTACACTTGCGCAGAGGAAACGCATGAAAAATGTGGAAAAAGAGAATATCGAAGTCAAATTTATCAAATGGACTCAAAAAGTATGCCGGCGTGTGCAAGCCGTTACTGTATGATTTATGAGAGCTGTACCGCCGACAATTATCAGTTGCTGTCAATTGTAACAATCTTGCGCACTCCATATTTCAGGGAAACCTGATGCCAGATGCTGGAAAGGTAGACCCTTATTGCTACAGTAAAAAGGGTAGGGATTGAAAAAAATTATTGATTTTAATTGGCTTCCTGCAATTCCTCCCTCGTCGCTTGTGTTTTTTTTACAGAGTGTACCCTGAAAAATTGCACATTGTTATTTAGGAGGAAACTTTTAAAGGTTTTCGTTTTGTTTGTAGTTTTATACACTTCATACTTTTTGTTACTATGGGCAGTGAGGAGAGTGGGAGCGGAAGAGATTTTGCACTTCTTTTCTTTTCTTTTTCTTTTCTTTTCTTTTTTTTCTTTTCTTTTCTTTTCTTTTCTTTTCTTTTCTTTCCTTTCCTTTTCTTTCCTTTTCTTTTCTTTTCTTTTCTTCTTCTTTTCTTCTTCTTTTCTTTTCTTCTTCTTTTCTTTTCTTCTTTTTTTCTTTTCTTTTCTTTTCTTCTTTTCTTTTCTTCTTCTTCTTCTTTTCTTCTTTTCTTCTTCTGGTTCTCTTTCTGTTCTCTCCTCCTTCATTTTTCTCCTCTTCCTGGTTTTAGTTTCTCTTCGTCTTATGGCCAAACACGTTTACTATCCATCTGGGATTGAACGACACCTATCTTTCAAAGGGAAACTAGGGATAAACATAATGAGTTCATGATGGAGTTTTCAAGTATTTTGCTACTTCCGCAAATCTATTCTTCTATATTGTATTTTTAATTTTCTCGATTTGTTATTGTCATCAGTAAACGATTTTGTTATTGTCAGTGCACAACCACACATGTTGTGAGACCAGGTGGGAGGTTACAGTCTGTTTCTGCAGGGGTAGGGCCCGATTAGCGGAGGTAAAGATTGGGGTAAACCTCCCGGAAGCAGATGTGTAGGTCGGAGCCGGATCTTACATTCATTCGGGGTAAGCTCACCTTGATAAAAAACGCACTACACTTACGGGACTTGACCGTAGCCGTTTTCGCGCCAGGAAAAACCAATATAATTAGTTAAAAGTATAGAAGTAGGTGGGCGGACAGGGAATACTGTGTCGACGCTAGGTATCAATGAAGTTACTTCTTTGACTCTAACATTCAAAACGAGTCTTTTTGGATATTCTGTTACATTCTTGGCGTAGATCCCTTTTGATTTCCCCCTTTCTGCAATACAGACATTGCAAAATCTCTCTTTTGAGAATTAAATTGGTTATTTGCCGTTCTGTGCAATTTAATTGCGTTCTATGCCGAAATATTAGTATTTTACTCATGGTCCGTACCGGCCAGAAAAGACGTCATTGCACTGTTCACGGCCTGGTCGTGTAATGTGCAAATGTTGATACCTGTCTAAGGCAAATCTAACATTTATATGAAATATCTTAATTAAATCAATATAGGTCTTGATTTAACTTCATGATTTTGATTAACTTTGTGTCAAACTTTTGGAAGATTATTGCTTTCTGTGGAAATGTGATACTGATTGTGGGAAAAGTATTAAAATAGGTGGGAAGTGTATTACTAACTTTATTACTAGAGTTTGTCATATTTAGATTTATATGCTTAGATATTTAGATTTTATTTAGGTTTTAAAAATATAAAGAAACATTATATTTAGAACGTACAATCTTTTCAATTTTGCTTTGTCCATAATGTGTTTTCTCCTTGAAATGTATGAAATAAGTGAAATTGACATTTAAAAAATATACTTAGCTATTTATTATTGTCAATAGCATCTCACAGTAAATTGTTCCAAATCTGAAAGTATTAGGGCAGAGAACTAGCGGAAAATTATTCACATGGCGCTCCGGCTAGGTGAGCGCATTAATATTCATTGGCAATAGCAATTACGGCTTCGTTATCTCCAAACAGTACCCCGCACTTTTACCGAGAACGCCATCTACCGGATAATTTCGATAGAAGTTGCCCGTACGTCCGCCAGGTTCATTTGCGTCAGGTCGCCAAGAGGCGAATGGCGGAGCTCTTCCGTTGATGATTCGGATCGACTCGTGCTTTTAATTGCTAATTGAGCGTTCACCGTTTTCAGGACTAATGCGTTCGTATTTGGGCAATGCGATTAACTTTTAACGGGCGGGAACTCGTTCGGAACTGCTTTTTATTCGCACATCCAACGATTTTTTTGAAACCCTTGAGTTTTTCTATCACGATTAAACGATAATTCCTTAATACAACGATTTGATGATTCCTAGTATTTCTTAAAGCAAACTAAATGTAATTTCGTTATTGAGCGATGAAAGTTCATATTTTCGGCGTGAAATCGCAAATGGGAAGAAAACTAGCTGTATACGGAATTTGACTCATTTTTCTGCTCTTTTGGATGTTTTTAATAGTTGGTAAACATCTATCTTTGAATTTACTGATATGAAAAATAGTTTGGTAGCTGACCTAAAAGACGCAGTGATTGAAATGTTTAAGTATTCATTGAGTTGATACAACGGGTTGAAAAAAAGAATTATAAGATAACATTAACATTAAAATACGAACCCATATATTCCTAGTTGTTCTAATAACTTACTGTCCTAGAATGATAAACAGAGATTAATCGCAGAAAGCGACTGCTTTGGCAGATTCTCCTGGCAGCATAACTGCCGAGTGTGTTCATGTGCTCAATTCCTGAATGCGTTTGTACACTATGCAGATGGCTCACTTGCAAAAGGATTCGACACACTGTAATACTAACGAGTTGATTAAAAGCATGACAAAAGTTGGAGGAAACTCACATCAAGGGAAGATTAAATTGAAAAACATAATCTCTACTATAATATAAACTCTGAGTCATGAGTGTTTCACACTTTCTTAAATTGACTAGTGATCCTACAGAATGGCACAGAATTTCTCGTATTCGTTTCTATTTTCGTTGGCCTACATTTTTTCATAAGGTATTTTATATTATCATTTAGAATAAAAATATTTGCTGAACATATGTAATATTCTTTGTACAAACTTAATAATTTCTTCTTATTGTGTTCACTTTTGTAGATCCCATTCACATCCTGTGGTATGACACCCCTTTAAATGAAGTTGAAATAATTTTATTTCAATATATACAACTTATGACAAAACCGTATTAATGTGACTAAAATCGTTGAATTCAGAGCTGCAAAAGGACGAAGGATTAGGGTTTTATATTTTAAATTCTACGATATAGATGTGAACAGATATAATTTAAATAAAATACATGATATCGATTTACAAATTAAACATTTGCGTACATACAAATATTACTGTTCAGGACTGTAGAAAGTCACCATTTAAAAAAATGTGTGTTAAGCTTCTTCTACTTCTGCTTTTTATTCGATTTCTTTCTCTTTTATTCTTATGCTTGTTTAGATATTTTCTTTCTCTTCTTAAGTACTTATTAACGGCGCCGACTCTAGGCTATGTAAGCTATCGATGCCCTATTCTTTCCTTTCGGGCACACTGTAATTGCGTGAAATGTCACATTGACCCACGATCACTCGCTTGGCACCTAGAGAGAGATCTTACTCTGTCAACACTGTTTCCGGTTGCTCACTCCAATACGTGGAAGTCGCCATAGCACCGCTTGTCAAGTGGAGTAAGAAAGAGACACGACGTGTCACACGCCTCTGGAGAACATTCGAAGAAATTTTCCATACTTACCACTGGGCTAAAATACTGCGAGATTCATGATTCGCATTCGGAACTAAAAGGCTGAGGACAAAACAAAGACAGAACGCGCGGTTTTTTTTCAATACATTTCTACACCTACATTTCTACATACGTTTCTGCATTTTTTCTTGTGTTTCTTATTTTTATTTTTTCTGCACTTATACCATTTCCATTTTTTTCTTTAGGTCTTGGGGGGAGGCATGTACCCTCTCAATGCGACTCTGCGATTACATCAGTAACATATCCAACAAATGAAATAATTATGAGGAGTCATTGTAAATGTCAACGATAACTCACCACAATACCAATATAACAGCTTCAATTGTTTTGATAAATATTTTTACAGAATTTTCCTTTGCGTTTTGGGAATTTTAAAAACAAATAAAGTGTATTTAGTTAATCGTTTTTGACGATGTTTTAGGTCATTAAAATCCGCGCCTTGTTTATTATATTTCCCCATTCTAGGGATACTATATAAATGCCCGACTGTGTGTCAAGTGTGATCGGTACATTAAAATAGTTTTTTATTCAAAATGTTTTGGTCGAATATGTCATATTACATATTATGTAGTATGACGTAGGCTTAACTCAGCTAATGATGCGATACGATTTTATTCTTTTTAATGATTATCCGAAAATATTTTTCTGGCCTAGCGTGAAAGTTATAAAATGCTGCACAAGAAGCACGAATTTTCAGCAGAAACCTCTTATTACAGGGCCCTGTTAACAAAAAAAGTGCATAAATCCTTTTGATAAATTTAGAAAAAATTTTCTAACACTTTTGTAGCCAGAATCTATTTTTTGGGGGTCCTTGAAATCGAAAAATCGAATGGCGGCAAAACGTCTGTCTGTGAACAACGCTAGCGGCTAAACCGTTCACCCAATTTTCTCCGAAATTGATATTGCCCAATCGATCTAACTGATGTTACGGCCCCTGGAGTTTGAAACCAATATTTTAATTTGGCGGGGTACTTTACATGAATCCTCTGGGATATTTTTCAAAATGAAAAAAAGCTCCATCGTTTTCGGTAAAATTTTTTTGTTAGTAAGTGTGACGTTTAAGTTTAAGACGTTGTATATTCCTTAAAGACAAATTTTGAAATAAGGTCATACATAATTGTTTCGTAAATTTGGGTAATTTTTACATACTTTTTCGTGAAAATAGGGGCGAGGTGCTGTTTTGGCACCGCTAGTTACTTACAAGGTTCGTGAGAAGTTAAAATTAATAGTTACTAAATTTTTGGTGGAGATGTCGCTCATTTCTCCCCGTGGATCCGTGCCTACACAAAACATGGTTGTTAAAAACACGCACCGTTGTCGGCGCCTCTTTCTTCTCAAGAGCACAAAATGATGCTGTCAAGATTTACAATGCAGTTTAACTATCATGGTTTTGGACGTTTTTTGGGTAAATGAGTGTTTTATTTTATTAAACTATATTGATTGATTATATTCTTTCCTTGTTTGCACATTGATTCTTCTGTGTGTATTTTGTTTTCTTTATATATATGATAGGAGTCAATGAGGTAAAATTCCTCGAAACACGTATGTTGAAATATAACATCTGAATGCAGTGTAATATACATATTTCATTGTGAAAAATCGTTTCTATTTTACCCATTCAAATAAAGGTATTTGCGGCTCGCGGGATAGGAAAACGAGTAGCGCAGAATGTGGTAGCGAGCTTTTCGTTTTGTTCGGGACTCGCGTTTGCCGCATCCGTGTGGGAAATTTGTGTCGCTCTGCAATTTGGCTCACCGCGGTGTTTTTTGCGCACGTTGGTCTGCCGCCGCGTGAAATATTGGCTTGAGCGCTGGGCGTGTCAACTTTGTTTCACATCTGTCACTCGACGCGTTCGTCGAGTCGACGGCTTACTGCCGCGTGTCATAAAACATGAACGACGCGCCGCGGCGTCAGCAGGAGAGTTTTCGGAGCGCAAATTTGCCTTTGTACTTTTTTCTAGGGTTAGTGTCTATCACAAAGAAGAAAATAGTTCGTCCCGATCGGGCAAAGAATGTTCCAGTTTCATTGCAAGATATGTGTAAGAATAATGCAAAGAGTGGTTTTAACAGTTTGCAAATTATTTTTGTTCTGGAACTGCTGCTATGTTTTTAGATGTAGGCATGTTTCATTTACGTGGACTTATTTCTCAATCTCTCTCAATCTAATCTGAGGCGTTGTAGATGGAATCAACTAAATTACATCACACGTGCCGGCTATCTTATTGTATAGACAGTTATAATTTTTAGGAAATATATGCATAAAATACCGCGATCTTTAGACAAGAAAAATTGACTTTGGTGCAATTGATTTAGAAATATTTAAACATACCTACAAAAATAAAACAATAATGTGCATAATATTTAAAAATAAATAAATTTATAAGTGAAAATATATATTAAAATAGTGATTTATTATCAATCGCTCGATCAACATTCTTCACGATATTACAAAACTAAAAAAACCGCGAAGAATAAAATATATAAATCTTCTGTGAAGTTTCTGGACTGCGAGAAACAATTGATAAGTTTAAGAGTAAAACAGAAAGGTTTTCTCTCCATTATTTTAATTTGTTCAATGAAAAGCAAAAAACAACACTTTTTTCTATACCAGCATTTTAAACGACATTTTCTGTTGCAAGAAATATTTTGTAAATGGGCGTTTTACGGCACAAATGACGTACTAACATTTTACGTCACGAATGATTGCGTTCTCACACGTTCAGCCAATCGCAGCGAGAGAATCGTGGTAGCGATGAATGGAACAGCCGACCACCATTTGTCGCACAGATGTCAAATACCCGAGACGTCGCAAGTCAGGTGATTCGACAAATTAGTCTGATTCTCTTATAAATTTATAATTCTGGTATAACAAATAGCGTATGCAACTGATTTATAATGTTGCTTCTTGCATTCGTATAAATTTGAAAACGTCGCTCGTTTTCAAAACATAGATTCGTGCAATAAAGCTTAACATCATAATCTAATTGCATAAACTATTATACCATTATTAAATTTCATTACTATACAACTCCACTGAACTGCCAGTCAGAATAGCTTCAATAACATGTCCCAACCGCCCACGCGTGACCCTTGGTGAGGGTCCGTGTGCTAGCGAGGTCCGCCAAGCGAGAGGGTGTTGGCAGCCCTGCCGCCGCTGTCCTTTGGCCAACCCTGGCGGCGCTAATGGGCGGTGAGGCGCAGTAGTTAGGCGCACACGAGCCGCGCGGCGTACACAGCTCATTCGTCAGGGGATTAGTAATGGCGATATTGGCGGGCGATATGGTCGACATTAAAACCCAATGACATAATTAAAGTGTAGCTCTGCGAGCAAGAGGGCAGCGAGGCTGGCTGGGCCGGCGCCCGAGGCCGCGCTAGCAACCGCCATCGCGCTCGGTGAGCTATCAGCAATTACCAGGCTGCGTTCATAAACCTGCCTGCGGGACTTAGGCGGTAGGTGCGGTGCCGGCCGCGCGGCGCGCTGCGATCGTCCGCAGCCCGCAACGGCCCCCGCGGGTGCGTTCAGAAAGTCTGCACCGACGCTTGCGTTTGCACAGCCGCCGTCGTCTCGTTGCCTTTGCTGCTGGTGCGGTGGCGGTGGTGGTTTTAGTGGTGAGCTTCGGCGGTGGCCTGTCGTTGGGAGCGCGCGCCTGCATGGTAACGCCACCGGCGACGGTAGTAGAAGTGGAGACTGATCTGTGATGGGAGGAGAGTAATACGCTCGATACGCAGGAGAGCGAATGAGCCAGTGGGAATTTTGTTTTAAGAGCAAACAAGAAAATTGGGATTTGGGCGACGAAGATGAGAGAAAAACAGGTTTGTGAAACACAACTACCGCCATTAAACTCGTACTCGCATCATAGTTTCACTACTGTTACTAATGTATACGCTTATATCGATTGCATTTTTTGTTGTATTGGTAATTTTATGCTTGTTTTTATGTATTCATCTATTTTATTTCTTTTAAAATCTGTCTATGTTTATAACGAACTCTTTGAAGTTTTTGTTCTATTTTGTTGACATTTTAGCTTGCTCACCGCTTCCCACTATCCGCATATTCAAGTCTTTTTACAACACTTAGATATGTGAAACAAGAAAATCCACACCTCAGGTACATTATACTTTCCTTGCGATGTCTTTTACAGAGTTAAGTGAAATCGCTACATTAACTACTTGTTAAGCTCAAATATACCATAAGAAACGAGAGGACATACGAAAGAAGCTGACAATGAAGAATACGACAGAATAAACTATAATTTTTCATCCTGGTAAAGGGATGGGCATTGCTTAGGAGACAGAGTAACAGTACTCATGTCTTAGAGAGATGGATAGAAAGGAAGGTCATAGTCTTTAAACATCAGTGGCTACTTAACTGTTCGCAGTAAGAATAAAGACGCGAAGTAATATCTGTATTGAAAACATTTCAGTTTAAAAATTGCTAATAATGTTTATAAAGTGAGGTAAGTGATGCAAATATGGCCAGTGCAGGTAATATAGCCAAGTAGCGGCTAAGATGTTAGCTGAAACTATTTCCGATTGATTGCGCTACCATGCAGTCTGGACGAGTGTAAGAAGTACGTTAACACCATACTAGACTTGTTGATTCGCGCATTCGTACTCTGGAGCTTTTATTTTCAAGAACGTGCTGAAGTGTCTCTGTCCTCATAACTTCTTTTAAACTCTTTCCCGCTATTGTTTTAAAAATGGATCTGGCCGTATTTTTCTAAGATCAGATTGTAAGAGTGTAATTTATAGCTAGCTCTAGTTCCGTGATCATGCTTCAAGAAACAAGTTAATTTGGCAATGGCCTTAAAAGCCGCATGTGGGCACATTACCTTCAAATTACAATGTTTTTGTAAAGTAACAACCAAATATATCCTGAACCACTTTTTTGTTGTATATCTATTTCAACTTGAAGCACGAGTGTTAAACTTCATCATGATGCTGTTAATTTGGCCAAATGTTCCCATATATAAACAGTAAAATTTGAGGCGCTGAACGTGGCCGTACTACCTTCACACACCTTACATTCAATCGTTACTAAATCGAAACAGTTATGTGTTATTATAAGAGAATAAAGAATAATCTACACATATCTCCCGTGTTTTTTTTTTAAATTTCAATTGTCTAATCGACACGAGCGTTTTAGTCACGCAAACCACGAGAAACAGAAGCGCTGGCGTCGATGGGAGACGGAGCGACGCGTCGGGCTGGAAGTGGCGGCGACGGCGGCGGTGGGAGCAACTGATGGCAGCGCGCTCTGCGGCCGTTGCGGCTCTTCCGGCAGATCGGCGCGGATTTCAGGCGCCATTGATTGAATATGCATAAACGCCCCATCGGCGCGCCGCATCTCCGCGCGGTAATCTAATGAAGGTTTTGCGGTGGAACGAACCGTTGCCATCACCACCGTTGCTTCCCCCCTCAGCCGCTGTCATTACGATCGCTGTCTCCCCTTGAGGGAGAGCATTGCTCCCGCTGTTCTCGCCTTGGTGCATTCACCGCCTCCGCAGAGTGCAGTTGGGCCGAAGCTGTCGAAAATTTGGAAAGGAAAGCGCAGAAAAAATGCTGGAAGGTAATAGAAACATTTTAACGCAAATGGTGGTTCTCAAAGAGGGACGTAGAAAAGCGATGGCTTTTTATTTGCCAATTCGTGGTGCTGCAAGTTTCCTGCGTTAATTTCCTGATTATATTGCAACATAATTTAATAGAAAGTTACTAGTAAATAAAGTAATGCACTATTGTAAATAGTATAATGTGCTATTATAAGAAGGAGAATTGTATGGTTTCAACAACCTCTACAAAATGTACATTAGCTCTTATAACTTCCCACATATTCGCAGTGTTTGTGGGTTATTTCATTACCTTAATTGTCTTCATATTATTTGTTGATATTGATTTCAATCTCTTCAGAGAAATCTTTACTGACTGAAATATAAACGTAATGTTTCAAGTAAATACTTACGTAGTACTCTCTCTTTACTAATACGTTTTAATGATTTATCACAACGTTCTTGCCTCTTGACTCATCACACAAATGGTAATTACCTCTTAAACTTTTAACGGTCCCGTTCTTTACGGAGCCACTTTTTTTTTTTTTTTTCGCCAACTTGTCTTCACGTTTAGATCTTGCATGTGAATCCCCAAGTTCCAGAATATGTGAAGCGATTATGATACATCCATACAATAACTTGGTCAGAGTTTGGAAAATTGTAATTCCTGTCAAATGAATGTCATCTTTAACAATCATCATTAATATGACTGTACTTTGAATTGTCCAATATCTGTGTGCTTAGATACCGCATAAGCACGACAAAGAGAAACAACGCAAGCCACAGGCATTGTATGTCTTTTTTCGTCGGGCACAGCGAGAAAAAAAACCGGCTCTCAGTGCACAATCCAGGGTCCGATTCCGGGCTTCCCAACTGCCACGTAGATGCGCCGCATAGCCGGAGGAGCGAGTTTAATGTAGCGTGGGTTCGAGGCTCGCTCGGTGGAAAACGACGATCGAGCCCCGGTTCCAGCAATCTTCACCGCGGCGCTGACGAAAGGAAGAGGCGGCGGAGCTCAATTTGAAACGAGGCGACGCGTGCTGGAGAGAGAAAAGGAAGACCGGCGGAACGCGCTCGTGCTTGACGATGTGGAAGTAGGTTATGCGCGGCTTTGCGAACGCGAAAGAACTTTGTTACGATGCGGCGGGAAGGCGACAGAAAGCTGCGGATTTCTTTGCTCTAGCCGTTCCAGGGATGGCGGGGCCATCGACGTTCTTGAAGATTTGAAAATAGGTTTTCAAGAACGATTAAATGTTTAAGAAAGGAGGAAAACTTTTGGGCTGCCAGAGGCCAGCGCGCGTCTCTCCGTTCGATGTACTTTACCTACACGCGGAGATTGTACTGCATGGGTATTTTATCTATGCCTCCTTTTTTGTGAGCATTCCTACAGTTGAAAGAACAAATAATAAAATAAAAAGTTTTTCAGATTATAAAAATATCTTCTTATGTAATCCCAAAATGTTTTCGCAATTTCCTACAACAAAATTCGAGCATATTCTTAAGAAGTGACAACCCTACTTTAATAGTTATTTAGGAAACCGAGGGCGTTACAAGGGTTTTAATTAGCGAGCAGCGACAAAATGCCCGAGAAGCTTTTTGTCGCCGGAGATCATCAGAACCAGTTAACGTCCGTGGTTCATACATAATTTTATTTTTTTACTTAATTTTATTGATTCAGTTTCACTTACTTACTAATCAACTAATGCTAACTTGTCTCGGTTTGTCTTTTCATATTTCCCTCCCATAATTCACTCTCATAATTACCCTCCATAAAAGAACATGTAGCATCATTCAACAGTTTTATATGTCACGCTTAACCACGGTCCTTTCGATCCAAATAAGTTACGCAGTGTATTTAGAGCTCAGTATTGAAGGCAATAACAAGCTACAATGTATGAGTAAAAAATAAATTTAATTTTAATTGAAAATAAAACACCAGCTGGGTTCATATTTTCCCCTATAAAATAAATTCTTGGTAAGTTCAGATTTTTAGATCAATAAGAAAATTAGTACTATTATTTTAGAAAGTCGAATATATTGAATATATAATGGAATATACAAATAACATGAATATTGGCATTTTACTTAGCTAACATGAAAATGTCGCAATGTTGTAAAAATATAGTTGGTATTTTGCTAATACGCGTTCCAGGGGTTTTAAAATATCTCTGTTCATTCCTTTGTCTATCTGTGGACAAACATAAAACGCGCACAGAATGTTTTTTAAAATTAATATACTTCGATCAGTCTAAGGTATCTCGAAGTATTACGAACTTTAAAAGAGTACCGTGAATCTTGAGGGTACTTCTAATAAACATATAACTATCAAACCTTTCTTAAAAATGGCCTTTTGAATGTAGAGTAAAATTATTGTAAATGTGTGCATTCTATTTAAAAAAATCGAAAATTTAAAAAAGGTATTTTTTAACGTATCTTATACCAATATTGAAAATAGAAATATATTAATGAACTCCAGTTTCACAGAAATGAAACCTCGTTGTTCCGTCCGGGAAACCGTTCCAGTCTGAGAGCAAGTGCAATTGAATGCGGAAATGACCTTTAATATTTCTGTTGAGAAACGACGTGATAACTTATTGGATACTGTAATGTTAATTGTGTTTCAAAACACGGGACAATTCTGAGAGCAAATTAATCTGACATTTCAATATTACTTATGGATTTAGTTGAATTCTTGCACGAAGAGCATTCAAACTTTTTGTGTGCAAACCACGTTCTATCCCTTATGAAATGATTAACATATTTTCCCGTGTGTGTAACGTTCACGTAATCAGTATGAGCAATTTCACTCTTGCTGGGATATGAATACCTGGGTCTTAGATTAAAAAAATGACGGAAACAGGGGAAATATAATAAAAATATGTTTTGTTCACTACAATACGTTCGAGTAATATTTGTACCCACCCACAGTTCGTTCTTTCAGTACGTGCCAAATAATGAAAAAGCAATAAATAATAAGAGGAAAGTTTAGGTAAGAAACCAAAAGTAAATTTTATAAACTATAGCTATTTGTAAACTTTGGGATAAAAATGGGAGCTACTATGCAAAAAAACAAACAAACACGGCGGTGTCTTCGCTTTACATTGCAAAAATTACGTGGTTTGTGAAAATAGATAAGGCATCCATCTGCTCTACTTGTCAATGTAGCAGTAATCGACAAATATATTTTTCTGATTCAAGAGTGAGAATTACAATCGATGCATCATGTTCCTCCCAAATATTATCTGGTGCGGTAGCTATAATTGTGAAAACGATGTTGGTTACCACCACAATTTATAGTACACGGGAACGTCAACTGCATCTCTGGGAAGAAATACAACAGAAACATAGACCTTGAGGTATTCCAAAACCATACGCGGGCACAAGCATTAAAAACTTTGCTAGAAATACAGATCGATTCTTGATACTAAGATGTTATGTAAGATATCAACTTGGTAAACATTTATTTAGTTGATTTTTCACAAAGAGATATCGTTCCCACAGTATTCACTTTTCTGCACTCACGATAATTCTTATAGTTCTTGGTGTTGGATTTTCACTGACAAAACGTAAGTCCTAACAGCGCAGATTTAGCATGAATAACAGACTGTTAATGGATTAGATAGAAACATTGTCAATTTTTGTAATGATATGCTTCTTAAATTTTCGAGAAATCTTTCTTTACAGATAAAACTAACACCGGAATGCATAGTTGCCGAATGTATCGAGAAGGCTTGAGTTAAGAGAGAGGAACAATTGAATGTTTGAAAGTTTATTGGCTCAAACTGTCCGGAATTTTAAAATTCAAAGTCATCCTTCCACGGTAACTGCAAATACTTTCCCTGGTGGGTGTATATATACCCAGCACTGTTCACACAGTATACAGTCACACACGAAGAATCACTATCATTTGTAAATATTTGTAAAAAATATTTTCAAATCATATGTTAAGTTCTTACAAGTAATATTTTCATTTTATGTTTATGTAACTATAGGGCTACATCTCAGTATTAACTTTGATAAAAACTGTCTAAACAAATCAGTGTTTATATGTGCAACAAAGTACTAAAACTGGGTTTGAAGAGTGATGGCTAAAAGTTTGTTTCTCAAGTGTTAAAAAAACTAGAAACTAGTAGAAAGGAGAATTGCTTTACTAAATTAGATTAAAAACTACATTTAATTGACCTTAAAACTGCATTAAAACAATATTACGAGCGTCTAAATGTGTCATTCCCTTAAAAAACAAAACGTTCATTCTAGCAAGTTGACTTTCTGTTTGTGCTTGCCTTTCGTCCTTCGTTCTCGTAAACGTCAGCACGACTCCACGCTTGGCGAGGTCTTCGGGCTTCTCTTTTCTACCTCTTCGCCCTCGTTATATCCCATAATAACACGGAATACATTTTGACTGCGTTTTCGCTAACGTTCACGATAATGCTTCCGGTGCTTCACAACGTCCGGCCGGCCTCTTCGCGCGAAATGATTTATTCATTAATCTATCTTTTCCTTCTCCTTTCTTAAACGGCCGGAAAATGCTCCGCTCTCGTCTCATTCGCGCTTTTCCGCATGAATAATTTAAAACAATATGGGATGACGAACGGCACGCGCGCACGCGCTCCGCGCAGATAAGGGGAATTCATCACCATTGCGAAGACGCCGCGCCGCGCCGCGCGCCTCTTTTTTTATCAATTTCTTCACGCATAATGCGCTTAATATGTCGCGCGCGTGAGGCCAAGTGGGTCACGTCAGCGCACGATCGATGAGTGCGAAACAGGACACGGCGCCTCCTCGCCCGGTCGGGAGAGGTGGCTCAGGGCATCGACTGATCGCTCTGCAGTGCCTCTGACCGCGAGGTCCGCTCTGCAGTGCCTCTGTTCTAGGCTCGAGTCCCGACTGCGGCAGGATTTTCGGGCTAGATAGCTAGGTCGAGTTCAGCCACTGTCTGTTGGAGAATTCTAGCTGCTCTCTGCTATGATCGGTAGTTTTCCGTGGTTTGTGCGGTCAACACCAGGCGAATGCCGGAGCAGTACCCTAACAAACGGGCCACTGGCCGCGCGCGATCTTTCCTTCCTCTTCCTTGCCTGTGGTGACCCCTTACTTAAAACACACACACACACACACACACAACATGCACTACACCACCCCAGATGCCGGGTGAACGATCGAGAACTTCAAGCTTGTTCCGGCTGGGGCGATGCCCCGCTGGTGGGAGATACCTTGTTACGGAAAGCCCCGCTAGCCGACGGTAAGTTATACGGGGCCGGCTATATGGCGCCGGATCTCGCCATATAGCGTAGGGTGAAGATATTCTGAGAAAAACATACACAACAATTACGGAACTAATGGCCTTAGTAGTTGACGTGCTCCGAATCATCAATTACTCAAGACACCTCGGCAGGACTTGTCGCCTTCAATCAGCGTCCACAAATGGGACAGGAGGAATGAGAGTCAAGGCTCGCCTAAATGTTTCATAAGGAGACCCGTAGCCGAATGTAAGAAAAAATATTTTATTTTCGTATATATGATCAACTCTTGATTTTCCTCTTTCTGAGCTGACAATTTGGAGGATCGATACATTTGAGGAAGTGGCTATTCAAACTCTTTGGCAATCGCGTAAATTGTTCAGCATAAAGAAATAGTATTAATTAATTGTATCACTTAAGTAATAATTAAAGACCAGACAAGACACCCAACTAAAATTTTACAAAACTATGGCAGTCCCAATGCTAACTTATGGATGCGAAAACTGGACAGTCAATAGGTCAGACAGAAGAAAGATCGAAGCGGCAGAAATGAGATTCCTGAGACCATTAGGAGGATATACACTACTAGATCATAAGAGAAATGAAGACATCAGAGGTGAACTACAGATCTCCAGCATACTGGAGAAGATCGACTCAACGAGGAAGAATTGGTTCGAACACCTAACCAGAATGCCACAAGAACGGCTTCCCAAGACTATCTTCGAATACAAACCAAAGGGGAAACGATCCAGAGGCAGACCCCACACAAGATGGAAAGAGACTCTTGAGAGCGGAACGGGCCACTAGGCCCAAACCTTGTTGCTGATGATGATGATGACTTAAGTAATAATTGCATGCACCTTGCATTCTTTTTTATTTCCTAGTAAAATGGGCCATACGTAAATAAAAATGTTTAATAGACAACAGGGACCAAAAATGTAGTTGGCTTCTCTCTCGTTTCAGGCTGCGCATGTTTGTTGCCTACCGTCTCTCACAAGCACATGCACAACCACATTATTGTTTCCTTGCCAAGCTTGCGATGATTCTATTCACGCTTTGTTACTATATCGCAAATGCCTTAATTTTCCTCGGGGATTTAATTATAACGTAAGACACTTTCAATATTTGATTTAACTGTTTATCTCTAGACCTACTCTGACATTATCCGATTCTCAGTTTAATAATTTGTTGTTTGGTACAGAGCACCTTAAAATAATAATTTTGTCTTGTCTCTGGTAATTCTACTCATTACTCCCACAATTAGAAGTAATTAATTTCCTTTGAATTTGCTGGGATATTTATTTTCAGATGTTATCTTGTACTTTGACACACGCTTTGACATTCGCACATATCAAAATATATCAAAATTTCCTGATTGGCCATTCAACATTCCTTAAATTGAAGCGAGTGAAGCTTCTCTTAAGAGAACAGAAATATCACCGCCACGAGATGACGCCAACTATAGTACAAGTAGTACATGCTGGGTAGAATAATGACGAAATGGGTCCGTTTAATATGCATTTTTGAGCTGTCAAGCAAAACATGGCTTATTCTCCCATGCGTCAGACGAGTAGTTCATTCTCATTGAAGTTGTTACAGTATCGATGCAGTTCAGCAGTAGAGGACATAGAAATAGTTAATCTTTAAGAGTAACAGTCTTAGGCTGTAAAAACGCTGAATAACGGCAACAATCGAAGTTAAGAAAACAATTAGAGAGAGCGCGTTTATTTCGAGTGAACTAAACAATCAGAACAAAAGAATCGGAGCAGAAAATGTGCATGCACTGCAGAGGATTTTTCACTGCAAAAAGTGTAAAGCGTTGACTTCGAGGAACAATTCGTTTGGTTTCGCAACCTCTAGCTGGTGGTGAGGGTATTCTGTAATGAATGTTTAAAAAAAATAATTCAATACAGTTGTTGATTTTAGGAAACATATTTATGTGTACTAATTTCGTGTTCCAATTTTCTTTTTAAGAATAATTATAATTTGATGGCAATGAACAAACTCGGGTCATAGTATCTAGAAATACAGTGAAGTTTATGATAACACACAAAGTAATAAAACCTTTCTGTTAATGGTCGTACTAATTTACTTTAATATTTATTCAAAAATATTTTTATTAAATAGTGTTGCAATGTCTTGTTGCAGAATTTGATCAAAACATTCCTTTAGCATTCTTTAGTTTTTTCTTAAATTTTCATTATTGTTTTCTTATTCATTGGTTTTACCTTTTCAGATCTGAAATATTGGGTATTAATATTTCAGATTATTTTAAAGAGGAAAGTATTTTGGCCTGCTCATCAATTTTATCAGTTATACATTCAATAATGTCGGGAAATCTTGATGATATTAACCTCTCATTTCTCTCAAAATTCAAACATTTTTCGTTCAATCAGGACTGGTGAGAGTGTAATTGATTTACTATTCCTAGAAGCTGACATCCTTAACTTTTCCTTCCTTCCAACTTCCTGGACAAAATTAACATTAAAATCACACCACTACGTGCCATTATGCGATATTAATAAGCTTCGTCACACACTCCCGAATAAGCAAAAATAAGTTCACCAGAAATAGTTTAATAGATTGCCTTAATAAATAAATGATATTCCCCTTATCCTAAAGCAGAAGACATTCGTTCACAGTGAAAATATGAAAAATAATTCCAGCATTGGAAGTTATTAATTTCCATTAAGCTTGGTTCGTATCCAGTGTTCTTCGTTATGCCGCTGCATACAGTGGATATAATGTGTAACAAAAATGCATTTTAAGTAAATGTAATAGATGTAGTTATTACGTTTTTATGGGTAAATTAATACTGTTATAGTTAATATTAAAGGTAGTCTACGGCAAGTTTGCCTCGCTCGACAGTTCCACTGGAAACGTGGAGAAACGGCGCTACGCTCAGCGCTGTTGGTAGTTGTCGGTCTGGTGTGTCGCGGCAGTTTGAATTTCGTGGCCGGGATATAACATTTAAACACAATTTTCTCTAGAGAATTTTTTTTGGGAAAAGTCGGATCTGCTATTATTCGTGAATATCAGCATAGAATCTGTTTTTTTGTAATGGGAGCTTTGACACCTGAATAGTCATAATAAAAGTAGGCATAACAATATTTAAACTACTTCTTTACGTAGAATATATTAGTGAGCCCTTGATATTTTTCTGTTTGCATTACTAGTTGGACAAAAGTATTACAAATTCAAGTGTGTTCTGTTGGGTATGCACGACGGCGATGACTATGTGCGTAACAATGCCGCACCCCAGTATTCTTGTGGGTGGTGCTCGTTGCCAAGTGACGACTGGCTGGTGAGACGAGGCGGACGTCTCGAAGCCAGGGGTCTAAGTGGCATCGTCAAAGACTAGGGCCGCAAGGTATTTTGTAATTTCTTGGTTTCTAGATACTGCAATTTAAAATTGATTATTTATAATGAATTTATAATGTATCCTTATGATTTACCTCGAATGCAATTATGATACCATAGATAACAAGTTATGCTTCAGGAAAACCTAGTTTCTCGTATTATTGGTTATCGTTTCGTCAGGTTATAATTTTTCAACTTGTATACTATCACTTCAGCCATCACTTCAAAAAATTCCAACTAAACAAGCACAGGAAGTTCGAAAACAAACGCAGAACTTACTATCCTGGAACTTCAAATGTGCATACGAAAATGGCTTTTTGACATTAAATTGAGTATATTTTGCTGTATTCTTCGAAAAATGTTTAAATAAAGAAGTACTTCGCCAGGAGGTTACTTGAACTCCATGTATTTGATCTCATGTGCTTAAGCTTACAAAGAATGAATATCATTTCTGATCATACGGTTAATTTACGCTGTCTAAGCTTACATAAAGTGTTGAAGTGATTCTTATACTAAGAAGCAAAGTTGGCCGTACATTGAATTAAATTATCCAAAGAAACCTAACATTTAAAAAACTATTCCTGAAATAATTTATAGATAGAATTCTGGGAATTAGTTTGGATTAACAAATATAATTTTCTAGGAGGCCCTCAAACAAATTAACTTTTACTCTTTTTTTTTGGAATTTTGGAGTTTTAAATGAAAATCAGCACTATATTTACTAATTGATTTATTTGAAAACAACATTAAAAAAGATATGTGGCGGTTTCTGAGAAATTCTTGATTTTTAATTTCTCGCGGTTTCACGAACGAACCAAATAAATTATTAATTTAATTTCTCTAGTTCTTATCATATCAACTTATTCAACTTATTTTTGCATATACTTCACAAATATTTTAAGACAAGGCTTAGCGCAGAACATTGAAAAATTGCTGTTGATCTCACGAATGGTCAACACCACGTAACTCAACACCATCGGTCACATAAGAAACTCTTCAGAAACTTCTACCAATTAAATGCTGGAGACAATAGGAAAACTAAAATGGAATATTCCGCCACCCTGATGAATTTCCGAATTCATTGCGTAAACTTAATGAAATTGAATAAGTAAATATAGAAAAAACCAACAATGGTAGGGATTTTGCTAGGACGTTAGCAACAATTCCGTCCACAAAGTATTCTTGGAGGGGGAAGCACTCATTGCCCGGCGATGAATGACTGAAGAGGCAAGATGGGCATTACAAATCCAGCGGGCATTCCTTCTTTCTTTTCTTAGCGGACAAACGAGGACAGCAAGGTATTTTCCATTACCGTTTGTTACTTTCTATGTCTTTGTTGCTTTGTTTTCGAATTTCTGTATTTGGACTTATTCAACTAAATATTTGAGAATGGAAATGATACAAACCTAGAAAAAAAATCCATTGAGTATTGGCACGTACAAAAATGAACTCATTTGATTCATTTCTTGCAACGAAAACATTAGAAAAATAGATTTATTAAAATACATACGAAAATGGATGTAGAAACGCAGATAGAAATATAATCAAAGAGCAATCGACACGACACATGGACTACTTGTTTTCTTGGCTTCCACCACATACGACATTGTCAAAGCAACTACTCAGTCATGAAAGCAAATACTCAGTCTCAAAATTCCACAGGAAATATCTATCGCAAAAATTTAAAAAGTAAATATCAGTTTCCAAATTTAAAAAAATCAGACTGATCAGACAGACATAAACAAACCATTACACATTATCCACTTACACCAATTCCACACTCTAAATTCTCCTGTATTGTCTCTAAAACTAAATATGCAAATTACATATTTAATTGAATATTGTATTAAAAGTCAACTATTAATGTTTATTAACAATTGTATTACTGAGGTATTTCATTACTTTATTTCCTTTAGTTTCGCAAATACTTAATACAAAATTCACTGGTTACAGTCAGTATTGATGTTTAATTGGGTTAGTGTTGTATCAGTATTTTAAGGTTTTATGGATAGATTTTCTTCTTGTCTTCGTTTCTAGGAACTTGGACTTTCTAGATTCACGCTCCAGAGGAGCTGCGCAATGTAAATAATATTCTCCGGGTGACCGGAGGATATGGGAGAGCCCAGCGGCTATGCTGGTGGGCTTCTTGCTTTCAACGTACTATGAAGCTACATGGAAAAACTACGGACGAGAAACATTATTCTCCGGGTGACCGGGGGATATGGGAGAGCCCAGCGGCTATGCTGGTGGGCTTCTTGCTTTCAACGTACTATGAAGCTACATGGAAAATCTACGGACCAGAACATTATTCTCCGGGTGACCGGGGGATATGGGAGAGCCCAGCGGCTATGCTGGTGGGCTTCTTGCTTTCAACGTACTATGAAGCTACATGGAAAATCTACGGACCAGAACATTATTCTCCGGGTGACCGGGGGATATGGGAGAGCCCAGCGGCTATGCTGGTGGGCTTCTTGCTTTTAACGCACTATGAAGCTACATGGAAAATCTACGGACCAGAACATTATTCTCCGGGTGACCAGGGATATAGGAGAGCCCAGCGGCTATGCTGGTGGGCTTCTTGCTTTCAACGTACTATGAAGCTACATGGAAAATCTACGGACCAGAACATTATTCTCAGGGTGACCGAGAGATATGGGAGAGCCCAGCGGCTACGCTGAAGCTACTATGAAGCTACATGGAAAATCTACGGACCAGAACATTATTTTCCGGGTGACCGGGGGATATGGGAGAGCCCAGCGGCTATACTAGTGGGCTTTTTGCTTTTGACGTACTATGAAGCTACATGGAAAATCTACAGACCAGAACATTATTCTCCGGGTAACCGGGGGATATGGGAGACCCCAGCGGCTATGCTGGTGGGCTTCTTGTTTTCAACGTACTATGAAGCTACATGGAGAATCTACGGACCAGAACATTATTCTCCGGGTGACCGGGGGATATGGGAGAGCCCAGCGGCTATGCTGGTGGGCTTCTTGTTTTCAACGTACTATGAAGCTACATGGAGAATCTACGAACCAGAACATTATTCTCCGGGTGACCGGGGGATATGGGAGTCCCCAGCGGCTATGCTGGTGGGCTTCTTGCTTTCAACGTACTATGAAGATACATGGAGAATCTACGGACCAGAACATTATTCTCCGGGTGACCGGGAGATATGGGAGAGCCCAGCGGCTATACTAGTGGGCTTCTTGCTTTTAACGTACTATGAAGCTACATGGAAAATCTACAGACCAGAACATTATTCTCCGGGTGAGCGGGGGATATGGGAGACCCCAGCGGCTATGCTGGTGGGCTTCTTGCTTTCAACGTACTATGAAGATACATGGAGAATCTACGGACCAGAACTTTATTCTCCGGGTGACCGGGAGATATGGGAGAGCCCAGCGGCTACGCTGATGGGCTTCTTGCTTTCAACGTAATATGAAGTTACATGGAAAATCTACGGACCAGAACATTATTCTCCGGTGACCGGGGGATATGGGAGAGCCCAGCGGCTATGCTGGTGGGCTTCTTGCTTTCAACGTACTATGAAGCTACATGGAAAATCTACGGACCAGAACATTATTCTCCGGGTAACCGGGGGATATGGAAGAGCCCAGCGGCTATGCTGATGGGCTTCTTGCTTTCAACGTACTATGAAGCTACATGGAAAATATACGGACCAGAACATTATTCTCCGGGTGACCGGGGGATATGGGAGAGCCCAGCGGCTATGCTGGTGGGCTTCTTGCTTTCAACGTACTATGAAGCTACATGGAAAATCTACGGACCAGATCATTATTCTCCGGGTGACCGGAGATATGGAGAGCCCTGCGGCTATGCTGGTGGGCTTCTAGCTTTTAACGTACTATGAAGCTACATGGAAAATCTACAGACCAGAACATTATTCTCCGGGTGACCGGGGGATATCCGAGAGCCCAGCGGCTATGCTGATGGGCTTCTTGCTTTCAACGTACTATGAAGCTACATGGAAAATCTTACGGACCATAACATTATTCTCCGGGTGACCGGGAGATGGGTGACCGGGTGGACTGGGAGAGCCCAGCGGCTATGCTGGTGGGCTTCTTGTTTTCAACGTACTATGAAGCTACATGGAAAATCTACGGACCAGAACATTATTCTCCGGGTGACCGGGGGATATGGAGAGCCCAGCGGCTATACTAGTGGGCTTTTTGCTTTTAACTTACTATGAAGCTACATGGAAAATCTACGGACCAGAACATTATTCTCCGGGTGACCGGGGGATATGGGAGAGCCCAGCGGCTATACTAGTGGGCTCTTGCTTTTGACGTACTATGAAGCTACATGGAAAATCTACGGACCAGAACATTATTCTCCGGGTGACCGGGGGATATGGGAGAGCCCAGCGGCTATACTAGTGGCTTTTTGCTTTTAACGTACTATGAAGCTACATGGAAAATCTACGGACCAGAACATTATTCTCCGGGTGACCGGGGGATATGGGAGAGCCCAGCGGCTATACTAGTGGGCTTCTTGCTTTTAACGTACTATGAAGCTACATGGAAAATCTACGGACCAGAACATTATTCTCCGGGTGACCGGGGGATATGGGAGAGCCCAGCGGCTATGCTGGTGGGCTTCTTGCTTTCACACGTACTATGAAGCTACATGGAAAATCTATGGACCAGAACATTATTCTCCGGGTGACCGGGGGATATGGAGTCCCCAGCGGCTATGCTGGTGGGCTTCTTGCTTTCAATGTACTATGAAGATATATGGAGAATCTACGGACCAGAACTTTATTCTCCGGGTGACCGGAGATATGGGAGAGCCCAGCGGCTATGCTGGTGGGCTTCTTGCTTTCAACGTACTACATGGAAAATCTACGGACCAGAACATTATTCCTCCGGGTGACCGGGGGATATGGGAGAGCCCAGCGGCTATACTAGTGGGCTTCTTGCTTTAAAACGTACTATGAAGCTACATGGAAAATTACGTACCAGAACATTATTTTCCGGGTGACCGGGGGATATGGGAGAGCCCAGCGGCTATACTAGTGGGCTTTTTGCTTTTGACGTACTATGAAGCTACATGGAAAATCTACAGACCAGAACATTATTCTCCGGGTAACCGGGGATATGGGAGACCCCAGCGGCTATGCTAGTGGGCTTCTTGTTTTCAACGTACTATGAAGCTACATGGAGAATCTACGGACCAGAACATTATTCTCCGGGTGACCGGGGATATGGGAGTCCCCAGCGGCTATGCTGTGGGCTTCTTGCTTCAACGTACTATGAAGATACATGGAGAATCTACGGACCAGAACTTTATTCTCCGGGTGACCGGGAGATATGGGAGAGCCAGCGGCTACGCTGATGGGCTTCTTGCTTTCAACGTACTATGAAGCTACATGGAAAATCTACGGACCAGAACATTAATCTCCGGGTGACCGGGGGATATGGGAGAGCCCAGCGGCTATGCTGGTGGGCTTCTTGCTTTCAACGTACTATGAAGCTACATGGAAAATCTACGGACCAGAACATTATTCTCCGGGTGACCGGGGGGATATGGGAGAGCCCAGCGGCTATGCTCGTGGGCTTCTTGTTTACAACGTACTATGAAGCTACATGGAGAATCTAGGGACCAGAACATTATTCTCCGGGTGACCGGGGATGTGGGAGAGCCCAGCGGCTATGCTGGTGGGCTTCATGCTTTCACGTACTATGAAGCTACATGGAGAATCTACGAACCAGAACATTATTCTCCGGGTGACCGGGGGATATGGGAGTCCCCAGCGGCTATGCTGGTGGGCTTCTTGCTTTCAACGTACTATGAAGATACATGGAGAATCTACGGACCAGAACTTTATTCTCCGGGTGACCGGGAGATATGGGAGAGCCCAGCGGCTACGCTGATGGGCTTCTTGCTTTCAACGTACTATGAAGCTACATGGAAAATCTACGGACCAGAACATTATTCTCCGGGTTCCGGGTGACCGGGGGATATGGGAGAGCCCAGCGGCTATGCTGGTGGGCTTCTTGCTTTCAACGTACTATGAAGCTACATGGAAAATCTACGGACCAGAACATTATTCTCCGGGTGACCGGGGGGATATGGGAGAGCCCAGCGGCTATGCTCGTGGGCTTCTTGTTTTCAACGTACTATGAAGCTACATGGAGAATCTAGGGACCAGAACATTATTCTCCGGGTGACCGGGAGATATGGGAGAGCCCAGCGGCTACGCTGATGGGCTTCTTGCTTTCAACGTACTATGAAGCTACATGAAAATCTTCGGACCAGAACATTATTCTCCGGGTGACCGGTGGATATCGGAGAGCCCAGTGGGAATCCCAGTGTTCGATATAAAATGCTGGCGTCCACATTGCTTCGTTGTTTCCCCGCATGAAATGCATAACTATGCGGCTTTGCAGAGGAACTCGGAGAGTGGATTTTTAGGTGATTGTCTTTTAGAAGAATTTTTCCTTAGTTTATTTGTATGGTCTTAAGTACGTTTTTGAATGTGAGTAAGAAAATATTATCTGTACAAATTTTAATAAACCTTTGAATACATATATCGTATTTTCATGCTATGTTTTTTATTTAATTGTTGGGATAATTCTATTTTTTGTAGTACATTTGTTGACACTAGGAGATTTGCAATTATGTTTAATAATAATTATTTGTTTTAGTATTTTTCGTAACTTTTTCCTAATACTGTTTTTACATCGTTTCTAAAACGGTTATCCAGGAATGTGTTCAGATATTCAAATTTAATAAAAATTAATATAAAAAATATATTTAAAAAAATAAATGTAATGTTATTTTAATTTTTTAATATTATTTTTAGTATAAACATTTTGAAACTTGTGCTATTAAAATGTGTTTTTTATGAGTTCAAAGTTTACTTTTTCTAAGTAATATTCTTGAATGTATTTGTACGAGACTCCGTAATTTTATTTGATTATTGTGTCGAATTGGGTGTTGTTTATGATATATTTGAAGTCGCGTAAACGTGGTTGGGAGATTTCAACCCAAAGGACATGACACTTCAGTAAACTGAGCGAAGTTCTTTAAATACGTTCAGGTACGGAGACATATTTTGCATCGGGATAAATTTATAACATCATTGTGCACTTTAATTTATTTAAATTGATATATTGGGAAGAAAGTATGTGTAATTATGATAATAGTAAAGTCAGGACTTGACTAAAAGTTTAGAATTTTGGTACAATACAAATGGTCATTAAACGCACCTTCTGTCCAAAATTGTGGCAATTTGCAATTGTTTGAATGCTACCAAAGACAGTTGATTATTTTACGTCACATTCTATAAAATTAATTTTTGATGAGGTGTCAATATGGTACTTAAAACCCTAAAATTTTATTCATAGGAATTTTAGTCCATGGAAAATATTGAATTTCCCTGGTTCATCCTTTTTCTATTTTTTCTCTTAATTTAAAAATTTGCATTGTTTTGTTTGAGCTTCCACACAACTTCTTTCCACACAATTATAGTTTCAATCATTTGTTGAGAAAATACTTATCAGAGACATTCACTTTCGACCTTCGATAACCAGTATACCCAACGTGAAACTAATATACAACTATAACCAGAATTAACTCTTTTTCCTTAACAGATTTACCGGTTTCTTTCCGTTTCTTTGCTGTTGTGAATGTGTTTTAGCGTGTGCAGTCTCTCTCGTCCTCAATCTTTTCTGCTGCAAAACTGCTTCTATACTTTAGAAAGTGTACTGATAATCAAACAGGAAATAATATTTATTTTAACAATGACATATAATGAATTAGGTAATATATGTTTTGTATAAATTTTGAGGACTAAATGTACGTGAAGTAAGTAATGTGGTCTAGATTTCTGGTAGAATGCTTCCTCTGGCAATTAAATAAAATTTAAGTTTATTACTAAAATATATTTTAATTTCTTGAAGCATCTGAAGGTTCTTTATTGGCTTTCAGTTAAAAGCATTAGAACATTCGAGAGTACTATAAGTACAAGACGTTTACGGATTCCGAAGGCGAACGACCTGATACAAAAACTGCATTCAAAGTCAACTGTAGCCTGAATATAAATGTCTAAAGGAAATACATCGAATTGTTGTGGAATCGTGAAATGGAAATAAATCAAATTTTATTTACAATTATTTTACATTTCTGCGAATATCAGTTTGTGCCCCAGACGAGTACAAAATATTCGATTTCACTTCAAGCATTTGTACCGCAAATCAAGGTGTAATTCTAATTAACTTTGCAATTGGCTGATTTTAGAAATTTAATAAGACGATTGAGTTAAGAAATCAACAGAAATGTTGACATGAAATTTCTTCTTTCAAAATAGTGCACATTTTTGGTAATAAGTTAATACTATATTTTTAGGGGTACCAAATGTGTTGCTGTTCCTTTGGAAGTTGTGTTTCTGTTGTTAATTACTTCACCGTTTACATGTGTGTAAACAGCAGACTCGTGGTGGACGAGAAGCTTCTCAGACATGCTTGGAGGGGAACTTAAGCTCCGTTCCTGGAACTAAACCGCATCGAGATCCATATAATCGCTAAACACATAGCGGTTGCGATATTGGCACTGCATACATGCATAACAGTGCCTAATGCTTAATCGAACGACGGTCTAACTTAGCAGATAATCCGAGCAACCATACATCTAAGTGGCAATGTATTATGTGCGAGATAATTCTCGACGTAACATTTGAAATTGTGTACACAGGCAATTGCTCTTGGTATGTTAAGCAAGTTGTGTTAGATCAAATTCCTTCTGTGAAGGATTCTTGTGCAATAAACGCGGATGTATAGAAAATAATGATGCATTTACATAGTAATATCTTTTTAGTATACCTAAAAAAGAATATCTCCTGTTACATTGGACCTACTACGTATTAGACCTGTCCATGGCCGGTGCACGCGACTGTTGTATTGCTCGCATAATATTCCTGACTTCTTGACAGCTGTGAGTGTGGTAGGACGATATTGCCCCTCACTCGGGTGGCAGTCAAGTAGTCGTGTGGGATTCTTGCATTAGCAGCATTAACAAAAAAAAAAAAAAAGAGAGAGAGCAGAAGAAATAAAATGAAAACACACAACAGTAGACGCCAGAACCCCGCACGCGAGGCATAACCAATTAAAGGCGCCAAATTGCGCTCTTCGATTTTCAGGGGTTCCGCGATTTAAGATTTAATATTCTTTCTTGGTAAGCATCGACAACTCTGCTGTGACATCATGACAATTCCTCCGATTCGATAACGGAACCCACTCTCCCCTGTCAGGCATTAGCTGTCAAGTGGATGGAAATTTTATTCAGACAACAGCAGCGAAAACAGAGATAGTGGCGGCAATGTCGTCGGGGGCGGGGAGAGTAGGTGGACGTGGCGTTGGCGGTAGTGGAGGCGGAGGAAAGGGCGCAGGTGAAAGCGAGGCAGTAGGGGGACGGGACTATGAGTGGAAGAGTGGATGCAGGTGGACAGAGATAACGTGCTGGAGTTCGAGGCAGAGCTGGAGGGTTCGATGTGACGGTGACGGGGACCCTGACGGTGACGGTGACCCTGACGGTGACGGTGACCCTGACGGTGACGGTGACGGACAAAGCCGACACCGAAAAGCTGTGGAGCGAGAGAGAAGGCGACCACGGAGACAATGGCCAGAGCGGGGGTGGCACTGTGGATGGAGACGAGGTGAAAGAGAGAGGGCGTTAAGCCGGATGCATAGGTGGCGGCGATGTCGCGCCGGGAGCATCAGTTACAGGCAGAGGCGGATGCTGGGGCGGGGGCGGGGGCGGCGACGGGATGCAAGAGGGGGGGGGGGGGCGTGGCCCGGCCCGTCCGCAGGCGGAGGCGCGTGCGGGGCGCGCGTGTAATTGAGTGCTCTATCACGCGACGGCGGCGGCGGCGACAATGAATTCGTGCCCGCGCTCTCGTGTCAGCGCCGTTTGAAACGCCACCTACAATTAGACGTCGGGCGCGCGTGCGCTGTTGCCGGAAGGGGGGCGGGGCAGCTGCAGCAGATGGAAGCGCCCGGGGATGGAGACGAGCCGCGTGTGTGGCAGCGCTGCCTGCAGCGTGCATTGACATCTCGAGTGTCACGTGGATGGCCTGAGGGGCACGAGGAGTAACGTACTAATAATGTGGAGATGGCGAAATGCAAAGGATGGGACTCGGTACGTGGACAGTCCGCGCTTGGGAGTTAGCCGAGTTGTGGGAAGAGGAACAGCAAGCAAGATTGGCGCAACGCCTCTACCCCTTATAGGTAACATGCTGTAGTGTCGTGACGGCGTGAAGATGTTTCGAGAGCGGAACGGTGATGACAAGTGCGAGGAAGGCATTTGCCTAGGGCTTCGTGAGAGGACTAGATGCGGTTCAGGAACATAGTCTGGCACATTTGCGTCGGGCGTCTGAGAGATCTGCCAGGCGGAGCCGCGACGGAAATCACCCGGGGCACCGAGATGAAACGGAATGACGCAGAGCTGCGAGCAATAGTTTGGGAAGGAAAATAGACGGGTCGTGAGGATGAGAATGTGAGACGGGACACATGATTGGCAAATGATGAAGCAGGTGGTGTACGATCAGGGAGAATCGTGAGAGGGGTATAGTGAGGCGGGATAGAGAAGTGGCGTGGGTTCGAGGAGGGTTGCGAGAAGCATGGCTTGTGGTGGGGGTGCGAACGGGTGGGAGGGTGGGGAGGGAAGGGATCGGTGTTGAGGACGGGGAGCGGCTAGGAGGGGAGTACAGAGGAGCGGCGAGGAGGGAAGGAGTGCGAAGGGGTGCGAAGGGGAGGGGAGGGATGCGAAGGGGATGGGAGGGGTGCGAAAGGGAGGGAAGGGGTGCGAAGGGGAGGGAAGGGGTGCGAAGGGGGAGGGAAGGGGTGCGAAGGGGAGGAAGGGGTGCGAAGGGGATGGGAGGGGTGCGAAGGGATGGAAGGGGTGGGAAGGGGTGCGAAGGGGGATGGGAGGGGTGCGAAGGGGCGGGAAGGGGTGCAAAGGGGAGGGGAGGGGTGCGAAGGGGATGGTTGGGGAGCAGTGCGGAGGGTAGAGGGTCGGAGCGTAGGAGAGGAGTAGGGGAAGAAGGTGACGCGTGGCGTAGAGGTGGCGTGAGTCAGCGCCGCAAGTGCGGGCCCGCGACAGAGTGAAACGGGTTTTGTGCGATGTAGTCGCGCGTAATATAGTCTGGCCCCTTCGTCACCTCTACATGTGCCACCTCCCTGTCTTGCTCGAGATTAGCAACCTCCAGCGTTTGTCGCCGTGTCGACAATCGCATTTGCAACTGATGTCAGCGAGCGGCCCCCCCAGTCAGAATTTACGTTGATAGTATAGCAGGGTACAGGCGAGAAATGAGAGCTTGACAAGATTAAGTTGGGGATAGCGAATTCAAAGGCTGGAGAATGAAGGATTGCACTTCAAATTTGGTCGTGGTAGAAGAAGAAAGGTGCTAAAATGTCCAGAACCGTTTTATAATAAATGTTAAATATTTTGAGTTGCTAAAATCAATTTAATTATTTATAATCATTTCCCTTTAATTACGTTTGTACATTTTATAATAAATGTTGGTAACGCAAAAGCTATTAGTGATTTAAGCTTTTTGTGATTTAAGAAATGATTGATTTCGTAAATTAAATATTTTCTATTCTTTAAATGAGCATTTAAAGAATTTTTAATTGCCAATTATCCAAAAGAAACGCTGAGTTGGACGAAAGATTTTGGGACAAAATTATGTATATGATATATGAAATGATACTCATTTGAACGTTACGCAACACATTATTTTCGGTTGCTACAATACCTTCACAAGATTTTTCTTTACGTTATTAATGTATTAATTCGTTACAATTCTTCTTAAGATCATTAATGGCTTTGGGGACATTTTCATGTTTTTCTTTCAAATAACCCCGGAAATAAAAATTGCGAGATGTTAAGTTCGGGCAATGATGTGGTTACAAACTTTTCTTCGCTATTTTAAAACTAAATATTGTTAAATGCTCTATGTCGGACGACACCCTAAGTTTGAAAATTCTTTTTGACGAATTCTCAAGAGATTCCGTAAACGAACCAGTTCGGACGTACACCACAGAAAACACTCGTTGTTCCACCAAATACAGCATTATTAAAGTTCACACACTAACATAACAATGGAACACGCTATGAATATCTATATGTAGAGAAAATGTTATCACGCTATCTGGAAAGATTCTCAGCAGGCCGCTAGAATTCGCTGTCCGTGCCAAACCAAAGAACATGGAACACTGAGCGGGTGGTCTTTTAAATAGGACGCCTAGGTATGATCGGATATGGATAAGGAGACCAATCGTCCTGATTAGGGAGGACAGACCTCCTTTGTAGGTTTTGCCCTTCCTCAAAATGTGTCTTCCTACATGTCCTCCTTTTCGATATTTTAAAACTAATTAGTTAACTTAGTGTTAATGTGTTAATCTAGTTAATCAAGTGAGAAATCATTTTTGAATGTTCATACTCTAGCTGGAGCACTTTCTGTAAAATCCAATATGAAGGGTAAGAGCGCGTTAAGTGCAAACGGTTTGTAAATGCTAGTAGTTGGAAAAGGAAAAAAAGGAATTATGCCACTTCGAGAAATACTTTTAAAAAGTGATAAAATATTGTAACGAATATTGCATCACCTGCCGAAGTCGCTGCGCGTGGATTGCGTCATCTGCCGCCGCCCTTCCCTTCCCCCCGAACTAGACGGTTCCGGACAATCCGCGAGCCGCGGAGAAATGCCGAGAATGTGCCGGGCGCCTGGGGACAAGCGCCAGGCAGGTATAAATGCGCCTCTGCCGGCGGCCGCGAGTTAGTTAACAGTGAGAAGTTTAGCAGAAGTCAGTAGTGAGCAGTAAGACGTCAGTCCGTCAGTGTGTCCGAAGTGGAAGCTGTGCTGGGAAGTGTGCATTGCGGTGAAGAGTGGTGCAGTGGTTGAACAGCAGTCAGCAGTCTGAAGTCTGCAGTGGAAGCTGAGCTGTGAAGGGTGCATCGCGGTAAGCAGTGGTGCAGTGGGGAAACAGCGGTCAGCAGTTTGAAGTCTGCAGTGGAAGCTGAGCTGTGAAGTGGGCATCGCGGTAAACAGCAGTGCAGTGGACCCTGGTGTGCGCAGTGAAGTGTGGTCTGCGCAAGGAATTGTAGTCTGCGCAGGGGAATTGTGGTCTGTGCAGGGAATTGGGGTCAAGTGCAGTGGACCGTGGACAGTGCATGGACTGACTGATACTGTAGAAGAAGAGAACTGTTTAAATAAGTAGTGTGTAAGAAGTGAACTGTGTAAATAAATCAAGAGAACGGAGTCGTGTGTAACAGTGTAAATAATTAAGTGTAATATATCTGTAAATAGACCAAGTAGTTTTTAGTGTAAGTAGATTTTAGTGTATAGTTGTTCCCGAATAAACCTTCTTTGTTTAAATAATAGTGTTGGTTTTAATTCACCACGAGAAACGTTACAATATTTAGGGTTCTATCAATAAATACACCTCTTTTCATGCATTAATTCTTAATTTTCATTTCGCTCGTTCTCGTGTTGGTGTTTTCATTTATAAAACCTCGTAGCGCCACCTTTCCAATTGGAATTCACTTCGCGCTCTCCGTGCAAAGTCAACAAATTTCATTTGTTTACGTATTTGCATCTGATGTACATTCGAGTTGTGCTTTGACAAATAATACATGCCATACTCTGTCGGAATAAATTAATGAACATTGGAAATCATTAATTCGGTAATTATAAAAGGCTACCAATACAGTGTGAAATTTTGTACTTTTTACTTTTTGTCTGTATCTTTTACTCGGAAATGAAAGTTGTACTTCCAATACCACATGTAGAACTAAAACAAAAGGGTGGTTTCTATGTATGCACGTTTAGCATAAAACTCGTGAAAATTCATGGAAACTAGAGGATAAACATCAAATTGAAAATGAATATTGATCGTTAATAATTATCGAAATGTAATTCGCCGTTGATTTTCATGTTTTAAGCTTCAAAATATTGTATATTTTATTTCCTTCACTTGTACTATTAATCTGTTGATTCAAAATATTGCACTGTTCAAACACTGTTTTCTGCAGAACTTGTTCCATTGTGTATACGAATACATATGTATGTGCATATATACACAATATATGTATTGTGACATACCAGAAATAGTCGGAATATTTGGGACAGTAAGGGAACTCTCAATATATTGGGAATAGACAACATTTAGATGAACCTCTACCTAAATATATTCATGGGGACGCCGGCGATGTGAAATAAACATGACGTCAGAAGTAGAAGAAGGCCGCTGAGCAAGGCCTGATGGAGTAATGCGAGGAAGATAGCGTCGGTCGAGTCTAAGAAAAATGGAAATGATTACACAGTGTGACATTGAAATTTGCCGCAGAACAAAATGTGATTGTTACGTAGTTCAGTGTCCTGATGACAATTGTGAAAACCATTATTCGTCATCACTTAAACTTTCTTCGTGAGACGCAATTTTATCTGCGATCAGTTGCGTTATTTATGTTGTGTTGCTTATCACATTCTGTTATTTTAGGAGTATTATTGCCTAGTATTGTGATTAGGGAGGGGAAGGTAAGATAAGCACTTGGGGTAGGTATAAGGAAGTTACACTTGCATTAGTCAATCCATCATGAGATCACTCGGTATATATTCTTGAAGTGTGTACCATGTCTCTGAAATTACATTTTTTTTTCAATCCCATTTAGATTTATTCCTATCTAAACTTGGAGATGTGAGTGACGAACGCCGTAAGCAATTTCACCAAGATATCGCGGTCATGGAAAGACATATAAGGGAAGATGATCATCAAATCTTTTGGCGGATTGCTACTGGACACTCCTACGAAAAGTATCACTATGCACTCACGAACGGAAAGTTTCCAAGAAAAGTTTCTAAATTGTAAATACACCTGAAGCTTTATTAAACCTTCTCGTACTGATTTCATTCTATGTTTCGTCATACAAACCACTAATTATACGAATAGTTTAATACAAACAATTTTGTAATACAAATAATTTTTGTTAAATGATCTGTAGACACTACAGATTCCTCTTGTATTGTTATTGAGTTATTTCCAAGTTTCTCGAAAGTGGTATATGTTGCGTAACTTTCCCAGAAAAAATTGGTACATGATGGAACATTTTTAATTTCATTTTCGCAATCAGCTTATGTAAGTTAGTAAAGAACACGTACTTTCAACTCGCGGCAAGAAACGAAGTACAAATTTGTTGCAATGTGTTGTTAATGGTTGAAGTTCTGTCTATCGCGTAAGGTAGAATTACCCAGCAATGGACATAATATAAAATAATTATATAGGATAGTGTTTGGGAGCAGGGACCCATTTGCGGTGAAAAAGCAAGGAAGTCGAATGAACTAACAGAATTTCGCAATTAAAGAGTTATATTACGACTTGGAGGGGAACAAGATTCGATGAAAGAATATCGTCGTGGCGACTTCCACCCGAGGAAGACTAGAGAATTTTGATGAATGAATACTCAGTATTGATTGAATAATGCTAATTATTTTATAGTTACGCGCAATCTGAACTGGTAAATTAAAACAAATATTTCCTGAAATTTTCTTATTCGTACGAATACCAGTTTACCTATTACAGTGGCAGGGTTAAGTAATATTACGTAATGGAACCCGAATGAATTGAATTAATGGAGCAAGCAGGGCAAATTTGGATCGAAAATATATATGAAATTAATTATATTGTAAACTTTATTAAAATAGCAGCCCAGGTGAGGCATGTAGATAAAGAATATGATAATAATATAGAATAAATTAGAGAGGGAGCAATATAAACTTGAAAAAAGTACAATAGAAATCGATTACAATGGCTTATACAACCTGGGCAGAATAATTCAGTGTTCAAATAGAAAACATTACAGTACATATAGTCTGTTTCTGCATTTCAGTACGCTATGTACCCGTACCATTCACTATTGTGTATAAATTAATGCTAAGAACCATTTATTACATTTAAACCTAGTTTTCTACACAACGTATTCTAAATGCGTTACCACAGGATTCTTACAAGGAGATAATGTGGTAGTTCACGAGGCCATTCTAGATTGCACAAGTCGCTTCGAGTTGGCAGTAGAGGTGACGTCAGGCGATGCAGGAAGAACCGCATGCGCCATATCGGTGGAGCCAAGTCCCGAGGGCGTCCTCTGTCGCTCGGAAGGCCCTCCGTCAGCCCCAACGGCCGTCCCTACCGCCCCGCCTCGCCCCACCCCGCCCGAGCCCCGTCCCGCGCATCGCCCTTCCCCGCGCACCGCCCCGCCCCCCGCTCCGCCCCGCCCCCCGCTCTGCAACGCCCCCGCTCAGCCCCACCCCCCGCTCCGCCCCGCTCCCCGCCCCGCCCCCGCTCCGCTCCGCCCCCTCTCCGCCGCGCCCCCGCTCCGCCCCGCCACCCGCTTCGCCCCCGCCCCGGCCAGGCATCGCCCCGCGCCTCGCCCCGCGCCCTGCTCCTCCCCGCCCCATTCCCGCTGCTCTCCGCCCAACCCCCGCTCCTCCCCACCCCACCCCCGCTGCTCCCCGCCCCACCCCCGCTGCTCCCCGCCCCGTCCCTGTCCCCTCCCTGCCCCACCCCCGCTGCTCCCTGCCCCACCCACTCTCCTCCCCGCCCGTCCTCCGCGCCCCGTCCCGCCACGCTTCGCATCGTGCCCCACCCACCTTCTCTACCCACCCCCTGCCCCGAGCCTCACCCTGCCACACCCCGCCCCGCCCCGCTCCGCGCCCCTACATGGCTGCTCTTCTTATTAGCTACTCTGGCACCTCGGAAGTTCCCAACTAATGCAATTTCCACTGAAAGTGTCGCGAGCAGACCGCCCGGGGAAGGCCCCCCCTTCCCCTCCACCGCGCCCATGTGATCGCTCCAAGGTCTGCGCTGGTCTCGTTCTTGTCGTCGTGCGACCCCCCTCTTCCTCCCCGCCACCACCCCCGCACCCTGCTCGTCGCCTGTCTTCTTCGTCGTTTCGACCTCGCCGCCTCGGGCGCCCTGTCCGTCCTCCTCTGTCAGACAGTGTTCAAAGTGGCTCTTTGATTGGACAGAAGCTCTCTCTATAAGACCAGTTACTTGAATTTTATGAGAAAAGAATTTTGCAGAACGTTGTCGATATAAAAACAGCCAACCTGTCCTTTCGTTTGCCACATTATTTTTAGCAGCTATTTTGCAGTCATTCAAAGGTAACAGATTTAACAGACTGTAAATAAAGTCACCTCAGTAGGGCGTTTCTTTAAGATTTTTTTCAAAGAGATAAATCGATTTTTATTAGAATCTTTTCACAAAACAGGCTTAGACACTCTTATAGCTTAGCACTTCTTGAGAAGGTGGGCATTTTACATATAAACATAACACATTATGAATTGTGTGGCATTTCTACGAATTTAAGTTGAAAAAATCATTTGCTGATATTCACTATCTTTGCTAATAAAATACACAGTATTCCCAGTTATGCATGGATTGAGAAAATTTTGGCTCATGTTGAAAACGGGCACATTGAATGATTTGAAGGGTCCTGTGTTTTGACGAACTTAATACAAAACGTTGAAAGACTGACAATAGAACATTAAACTTGCTCAATAGTTTTATTAACGCTAAATAATGTTTAAATGCTGTAATAAATAGTGGTTTGCATACTATTGAATAATTAAAACGTTATTTATGATTAAAAAAAGTAATTTAAAAATGTTTTTGAGGCCTGTACTACCTTTAGCAAGTAAAGAGAATAGTTGATTATGAACTCACATTCGCTGTTTTAACCAATAAACACAATATTTTGAGTTCAGATTCATCTTCTCTAAACGAGATTCTCGTGTAACCGCTTCACCAATTCTGTGTTCATAACAGCGATCGCTCTCTCAGAAAAGAAATTATCTTAGTACAGTTTATTATGGAGGTAATAAGTAGTAATAAGTAGAAAATAAGAAAATAGAAATTATTAACCAAATGAGCGGAATTAAGGTAATGTCCAGTCAGGACAGTGCGAACGTATATGTCCATCTTTTTCCAAGAAATTCTTTATATAGAATTCATTCTCACAGACATTACTGGCGGATTGTAGCTCTTAAATATCATTACTAGTAAATAACTTTATTTTTTAAAAATTTATTGACTGTTGATAATTTATTTATACAATATATAATAATAATATCATGATCATCTTCACCAACTACGTTTAGGAGATCGAGAGACAGAAAAAGAGCACGTACCTTATATTAAGTATAATAAGAATATTAAGTATATTAAGGATAAAAAATGCATTTACTTGCTTGTTGAGGAATCAATTTGCGATTTTACATTTTATAATTTTTAAGTATATCCAATAGTGAACTTTCATTATTTACTCTCTGTTTTCTGTGTTCAGAAGTAGACTTTGAAACAATGTTTAATAACTCACATCAAAATCCCTTTTTTTAGCCTTGTTTGGGAATTGAAAGTAAATTTTCAATTATTAAAGCTTTCTGAAAATATACTATTTTTCATACTTATTATTTGTATTTCATAGACACGAACCATAGTTAAAAATATTATTTAAAACTGTATGAAGTGTGCAACTGAAGAAAGCTTTTAATGTAGTGAAATATTTATTTCGAAAATTTATATAATAATTTGAAATACGTTTTATCTATGTCAAAATGCTTTATAGGAATTATTATGAAATATATTTCAATAGAAAATACTACTAACATGGAAGGATTCCATTTAAAAGAGTACTACTGTACTACTGTTAAAATAGTACATCTGGTAATCCAACACTAACTTCTATTTCAGTGATAACTTGACGTTCTATTAGTGACTTGTTGCATCCCATAGCTAGGCCATACGAAACCACACCGGCTAAAAATGCTTCAAAGTTGCAATTTACTTGAAGGTCAGAGTAGTGCGTGCTCTTGCAATGCACTACGCGATGCAAATACGCAATAGATTGATGCTGTCAGAAATCCCCGACAAACTGGACAAAGAATTATCGGTATGCGTCCATTTTGTCTCTATGCATTTAATTCATTTGCAGGAAGATTGTTGCGAAACAGTAATCATATTTCCTTGTCAGTCAGGGTGGCCGAGATCGCTAAGGCAATGTGGCGCGGCGATCTCAGATCGAAAGGTCGCGGGTTTGAATCCCGTGGCATATTTGTGTTCGTCCTTTCACCACTCATCATCATCCTAACTTTTCATTGAAGAATTATTAATAATTACTTGCTCGAGAAGGAGGCCCTTGCTGTTAATGATATGTGCAGTTGGCTAATAAATTTTTTCTTGTTCTAATGAAGAAATAGGTCATTATCGTGCATTCAATGGAAGAATCAAGAAGAGGAGCTCAATGAAAGATCCGAACGACGTGAAATATTTTTAATATACATATTAACATTTTTAATTTCAATTTTTTTGCAAAAGCTCTATTTTTATAGGATTAAACTATTTCATAACTTTTCAGTAAGACAATTGCAGATTTCGACAGCACTGAAAAAAGTGCGACCACAATCGTTTCCTTTTACGTCACTAATTGTACTGATAACGTCCTAGTAAGTCACGATCGCGCAAGCCGTCCTACTGTCATTATTTTTGTGTTTTTTTTATTATTGCGAAAATGTTATGGTAGTACAGAGCTTAGCGGTTCAACTTTTTACTTGTTAAAAGTTATTTCATTTATAAATAATTCGAAAGAAATAGCATAGGATGCCTCTTTTGAATATTAAGATTGAAGGAATGAGGATTATAAAAAGCGAGTGTCTCTTTTTAAATTATTGATGGAAGGATTGATAATGTTATCATTAAACACGGGATTTTCATGCAGTAAATTGTCTAATACGTGCAGTAAAAACATCAAAAGGTGCAAAAAACGTGCAATAAAAAGATCAAGACTTTGCGAAACGCATTTTTGGAGCCTAGAGTCTCGAGTTAATCAACATATCAAAATATTTTTATATTTTGAATGTGATATTCAATGTAAATGAAATATATTTATTTTATTATAATTCAGTTTGTACATATTGTGTAAACAGACGATATTTGACTTCTTAATTATTATTCTCACACAAAATTAAATTAGCATAAAAATACAAAAATAGGAGAATACAAATATACTTTCTGAAATCAAAAATAATTACGTTACAGAAGAAATGTTCTTAATTGTTTTCATTATAATTTACAATTAAGTATAATTCCAAATAATTTTCTGAGAAATTATACTTTCTGTCTGTCAACTAATGTGTTTCAGGCAGGAAAAACTTCGTTCTACATATATACTTGTCTATGTACCGAGCTTCACTCTGACGTACGTGTGCATTTTGCTAAAACATTCAAAAACTGGGTTAATTGTACCTCTTGTACCACGCAGGGCAACGTCTGTTCCGAGAAATTTGATGAATTTGAAACGTAGTGCCGGGTCAAATGGGACTCACGAATGTCGTCTCGTGTTGGTAAGTTCAGCGAAGACTGACAAAACAGACATGATCCAATCGGTAAGATAGATCCCGAACATAGTGTTTCCTGAGCGACCACAACCATGTGTCGTAGACCTACAATCTCTGCTGCAATAACTCATAAATTTTATAAAGACAGTAGGCATCATGAAGTACAGTTGCTCAGTTCATATGGAAACAAAATGCAGAATTGATTAATATTACATGGCACTCGGATTTTACAGACCACCCGAATGTACTGCTGGGTTACGTTGTAAAAACTTTTTTCTGACATGAATCCTTTAAAAATGATTAATTGAAACAAGTTGATAATGTAAAAATTATATTTTATGGAATAAAACTACGAAACTTGCAAATTCGTTCAATAAAATCCCAAAATGTGCAAATTTCAGATAGCATTACCTAAAACGTGCAATATCGTGCAGTAACCCGCCCCCAAACATGCAATTTCATGCATAATAAGACAACAAACGCCTTTTTCACGATTCACATTTTTACCAAAGTTTCACGCAATTTCAGGTTAGTAAAAAGCAAAGATGTTGTAACACGAGAATTCGGTCACGGGTATCATATATCTGTCAGATTATTGCCACCATTGGACCACCTTGAAATCACAGCAATAATTCCAACTATAATACATTTTTGTGTGCCTAATCATAGAATTAATTTTCAACCTACCGCGAAAATATATTTGATCCTGCAAAGTTCGAATTCGTCGCCACTGCGTTCACGGCGACCGCCGCGCCGCCGCGCCACCTCGTCCTTGTCCAAAGCGCGCGACAGGCGGCGAGCGGAGCGCTAAGTGATTAAATCGCAGGCTGTAACCTAATGAAGCGCACTGTGGAGGCCATGAATAAAGAATAAGGAGCGATTCGTACGAGTGGGTTACACCTTTCCGTGAGAGATGGGACGGCAGAGCCCCCCCCCCCCCAGAGAAGAGGGGGCTGAAGGGGCGTTGGGTTTATGTGCGTGTGAGTAAACGATGGAAAGAACGCTGTTGGGGCGGTTTAACGGGTGTCAAATACACAGAACGTACGAGTAATTACTTATTGATTGCGTTTCTAGTATTATGCGAGTGGGGGCTTCAGATATGCTATTTTAATCAGCTACTTAATCGACTAATTACTAACTGAGGACATGTTTGCTTAATAAATGTGACCTGTTTCATTGTGCAGTTCATAACTCAAACACAGCATGGCGCAAAATTCAACTGCATGTCATCGGAAAATAACACATTTGACATTTGTGGTTGAATTATATTATTAGGTCTTTTGAAATGTAAAATAATGATGGCGAAAAAACATCGCAATATTTAATTGCAGAAAAACTAGAGATACATGATGTAAGGTAATTGTCTCAGACTAAGAAACGCATGGGAGTCGAGAGGTGAACATCATATTTCGTTCACAGTGGGATAGTAATTTGGCAGAAACAACCACGCTCAGTAATCACTTCTTGTCGACACTGAGCTCACTAGTTAATTTTACACCAAAAAGAAACATTTTGGCAAGTCTCACGTCACGTACATAAATTCACCTCTTTAATAACATTTTTCTTGAAGATGATTTCCTTTGTTCAGTTGTAACGAAAATAGCAAACCCAAATAAATATATTACAAATTCGCTCATTACTATCGAAGAAAACTATTCTCTTCACCACTCTCCTCCTCACAGAAAGAAAATGCTTGTGGAGGCCTGTTGGTCCTATTCCTAGCATATACTTATACAAAAGCAGAAAAAATAAAATTGCACAAGGAGATTACAAGAATAGGAAAATGAATATTTTAACTCGCAATCCGTGAAAAATTATATTGAAATTTCAAATAGCAATAGTGTTGAAAACTGACTGAAAACATTAATTGAAGATGTTTGTTAAAAAAATATATTTTTAAGAAGAGGCGCCAAAGAATTGTCATGTAAAAATTATAGATATTTCTTGCATATACTACAGCTATATGATTGTTTTGGAGATGAAATAAAATTATTAAGTCTTTAATTGTAATAGTTTTCATTTTATAGTAAGTATTACAACTATTTGTTTATCTTGGATGATGTATTCCCAAACCATGGGTCAGCTACTTCTGTAGATTGAGATAAATATCTTAGAATTTTGTATAAATTGGAACAATGAATTGTTAGAGTTATAGTTTAATCCTTAACTACTCACTTTCTGAATGATGATACAGTACACGATTGTAAAATTAATGGTATTAATAATTCAGAAAAAAGTAATTCAAATATGAATATTGTATCAAGTAGACTTAGTTTCCTCATATACTTTTCTGCGAGTCACAAATAATTTTTTTATAAAAGCATAAACTCGTCTGAACAAGTTTGAAAGGTAACGTAAGTTTCTTGATTTTAATAACGTTAACACGCATATTTTGAAACGTATATTAATGATTAATAAAACGAAATGCGATACGTTATTCTGTAGTTTGTTTCTAGAAGAGGAATGTTGCTGCCTATTGGTTAGCTGGAAAATCAGAGGGTTGCTGTGAAGGGCCTGCGTGTGGAAGTAGGACACTGCGGTACCGACGACTGGAGTTGACGTTAATTATCTGCAACCGTTTCCCGTTGCGGAATTTGCCTGCCCTACGCCAAGCCCAGCTCCGCCACTGACTCGCTGCCAACGCTCTTGTCCCAGTTCCCATAACCACCACCACCAAAACCACCACCCACCACGTTCAAAAGGGTGATCGGAGGTTCAGTGATTAGACCACTCGCTTTTCACCTCTGGGGATGCGGTTTGATTCCCTGTCGACTTCTGCGGTCTTTGTGGAGGATGGCGAGTTTGCAGAACGTTATCTCGTGTACTCTGCCTCCAAATCGCCATTTGCTCCATCGTCATGAAGTCGTGTGACATCTATTGACATAATTATATACCTCCATTTACACCTTCATTCATTCATCCCTTCTCTCATTTATTTTTTCATTACCCAGAATATTCAGAATGATTTAACTAGAATGGAAGAATTATAGCAAAACTTACAAACAACTCTTTGAATGAAAGTTTCCGCATTAATGAAAATACAAATTGTAAATTGATATTAGTTATTGGGGTGCGTGCCGTTTAACGTTCTCTGCTTTTGCGTATCATGTATATGATATATGTTCTTATTGCTGGCGCAGCTACTCCCACAGTCACAATAGATCGGCTATTCAGCATAAAAAAAACTAGTGGTGCTACAACTGCACAGACGTTCTTGCGTTATTAAAAAAACTACGTAATAATGAAGTATTGCATTTACTGCGCTATTAACACTTCAGCCAATACTTGAAAAAGTCCAGTGCAGAAACAAAACGCCTGTGATGTGTATCTGCATTCATTTCGATAGTCAGGGGCAGCAATTATTTCTTACTTTGATAAATGAATCAAACAGGAATACATTTGACTGATACAGCATTTGCAGTAAATTATACAAAAGAGAGTAACGCACAGTTATCAGCGCACTACGCGCGTGTCAAAACTATGTGCATTCGCTTGGCGAATAATATCAATTCTTCGCAAAAACGCTTGTTTCCATCTGTATTCAGATTACAACTTTTTTATACGTTAGTCATAGTCTTCTTCGCCATCACCGCCATCTGTACCTTCACCTCCATCATCTACGTCACGCCAAATCACCACAGTCCAATATGCTCCGCCGCAAACTTTCATGGAAAGGAGGGCGCTCTCGCTGCGCGCACTCGCGCCGCTACCTTTAGCGGCGCCTCTTCAACTTAATAGGGAGTTTTAGCGTCAGGCGTAAAGAGATATCCTTAAACTGTATTGATCACGTGACTAACGCCTTTATACGGTCGTAATGAACAACGTTCAGAAGAGTTTTAGCAATTGCGACATTGCGTTATGCATTATAACAAAGGAAGCATTTAAAGCGTTGAACGGGGAAATTGCATAATATATAGTGTAGACTAGTTGTGAGACATTTAAAACGAGTCAACAGAATAACAAATGTACATTGTGGATGGAGGTTTAGATTTTGTGGCTCTCCGTGATGAGTATGAAGTCTGGATCTGCTTTTCTTGAAAATATAGGAAACGCCTTACAACAGCGTTCGATATGAGCATAAGACATAACATATCCAGAAGATATGATTTGAACTCCTTTATCGCGAATTTCTTTTCTGTCATCTATCCAACATATCCCGTTAATTCTTGCCAGCGTTGTGGAGTTGGTAAGGAATAATTGAAACTACCTCACATACAAGAATCGGTTTACCAGAGTTCGAAAAATTCAACTTTTCCTGTTTTAGGCGGCCATTTTGCCGCTTGTAAGGTGATCGTAGAGACACCTACAGACGTGCACTATTTATGAAGGTATAAGGTCGTATCTTAGGCCTAAAGTAAGACGTTATGACTTCAAGGTCCGTCACGTGACTGTTAGTGCATAACGCCGCTACCTTACGCGTGGTGCTAAAACACCCTAATAATGGAAGGCGGCGGAGGTGAAGCCTTGACGAAGAGCGGTTCTCAGAATGGCTAACGTTGCAACTCCGAACTCAGCCGCAGACGGCGAAATTGTAGTAGAGTGACAATTAGTTCTTATCCAACATTAATGATTACGAACTTATTTATGAACCTGATTATGAATTTGAGGTAGTGCTCTTGGGTATGTTTGGAGAAGAAAATGCAAAACTGCAACAAGTATTGTCGTGTGGTGAGGCGAGGTCGCATGTACACCACCTGCCATTTCGTCTCCTTAGCAAAATCTTGGTGCCACATTCTCACTTCTGAATTCAATAACGTTTTTTTTTTACTTTTTGTTTTTCATAAATACTAACGACTAATTATAAATAAATAAAATAAATAAACTGTGTACTATATACATTGAATACCTCTCTACCCAATCGTGTGTATAACTGAGTTTCATGGGTCCATGTGTTAGTTTGTCATTTTGTTTTGTTTAGGCACGTATCCTCATTGTAAATAAAACTTCTTAGTTGTAGTTGAGGGGTCTGTTTATGGTTATCGTAGGATTTAAGTTGTGTTATTATTAGGGTCATTTTTGTACAGTATCTAGTTTAGATTGTTCTCTGTTACTACATTACTTCAGGATTCCTTGGCCTCTGATTCAGGACAATCAGATGAGTACACCGTTGAATAAAGTTTTTGGCATTAAAAAAATAATTTTCAGTTCACGCTCGCGTAAGCGTCACAACAGTGTTGCGATCGTTTCCTCCAGAGATTGCAGGGTTGCTGCCTCTCTGGAACGTTTGATCCGGCGCCCACCTTGCAGCATTGACTTGCAGGGTTTCACCCCTCCATGATATCTCCACCAAAGGAATAACTTCCCAAACGAGACATTGGCATTTCCCGACAGGTCTTCTGACTGTTATGATAGCGTTCGGGCATCTTGTGGGCGGTTTGGCCCAACAGATGAAGAACGTAATAGCTTGGACTAATTGTGGCACACAATTATAACTTCCCACCCGAGAGTGCTTGTCCCGTGAGGTCTTCTTACAGGTATCATAGTGTTTGGACAGCTTGCGGGCGGTCTGGCCGAGCAGATGAAGAACTGAACACACTGGTTTGGTTGTGGTTCATAATAATTGTGTACAATTATCGCCTCTCTAAAGATAATATCGATCAATGATAAATATAATAAATATCAATAAAAATGAAATGAAGAGAGACGGCCACGTTCTTAAACATGGCGATTTTTTAAAACGTTTTTTTGAGGAAAATGACGTCTTCTACGTAAGCTGTTCGCAAATTTCTAGAAAACGTAGCGCCTGAGGGAAATATGCTTTTCACCAGATTATTTGCCATTAAATTTTGGACTAGAACAGACGTTTTGAGAAAAATCCGGCGCATGTCGAAAATTGCAAAATTCAACTGGCGAGGTTTTGTTGAATTTTCACACGTTCAGTGACATAAATGTTCTGGCAAAAAATGCTCATATCTAAAAAACTATGGAAAATATTTAAATTCAAGAGAAAAATTAGTTTCAATATTTAATATAGTTTCAGAAAGTACCATCATTAGCTACATTCAGACGATAAAGTCGCCCTCAAAAGGCGTTTTTCCGAAACTTTTTTTTCCAAAGAATTTGAAAATTATTGTCAAATTTCACACTCTATACCTCCTAAACCATTTGATCTACCGCACTGAGATTTAAACGGGAGATTAGATGTGCGTAACTCTTTATATTGTAGATAAGACAAGTTTTAATTTATAGGAACTGGTTCCAAGAAAAGTTTTCCGATAGCGGTGCCCTCGGGCCGTCTCCGCCCTCGCGCGTGGGCGACGGACAGACTTTTGCCGACATTCGATTTTCCGCTATGAAAGAACCACAAAACATAGATTTTGGCTACACCACGTGTTAAAGGAATTTTGTTTCTAAATTTAGCAACTACTCGTAGATTTATACACTTTTTCGTTACCAGGGCCCTGTAATAAGAGATTTTTTTTTCGAAAATTCTTAGTTTTTTCGTGCAGCATTTCTTAAATTACTCTCTACTCTGTATGGCGAACTGAATAAGGCCCGTCCGTGTTCTTAAAGGGAAAAGAGGATCTGAAGGGGCGCAACGTCGCCCGCGCGGTCTCCGACGGCGTCACTTTCAGGCCGTCCCCGTCCTCGGGCTTAGGCAACGGACAGACATTTGGCCGTCATTCCATTTTTCGGTATCAAGGACCCACAAAACAGATTCTGGCTACACCATGTGTTAGAGGATTTTTTTCTAAATTTAGCAACTGCAATCTTTACCAGGGCCCTGTAAAAAGAATTTTCCTGCTGAATATTCGCCGTTTATTCTCGCAGCATTACATAACTTTCTGTCAATTCCGTAGAGCGAAAGTAAAACTGAATGAGAGCTGGCGGTGTTCTTAAAGGGAAAGGAGGAGCTGCAGGCGTGCAACGCCGCTCGTTGCTCGCGCCGTGCTCCGAAGGCTTCGCTCTCGGGCCGTCTTCTTCCTCGGGCTTGGACATCAGACCGAAGTTTTACCGTCATTCGATTTCCCGGTATGAAGGATCCAAAACATGGATTCTGGCTACACCACATGTTAGAGGATTTTTTCCCCTAAATTTAGCAACTGGATTCCTTACCAGGGCCCCGTAATAAGAGTTGTTCTGCCGAAAATTTGCAGTTTTTACGTGCAGCATTTCATAACTTACTCTCTTCTCCGTAGGATGAAAGTAAGAATAAATGAGACCCGGACGTGTTCTTAAACGGAAAGGAGCTGCAGCAAACGCCGCCGTGCTCTGAAGGCTTCGTTCTCTGGCCGTCTCCTTCCTCGGGCTTGGACAACAGAAGTTTGGCCGTCGTTCGATTTCCCGGTATGAGGGACCCACAAAATATGGATTCTGGCTACACCATGAGGAATTTTTTTCTAAATTTAGCAACTGGATTCCTTACCAGGGCCTCGTAATAAGAGTTGTTCTGCCGAAAATTTGCAGTTTTTACGTGCAGCATTTCATAACTTACTCTCTTCTCCGTAGGATGAAAGTAAGAATAAATGAGACCCGGACGTGTTCTTAAACGGAAAGGAGCTGCAGCAAACGCCGCCGTGCTCTGAAGGCTTCGTTCTCTGGCCGTCTCCTTCCTCGGGCTTGGACAACAGAAGTTTGGCCGTCGTTCGATTTCCCGGTATGAGGGACCCACAAAATATGGATTCTGGCTACACCATGAGGAATTTTTTTCTAAATTTAGCAACTGGATTCCTTACCAGGGCCTCGTAATAAGAGTTGTTCTGCCGAAAATTTGCAGTTTTTACGTGCAGCATTTCATAACTTACTCTCTACTCCGTAGGTTGAAGGTAAGAATAAATGAGACCCGGACGAGTTCTTAAACGGAAAGGAGCTGCATGAAACTCCGCCGTGCTCGGAAAGCTTCGCTATCGGCCCGCCTCCTTCCTCGCGCTTTGGCGGCGCGGTCCGCGCGCGTCACCGCCGCTCAGCGCCGCGTCACACCCCGCGCGGGTGGGGGGGAGGGGAGGGGAGGGGAGGGGGCAGCCGCTCGGGGCCTCATCACCGCGCGTGGGCGCGTTGCAAAGGCGCACCGAGTCTTGCGGGTTCGGCCTGGTTAAAACGGGAAATTGTAGGTTGCGCCTGGAGCTAATTGTATTATCCCTCGTTCGCTGCCGTTCTCAATCTGGAATCCTCTCGCTAAACGTATTTTCTGTCAGAAGCTGTACGAAACCCTGTTATGCCGAAAATAAAATTAATTATTAGGAAAAGGTTTGCTTTTGGTGTTACAGCGGAAGCAGCATTCATTTGTCGCTTCTCTCTTTGATCAAGTTACTGGTTATTTTTATGGGCACAATTATTTATACTATATAAACACTTTTTCATGAATATTGGAAATATTCTAATTTTGTTTTATTCCTAATTCTTGAATATGATTAAATGTATTACCCATTTTACTACTTTAATAGCTACTTCTAGTTTGTACAGAACTAGTAAGTATAGTGACGTTCTTTGCACCAAATGTAGCAATATTTTTACATACTTAAGGAAAAACAATAATTACTGTGGGCACAACTTTGTGAAATAAAATAATATAAACTATTTTCGTATAGCAAGTATTTTTATAGAAACAGGATTTTTAAACGATTAAATATAAAACATGATTATTTTTCAGGGTCTTCCATCGTACTAGTCTTAAAGGCCAAGCCTTAAAGGCCAAGCTTAAAGGTTTTTACTATTGTTGTGAGCCATATTTTCATTACTTGTGGATTCACAAATGATCTCGCATTTGTTGTTCTCGGTCTAATTATTAAAAACTCTTAACTCTTCTTAAATCTAAACTTAACCTATTCTTATATTAAAGGAGGTGTTGACCCCACAAGGCGCGTACAGTAGGTTCGCTATGTTGTTGTCCAACATGATGAAAGAGACTTTCGATGTTTACTAATACCCTTTTGCGGGCCATAATAAATGGCATCACTGGCCGCCAGTTTGACAACCCTGTTTATTTTATTCAAGAACAGAAAGACATGGCTTTGAGGCGAAGTTTTAGATGATTCTGATGGGATTTCTTGAGACTTCTTAGATATATTTGAGTGTTTTCTCTTTTAGGGAACTGTTAACAGGAGATTATGATTGGTAGCATCAGAAATATTCAATTACAGATTGAATGAGTGATGTCAACTATATAAGATATTGAACTTTCCCCCAAATCAAAAATCAAATTATTCAATCAAAAAAATAATTTCCTCTCGATCACTTCGTCCTGAAAACCGAGATGTTCCTTTCCCTCCCACTGATTTTATAACATTTTGTCGCCAGGTGGCTTCTGGGGAGGGGAGCAAAGCTTGAAATGCAGATCCCCGCAAGTAACCAAGGATAGCTCGGCCGTCCCATGCGGGGGTCTAGTGACGGCGGGGGCGGGGCCAGGGGCCGGGGCGGGGCGGGGGCAGGACCGGTGGCAGGACCGGTGGCGGGACCGGTGGCGGGACCGGTGGCGGGACCGGTGGCGGGACCGGTGGCGGGACGGGGGGCGGGACGGGGGGCGGGACGGGGGGCGGGACGGGGGGCGGGACGGGGGGCGGGACGGGGGGCGGGACGGGGGCGGGACGGGGGGCCGGACGGGGTGCGGGACGGGGGGCGGGACGGGGGGCGGGACGGGGGGCGGGACGGGGGGCGGGACCGAGGGCGGGACGGCGGCGAGGCGATGCTAGGCGGGGCGGGGCGGGGCGGGGGCGTGGCGGAGGCGAGACGGGGGGCCCGGAGCGGGGCGTGCATAGTGGGACAGGGCGGGGGGCGAGGCGGGGCGGGTTGGGGCGGGGCAGTGCAGTGCAGGGAGGGGCGTCGCGGCTAATGAGCTCGTGTTAACTGCTCCCCGGAGTCCTCAACGCGACCGGCTGTGACGCCCTAGCAGCTCCTCCCGCGCCGGCCCCAGCCCCGGCCCCAGCCCCGGCCCCAGCCTCGGCCCCAGCCTCAGCCTCAGCCCCGGCCTCCGCCTCCTGCCTGGATGGCGACGCACGGCCGCCCCCGCCGCCTGATTACGGAAAGGCGATTGCACGCACTTGGAATATCACGAGGCCAGGCGATGGGCACAGTTATTGGGGGATTGTACGAAGAGTGCTCCTTTTGAATATTTTGGTTACTCGAACATGCGCTTGATATTTTCATTTATTTATTTTAAGCCACTTTGTAATAACCTGGTCGACAGTCATCCCTTGACTCAATATAGATTTAACATTTAAAGTTTTCATTGAAATTATGGTTACACAGATTTAGCATTCACATGAACTTGTCCAATTGAACTTTTTCTATGAGATACGTGTATCGTATCGTATATCGTCATGAAGCAAAAATCGTAAAAAGGAATGTTTGATAGATAGTTTTACAAAATTCAAAAGTTACTGTACTTTTCATTGAAGGAATTAAAGACGGTGAAAGTTAAAATGAAGGCACTATTGCGATAGTAAATCGCACCAATGCCTCTGACCTGGAGATCTTAGATTCGAGTCCCGACGGTGGCTGGGTTTTCGGCACTAGCTAGACAGCTAGAATTCAACAGATGTCTGCACAGAGAATTCTAGCGGCCGGCTGCTCTGATCGGTAGTTTTCCGTTGTTTCTCTGATCAACATCTGGCGAAGCCCGGAGCAGTACCCTAACAAAAGGGCTGTAGACCACGCGCGATTTTTCCTTTCCATTCCTTGTTCTATCTTCAACCCTTACTGACATACACAAACACACACTCACAAACACCATTCACAAACACACACTCACAAACACACACTCACAAACACACACTCACAAACACACACTCACAAACACACACTCTCAAACACACACTCTCAAACACACACTCTCAAACACACACTCTCAAACGCACACTCTCAAACGCACACTCTCAAACGCACACTCTCAAACGCACACTCTCAAACGCACACTCTCAAACGCACACTCTCAAACACACACTCTCAAACACACACTCTCAAACACACACTCTCAAACACACACTCTCAAACACACACTCTCAAACACACACTCTCAAACACACACTCTCAAACACACACTCTCAAACACACACTCTCAAACACACACTCTCAAACACACACTCTCAAACACACACTCTCAAACACACACTCTCAAACACACACTCTCAAACACACACTCTCAAACACACACTCTCAAACACACACTCTCAAACACACACTCTCAAACACACACTCTCAAACACACACTCTCAAACACACACTCTCAAACACACACTCTCAAACACACACTCTCAAACACACACTCTCAAACACACACTCTCAAACACACACTCTCAAACACACACTCTCAAACACACACTCTCAAACACACACTCTCAAACACACACTCTCAAACACACACTCTCAAACACACACTCTCAAACACACACTCTCAAACACACACTCTCAAACACACACTCTCAAACACACACTCTCAAACACACACTCTCAAACACACACTCTCAAACACACACTCTCAAACACACACTCTCAAACACACACTCTCAAACACACACTCTCAAACACACACTCTCAAACACACACTCTCAAACACACACTCTCAAACACACACTCTCAAACACACACTCTCAAACACACACTCTCAAACACACACTCTCAAACACACACTCTCAAACACACACTCTCAAACACACACTCTCAAACACACACTCTCAAACACACACTCTCAAACACACACTCTCAAACACACACTCTCAAACACACACTCTCAAACACACACTCTCAAACACACACTCTCAAACACACACTCTCAAACACACACTCTCAAACACACACTCTCAAACACACACTCTCAAACACACACTCTCAAACACACACTCTCAAACACACACTCTCAAACACACACTCTCAAACACACACTCTCAAACACACACTCTCAAACACACACTCTCAAACACACACATGCAGGACCATGGAGACCATTCGGGAGCTTAGAGCTTGTCCCAACTGGGGACGATGGGGGGAGATTCCTAGTTGGAATAAACTCCGCTAGCCGACTGCCAGGTTGGCACCGAATCTCACCATCTAGCGGGGGAAGTTAACCTGCTCACGAGGAAAAATAAGCATTGTACGGCATTTACGGGACTAATGACTTCAACAGTTGACGAGCTCGGAATCACTAATAAATCAATTAATAAACCACACATTTATGTACAACAGTAAACGTATTTAGTTTTCGTTTGTATTGGTTTAAGATTGTGAAGATAATTAACTTGTATATAATAAGTAATAATTATTACCAAGCACTTAGAATCAAAAACATATATCCTCAATTCTATTTCTTACAGAGATTAATCGTACTTAAGAAAATTACTTCCAATTTTCATTGGAGATTTTTTGTGTAAACAATTTACTAGTAATTCGCATTATCAAACAATTTACGGCTGTTAAATAACTTTTCAGTTTAGGAAAAGTGCCAACTTTGATCACTCGAAACACCAACCACAAGTAGATTAATAAAACAGGAGATTGTCGTTGCAACACCTTGCGGAATATAGTGCAGCTTTCGTAATTTGTTTAAAAATATAGTATAATCTGGACCAATAGTTATTAAAGAAAAGTAGTTTGGCGCTTATGTGATAACATTTAATAGAATACAGATTTAGTAATTTATTATTTAAAGAATCAAGAATGTCAGTTGGACGAATCATCGGCGAAAGTGGTTGTGTCTGACATCATGTTTTCAGCGCTAGCGTTTTCATTAATAGCTTCTCTCGTAATGCGACGTTAAGAAGGATCTCATTCAATATATTCTCATATTATAATAAGAATATGTGTAATGTCAGATAACGCGCTCCCGGTGTAATGGGAAATACATTATGTAATACGGCGGTGTTTATCGCTCCCACTGCCTCAGAGAATCGCCCCTCCGATCCGTCTGCCGTCTTGTCTCGGGGCGCCCCAGGTGCCTCCTTCCCCGTGGCTTACGGTGGCTCTGGGGCTTCTGTGGGGCGCTGGCGACCATACGGTGACTGCTGCCGCGCGCCGTCATTTGATTGCATCGGGGGAGGAAGGATTACACTAGTCATTCAGTAACTGAGCGGGAAGTTTGGGATTTCTTTTCATTACAAGATCACCAAACGCTACGATTAACATTGGGTCTTTTCATTGCGCTCGACAGGACCAAGACTCCTTCTTTCGAACGTTTTATACATGTTTGGTAAGACATGTTTGGTAACTTTTAGTACATGGAATATTTTAGTGTCTCTCGAAACATCTGGAATTTATTTTTGGCGATTTCAAAAAGAGGTGATGATGTTGTTTGGAAACTTATCATTGCCCTTTTAATGGATATTTCTGTTTATATTATTAGCTACACGATTTATGAAGTTAAAATCTACATTTAAAAAAAATTTTATTATGGAATTCCTATTTTTCAATTTTTTTAAAACTTTTCAAAGTAATGATTTCACATTCTTGCGCTTAAGAAGAGAGAAGTATGTAATGCTGCGCGAAAAAATGGTGAATTATCGGTAGAAAACTTACTACACTGATGACCCAGATGCTGAATTTAGAAAAAAAAAACTTTGACTCATGGTGTCGCCAAAATCCCTGATTTGTCGATTCTATATACCGAAAAATCGATTGACGGCAAAACGTCTGTAGGTCCGTCTATCGATGAACAACGCTAGCGGCTAAACCGTTTAACTGATTTTCTCCAAAACTGATATTCCCCAATCGATCTGGCCGATATCGCGGTTCCTAGAATTTTAAAACTTGTATTTTAATTTTGGGGAGCACTTTACAGGAAGCCCGTCGCCGATTTTCAAAATTAAAAAAATAGCTCCATCGAATTTGATTAAATTATATTGTTGGATATTCTGAAGGACATTTAAGAGAATGGCGCATGTCTCGTGTTAATTGAAGTGATTTTTCAAAAACTGAAAACATTCAAAACTGTTTTTCGGCGTCTTCCTACAACTACAATATTAAAGATAAACATTTTTATCTTAATAATATGTTCCATAAAGATAGATTTAAATAAAGTCATCTAAAATTTGAGTATTTTTCGAGTAATGATGCCTGCAATATAGGCAATTTTTAATTTTTGTTTACAATCTGTCCCCCCAAAACGGCTCCATCGTTTTTGATGAACGTTTTGTTGATGGATAGTTTGAAGGACATTTAAGAAAATGGTGCAGTGTTGGTTGAAAACCCTGATTTTTTGACAATTGAAAATATTCAACATTTTTTCGGGGTCTTCCTACAATTACAATTATGATGATACAATTTTTTCTTAATCAAATATGTTTATCTATAACATATCAAAAACAGATTTTTAAATAAGACGATGTTGAATTTTTCGAAACTATGAGTATTTTTGGCGTAATTGGGGATCAAAAGTTAGTCGCCCGTTAGAAATGTTTGAACAATTTTTGAATTAGTAATACAGTAAATTTCTCCACATATTTACGGTGACATCGATTCATGGCAGGTACTGGTGCAGGCTGCTCATTTCTACCCTCTCGCATATCGAGTTTGCTTTCATAATCAAACAATGATATATCTAAAAGTACTTTCTCATGTAGGAAATTTATCTTAAATGTTGGAGAAAACCACCCCGAGTCCCCTGTCAAAACATAATTAAACTTCTGGAAGAAATTTTATGAAGCCTTACGTATTTTGTTGGAGGGAGAAAGAGGACACCTTCTCTGCCTGATCATTCTTCGACGAGAGAAGACCTTAGCGGTTAATCAGAAGTGGCAGAAAATAAACGTGAGTGATTTGGCAGGCTGACTCCCCTTGAGTCGAGGCTTGACTGAAACCAGACTCCTGCGCGTTTTTCTCCCATCCCCGTCACCCCCCCTTTTCTCCCTTCGACGATCTCCCTGCCTGCCACGAGAGCGGGGCGGAATCGATTTCATCAAGGCGAATGCGACCGTGTCACCCGCCCCTCCCCTCCCCTCTCCTCTCCTCTCCTCCTCCCCCGCCCGCTCGTCTCTTCCCGCGCTTCCCCTCCCGCTCGCCTCTTCTCGCCCCACCCCGCCCCGCCCCGTCCCGCTCCGCCCCGCTCCGCCCCGCTCCGCCCCGCTCCGCCCCGCTCCGCCCCGCTCCGCCCCGCTCCGCCCCGCTCCGCCCCGCTCGGCCCCGCTTGGCCCCGCTCCGCCCCGCTCCGCCCCGCTCCGCCCCGCTCCGCCCCGCTCCGCCCCGCTCCGCCCCGCTCCGCCCCGCTCCGCCCCGCTCCGCCCCGCTCCGCCCCGCTCCGCCCCGCTCCGCGCCGCTCCGTCCCTCCTGCCCGTCAGTGTCGGCCCCTTCCCGTCCCGCTCGCTCTCCCTGCCCCTCCCCGCCACTCGGCGTCGGCCCCTCCGCGCCCCGCGCGCAACAAGAAATCCAACCGATAGACTCGACGTCACTTCGTTAATGAGTTCCGGAACATTCGGCGCGAATCAGTCCCCGTCGAAGGGGGCGCGCTGCGGTTTTTATATTTGCCAGCTGGAGATATCAACGTTTTTCCGTCGTGGAGAGATGCTGGCGGGATTTGCGGGACAAACAAAATATATTTTTTGCTTTTCCGAATGCTTCTCGTGTTCCAATTCTCAGCTGCTTACCGTTTATGTGTTGATCATTTTACATGTTAAATACTCAACAATATGTCTCTCTCTCTCTCTCTCTCTCTCTCTATATATATATATATATATATATATATATATATATATATATATATATATATATATATATATATAATCTGTTCGAAATTCCGAAGGGAATACGACACTAAAATTCTCTAATTGAATTTCAATAAAATGCTCTAATTGAATTTCATAACAGAGAACGAGATCAACAAAATGGCAGAAGTCCGAGCATGCGGCGAGTGGGGGAAAGAGGCAAATTAAGAGAATAACGAAGATAAAGAGATAAGTTAGTTAAAGATATAGAAATGTATAGAAGATTAGATATAGAAAAATAAATTCTTACCTGAAGTTGAAGAATGATATAGGATGTTCGCAAATTTCGAAAACACGTTTTGGAATTTTTGTATTACTTAACCATTCTTACTACACCCTTTACATCCAGTTAATTGAGAGGAATGATGTGATTAATGATGGAACAGCGTTTTCAGAATTGATCTATAAAAGTGTGTTAATTTGCGTCCAAATCCTTATCAAGAGGTGAAGTTTGCACTAAAAACGTCACGTGTAGGTTGCATCTCTTTATTTTGCTAAGTCATTAGCATAGAGGAGTCAGGAGTCGTGTCCGTAGAACCATTTACATGAAAGCATATTCTAGTTGTTCCTAACATAATGACCTCTTTATTTTCAAAATTAATTAGCTGCTAATCTGAATCGTTATTTTGAACGTCTGTTGTGTTGAACGTCCGTTGTGCTAAAAGTCTTGTTTTTGAATTGTGTTTCTTTAAAAGTTGTAGGAACATTTTTTAAATTAATTATTATAATTAATATTGTGTACAAAACACTTCATTTGTTTTCGTGTTAGTGATAGAATTAGAGCTGTTCTAATTCTTACACATCCTAGTTTTGTAAATCTGTTTTGAGAACAAATAAGGAAAAGCAATAATTTAACTTCTTAGAAATGTTTCGAATGGTACATGCAAATAAACCAAACTATCTTCTAAAACGAACTGTGTATAGGTGGGATTTGCTTATTATTCGTACAATTCGTTTTTGTAATATAAAATACTTGGAGCTATGAGATTTATTTCTCCAGAAAATTATGCCATATATCAAACGGGAATGAACATTCGCGAAATGTACACAACGAGCAGTATGGAGGCTGACTGAATTGGAAAGAATTCTTTATTCTGTAATTCTGTATTTTGTATTATCTGGTATACTTTTGGTGCCGGCGTATCCCGTAGGTTCATCGCGACCACCTACAAACTAATTTGGAGAAATCTCTTTTTTCCAAATCCAATAAGCCTTATTTATCGAATCTTAATTTCTGATATTTTTAGTTCTCATGACTCACAAGAGATGCTGAATCCGCGACCTTTAGAACCGAGAACGTTCCAGTGTTACCTTTTTTAACGATCTCGGCTGTCCAAGTCAGTCAGGTTGTTTGCATGATAACGTATTAAAATGTGTTTATTAAATGTCAGGCCGCAATTTTGAATTTGATTTTACTCGTGTTTTGTTTTAAAATGAACTTGGAATACATCCCGAGAATATATACAAATGAGAAAATATTCAACTACGCGCTTGATTCATTTTTGATTTGAATTTTAATGTAACGTGAATTACCAATTGAAAAGTATTAATCACGTTAAGGATTCGCGTGAATATTCATGACGATTACCCATCTGCATAAGCGCATTAGGCTGCAGTGGACCTGAAATTTATGTGCTCTGGGTTTGTTTGAACTCGCATTCCATTGAGGGTGTGTCTTTGACCCTCTACACTTTTGTACTCTGTAGATTTACTGAAATGTGTGCGAATTACTCATAAAGATGTTGAATTCTTAGATAATATGGAGAGTTTTACCAGCCATTATATAATACACCAACGCTTTAAAATGTAAAACAAAATGTATTCATGGAAAAATACAATTAGAAAAAAGAACTGATTGTATAGACTACATTCCATGCACTTAATTTTAATTTCAATTTTCATTTGCGAATCGTTTATAAATGACATTCCCTACAAAAAATATTCAGGATTTGTGGAAATGTTTGCAAAAACGTTCTCAAATGCACATCTTCAATTTTCGTGTAGGCCGCTTGAATAAAACATCATGTATATGCACGCAGGGTAATACAAAATTTACTCCAGTGACAGATACTACTATTTGTATCAAAATTATTTATTTTATATGCAATAATCGCAATTGAGAAAAAAATAACCTAGCTAGGTTTCTTTTCCTAATATTATCGTTCTTCTGATTCCATCAAATTTTTTGTTCTCTTCACTTCCACGTTTACGTAGACGACTTTCCGTCCTATTGAATTTCTTTACTCATCTCCCACTCTCCTTTCTGGAGACCTCTCTCGTGTGTGTAATCCTCGATGGGACTGTAAGATTTCCACTACTCACGTGATTATCACCCCTCTGTGCTCTTCCTCTTTATTTTTATTCTTTTGCCCCTTCTCATATTGCTGTTATTACTGTCATGTGCAGTAGTATCATCTTAGCAGCTGCATTCCACTTTGTATTCACACCATGCACACAATGTCCCCTCTGACCTTCCCACGCTTGATTCCGCACTTTAGCCACTCTCACAAATTCTTCCGTGCTTCTTAGCGCCCCAACCCTACTTTTCTTCTTCTTCTCCTCCTCCTCCTTCTTCTTCTTCTCCTTCTTCTTCTCCTTCTTCTTCTTCTTCTTCTTCTTCTTCTCCTCCTTCTTCTTCTTCTTCTTCTTCTCCTCCTTCTTCTTCCTCCTCTTCTTCTTACTGGGGGAGGTGGCTCAGAGTATCAACTGATGTCACTGCAGTGCATCTGACCGGGAGATACTAGGTTCAAGTTCCGATGTTGGCAGGATTTGAGACACTAGCTAGACAGCTAGGTCGAGTTCAGTCTTTGTCTAGAGGATAATTCTAGCGGCCGGTTCATCTGATAGGTGGCTTTTCAGTGGTTTCTCCTATTAAACTGGCGAATGCCATAGTAGTACCACAAACGGGCTATGGACAGCGCGCGATCTTTCCTTCCTCTTCCTTATCCTAACCTCATCCCTTAACATACACTTTCACTAACATGCACTATACTACCACACATGCCGGTAACTGGTCGGGAATTTCGAGCTCGTCCCGACTGCGGCGGTGCCCCGCTGGTGGGAGATACCTGGTTGGGGAAACCCCACAAGCCGACAGCAGGTCGGCGCCGGATGTCACCTCCCACCAGGGCAAGATCAAAGGGACTGTTCTCTTTTCTCCCGTCAGAGGTCTCGTTTCTCCTGGTGACATAGAGTTAGTGTCAATAAGGAAGTCATTGTGCGTGCGAAGAAGAGAACGGTCATGCAAAAGGGGGTTACATAATTGAAAATGAAGCGCGGGGAGTTAGTAGATAACTAACAGCGTATTGCTTTGCCCCTAACAATCGTTCAAGAAAATTCTCAAATTTATATCGCAGGACCCCGTATCGCGGGGAGAGGTGAAAAGAGGAGCGAATTGTACAGATGGTGGACAGAACCTTGAGGCGAAAGGGCATACGAGTGACCTGGACAATAATTTGGTGCGAGCTTCATTTACCGCGGACCAAGGACCAGTTCCCAAAGAGGGGAACTGCATTGTAGATGCAAGCAATGAGGAGGTATTTTATTTGTTATACTGTCGAAACTTTTGTAACAAAATTACTTTCAAAGAAAAACTTACATATTGAATCAATAATCACTTACTCAAGCACTGTTAGTTTGCTTTGTTAAATTGCTTTCCAGGTAAGACAGTAAAAAATCGAAAGTGAATAAAACTTTTAATTTTTTTTAACAAAAAATATATCACATCATAAACACGAAGATACAACCATAAATAAATAAATACATACATAAATAAATAACTACATTAATAAATACATAAATAAGTAATTACCGAAATAAATCATAAAGTTGTACACGTTGCCTTCCGAGTGGCACTGGCAAACAAACATTCATCCCTCCCGCTCCGCAGCTCCCAACTTGCTAGGCTTTGCCGCCTCCACCTGCGGTGGCGCCTCCGGAGGCAGCGGCGGCGGCGGCGGCGGAGGCGGAGGCGGCGGCGGGGCCCAGCCCAATTAGCGGCCCCGCGCTCCAGCGGATCGATTAACGAGATCAGATGCGATTCCGCGCCGCTGCATTTTGTTGTAAATCAATTACAGACGTGACGCGCGCAATTGATACACTGCGCGGGGCGGGGAGATGGGAGGGCGGGGAGATGGGAGGGCGGGGAGATGGGAGGGCGGGGAGATGGGAGGGCGGGGAGATGGGAGGGCGGGGAGATGGGAGGGCGGGGAGATGGGAGGGGCGGGAAGATGGGAGGGCAGGGAGATGGGAGGGCGGGGAGATGGGAGGGCGGGGAGATGGGAGGGCGGGGAGATGGGAGGGCGGGGAGATGGGAGGGCGGGGAGATGGGAGGGCGGGGAGATGGCAGGGGCGGGGCCCGTGCGTTGCGGAAGGAGGCGGGGTGGGGTCGCCCTTTGTTCTCTGACTTCGAGAGTCCCCTGCCCGGTGGATTAGCAGGTTGCTGACGGATGTTGTTTGGAAACGTCAAATTTAATTCACTTCTAATGCCGTGAAAGCTACCATGAACTGCTAAGAGCATAAGTTTTAAAATTATAATTACCGTCCCCGAGTTGCACAATGGGTTGTCAGGTGCGCAGGTGTTACGCTCTGCGAGCTAAACGGTTTCGATAGGCGTGAAGAAACGGTATTTAGACTGTGAGTTTGCAAGTGAAAGTAAGGATAAACTACCCTCATTATTATTACTTAAATATAGTGTCGGGGAAGTTTCTAATTCAGCTCACCAGATGGCAGGAGTAAGACAAGCAATAACAATCCATAGTGGCAGGAAAATAGGTATCCTACTGCCATTAACGAAAAGATGAAAATTGTTAGATTTATTTGTTTTTGATATATCCAGTCATTTATCTTATTCATCAGGACAATAAAACATAAAGTTCCTTTTGATATTGAATATACTTAGCTGAACACATGAAAGACGTACGGTATATAAATGGAGATAATAGAATGGGAATTAAATATACCTGGTACTTTGCTGTCCACCTCATAAAGATATCCATTTTCAAAGAGACAACATGATACTTCTCTTAGTCATTATTGTTACTAATGTAAAATAAGAAACTTCATAATGAAACTTGTAGGAAGTAATTAACACTGAATGGTATACGTAGAACAATTTGGTATACCTAGAACGCCAGCGAGCCTCCATTCTAACTACTTATGTCCAGAGCAATCCACCCAATTTGGAGCATTTAATCGCAACTAAAGGGTATATAAACATTTTCTGGACTCTTTCCACTAATTGAAATTATTATGCAATAATGATCTAGACCAATTCCGTCCGTCCGTCCGTCCGCCATTGGTGGTCAGACCCTTTTCTGCCCGCCAATCGAGTCAAATAAGGCTGTCATTCGCGTCGTCTCGATCTCCTGGTGGGGAAATGAGAATTAATAAAACACCTTTCATGAATTCACGAATTCACCTTTTGGTAATGCATAAAAAAATGTTAGAAAATTCTCTACAAACGTGTTTTTTTGTTGCGATTTTTAAGCTACTAACACGTGTTTCGGTGACTTAGGGTATCTATAGTCCAATTCTTAGCCGATTCCCATTTGGGAATTCTGGAATAATTCTTTAAATTGCACGTGTTTTTAAGATTTAAATGCACCTACGAGGTTATTGGTAATTAGTATACCCTCTTTTTGGCATTTAAATAAATTGTTTCAATGCATACAATCAATACATCAGATTGACGATCATTCAACCTAACTTGTTAATGAAATAAAACTGTAAAAAAGTATGTTAATCGATTCTTTTTCATATAACTTTCAATCAACAAGCTGCGCATCTGTGTAAATTTATTTAAAATTTATTTTTATTTCGAACTATCAAAACAAATGAAATGTTATACCATCAAACTTCCCCACGGCGACCCACGATAGTATTACTAGCACAACTTTTCGTGAACGATTGATTGAAGAAATGCGGGTAGAGTGGGGATATTGGTTACGTAATCAGCCACTAGATTTTATGATGCAATTCCAATCTCTGAAGAATCAGTCATGCCTTCACAACTTTCTCAATAATTTGCGTTCTACCCTTCTAAGGAGTGCGAGGTATATCCTGTGATGGACTTCACCAGTTTCGAACATTTCTTTATAGTTGTTGGAGAAACTCACGGACAGAATTTCTCGCCTTCAACAGAAAATACTTCGCGCTAGTGAAGCTGTGTTTGGAATGTTGGCATCAGCGCTCGCTGCGAACTTTTGCATTCAACTATACAATGTGCCAGTGAAGGTAAGCAAGGTCATCGTTCAAGATAAGTTGCGCGTGTAATAATTAATATTCTTGTAAAATAAATAAGAAACTATGGAGAACAAAATGTACACAAGTGTTATGAAGGTTTTCACCGTAAAGGCTGCACATAGCACATTTCTTATCCTTGCTTTTAGCTTTTTCCCTACGTACTTGAAACTGTCATAATTTATTTTCTGGTTATTCGTTGTGTATTTTTGTTGCGTATGAGTTGTGTAATTTTCCAATTTTATGCGTAAGAAAATTCCAATTTCTCCGCTCTTTTGACATTTGTTCTCTGTAAACATTTCTCGGGTGACTTCAATGACTCAGCAGTTTATTATTTACGAACTCAATAGGCTTGAATATCGATTACTTTGGCTATTCATTACATTTTACGTTATGTATTCGAATCATCAAGGACATGTAAACTAATGTTTTGTAATAAACATTTGTTTCTGAAAGATTTTCGTAGAAAATATGTAGATACATTTCATTGCGTACATGTAGATACATTTCATTTTGTTGAGTATCTGAACATTTTATTATCGTGTGAGTGTCATGCCTACAGGTCGTATTTTTTTAAGACAAGCAATTTTTCGAATCATCAACAAGGATGCTTAGAAATTAACTGAAAATTTCTTGGCGCATATACTTCTGAAATGTAATATAAAGCAATTAATTGGAATAGAAAAGTTACTTATTGTGGAGCATCAGAACATATGTATCTGACTTATGCAAACAGAAGCTGCGAGACATTATTTGTGGAAAGCTTACCATTCGTCTGTATTTTATCGCAAGATAGCTACATTCAATGACAATGCCTTGTTTCACTGTTGTGGTAAAAAAAATCAGCACTTCAGATATGTGTAACCATGCAAGGAATATCTTTCATTTAAAAGCATGTGCGATTTCTCGTAAGTCGATAATATTATTCAAACTACGATGACCTAGAGAAGTATGACTGAGCAGTTCAGCAGGCCGTCCAGTTGACGAATTTTAGGCGTTTAAGGTAGGCAATAAAACGACTTAGTTTCGATGAAAATTTTCGGAAATTTCTTATAATATATACTTCATAAATACATTAAACGCCACAATATCCCAGAGCCTTACAGCTTATTTTTCCAAAAAAAAAAAACATACTTGAAACGGACGTTGCCATCAAAACGACAACGGGAAGCGTTGCGGAAAGCTAGTGTTTATTTACTCTGAAAAGTGCTGGAAAGTTTGATTTATTTTCTTCTTACAAACATTACAAAATGAGAAACAATAACCAAGATGGATAGTTGTGAGCGTAAATACACCTTTCGGCTCGAGAAAACGAGTGATTGGAAGGTCGCCCTGTCGATCTTGGCAAGATGGCCGACAATTTATTTTGTGTGTTTAAGGAAGTTTGTGCCTCGTGCCCGAATAGAATTCTCCTACTCTCATCAGTGATTTATGCGGCTTCGTTGATCACGTCCAGGCGAATACCAGAGAAGCTCCCTAGAATATGGACGACGGATCGCGCGCGATCTTTCCTTTCCTTAGATCACAGTTGTCGTCCTCGTATGATTTATCCCAATTGCTTCAGATAATCCCTGTTGACACATTGCCGGCCAAATTACTTCGAATTTGGCGCCTTGGCTTCTGTAACAGGGCGTTTGATGTTGTTTGAAGGCTTTCAAAGGAAAAGACCATGCATTTTAAACTTGGCGCCTTCGAGATAGTCTTAATTTTCTCCAAAAAACCGCGAGAATTTCTTCTCTGGGGTTCCAAACATTCATTTCTTCGTGCAAGTTCCTTGAATTCGATTTTAACTTGTTCTATTAGTGCGGAGCGTCACCGAAAGATCGCACCAGCTCCTGGGAAGGATCTTCGCAGCACGGCCGCGTGTACTTGGCAGGGGCAAATACTGGGAATTCTATCGCAGACGGCTTATCGCCTTGTCACGACAAGGAGTGCGGAAAAAAGCGTTTCTCACGTTTTCAGAATTCGACCCAGAGTGTGCCAGGCACTGCATGTAATTTAAACACGCAGCTAAACGCCACGAAATTCGTAAGGAAAGCGCAGTTTTAGTTTGGGCAAAGGTAGCTGTGACAACTTCAATACTCTTTGTTTCTTTCGCCAAGTAACAATACTTTTAAATTGTGTGTCATTTATTTTCCAGAACATTCTTGTCTGACGAAAGAACTACTGCGATGGAAGAGGCGATGTTCCATTGTCATTTTCATTTTTCATCAACAATGCTCTGCTCTCCCAGCCTCATTCAGCTATTTTCGCAGCGTCAACAATGGTGCTCGAAAACCGGGAACAATAAGTTGTGGTGGTGTACTTGAAAAAGTCTTATCTTTGTGATTTTGTGTTTTTCCTTAAGTAGTGATTAAGTATATAATTGTGAAGTTATAAGTGGCACGTTCAGTTGTGTGCATAGTTTAATAGTGGTTCTTTCAAATATCTAACGTTGTTTTGTCTAGAGAAACCACAAATCAGTGATTTTTGCATAGCTTAAGCACTTCATAAACTGTAAGTCCAAAATGCCTGTTAAAAGACGTCAGATTTTTTCTAAATGGCTGTATTTAGATTCAGCATTGGCAAGAATCGAAGAGAATTTCAATTCTCTCTCAGATATAAGCAGACCAAATTTAGAATGTTTCTTGGACAGGGGTGAGGAATTATGGAAGGATATTAGATTTACAGTGGACGAAGCTATTAAGCAAGAATTTTTAGATGATTTAACCCCCTCATTTGAGAACTTGGAAAGCAGATACATGCAATTTAAAAGCCAATGTCGTTCTGAATTGGCCAAATTATCAGAAAAAACACATGTCGTTAAGCCTAGTCCTATGGGATGCTTACCACATGTGAAACTGCCTACTTTCTCAGGCATGTACGATCAGTTCATGCAATTCCATGATATCTTCTTAACGACAGTGGTGGAAAATCATTCACTGAGCCCTATTGAAAAATATATGCATCTGCTTTCACATTTAAAAGGGGAACCGTTTATGCTTGTCAGTGCATTGAATGTGTCAGGTGATAACTTTCATACTGCTTGGGAATTATTAGTCGATAGATACTCAAACAAAACCAAAATAATAGACACCCATGTCAAAGCTTTGCTCAATTTGCCCCAAACAAAAAGTGATTCTTCTTCTCTCAAACAGTTCATTTCTCAAATTTCCACAAATTGGTGTGGACTTAAATCGATATCACTTGACGTGGATTTAAGTGAAATAATATTGCAGCATTTAATACTCTCAAAGCTAGATTTCAAAACTAGAGAATCGTGGTATCTTAGCAAAGGCACGGCACAAAGAATGCCAGGATTACAGGAATTATTAGATTTCTTAAACCATAGGGCAAATGCATTGGAATTTAATGAAGGCATTTCTCAAAAATCACAACCAAATTCTGTTGCAGCTGGAAAACCTCATCAAACAGCACCTAAACTCAGGGCGTTTGCTATAAATGTATGTGATTCCAGTCAATGCATTTTGTGTCCAGAGAAACATCCCTTGTTTAAGTGCGTGCAATTTCAACAGTTAACGGTGCAAGAAAGATTACAGGTGTGTCGTAAAAATTCATTGTGCATGAATTGTTTGTCCAAAGCTGTCAAAGACCACCCTTGTAGCAAAAGAACATGCCGGGTATGTACTCTAAAGCATCATTCTCTTTTGCATGATCCGAATTATAAGAAACAGGTAGTGAATTTCAACATAACCTCAAAATCAGATGTAGGAACTCTTGTTAAAGTACAATCTCAATCTTCCCCAGATGAAGGAGAATGCTCTATGGTTAGAACTGAACCACAAGAGGCTGAAAAAGTTTTCTCTCATATGGTCTTTACTGAAGCAAAGAAATTTCGGGGTTTGTTGCCAACTGCTATAATTTTGGTCACTGACAAAAGGGGTAACGATATACCAGTCAGAGCATTGCTAGACTCGGGTAGTGAAGTTTGTTTTATAACGGAAGGCCTTGTCCAACTACTAAATATTCCAAGAACAAAATGTCACTATTTGATACATGCAGTTAATTATCTAAAATCGGTATCAAATGGGGAAGTGAATGTAACCATCAAATCTCGGTTTAATGATTGGAAAACCGGGGTGCAATGTTTAATAGTTCCATCTATTTCATCAAAATTGCCTCAAACATCCCTTGATTTGTCAAAATTAAAAATTCCAGCACATCTCAAACTAGCAGATGACACGTTTCATTTGTCGAACAAGGTTGACATGTTATTAAACTCCCCAGTGTTCTTTGAAGTTTTCAAAGAAAAAGTATCACGACCGAATGACATCCCTGTCATTTTGGATACCCTGTTAGGTTCGGTCATAGCAGGATGTCCTAACATATAATAAGTAACTACATTTCTACATTCTACATTTCTGTGTATAGAATCCTAATTGTATCCAGTGTAATAATAATTCTGTCGCTTATGGTATTGAGTTTTAGCCACACGATGCTTGCAACAAAATTGCTATTGACAATGAAGCTTGATATATACAATTGACAAGCTTGACAATTAAGCTTGACAATATCGATTCTTGAGCCTTCGACATTTCAATGTAATGTAATTGCCACAACTAGATTTCTCAACGGAATGTGCTACCTGTGATCGATGAAGGTGGTAACACTATTTCATTACCACTTCTTAACGTTAATTGCTAATTCATTCATAATACTTTTCTTACTACCCCTTACGATAAGGAGGAGTCTTTATCTTATCAGAACCTATCAATAAGGTTCAATTATTAGCACAAGCTAATGCGTACCAATTCGACCAAGTCAGTCATTGGTATTTGCAGGGCACGTTATAAACCTTGGGTCGTGGTACGCGCCTGTCATACCACTAACGAGGGATCTCCACTTCCTCACAGAGGAAAACCTGGCCACAAGTCAATTTATAGCGGCTCAGAAAAGATTGGGTTTCACTAAGGGTACCCAAGAATCATTTATCGAAATAACGTGTGAGAGGTAACGTACAATTGATACCTCGTTCACATGCTTTCTTACTTCCTCTTATGCTAAGAAGGCATCTTATCATGCTAGAACTTTTCAAAAGTTCAATTCTCATCATAATCTAATGCAGATCATTTCTTACAAAGTCAGTCATTAGTTAATGCAGTGCACGTTGTAAACCTTGGGTCGTGGTATGCGCCTGTCATACCACTAACGAGGGATCTCCACTTAATCACAGTGGAAAACCTGGCCACAAGCAAATTTACAGCGGCTCTGAAAGGATTCGGTCCCACAGGACCTACGCTCCTTTATTATCCAATTATCAAAAAACAACACTTAAAACGCTCTCTCATTCAAAATTGTATTTCACTTTCTGAATTGCTGTGTAAACTTGCAGAGATCTATGAGATCCCTCAGGGGACAATATCGATTCTTAGATATATCCACGGGCCTTGGCGCTCCCGGGGACCTGAAACTACCCGAGCCACCCACGATTCTAGTTGTTTCTTGTTCTTTCTGTTGATTCTAGTTTTCTTGTTACTTCATGTGATTAAAACAGGATTAGCTAAAACACTGTTTGCAGTGCCAACTTGAAGCTCAACACTCACCCCCACAGGGCGTCTACGACTCTTCACTTTTCGGAATTAAAATGACACGCCCAATCATTTTAATAAAAATTAGGTCTATCGTTATCTGCTGGTAGGATTCTTTAAATATCCAGCCAAGAAAACGTCTGAATTGGGAAACCTTTGAAAATAACATGCTCTAGACGCTCTGGTCTGTGGACAAGAGTGGTGACGACAGAAGTTGCATTGTAATAAAACGCACAAATACAAAATTGCATCGATCACAGCACGAGGTAGAGAATTCATCCTTTCTCTTTGATTATTCATTCGTATTGTCGACGCACATCGCCCAGAAATTGAACCGTTTTTATTTTTTTATTTTTATGGTGCCTTGAAGCATCGACCAATGCATTTATTTTACCTATTCTTAATCTTAATCTTAATAATTCATTATCTTGTGCGTTTGGGGAGTTCACAGCGCCAAACGATATTTGTTTTGTTTTGAATTTCAGGCTCGTAAATCCACTCAGTGATACGAGCTACAATAATTATATCTTAACTCGTTGTTTTTTTTCGTTTTTGTTTTTACATTCTCTTATTTGTCTTTGAATTGGCACGGTCAATTTGGAACAGCACTCGGGAAGATGTTATTCGTGCCATTCGTTCGCAAGAAAACAGTGTTTTGTTTGGTTCATTCTTAGTCCTTTTGCTTTGTTTTATTGTTGTTGTTTTTCTCTAGCGAATTACCAAGGCACCGCCCGGTACCCCATTCGTTCATTACTTATTGCACTCGGTCTTGTGAATACCGACTTTGTACATCGCAGTTTCTCTAATCTCGCCTTTCGAAAACAAGCATTTCACAAAAACGCATTCGACGCCCTCGTCCAGACATTGCTTTCAAATTCCATTTCAGCCAACCGTGTGAATACTCATCGGAGTCAAGGCTAGAAAATATTAACACCCGGAAACTCGCGGCTTATTCAAGTACATTCGAAGCAGGATGGCATAATTCGCTGCTCGTCGAAAGTGACAGTCAGTTCTACAGCGTCCTGGTCCTACGACTCGTAACCGGGTACGATGCCTTTCGGGGGCGGGAATAATGTTGACACATTGCCGGCCAAATTACTTCGAATTTGGCGCCTTGGCTTCTGTAACAGGGCGTTTGATGTTGTTTGAAGGCTTTCAAAGGAAAAGACCATGCATTTTAAACTTGGCGCCTTCGAGATAGTCTTAATTTTCTCCAAAAAACCGCGAGAATTTCTTCTCTGGGGTTCCAAACATTCATTTCTTCGTGCAAATTCCTTGAATTCGATTTTAACTTGTTCTATTAGTGCGGAGCGTCACCGAAAGATCGCACCAGCTCCTGGGAAGGATCTTCGTAGCACGGCCGCGTGTACTTGGCAGGGGCAAATACTGGGAATTCTATCGCAGACGGCTTATCGCCTTGTCACGACAAGGAGTGCGGAAAAAAGCGTTTCGCACGTTTTCAGAATTCGACCCAGAGTGTGCCAGGCCCTGCATGTAATTTAAACACGCAGCTAAACGCCACGAAATTCGTAAGGAAAGCGCAGTTTTAGTTTGGGCAAAGGTAGCTGTGACAACTTCAATACTCTTTGTTTCTTTCGCCAAGTAACAATACTTTTAAATTGTGTGTCATTTATTTTCCAGAACATTCTTGTCTGACGAAAGAACTACTGCGATGGAAGAGGCGATGTTCCATTGTCATTTTCATTTTTCATCAACAATGCTCTGCTCTCCCAGCCTCATTCAGCTATTTTCGCAGCGTCAACAATCCCTGACAAATGTTAGAGATCCGGAAGGTAGCGACAAGCTGTCTCGTGATGGAAATATATCTCATGATGGGAAAAAGTTGGAAAATAAAATTTTAAAGATTCCTTTTCATCGACCATACAAAGTGCGTCTGTCCGGTTTTTTTCATATCAGTTATCGTCACCGCTTACTTACCACTTAACTTATATTCTTATTTATTTTATCTTGAATGTTTCTCTTTTCGTATTAAACATTTTCAATTGAATTTGTTTATGTAATGATTATTTGTATGACGGAATGCGTTAGTTTTGTCGCAATGTTACCTTAATACTGTGTTTATTTAACCAAGATGAGAAGGAAGAAAAGAGTAGGGGCGTGCTGACGAGGTTGTTGTTTTCTTTCATAAACACGCCCTTCTTTCGCCCGCAGGGAACCTAATACAAAATCCCCTTTATCGCTACGACCTGCGCGTGGCGTCTTCCGCAAGCCATTGTTGGCGGCCATGTCGTCGAGGGCGGCGAGGGGGTTGTGGTGGCCGCAAGGCGCTCTTCAGGGAGGGTCTATGCCAACGGGGTACAGTAGTCGGGGGCGAGTCAAAGCAGGGACAAAAACATTTATTTAACGAGATTCTTAATAATTATCTATTTATTATTAAAATATATGGTTACAATAGATGGATTTTTGCTTTCAAAACTAATTTCACGGTTTATCGTGAGTTTTGATTCCGTAGTATATTTAATGATTCCTGAGCGGTTTCGTCTCAATATAAATAGGCGGCATATAATATATAATATCAATATAAATAGGCTCAATATAAAACGGAAGTTTAACCTAGATCTCAAAGTAATGTCATTTATTATTTATTTATAAAAACACTCTGCACTCGGTAATTTTAAGCAATTGGAAGTGATGGTTTTAAGTAGAAATAATTTACAAAAATGTGATGTCTTTTAAGACAAATGAAACCCGGTTCAGGAAGCACTGTCTAAATATTTTAAGGCAAATTCATTGAATAAGAGAGATGCCGGAAATATAGGCACTGTAAATATCCCAAAGAGGGTAAGAGGGCACTTAAAACAAATAAAATTGTCTTAAATAAGAAAAAAATACTAAATAAAAGCAATTATTTTTTAAATTGAGTTTACTGTTAAACACATCAATATTGAACATACCTTTAAATTTTTGCAAATCAGAATTTTTGGGAAAAACTCACTTTTTTCTGTTACTTACCAATAATTCTTTTTCATTTGAAATTTTGAATCTGATGTTTTGCACCACCCACAATTTTCAATAATTTCACTAGGGGCTCTCCCCTTTTCTCCCAGTCCAGTAAGGATATATGGTAAAAGCCCTAAATAGGTCGAAGCCAAAGTTAGATATTTTATTTCTAAAGAATCAAAAAGTTCCTTCGCTGACTGATGATGCTTGATCGAGTATGAACCACAGTGCACACTCACAGTATTTTTGGAAAACTGGAAGACTGAACTATTACTGAAATCCAGATTCCACGCCTTTAAGTAGGTTGAGGAGGTAGAGACAGATCTAGATTCTTGATGGACAATTCCAAAATATTTTCTTAATATTTGTATAAAATAAATTGATCTCCGGAAATCATCATCTCCCTTGTTCGGCCACTCTGTAAAACACATGAGCTGCGCAAGTTACATGAAGCGTAGACTAGTTTTACATTTGGTTGCGTAAGCTTCCGCGGCCGGAGTTTATGTTGGCTAGGGTATCCGGGACGAGCCGCGTCAATGTCATGGTGGCTAACGTTTCGGCCAGCGTATTGTGGCAAGTACGCTCTAAAGAAGGCCACAATACGCTGGCCGATACTTTAGCCACCATGACATTGACGCGGCTCGTCCCGGATAGCCTAGCCAACATGGTTGTACATTTACGAAGCTACTACTGACCTTTTCGTGTATGGTGCTGAATCAGTTAAAAAGATATCACATTGTCATGTTGACGTTTTTGGAGACTTATTAACTGCAATGAATTTGCGAATATCTGTGCAATAATAGAACTATCTTCACTATTTTAGTTTCTTCTCGATTTTGTCATATTATCGCATAATAGCACTAAAGTAATATTTCCGCTAAGTTAATTCACTTCGGGCAGATTCTTTGGTGTATTCTTCCAAAAAAGTCTTACTAATTAAATACACAAAAATACCTAAGGAATGACAAACAAGAATTTAGGCCAAAATAGTTATGTATCGTAAAATAGGAAAAATAAGGCAAATAAGAAAAATTAATTTGGAACCAAAAAGACGTAATTTATTGAGATTCATGTTAAAAATCTGGCTTATTTTTATAATTAAAATAATGTATTTTGCCTCATTTCCCGTCTCTATACATAATCTTAAACTTCGTGACTGGGAATGCTGGCCTCATACATCCACGTATTTAGTTATTTGTTAAGATGATAATTTTAATTTTGATTTATAAAGACGTTCCACATAAATGATTAAGATATTAGCATTAACCAGAATTGTCGAAAATATATGTAGATTTTCAAACGACCTCACTAAAAATAAAGAGTTATTAAGAACACTACTTTCAATTTTATCATTAAAATGTGAATGTTTGAACGTTTCGATTAAAGAAATATGACGCATGAATATACTGTAAATTCTAAACAAGAAGGAAAATTACCGGATGACTCGAAATTACTTTCGAACCTCTAAATGTTAATCCCTACATGACGTGGAAAATGTTCTGTTCTTTGCGGAATCTTAGGCGAATTTCTGCCGGCTAAGAAAATTGTCGCGGCCCGTTGTGACAAAACTTTCGATGTACAAGGCCGTAGGCCACCAGTTCATTGGGCAATCAGTAATTGCGTGTTACTCATTGTTTCATAATTCCATCGACGCTACATCTGTATCATCTGTAGCTTCTAAAATGACGCACGTTGTGCTGTTACAAAATTTAAGAATATTAGTTTGAACATTCTATTCTAGCGAAAGGCAGTGCTTGTTAACATTTTGTGAGGCAGCGTTTCTAGCTCTGACTCATTGTATTGCCAGTATTATCTTTCTTTCATAATTTCAAGGCGATGGCGATGTCCAAATTCGTTTTCGCAGAGATGGCACCACAATGGTAATCAGAAACCTCACTACACAAGGTTGCAAGGTATCGCCTTTCGTAATTACTTTGTTGATGTCTGGTATCTTTCTCAAGCTGGGGCGTTGAAGGCAAAAGTGGATTTTCTAATGTTTCCTTTCGAACATTTTCTTGGCCATTGCCCATGGACATGGTTCCTTTAAACATCGAAAAGCTTCATTACTTCTAATAATAGTTTTTTATTCAATCATTCGTATTATTTAGAAGTATGGCGTATCACTTTTGACTTAGTAAAAATTCATTCAGAGAAGTAAAAGAAATAAACAATGCTGTAGAGGAAATTTATAAATAATGCTCATTTCTGAAAAATACCCTATATTTTTGCAAATATTCTATTTACCTTATATACTCATGAGTGATGAACAGTGTTCTTGTTCATAATTAAAGTAGTCAAGGTATACGTATGCGAACTGATTTATGTATTATTTACTTACTTTTTATTAATTATTATTAATGTATTTTTTTTTCGTTAATCGGCCGACTAGGACCATGCATGCAAGCATCCTGCATTTACCGTGGCTCAGTTTTTATTTATTATCGCGGTGGCAGGTGCTTGCAACAACTTTTTGGGGGGACCAGCATTTTAGCTGGATCCGATTTTTATCCCCCACGGTTGTTAGCCCTGGGGGTATGGAAGATGAAATAATGATACGATGATAATGGGGGTGAAAGGACAACACATACAGACATACACAAATACATCCATGCCCGAGGCGGGACTCGAACCCGCGATCTTCTGGTCCGAAACCACTCCGGCACTACTGCCTTAGCGATCTCGGCCATCTGATCGGCAATGTATTATATTATTATATTAAATAGTTTTATTATAATAATTAATTATTATATTAATTACTTACTTTTCATTTGCCTATTTTGTATACATTTTTAACCAACTTTAAGATATCTGGGAATTTATTTAAATTTGAATTGATTATAAAGGCAATATGATGAATGAACATTTTTGGCCCTTTGGCCCTGATTGGCGCCCACCGTGGAGCGGATGGGGCCGATCGGCGCGCGGGGCTAACCGGAGCGCGCGCCGACAAGACGTGAAATACGCGCGACGGCCCATTTGGCCGGTGAGCGGCGCGGGGGCGGTTTGCGGGCGGGGCCAGGCGGCGCGGGGGCGGGGTGCCGGTCGCCCCCCGCCCCCCTTCATTAATATGCAAATGGCGGAAAGCCGGCGGCGTCTTGGAAGGACCTCGCTGGCTGCCACGCCCCCGCCCCCGCCCTCCCGAAGGGCCGTCCCGAAGGGCGTGTTTCCTCCCGGGAACGCGTCCCTGGAGTGTCTGCGGATTAGCGGGCCGCGTAATGGAGTTCTCATTCTTCGAAATGACACAAAAATCTGACAAGGCCCTTTAACTCTCTCGGCTGTTCCTTTGTGAAGACGTCCCCTCCCCGCTGCCCGCTTTGTACACAGACCTCTGCTGCTGCGGAGGAGAAGAAGAAGAAGGAGACAGGCAATATTCTTCATGTTCTGTGTTATGCAAATGGGGCCCTCGCCGCTCGCAACGGCTGTACTACCACTGGCGGCGTTCGCTGCCTCCGGCGCCGCCGACCGCCCGGGCCTCGTCATGTAAATTGAAAATTCCTTAAATTAGATCTACCTACTCATCAAGACAAAGTGCGACTGGAGGAAAGGAGAAATAGTCTTCTTGGTCGCAAGCAAAACGGCCCCAGGCTGTGAGGTGTTTGCTTGATAAGACTCCGTTTCCAAATGCACACTGTGAGGTTGAGCATTTCCGTGAAGAAACAAATGTCTTATTTCTTGTATCCGTACTGAAGCATAATTCTCGGAAATGTATTTTTCTCGTACATTGCATATTATGTGTACGTATCACAGTGAAGGCATAAAAACCGAGAAATTGAGCCTTGAAAATATGGAAATGTTTTATTGATAAATAGAAACAAGTCAGTTGTATTTATATTCAGAACTAGTTTGTTCCTTAGATTGAAATTCAATTTACAGGATATATCTATGACAAAATTTGGTTATTTTTCTTTCACTGCCAATTCAAATGTAAATATTCATAAAAAATACAGCTCGAAGAAAATGCTACTGAAAATTCATTAATTATGTAGTTATTATATAGTTAATACTTCAACTTTAAACCATTACATGAGACCAGCAACTGATGAATAAACTTTCACTATACATATTTCCACAGTGAAGACTGCATGTGAGTCTAGAAATAATCGAATATTCTCACTTGTGGTAGATATTGGATGTATCCCAAATTTTGTACTCGGGAATAAACTATTCTGACGATGTTACTAGGCGGGTGTTAAGAAATGTACCGGTCACTGTCACCAAGAAAGGAAAAAGAATAGATTAAGATGAGGAAGAGTAGTGAATAACACTCTGATGCAATGCATATATATATATAAATATATGTATAAAATTCGCTTATGGGCCACTACTGACCACAACAACTCTCCGACGCACAGTTGTATTCTATCCTGGAGATATCAACGTGAGGAATTATGAGGATCAGCCTTTCGACTTCATCCCTTGGTTAAGGCATGGTTGTTAGCCTTAAATATCAATTAGAGGGATTATGATATCATTATTATTATTATTATTATTATTATTATTATTATTATTATTATTATTATTATTATTGTTATTTATTTATTATACTATTGGGTGATAATGAGGTATGAACGGACAAGGGCGATGAAGGAGGTGTTTGTAGATTTGGAACCATCCCAGCATTCGCCTTGTGACCACGAAAAACCTGATAAGGAAGGCCGGCGCTATGCACTAGGCCACTTCGCTCGATTAGAAACTTGCATGTATTTAGTTGTCTATATTCATCTCTTCTTATTTCAGGACAATCTTTTCAAAAGCAATATCGTAACCTCTGAGAAATCTATATATAAAAACGTTGTCTCTAAAATTGGCTTTCTCGAAGGTAAAGACGAGACAGGAGAAAGTCCTAAGAGTCGTTCTTAATGGTGACACCGTCGGAGAGAATTGTTTTGTACGTGCTAAGACAGGACCCGCCTTCCCGTAAATGTCTGCGGTTGGAATCACAGAAACGGACAATAGAACAGAACTCGCTCATTACTTTCTGCGCCCAATCTACGAAATGGCCGTGAAGATAAGCCCGCGAAAGAGCCGTGGCTGAGGAAAGAACAGGAGCTGCAAAGCCTCCGGTAAGACAATGAGATGTCGCAACAAAAACCTCTCCCGAAGAGAGTTGGCTGAATAGGGACAAGTAGTAATTACGAGAGTTGTTGGAATGTCTCTCTTTTTTTTCGGAAATGCGCATCCGGCGAAAATGATTTCTGGTACCTGCATAAAAATAGCTTTTGTTTGAATTGCAGAAAATCATGGATAATTCAAGTTAATTTCTTATTAATATTTTTTACCTCAGTATTCAATATTTGCAGTGTATTTAAAATGTGTACTGAATTTATAATGATTATTTATTAGGATAATTAAGCTTTCAGAATTACGTTTGCTAAGCTGGGAGCATACCACTTATCTCGATTCGAATGGTCCTAAATTCCACTCACTTGGACAAATATCCCCACTTGCGTTAAAGAATGTCGTATATAATATCTTTACACGCAGTTAGTAACATCTACAGTCTACAGCCCTAATTGTAACATATGAAAGATACTCTAGAAACGGGTTCTTCATACTCGAATATATATAGTATCCGTCATGTAATTGTAAATAATGTTTGGTTCTAGGCGACAAATTATTTTTAGTGTTACATGATTCAACGTTGGCGGAAATATAATAATAACAATAATAATATAATGTAATATAATGTTCTATAGAAGAAACAAATTTATTACTTACGTGCAGCAAACGTATACTATCTCAGTCATGACCTAAATGAAAATGATGAGATTATTAGGTTGAATATGATGATCAATTAACATTATTTAACGCTAGAAGAATGACACTTTTCAATATTTACGAAACAACCACAAATTAACGGTCCTAAAACCTAGAACGGAACTAAAACCTAAACATAGAATTTGTGCATGCCATATACTTAAGCACTTCAAATTACAGTATCATTACAATTAAAAAACGAATGTATGAAAAGTATTTGTAAAATGATGAATTAAATTGGCTGTTCTCAGGATAACGTTTTTATCTTTATTAATGCATGATTTTTGTACTTTTAACTAGTGATAAAATTCCTCAATGAAAGTTTATTCTAGAATTCTAATTTTATTATTAATAATTCTAATGTTATTATTCACTGCTGTCATTATTCTACACACACGAGGCCTTCAACACATAAGTGAATGAATGAGTAGAAAGTGGTGATAGAACAATAGTGAGGTTGAATAGATAATGTGTAATGAGAATGAGAGAGTATTCCGAGAAACCTTGGCGTTCACCTACTTTGACGACAATTAATTCCTCATTGTACCATCTAGATTTTAATTCATTACCAAGCTGTCGGAGCAAGATATAGCCATTAACGCCACCCTATACCCCACTGACATGGCATTATTCAAACGGCTGAAATTGAGACTTGAGGTTCTCGAATTTTCACCACAATATATGGAAGTTCACTCGCATTTGCGCAAGTAGACGAAGAGGGGTTGAATTTAAACTCGGCTACCTTTACAAGTGATTAACGCCCTCAGGTATTTTACCTGAATCAAAGCCAGGCCGGCTCTTGTCTTTCCATAATCCCAGCAATTTATTACGAAAAATGAAACTTTAATTTTTCAATTACCATAAAGTGCGTGGCTACGCCGAGAGTGTGTGGGGACGGGTGCCGGATGTGGGGTGAGGGATGGGGTGGGGGTCCTAATCCGAAAGCATCGCACGATCTGAGGTCGCAACTCGTTTGCGCAATTTCGCCTTTTTTGTGCTCAGCTCTTGGCAGGGCTTTTCTCTCAGGAATCCACTGGGTTCTCTTTCACCTGGCGACGGCCGTTAATTACGGTATGATGATTTTTAGTTTTATTACAGTTGTCACTTTTAGCCGAATGATCGATGACTCGTTGACTGTTGTTCAAGCTGCGTCTTTCGTTTTTCTACCCTCTTTTTACTCATTTTGGGTTTTTACTCTTTACTTTACTTTAGATGACTTGCCACTCTACATGGATCTCAATTACCTAATAATCCATCACTATTATGATCATTAGGTTTCGTATTTTGTTTACCTTTGGAGGATTAACAGGTAATGTTTTAACAAATTCATCAATTGATATTATTTTCCATGACACATGTTATATAGTAGCTCATTTCCATTATGTCTTATCAATAGGATCAGTATTTGCTATTATAGCAGGATTCATTCACCGATATCCTCTATTTACAGGATTAACATTAAATCCTAAATGACTAAAAATACAATTCAGAGTAATATTTATTGGAGTTAATTTACCATCCTTTCCACAATATTTTCTTAGGTTAGCAGGAATACCCCGACGATATTACGATTATCAAGATGCTTCGTTCATTTACCCCAATAGCCCTTCGTTCATTTACAAACCTTGTATTTTACCTCGGCGACAGCATTTACATACATGATTCATTTGTTATTATGTAATGGTAACTCAAGTTAGTTTTTCTTGTCTTTATTATCGTTATGAAATTCTATCACATCGAAACGCTTAACTGAGTTCCTGAGGCTGCAGAATTAATCTTCTCAGAGTACAGGCTTGTTCAAAACATGCATCCGAAATTGATCGCGATTCTTGAATCCATAAACTTTCTCCCGTTTATTTTAGAGAATGTTAAAACATTTAAATGCACCATTGTACAGTTATACAATATCAGAACTATGTGCAGATTTTACTCCAGTTATCGTCTTACCCGATTAAAGCGCTTATTAGAAAACAAACGTTAATGCCTTAACGCATACATGTTTAATTTTTTTAAAAATCTAACGTCCCTTTTTAATCAATCAACATAACACGTGCATTTAACAAGACCCATCAGTTACTCAGCTATTGATAAATATCTCACTGCTCGGAAGACTATGAAAAATGAATTCTCGAAAAAAAAAAAAAAACCCCGCTAAATTTATGGATTGAAAACACATCTAAATCAGTGAGAGCGTAGGCTTCCGCGGCCGGAGTCAGTATTTACTAGGCTGTCTGGGTGACGCCGCGTCCATGGCGAAGGTGCCGACGTTTCGGTCGCCATTCTGCGACCTTCCTCAGGGCGCATTACCTGAGGCAATATTGCCTCATTGCCTTATTGCCTCATTGCCTGAGGCAATATTGCCTCATTGCCTGAGGCAACATTGCCTCAGGCAATGCGCCCTGAGGAAGGTCGCAGAATGGCGACCGAAACGTCGGCACCTTCGCCATGGACGCGGCGTCACCCGGACAGCCTAGTAAATACATCTAAATCACCCAAATACAAATTAGAGCAATACTTATCGGTCTTCGAGGAAGAAATCTTCCCAAAATGTATCCCTTAATTGTATTCTGGAGATATTTCTCTATAGAATGCCACATGTCGAGAATCCCCACCCCCGAGAGAAACAATTGTATTACTTAAGTAATTGCCGGTTGCGTACCGTAAATTATATTCTCAAATTAATTAATAAGTTAAACGTAAGACTGAATTATATAAGGTAAGTGATGAAAATATGGCCAGTGCAGGTAATATGGTCAAGTAGCCGCTATGATGGTAGCTGAAACTACTTCCGATTGATGGTGCTAGCATGCAGGCTGGGAGTGTGTAAGAAGCGCGTTAACACCATATCAGACTTATTGATTCGCGCATTCGCACTCTGGAACTTTTATTGGCAAGATTGCGCTGAAGGATCTGTCCTCATAACTTCTTTTAAGCTCTCCCGCTATTGTTTTACAAAGGGATTAATTTCTGGCCGTATTTTTCTAAGATCAGACTGTAAGAGTGTAATATATATGATATATTAGTATAGATAGCCCTAGTTCCATGATCATGCTACAAGAAACAAGTTAATTTGGCAATGGTAATGAAATCTGCATGTGAGCATATTACCTTCAAATTACAATGTTTTTGTAAAATAACAACAAAATATCCTGAATTAGTATTCCTGAATAACTTTTTGCGACTTGAAACAAAAGGGTTAAATTTCATCGTGATGCTCTTAATTTGGCCAAATGTTGAAATATATAAATTGCAAAAAACGTGACCATTACCTTCACATACCTTATAAAAGGAAATGTCACTGATATGATACATGAATCTACAAAACAATACTGGCAGTTTTACAGAAAATATCAAATATCATGTGACAGTGACGCAAGCAGTACACCCGCACAGCTACTTCGGAGTTAACCAGTCAGATTGCTTTGGTATTTTTAGTCTTCTTAAATTATCTCACAACGACTGCTCTCAAAATTGTCACAGTATAACTGGATTAAAACTTTCTATAACTTACTTTCCGGAATATGTCATCGTGAATGGACATACAAAATATGTAATACATTGTGATAAATCATAATATTTTGCGCAGAATATTTTCATATTCGTGGATAGAATATTAGATATGTTTCGTTTATTTTTGCAGCTGACATATGGCTGTCATTTGCGCTCAAAATCAGAAAGTTGATATTGATATTAGTTTGAAGCATAGCTTCTATACTCTTTCGTTTGCTTACTTAAATAAAGATATAATAAGTAATAAATAAATATTAAAATCAAAACTTGTTTTACTTTCTTTGAAATGGATTTTACTTATCTGTAGTACAAAGAACAAAGGAATTTTCTTATAAACCGATTTTACAACTGTTTCATAACCACTTCTAAGCGAATACGTATATTCATTTTCCTTCTTTCATAAAAATCACTGGCTTAATTTTAAAAAATAGTTTTGTGTGCCTCATCTTTTCGCGAATGTCATCATTAAGTGCTTTCGACTAACGACATCATCATATCCGTTACCGTCCCTGACTGCCTGTGCCAGCTAGCAGCTCGGGACAGGGCGCGGTCCATGGCTGAAAACAATTCGGACCGGGTTATACCTGCGCCCATAATACCGCCCGTAACGCCGCGATCCCCAGCGCCGCAATCCGCATAAACTCTTATTAGAGCGGCGCTGCCCGCGCGCTGGCGGCCGATAAGAGACGAGCACTGGCGCGGCAGCCGCAGCCGCGGCTGCGGTCGCCGCTCCGCTCAGCGCGCACTCTTGCGGCTCCCCGCCACGTCCCGTTCCGCCCCCTCCCCTTCCGCCCCGTCCCCTTCCGCCCTCTCCCCTTCCGCCCCCTCCCCTTCCGCCCCCTCCCCTTCCGCCCCCTCCCCTTCCGCCCCCTCCCCTTCCGCCCCCTCCCCTTCCGCCCCTCCCCTTCCGCCCCCTCCCCTTCCGCCCCCTCCCCTTCCGCCCCCTCCCCTTCCGCCCCCTCCCCTTCCGCCCCCTCCCCTTCCGCCCCCTCCCCTTCCGCCCCCTCCCCTTCCGCCCCCCTCCCCTTCCGCCCCTCCCCTTCCGCCCCCCTCCCCTTCCGCCCCCACACCCTTCCGCCCCCTGCCCTTCCGCCCCTGCCCTTCCGCCCCCTGCCCTTCCGCCCTCTCCCCTTCCGCCCCTCCCCTTCCGCCCCCTCCCCTTCCGCCCCTCCTCTTCTCACTTCCCCTCCCCTGCCCGCCTGACCTCTTCTTGTCACGACCTACCTGTCGAACCCGGTTACACCCGCTTCGTCAGATCACTCGCTTCTCTTCCCGTAGCCAAGCTTACCTCCTCTTCTTGTCCCGACTTTCTCGTGTTACCAGACTGTACCCGCTTCGTCTGATCAATTGCTTCTCTTCACCTACCCAGCTCATCTCCTTTTCTTGTCACGACCTACTCACCTTACCCACCTACACCCGCTTCTTCTGATCAATGCTTCTCCTCCCTTCCCCAGCGTACCTCCTCTTCCTGTCATGCCCTGTATGCCTTGCCCAGCTACTTCGACTTCATCTCATCACTCGCTTCTCTTCCCCTCCCCAGTTTACCTCCTCTTTTAGTTCCAACCTACTCCTCTTACCCAGCTACACCCACTTCATCTAATCACTCGCTTCACTTCCCTTGTCCAGCTTCCTCCTCTTATCAAGACCTATTCGCCTTCCCCTGCTACACCCGCTTCATCTGATCACATGCTTCTCTTCCCCTCTCCACAATACCTGCTCTTCTTGTCACGGCCTACCCTGCCTTACCCGCCTACGTCACCTCGCCTGTCCTCCTAATCCCTCCTCTATTCTCTTCCTCTCTTCAGCTAATCTTCTCTTGTCACTACATACTCGCCTTACTCCGAATCTCTTCTGCCCTGACCCTCTCGCTACGCCTGATCTCTCGCTTTACCGTACGCTCGCTGCGTTACCTCTTCTTGTCACTACTCAACTTACCGCGACCATGTTGCCCCGTCTGACCTCCCAATCTCGTCTAATCAATCGCTTCTCTTCTCCTCCCCAGCTTACCTTCTCTTCTTGTTAAGACCTGCCCTCTTGAATGGGATTGTAGTGATGGTAGAGATCGGAGTAACGGTCAGGTTCGTGAACTAATCGGGGTCTTGATTGGGGTCGGAATGAAGGTAGGGATTGGAGTAACGGTAAGGTTCGTGAACTAATCGGGGTGATGAATGGGGTCGGAGTGATGGTAGGGATCGGAGTCACGGACGGGCTCGTGAACTGATCGGAGACATGAACGGGGTAGAATTAAGGGTGGGGTGGGAATCGCTGTCGGGTTGGAGAGCGGGTTCGTGATCCTACATCGGAGTAACGATAGGAGTGGAGGTCACAGTCGGGATTCACATCAGGTTCGGAGTTCGAGGCAGCGTCAAAGAGCAATATCGTCAGCTCGAGGGAGCTATCGTTTGCGCTTTGTGCAACGGTATGAAGACTGTATTCATTACGGCTCTGAATAGAGGTGTATTTCACTGGCAGAGGTGCCTGGGTTTCGCTAATTGGCAATCCATTGCCTGGTTAACGATGAACTCACAACTTCATTCAGCTGCCTCTGGATCGCCTCTCGCTCGAACTCGTATAGACAATTATGGCCGATGGGAGAATCGGTAATGAGGTGAATGGATGATTGTTCACAGCCCTTTCTGGAGTACAGATGCAATTTTTGTTTTCCATTTTTTCGAATCGCTAACCTGAAAGTTTGAAGGGAGCATTTGGCTGCGTATACTTAGGACTAGTCTTCAATTTCCAGAATAACAATATTCCTTTTGTAGAACATAATGAAGATTATTGATCTTCTTCTTCTTCCAATAGCATTACAGCCCGGTATGAGCCTGAGTTGCCTTTACGATATGCGCACATTCGTATCTTCTATCCGCCTTTCCCCACCATCCAGTAATCTTCATCTTCTTCATATCTCCGCCCACATCCTGGATCAACCATTATTGTTCTGCCTCGTCTTCCTACTCCAATTATTTTACCATGTAGAATAAATTTACGCGTTCTACCCGCTCCCATTATTTCCATACAATCCAGCCATAACAATCTATATGATTTCAAAAATTTAACTATATCTTTCCCTTTCAAAAAAAGATTAAGTTCCTCCTTATATTTTATTCTCCATTTCTCTCCCTCTGGAATCCCTCCCTCCGAAGAAACCAAACGTTTTTCCGGTGCCTCTGCTCCATAGGTGACTACTGGTTTGATCATTGTTTTATATAGTTTGACTTTAATTGTTCTAGTCTAAAGTACAGTTTTTGGAAGTATCATATTTGCATGATAGGCTTTATTGCCACTCATCACTGTGTGATTAATTTCTTTACATATGCTATTTGTATAATTGAGGCTTACTAAATGTAAATTCACTAACTCCTTCAAAATGATATCCATTTATCCTTATACTCTGCAACCTTCTCCTAGTCTCATATGCTGACAGTCTTAAGTACTTAGTTTTATCTTCGTTTGTATACAGGCCGATTTTCTTACTATATATTTCCTGTTTTTTATATGTGTCTTCTAGGATGTATCTATTTATTGCCATTAACACCACATTGACGGTATACACAAGACATTGTATAGATTTATATATCATGCGTCCTCTAAAGCGCAGTTCCTTTATTGCACTATTACTAGGTTAAAAGGAGTTGCAGAAATAGAATATTCTTATTTAACACCTGTTGTCATTTTAAAACTCTAACTCTCCCTACCTCCTACATATACATTGAACTCTGGACCATTGCAATTTAATAAGTTTAATTAGTGTACTGGGAATTACATCTTTCCTAAAAACCATAAATCGTTGCTTCCATGTGACACTATCAAAAGCTTGCGTGAAATCGATAAAGAGCATATGTAGATCTATATTATATTCATAGCATTTTTCCGTTATTTGCCATGTAGAGAATATTTGATCGTTTACTTATGCTGAATCCACATTGGTAGGCGTATAGCAATTTTTTTCTGCAAAATTACTCACTCTTTTTGCATTAATCTTGAATTTATTTTATAAGGTGTATTTAATAATGTAATACCCCTCTAATTTTTACACTCAAGCTTATCATTTTTTTAAAAAGTGGACACATAAGCCCATTTCTATGGTCTATTGATATTTCCTTTAAATGTCAAATTTTACATATAATAATATGTAATGCCTTCAATAATACATTCCCTCCTTCATTAAATAAATGTCCTATTAATACATCTTCGCCTGGTGATTAACTATTTGTGATCAATTGTACAGCCTCGCTCTGTGTACTGTGAGGGGAGAGGAGACGAGAGTAGAAGATTGAGGCAGGAAATATCGCGAACGGTCTACGTCCGGTTTCTTAGAATACTGGTTCAGCATTCACCCGGTATTGATAGGTGCACTATAGAAAAACAGCGATAGGCCTCTGGAATTCTCCTCCAGCCATGGTTGAATTCATTCCAGCTATGTAGCTAATGCCGAGATGCCGCCACTGCACCCACCCTTTCAATGTGCACTTGAGCACGCGCGGTGCGAACGGGTGGGCGGGCGCGCGCACAGCGAAACGCTCTCAGGGCGTCGCGGCGCCGGCGGCGCGAGCGACGCAGGCGACGCCGAGCGCGTGGCAGCCATTAGCCGCTGAGCGACGGCGCACATCCTTCACGCGCGTCCACGCGGCGGCGGCGGGGTGGCGGTGTTGACGTTGGCGTCGGAGACAGTGGCGGCGGTGGCGGTGGCGACGGTGGGAGTGGCAGTGACGGTGGCGACGGCGGGAGTGGCGGTGACGGTGGCGACGGCGGGAGTGGCGGTGACGGTGTGGGCGGCGGCAGCGGCTTGGTGGCGGTGGCGGCGGTGGCGGTTTCGGGGTCGGTGGCGATGGCGGTGATAGTGGCGGTGATAGTGGCGGTGGCGGTGGCGGTGGCGGTGGCGGTGGCGGTGGCGGTGGCGGTGGCGGTGGCGGTGGCGATGGCGGCGGCGGTGGCGGTGGCGGTGGCGGTGGCGGTGGCGGTGGCGGTGGCGGTGGCGATGGCGGCGGTTGCGATAGCGGTGGTGGCGGAAGCGGGGGCCCGGCGGCGGGGGCAAAGGGTGCGCTGGGGACGGGGGCAGTGGCTGTGGCAGCGGCGGTGGCGGAGGTGCCGGCGGTGGCAACGGTGGGTGCTGGGGCGGAGTTGCCCGGCGCAGCGAAGAGCGCGAGCGTTGTCGAGGTCAGACGAAACACATGGAGTGGAGCGCATTTGCAATGGGTTAAAAAGTCAGATAAATGAGCATGAGAGTAAGGGGAGCAGGAAAGTAAGAAACGCGAGAGCTTTCTGCCCATTTTTGAGAGTTACTCATCCACATTCAATGTCAGAATAAAAATGTGGATTTTTAAATTATAACAATAATTCGGAATCAACACGAAATGAAACATATATATTTTTCAGAAATATGAATATTTACTCTAGCACTATTGATGATGGGCAATTTTTGTTCATTTCTTATTTTTATAATTCTGAAATTGAATTAAGGTCGGCATCGGGGGAAAAATCGAGGGATCAAGAAATCGAAAAACGGAAAGGCAATTAATTTAAATATATCAAAAATGAAAAAAGTTATATGACAAATGTCTCACTAAAAAGAGTTCAATTGGATAATGAGAACAAATACGGCAAATTGCAAGCAGTGACGAGGATTGACGCAGGCCAGTCTGAGGGAGCGACAAGAACAATCACGTGAAATTTGGAAGGAATTGTTGAGTGCAGTGAGAAGTCGGGCATACAAAGACCAAGGAAAAAGACTTATGTAAGATGACAAGAAGTGGCAAAAGTGAGTGAAACATGGAGAGAAAAGAAGATTGAATAAAACGGCAAATGGACTTGAAAAGACAGGGTCGAACAAAACATGCGAAGTATCAATAGGCGATGAAGTGGTCCGGGTTGAAGCTCGGAGAATCCGACAGGCCATGTGTTGTCGAAGGAAGACAAGGAATGTCGAGGCAACAAAGCATGACGACGATCATCGCCACGTACAGTGCCACGCTGGGAGGGAGAGCGAGTCCGGAGGAACCAAGGGGGGAGGGCGATGTCGAGAGGGCGAGGGCACGAGAGGGCGAGAGGGAGAGGGCGCGAGAGGGAGAGGGAGCGAGAGGGCGAGGGCGCGAGAGGGAGAGGGCGCGAGAGGGAGAGGGCACGAGAGGGCGAGGGCGCGAGAGGGCGAGGGCACGAGAGGGAGAGGACGAGGGCGCGAGAGGGAGAGGGCGCGAGAGGGCGAGGGCGCGAGAGGGCGAGGGCGCGAGAGGGCGAGGGCGCGAGAGGGCGAGGGCGCGAGAGGGCGAGGGCGCGAGAGGGCGAGGGCGCGAGAGGGCGAGGGCGCGAGAGGGCGAGGGCGCGAGAGGGCGAGGGCGCGAGAGGGCGGGGGCGCGAGAGGCCGGGGGCGCGAGAGGGCGAGGGCGCGAGAGGGCGAGAGGGCGAGGGCACGAGAGGGAGAGGACGAGGGCGCGAGAGGGAGAGGGCGCGAGAGGGCGAGGGCGCGAGAGGGCGAGGGCGCGAGAGGGCGAGGGCACGAGAGGGAGAGGACGAGGGCGCGAGAGGGAGAGGGCGCGAGAGGGCGGGGGCGCGAGAGGGCGAGGGCGCGAGAGGGCGAGGGCGCGAGAGGGCGAGGGCACGAGAGGGAGAGGACGAGGGCGCGAGAGGGAGAGGGCGCGAGAGGGCGAGGGCGCGAGAGGGCGAGGGCACGAGAGGGAGAGGACGAGGGCGCGAGAGGGCGAGGGCACGAGAGGGCGAGGGCGCGAGAGGGCGAGGGCGCGAGAGGGCGAGGGCGCGAGAGGGCGAGGGCGCGAGAGGGCGAGGGCGCGAGAGGGCGAGGGCGCGAGAGGGCGAGGGCGCGAGAGGGCGAGGGCGCGAGAGGGCGAGGGCGCGAGAGGGCGAGGGCGCGAGAGGGCGAGGGCGCGAGAGGGCGAGGGCGCGAGAGGGCGAGGGCGCGAGAGGGCGAGGACGAGGGCGCGAGAGGGCGAGGGCGCGAGAGGGCGAGGGCGCGAGAGGGCGAGGGCGCGAGAGGGCGAGGGCGCGAGAGGGCGAGGGCGCGAGGGGGCGAGGGCGCGAGAGGGCGAGGGCGCGAGAGGGCGAGGGCGCGAGAGGGCGAGGGCGCGAGAGGGCGAGGGCGCGAGAGGGCGAGGGCGCGAGAGGGCGAGGGCGCGAGAGGGCGAGGGCGCGAGAGGGCGAGGGCGCGAGAGGGCGAGGGCGCGAGAGGGCGAGGGCGCGAGAGGGCGAGGGCGCGAGAGGGCGAGGGCGCGAGAGGGCGAGGGCACGAGAGGGAGAGGACGAGGGCACGAGAGGGCGAGGGCGCGAGAGGGCGAGGGCGCGAGAGGGCGAGGGCGCGAGAGGGCGAGGGCGCGAGAGGGCGAGGGCGCGAGAGGGCAAGGGCGCGAGAGGGCGAGGGCGCGAGAGGGCGAGGGCGCGAGAGGGCGAGGGCGCGAGAGGGCGAGGGCACGAGAGGGAGAGGACGAGGGCGCGAGAGGGAGAGGGCGCGAGAGGGCGAGGGCACGAGAGGGAGAGGACGAGGGCGCGAGAGGGAGAGGGCGCGAGAGGGCGAGGGCGCGAGAGGGCGAGGGCACGAGAGGGAGAGGACGAGGGCGCGAGAGGGCGAGGGCGCGAGAGGGCGAGGGCGCGAGAGGGCGAGGGCGCGAGAGGGCGAGGGCGCGAGAGGGCGAGGGCACGAGAGGGAGAGGACGAGGGCGCGAGAGGGAGAGGGCGCGAGAGGGAGAGGGCACGAGAGGGCGAGGGCGCGAGAGGGCGAGGGCACGAGAGGGAGAGGACGAGGGCGCGAGAGGGCGAGGGCGCGAGAGGGCGAGGGCGCGAGAGGGCGAGGGCGCGAGAGGGCGAGGGCGCGAGAGGGCGAGGGCGCGAGAGGGCGAGGGCGCGAGAGGGCGAGGGCGCGAGAGGGCGAGGGCGCGAGAGGGCGAGGGAGCGAGAGGGCGAGGACGCGAGAGGGCGAGGGCACGAGAGGGCTAGGAGGGTCTGATGGATCGGAGCCGGCTGATGGACGAGCTGCGCGTTGGCGCCACCAGGCGGCGACACGGGCGCACCTCAATGCGGCCGCAGGCTCAATGCGCGCCGTAAGCCCAAGTGCGTGTGCGCCTATTAGTCCCCGTAGCGCAGGCCAGCGCCGCGCCGACCGCATGTCGCGCCCGCATCCGCCTGCAGCGCAGCCTAATGCGGCCGTTGCCACCACCGCCACTGCGGCCGATAACATTACTTAGAGTACGGCCACTAGCACCTAGCCACCCTTCCCCACCTGTCTCCACCACGGCCCCTTCTCCTCCGCCATCTCTGCCACAAACACCTGGAGAGGTGGCTCAGGGCATCGACAGATGTCACTTAGAGCCTCTGACCGACAGGTCCTAAATGTGAGACATGACAGTGGCAGGACTTATGACACGTAGCTACAAACGTAGAACGAGTTCGGTCGCTGTCTGGAAGAGAAATGTAGCGACCGGCTGCTCTGATCCGTAGTATTCCGTGGTTCCCTGATCAACACCAGGGGAATGCCGTAGCAGTGCCCTAATACTCGTAACTGGCCACGGACCGCGTGCGATCTTTCCTTCCTCTTCCTTGTCCTCTCCTCACCCCTTACTTATACACACTTACGTAAACATACACTACACTACTACACACGCCGGGAGACGGTTGGGAGCTTAGAGCTTGCCCCGGCTAGGGCGGTGCGCCGATGGTGGGAGATACCTGTTTGAGGAGAACCGTCGTCAGAAGGTCGTTGCTGGATTTTGCCATCCAGCGGGCGGAGATAGCAGCCACCTCCCGATAAAAATAACATGCTTACGGCACTAATGACTTTAGCAGTTGGCGCGCCATGAATCACTAACAACCAATATATCTACCGCCACACCTGATGAGTGTAGTTAAGAGGGGGAATTGCCGCTGCCAATGCAGCGACTCTGACTCGGAGGCCTACGAGACGAGTCCCGGCGGTGGCAAATTTTCTATATTCGAATTCATCCCCTCTCTATTCATCCCAATTCATCCGCTAGATCAGTTGTAGAGCGTAAATGAAATCCGCTCTAAGGTGTGAAAATTCGCATTTTGTGCTGAAAGCATGGTGAATGTCAAACGTAATGCGGTGTAAAATAGGCTACCTGAAATTCTCATTCTTAGGAATTCCAATTGTCGCCAATAGACTGCTCATTCAATTCCTGGGAGCTCTTGACACAGTTTTTCTCAATTATCTCCGAATTCCAATTTTGACTCTTAGCACGGTTTTCAGTTACTGTCTACAATTTCTAGCATCCAGCTGTTCTGATTGGTAGTTTTTCGTGGCTTCTCAACACCAGGTGTAGGCAGAGATTTTTTCTAATAAAAGGACTACCTTGTCCTCTCGCTTTACTTACACTCACATTTACATACGATACACTATGAGAAATGATGGAAGACCATTCGGAAACTGATAGCTTTTCCCGACTGGCACGGTACCCCTTGGCGGCGGCGATGGTGTAACGGTTAGCGTTTCGGACTGTTGTACCCAAGTTGGCGGGTTCAAACCCGATCGAAGCGTTGGATTTTTCAGGGCGTAAAAAATCCTTCGTACGCCTTCCTTCGGAGGGGAAGTAAAGCCGGCTGTCCCATGTTAGTAGATTTACTTGCATGTAAAAGATCCTCAAGCCTAAATGACGCCTCTGAGCTCAATTCAAATCGCCTGTTTCTCGCCCAAGAAATACCTCCTTTCTCTGCTAGTTGGTGAAAGGAGCGTAGCGAAATTTGCGTGGTCAGACGGAAGAGCAGGCCTAATGGCCTGAGTCTCACCACGTAAAATAAGGCATTAATTCAATTCAATTCAAATACCCCTCTGATTTACTCCACACGGTAATAACTGGCGGGGTAAATCCCTTTCAAGCCGTCCCGCATCTCACAATCCAGCTTGAAAGGACCTCCCTGGTTAAAACATTCATTACACTATCGGAACTCATGACCTCGGCAGCTGATGTGCGGAGAAACTTCAGTCAGCCATTTGTCCACCACCATCTTCTCCAGCACTATCATCACCATCACCTCCGCCACTTTTTCTTTTCTTCGTTGTTCTCTCGTTTGCCCTGCCTCTCAGTCCATCTCCTTGCTCATTGCTCACATCATCATTACATCTCTAAACAAACGCTTTAAGGAGAGTCCGCAATGTTCATGTTGAGTTTCACAGCTTGTGAAGCACGATCGTTTCGTAGTATGTCATAAACTTCACGCATTCGATAAATAAGGAAATGAAACCACCACCGTCCATTCAACCGTCAACCTCACAACAGCCACATATGCAGTCTTTCATCTTCCTCCTTTTCTCTCATCCCATCCACTATCGTGTATTCCCTTCCTGTTCCCTCACCCCATCACCCACACTGCCCCTCGCCGTGCCATCTCACTATCTCACCTTGCACTGCTCTCTGCTCTGACCCTTCGCTCTACCACTTGCTTCCTCTCAGTCTGAAAGTCGCCCATCTCTCTCTCCCTCTGAAACTCGCTCATCTCTCTCTCCCTCTCTTTCCCCCTCTCTCCAAACCCCGTTCTCCCTCTCTCCCCCTCTCTCTCCCCCCATCCCCTCCCCCTCCCCCTCTCCCTCCCCCTCTCTCCCTCCCCCTCTCCCCCTCCCCCTCCCCCCCTCTCCCTCCCCCTCTCTCCCTCCCCTCCCCCTACCCCTCTCTCCCTCGCCTCTCTCCCTCCCCCTATCTCCCTCCCCCTATCTCCCTCCCCTTCTCTTCCTCCCCCTCTCTCCGTCTTCCTGCCCTTGCCTCTGCCCCTGCCCCTTTTGCCCCTCATCTGGTCCCACTTCCCCCCTCCCCCCATCGTCATCGCCGTCGGTCCGTATCCCTGTCACCACCTCTGCCGCTCATTTGCTCGAGTGGCCTTCCCAGGGCCCGTTGCGTAAAGCCGTGCGTCCAGGAATATCATTAGCATATCTCACTTTTAGATTCAATTCCGAGAACGAATTGTATGTGACGCATTGAGAGGTAGTTAATTACGTCAATGCGAAGTGAAACTGCGTTAGTGCATTCCCTTTGCATCCGTCAAATTAGGACTAATTAGTGCAATTAACGAAAGAGATTTACTTCTACAATTATATTTTATTTAAAAAAGCAAAATATATATTAACAATGTTAAAAAATTCTGAATAAGTGAAAAGGAAAATATGTTGCTGCCTATCTGATGTTACATTTTTAATTTATTTTTCCACTTTTCTCATTCCGTATTTTTCAATCCAGTGAACGTTCTTTATTAAAAATGTAACTATCAGTTCTTTTCTTACTTTGGCATAACTTCTATTCCAATTTTTATTTATTAATTAGGCCTCTGGGACTTTTCCGTCATTGCCTGTACCACATATCTTCGTTTTTCTGTCTTTTTGTGTAGAGACATACCATCAGACACCCTTTCATATATCTACATAACCATGGCGATGGGATTTTGCCCCGCCCCTGCACTCAGATGTAACACGAGTACCATTCTCGGCTACTTAACCTGTTTTACTAATGAGGCTAAGTTACCTCATGTGCCAATCTCCGCTATCAATAACCTGGTTATTGGGGAAAGTAAACGTTATAAGAATGGAAGGAGAGAGATGAAAAGTTGTGCAAAAGGTAGGAGAGTCCCAACATCCCACAACGTGGATGAAACACATGTTCGAAGTATATATTGAACCGTCCTCTTCCAGAACGCAACAAAATACTACATAGACATTGATCAACTGACTGGAAATAGTTTTTTAAACGGATCTTTTTTAAATCTGTTTTCTTTTAACTGGTAATTTATAACCAGTATTTACGTTCCTTTCTCTCATATTCTTCAGAACAGTAATAATAAGATATGCTTAATACGTTTTAAAATGTTTTAGATAATTAATTTTTAAAAATTAACAGATATTTTCTGAGTCGGATGCGGCTTGTTAAATATTAGATTGGAAATTATTATTCTTGAGAGTATTTTATTAATATAAATTAGAATGTATGTCATTTTCTGGTAAGAAATACCATTAAAGGGTCAATATAGTGATACCTAATTCTTCTCAGTACGATCTAGGGAGCAGAAGAAGTAAGATCACCGCTCCAGATCTAAAGCACTTACTCTAAGCTTGTGCAGCTTCTTGGCATTGCGGTATCTCTTGATCGTAAAGCTATAGCTGTTTCATATTTACAATTTCACCACCAGTGAGAAAAAATAATCGACAGCAATTGAAAATATCTCATTTTAAAAATAAAGGCCTTCTTTTGTAAGTAAAATAATTTCAGTGTGAATTCTATGTAACGAAAAACACTCTAAAGCATTTTAATTGCGAAAGACACTCCAACGCATGTGTATTGATCGAGATTGCTGGGTTTACAGTATTACCTCTATAACACAATCTCAATAACGTAATATCAAATATTTATAACGAAACTTACTGACCAATAAATTCTTGAATCCGTAAAAAAAGGAATAAAATCTTAAAAAAGGTGAAAATGAAGTGGATGATTGTAAAAGCACCACCAAGAAAACAGGAAGCAATAGTCGGAGCTGTTAGAAACGTTTTTATTATTTTAAAGACGACCCCAGCACATCTGAAGGTATGGATAAAATGTATAAAAATACGAAGTTAAGTACTAGCATGGCAAAAAAACAGGGTCAAATCAACAGCCTGTACAGAATAATACATATTTTAGCAATTGTCTTTCTATACTTACAAAAATACAAGAAGTTTATGTGTGTCTTTACACTGTCATTTTTCTTCAAACCTCTCTCTCTCTCTCTCTCTCTATATATATATATATATATATATATATATATATATATATATATTGAAACCCAGAATATGTGTTTCATTACACTAATTAAATCATTAGTGTAAGAAACCAATTGCTATTTTGAACTGCGCGGTGCGCGCGCTGAGCGCGGCGCGCCGGGGCCGGCGAGCAGCCGCTGCCACCGCCGACGGTGCCCCCGCCGCCGGGAGGCTAGCGTGTGAATTTCGGTTGGAACTGGGCACCGCGCACGTGCAAAAGTTCGTTACGAGAATCGCGGACGAGAGCCGTTGGCAGAGCGCTGACCAGGGAGACGCTAGCGGGGCGGCGACGAGTGCGGACGTGTCGCGAGAGCTCGCGAGTAATACATGGACACAGTCGACAGGCTACGCAACTGTGGAAATATCGAAAACTGTAGTAGATCACAAACGTGTAAATAGAACATTAGAAGTATCAGTATAGTGAAAGATTAGTGTTGGTAGAATAATTGATGTTGTTCTTATTAGTTGGCGCGGTGGAAACATTCTTGAAATCGCGCGGTACAGAACTGTGCCCAGTATACAGAGTAGGCGCGGGTTGTGTAATTAAACTCACTGACGGACAGTGATTCGAGGAAGGTGCGAAGCCGAGGTGTCAAGATCCTGATCGGGGAAGAATTGTTGGAGCATCAGCCGTGGGCGATTACCACGCCACCCGACGCTGACGGCCCGCAGCAGTAGCAGAGGTCGACAATCCTGTCGGCACGAGCGGTTCTACGAACATCATAGGTATGCGATCGGGGCCCCGCAGGTATGAGAAATGCATTTCACTCTTAATCTTGGTACCAAGGCAAAGTGTAAGAACGTTGTCTAATGATGTAAATAACAAATTTGATTTAAAATAAATCTTGTTTATAATTGTATTTCAATTTATGATTAACCACCCCAACGTTGCACCAACTTATCCAGGGACCCATTCACGTAAAAGATACCCTCTCTTAGTGTTGTATTGCAGTGAAAATACCCGGCACCACCAGGTATGTCACAGCTGGCGCCCGAACAAGTGGAAAACGTATAGTTAAGAAATGTGGCCTTAGGAAAGTTGGTGAAATGTTGGAAAATAATGTGCATGTAATTGATGTATAGTAATGCAGGGTATAGATGAGAAGCAGGCAGTGCAAAGTGTATTATTATAGAGTACAAAAAAAAATAACAATACATGTGTTAGCAAAAACATGCACAAGTCAAGTAAGCATAATGAAATGTTGATAATTACAAAAATGTTGTTGCGTACTTAATTGCGGGCTGACATAGGCAATTATTTGTGAGCATCCAATATATAGTTAATATTGTAGTTACTGAGGTTATGGAGGCTATACATGTACATGTTACAAATAATGTAATGTAATAGAATTCCAAATTTTGTAAGACATATTAATAATATTTGAACTGCTTGGCAATTTTTTATAACATGGAAATCAAAGAAATGGGGAAGTAGTAATAATTCTTATGAGAATATAAAGGTGGTTAATAGTGTTGTACAAATTATGCACAAAATTGTTTTTTGCTGGGAACATTCACTCAGTAGTGCATTATCTATTGGTGATGGTAAAGTTTGGGGAATTTAATAGAAAAGATACCAGGTTGGGAAATATATACCAGCAGTGTGAATGTTTATTGTGAATATTAATATGAGATTATTGAGGAACAATCAGGGAGGAGATATGACATGTAAATGTGAATGATGATTATGTACATAATATAGCAATAAGTGTATTGAAAAGTAATTTCAATTAATAAGGGATTTACTATAATCTGAAAGCATTTATGTAATAGTGTTAATGAGTTTATTAGCAGTGTATATGTGTAAATGGTAATAATATATGTGTTGTAAGGAGTATGTTTATGCATTGGTGGGTGAGCGGAGATTTATATGGCCACTGACCTAGTGTTATTGTGTTTTTGGTGGTGAGTGAGGGTTGTTCGTCATCAATTAGCAATTGAAATAGGAGTGAATTAATCCATTCACGAAGAGTATATAGTGCCGTGGCGGGCATCGTAATTTAATAGGACAACTGTTATATTGTTGTCAAGAGAGGTAAATGGAAAAATCGGGTGAACAGTTTGAAGTAGTTGGGGACGAACGTGAGGGTAAAAGTACTAAGATGGAGGAGCAAAACGTAGTATTGAATTCGGAGGGGAAGGCGGAGCAGGTAAGAGAGATAGATGAAGGAATTGGTAGTAGTACCTTATCAGAGAGCAGGGATAGTGGAATTGGAAGCAGATTGGATGAAACGTCGGGGGAAGGCTTTGATAGAAGAGTGAAAATTACGTCGACGCCGATGAACCAAGCGGCAGGAAATTTAAATCAGGGGGGTGGAGAAGATGTTAATTCAGGCGCTATGCAGATGATGATGAAGATGTTCGAACAACTGAATGGGAAGATATTGGAGGGACAGAGCAAAGCAGAAGAACGGGATAGAAAAGCAGAAGAACGAAGTAGGAAGGTAGACGAACAGAATAAGAAGATATTGGAAGGACAGAAGGAACAGAATAGGAAACTGGATGAACAGAAAATATTCACAGTGGAGCAGATTAGGAAGTCAGCTGAGGAGCAGAAAATATTCACAGAGGAGCAGATTAGGAAGTCAGCTGAGGAGCAGAAAATATTCACAGAGGAGCAGAACAGGAGGTTAGCTGAAGAACTGAATAGGAAAGTAGAGGAACAGATTGGGAAGCTGGCAGAAGAACAGAATAGAAAATTAGATGCAATAGGGGGGCGAATAGGACGCGCCGAAGAACAAATTGAGTTAACGAAGAATGAGATGACTAAAATCGCGGAGCGGGTAGAAAGTCACGAGAAACGGACCGCTGAAGAATTAGGGAAACAGAAAAAGGAGTTAGAATCCCAAGTAATCAATCTGGGGGGAGAATTAGAAAACAAGCTATATCAGCAATTAGATGTTAAAACCGCTATGCAGGACGAGAAAATTGAAAGGATACAATCGGTAGTCAAGGAAGAAATGCAGGAGAATAAGCGGGAATGCGAAGAGAAGGTTGTGTTACTACGAACAGAGATTGAACAAATAAAAGAATGCAAGGCGTCCCCAATTGCAGCAAGCGGGACGGTACCATTTACCCCTCCAAGATCACTAAAATTTTCAGGAGACGGGAAAGAAAATCCATGTATATTTATGAAGGCAGCAGAACGACATCTAGATGTTATCAATACTTCGGAAAGGTGTAAAATACAATTATTATATTTAATGTTAGAAGGCAACGCAAGGATATGGGCCGATACATTTGATAAGTTTCCCGAATCAGTAAAGGCATTTAAAGATCGATTCCTTGAGCGGTATTGGAATGAGGAAATTCAAATTAATTTTAAAATCAGCTTAATGAATAATCATTACAACCAGTCAATGGGAAGTTTGCGGGAATACGCAACAAGGCGTATTATGGAATACAAAACGCTATCCCCACCGATGAGCGATCAGGAAATAATATGTGTACTGACAAGACAGTTCCCAGTTACGGTGCAGAATCTTTTACGTAGTGTGCAGCACACCGACCTGGAAAGATTCCAGAATGTGTTAGGAGGGTACGACTTGACATGTGCAGGCGTACCAAAGAACAGAAATGACGGGAATGTTAATATGGTTAGATCGGAACGTAACCAGGGGCAAGGGAATGATAGGAGCAACGATTACCAGAGAAACCAACGCGGAAGAGGGGGAGACGGATGGAGACCAGAGCCGGGGAACCAGAGACCGGACTGGAACAGATCTAATTCAAACCGTACGGAGACGCGAGGCGGGGGCGGGAACGCACCCGACCGATTAGCACAGCCTAGCACAAGTAGTGATCAAGGACACTATTTAAACTAATAGAGTCCGCGGTGATAGGTGGCCCCATTGCGGACGCGGAAATCGATGACGTAAACGCGGTCTCCATAAACGCTATGCAGCCGGTAACCTACGATACCCAACCGTGGCGGAGATGTAAGAACTCAGCGGTCAGAATCAGGAAATGTCCCACGATATCGATAGAATGTGAAGGTATAATTAAAGAAGCTTTAGTGGATACAGGGTGCACGACCACAGTAGTATCAGAAGAAATGTATGAGGAGTTAAAAGCAACAGGAAAAGAAGTAATGTGTTTGCCTATGAATAGGGCGTATGTGATTGGGGCAACTCAGAAGAAGTCAAGCCCCATCACAAAACAAATCATGTTTCAAGCCAGGATTGGCAACCAAGTATACGAGATGGTGGCCCTGGTAGTCAAAAAATTATTGTATTCGGTAATCATAGGGACGGATTTTCTGGTCGATCACAGAGCAAATATAGATCTAGAACGGCAGGTGGTAGAACTGGGGAGCCAGGCGGTAGGATTTGACTTGGGGATGGACGAAGAATACGAAGCGTGTACGGGCGTAATGGCAGAAGATTCATTAGAAGAACAGCTGAGGCAGCAAACGGAGAAGCAGATTGAGAAGTTTGCGGAAGAACAGAGCAAAGAATTAGGTAAACAGAAAAGATCCGAGGAGGAACAGAATAGGAAGGCGGAGGAACGGAATAGAAAACTAATAAAAGAACAGAACGGGAAGGTGGTTGAAGAACAGATTAAGAAGCCGGCAGAAGAAATGGGAAGAATCACAGAAGAACGGAATAGGAAGCTCATCGAAATATGCGAAAAACCGTATGGGAAAGCGGAGGAACTGGATAGGAAAGATGAGGTGCTAAAATTTCAATCATGCCATCAAATAGATGCTAGGGTAGCGGTAACAGATAGAAACGAGGGGATGACGAACCAAATCCATGAGGAAGTCAAGACAGCGGAGGGCAAAACGGTGGAGGTCCAAATCGAGACCGAGGAGGATGTTTATAAAGTGAAAGTGAAAACGGAAGAATTGAAGTTAATAATGGAAGAAGAAATGGAAATGAAAATAGAAGAAATGGAGCGTATAATAGAAGAAGAAATCGTGGAAAAAATACAAGGGTGCGAAGTGAAAAGAGTACAAGAAGAGTTTAAACAGGAAGAAGACGGGAAAATGTCGCCAAGTGTCAAGTATGGGGTGACACCAATTATGCCTCCAAAGTCGATGAAATCTCTGGGAGATGGGACGGAAAACCCTAAGGTAGTTATGCGAGCAGAAGAACGGCACCTAGCATCAAACAACATATTGGAAGGATACAAGATCCAGTTATTACACCCAATGTTAGAAGAGAACGCCAGGACATGGGCAGAGAATTTTGGTATATTTCCGAAATTTTTGAAGGAATTTGAAAACAAGATTTCTGTACGAAAGCGGAATGAAGAAACCCAAATAAACATCAAGAGCGACCAGAGGAATAGCCATCACAACTACATCACGGGAAGTCGTAGTGAATACAGAACGAAGAGCGTTATGGAGCCAAAAACATTATTTGCTCCTATAAAATATCAAGGAATTATTTGCATGTCAACGCGACAGTATCCTGTCACCGTGCAAAGCCTACTGAGCAGAGCAGATCATACCGATTTAGGAAAGGGCTTGAAGATATTGGAGGGGTACAACTTTATGTTTGCAGACGCCCCAACGAATGGGAGTGAAGGAGAGGTAGGCAGGTCAAGTATGGAGCGAAGTCAGGGGCGAGGGAAGAGTGATGGTATGGTCAACCATTGGTACAAACGTAGAAGAGGTCGTAGCTGGAAATGGGATGATACCTATCAAGATGTGTTCAACACGCTGGAAGCTATGTCCTACAACTGTGATTTAGGAAATCACTGTCAGCAAAATGGGAATGAACTGTCGCACAAGAAACAAAACATAGTAGGACATTACAAGCTTCAAATCGGAAACCTGGTTCAACATGGATGGAAAATAGTGAAGTGTAAATAAGTGTAATGTTAGGGTTAATAATAAGTAATCACATGTTAATTCGATTTTAAGTTATAAGTGCATATAGGGCGTCGGGCAATATGCAAGAGAGTGCAACCATCGGCAGTGACGATGTTACTAGTGTGAATTTTTCCAGAAGGGGAAAAATTCAAAAAAAGAAAGGGGGGGTGATGAAACCCAGAATATGTGTTTCATTACACTAATTAAATCATTAGTGTAAGAAACCAATTGCTATTTTGAACTGCGCGGTGCGCGCGCTGAGCGCGGCGCGCCGGGGCCGGCGAGCAGCCGCTGCCACCGCCGACGGTGCCCCCGCCGCCGGGAGGCTAGCGTGTGAATTTCGGTTGGAACTGGGCACCGCGCACGTGCAAAAGTTCGTTACGAGAATCGCGGACGAGAGCCGTTGGCAGAGCGCTGACCAGGGAGACGCTAGCGGGGCGGCGACGAGTGCGGACGTGTCGCGAGAGCTCGCGAGTAATACATGGACACAGTCGACAGGCTACGCAACTGTGGAAATATCGAAAACTGTAGTAGATCACAAACGTGTAAATAGAACATTAGAAGTATCAGTATAGTGAAAGATTAGTGTTGGTAGAATAATTGATGTTGTTCTTATTAGTTGGCGCGGTGGAAACATTCTTGAAATCGCGCGGTACAGAACTGTGCCCAGTATACAGAGTAGGCGCGGGTTGTGTAATTAAACTCACTGACGGACAGTGATTCGAGGAAGGTGCGAAGCCGAGGTGTCAAGATCCTGATCGGGGAAGAATTGTTGGAGCATCAGCCGTGGGCGATTACCACGCCACCCGACGCTGACGGCCCGCAGCAGTAGCAGAGGTCGACAATCCTGTCGGCACGAGCGGTTCTACGAACATCATAGGTATGCGATCGGGGCCCCGCAGGTATGAGAAATGCATTTCACTCTTAATCTTGGTACCAAGGCAAAGTGTAAGAACGTTGTCTAATGATGTAAATAACAAATTTGATTTAAAATAAATCTTGTTTATAATTGTATTTCAATTTATGATTAACCACCCCAACGTTGCACCAACTTATCCAGGGACCCATTCACGTAAAAGATACCCTCTCTTAGTGTTGTATTGCAGTGAAAATACCCGGCACCACCAGGTATGTCACAATATATATAATGAAAACTCTTAAAAACTAAAAAAGCCAACAATAAAAAGCACTTGCTTCCTTGAGTTTTATTACAGAGTGTCTCATCTGCAATTTTTTTCTTGGTGTTCTTTACTTTTTTGATAATGATAACTCGTCATAATAATAATAATAATGATAATGATAATGATAATAATAATAACAATAACAATGATAATAATCATCTTTGTGTATGAAATATTGGGTAGTATTTCTAAGGTTCCGCAGAGGAAAACATATTGGGAAACGCTGCTTAAACCCGCGTGTCTCTGGGGGCGACAAAGCCGCGCCGCAGCGCAAATAAGATTCCGCTCTTTCCACAGCGCGGGGGGCGGAGGGCGGAGGGCGCCGTAGGGCGTCGGGTCGCGCAGCGCCGCCGCCGCTGGTGTAATATGCAACAACCGTTACTCTATGACGCACAGCCCCCGTTGCAAAGTTGGTGCTCCGCTAAGCCCGACCTTTCCGGGATTAGAACTCGGAGCCTCGCCAATGCTAAGCTCTCTGGGCCGCGCGCGCCGTGTAATTTACCGAATCGCCGCGGGGCCTGTCGCGCGGCCTGGGGGCGGCGGAGGCGGAGGCGGCGGTGCCGCACCGCTGGGTTGGCGACCGCCCGCAGAGCGACGTTGCTCGCTGGAACACGCATTCTCCCATTCTCCGCTGACAGCCCGCGAGTCTGGGGGCTTAGGCCACGCACAGTGGGTCAGTTACTGCAGAAAAGGCTTTACGCGATTTATTACTAGTCGATAAATAAATACAACAATAAAGAAATAAACACGATACGATACGATACGATACGATGCGATACATACGATACGATTCATACATACATACTATACATACGTACATACATAATATACGATACATACATACTATTCTATACATACATACTATTCTATGCTTACATACAATAAAGAAATACATCCTTTATCTTAGAGAGGAAGGTCCTGACTCATGACAATGGATTCTTACGTTGCTTGTGAGGTTGTACCTTTTCGAATAGGTGAAGTATCATCATTTAAATTAATTTATTTCTGATTTATTTCTTATTTTAATAGGCGAGGTATAAGCCATCAGACGGGCTCTTCCGCCTGACAGCAGAAATTTTGCTACGCTTCTTTTGCAATATAACAGAGAAAGAAGATATCACTCGGGTGACGAAATAGTCGGTTTGAATTTAGCTCAGAAGATTTTATTGCACTTGATATTCTACAGAGCAGTAAATCTACAGTATGCGACAGGCGGCTGTATGTCCCCTCCGAAGAAAGGCGTTTGAAGGATATTTTCGCCCGTAAAAATCTACGGTTTCTAACGGTTTTGACCCGCGATCTTTGGATACGACAGCCGATACCCTAACCGTTACCGTAAAGTAGTTTATTTGGTAAAGTAACCGCGAAGTAGTCTATTTTTGTTTGTCATATCGCATTTGTATGTTGTTTATTGCGCGATCGGAATAGATAAATTGCTCAATTGTGTATCAAATGTAATAAAGAATGGCACGGAAAACAATATAAAAGACATAATGAATACTATTTATTAATCATACAAGCGTTCAGTTAGAAAATATTGTATCACATTGAATTTCGATCGAAATACGCTACCTCTTAGGTAACGTAATCGTATTTTAAAAAGTCCACTGTCTATTGCAACATGTCCACACATTACGACATATGTCTTACTGTGAGTCTGTTCCTCCGCTGGCGCAGCTCGGATCACTTTTCATCAGCCGGTCGACGCCGCTGTGGACGCCTCTTCATTTCGCACACTCCGCTTGCGAACTAACAATCAAACGCGTGACGCGCTGTCATGCCTTTTGGTTTATGCTATTGACAAGAACGCAGGCATGTGGATTGTGTTGATAAGCTATGTATTTGCCATGAGTAAAACCTTGGTGAGTATTGTAGCAATGGCGTTGAGGTAACGACGTGTATAAGGAGAAGTAAAGTCAAAGCTTGAACATATTTTGAATACAAAAATACTAATTTGCGACATGTATACTGCTCTTATTTTACGTGTAAGTATTGCAGATTGCATGTAGCATATAAATGACCTCTGTAATATATTTTAAGTCTTTGTTTTGAATATAACAGTGGCATTGCTATATTCTGGAAATGTGTTGTTTTGTTCGAATAATAACGGAATGCACGTGATTAAGTACCATACGTTGCTAGCTTATAATTTGTCCTTTCACGTATTCAGCAATAAAAGGAATTAATATTTTATTTATATTACTACATCCACACTCTATACTCTTAATCAACTGTAACGGTACGAATTCGCTGCCGCGAATTCGATATATAATTTCTGTTAATAATATCGCGGACGCCCAGCGATGCCTCAGCTGCATTGGAGGTCGTAGATACCTGACCCGTGTGTACCCCACAAGTTTTCTTAATATAAATGTAAAACAATCATGTTGAGTCGTGTTCTTTTCTAGAAACATTGTCCATAATGTGTATGTTTGTGGGCGAATTGAAACCTATAATATAGTTGTATTAAGTGTGTAATACCCTGAGTGTAAGATGTATTTGCAATTCGGCTCTATAGAGGCCTTCGGCTCTATGGAGGCGAGGGGTATTTTATGACATTTGACACTCACACACATTTAAGGAGTGATGTGTCAACCAACGCCGTCCTGCCCCACCCACCCAGCTCCTTATCACCTTACACAGATTCGACTTGATATTTCACGCGCTCACTCGCGCCGCTCTGCCTTGTTTGCTACGATCAATGCGGCTACCACCATCGTTGCCAGGGAAAGTTGTAAATAGATGCATACTCCATACAAACTTCCACAAATAATTTTGATCTGCAAATATTTCCAGTCTAAGTTCGCAGTTGCAGTGAATCAAACTGAATTCCACAAGATACGCAATGGATGTTTACAAATGTTTAATTCACTGTAGATGATTTTTCACTGTTTTAAAGATAGTCTCAAAAACTGAGACTGCGAGTATAAATTTAACTTTTCTTAATGGATAGAGAAATTAAAAAATCTGACATGAGAGCAACTATTCTATTCTGACTGTATAAACGTTTATTGAGATTGGAATAAAACTGTAGGTGGGTATAAACAAAAACACAATAATTATTCCTTGTTTAGAAGAGAAAAATGATATAACAAACTTCTCTAGATTTTAGTACATGTCCCATCAAAATAGTTTTAGCGGTCCTCGAAATAAGCCCGGACAAAAACGTGGACAAAAATTGGCTGTTTTCCGGCGCACGATTACATAACGTTCTCTTCTTACCACGTTCCTTCGTAAGGCGACGAAGTAAAAATGGAAAAATAGTAGAAATGATGTTTATGTAACGTACTATGTGAAATTGTAGAAAGCAGTTGTTTTGAAATTGCAGATGCGCACTTAAATATTCTAGCTATAAACTCTTTCTACTTTCTTTTTCTTGTTACTCTGCACTGATTGATCGTAACTGTATTAAATAAACCATTTTACACCACAAGTTTCCTTAGTATAAATGTAAAACAAACATGTTGAGTCGTGTTCTTTTCTAGAAACATTGTCCATAATGTGTATGTTTGTGGGCGAATTGAAACCTATAATATAGTTGTATGAAGTGTGTAATACCCTGAGTGTAAGATGTATTTGCAATTTGAGTTAAGGCTCGGGCTGCAAGTAAGTTAATAACGGATTGTGATGAAAAACATTTATCCTGAATCTATAATATTAATTTCAAATGCGCGCAAAAACTTAAAAAAAAATATTGCCTAGTATTCTTTCCTTCTTATACGCAGGAGGCTCTTAATGCGTTTACGAGGTGTAAATGTTAGGTACCCAGAAATGTGGGAAAACTAAAAAATGCAAATATTTGGTTATGTTAATTCCCAATCTCGCATTGTGCACTTACCGACTGAACCCTTGAACATAGTGCGTCACTGCTTCGGACTCAGCTGATGCCATGTGACAGCAGGACTCTAAGGGAGAGGCCATCCCATTAAATATTTAAGATATATACTTTGCGTTATAAAACATACAATTTTTATATTCTTTGCTTATAAAGAACTGGGGTACTGTGTATCCGAATATACTATAATGTGTTATTGTAAAGTTTTAATGTTAAAGTATTTAATTTACTGCAGTGTTATACAAATGTATTATATTTGTTGTTCGTGAGTGATGTAGGTGCTATTTTTTGGACAACAGTGACCCCAGTGCTCAGTTCTCTAACAATCGCATAACATATCGAGGCAGATTGGACGTCCGCCGTACGTCAGCTGAAAGGACACTAACCGCCCAAATGAACACGTTTCTCTGATGCAACTCTCAACACATCTGTGTATTATGTCGGACCGGTTGCAGCTGGCAGCGGCGCTAAGGCCTTAGTCAACACTGTCTGGTGACCATTTGTATAAAAGTGTGATGTTTATCAATTACAATACACATATTTAATAATAATTATATTATTTAATAACTGTGTAAAATGTAATAATGTTTTAATAATATTCTATAAAGATTACAACATTAATCTTGAACCTGACAAACAAACGAAATTAGATACGTTACGTGTCTAATAAATTATACAAAATTCTGACGTTCTGGAGAAATAAATCTATGACAGATCGTAAGCAAGCGATATAATCTTCGAGGAATTAATATGTCATACATTTGCCACAACGTCTCTCTTTCTGTTTGTCACCGAATCAATGCCAATGCGTCGCTCTTTCTACAGAGGAATCGTTAAAGGAGAGCGAATCACAATGTGGCCGAAATCAATACCCAGCTCAGACATTAGTCACCAATGAATGCAAGTCAACACTGCACACCACTTTCTTGAAGAAAGTTGTTATCTCGGAAAGGGAAACGACGCGGTCCCGAACGGAGCGGGCCGGGACTCGCCCTTTCATTTGCCTAATTCCTTTACGCAGGTCATGCGTCGGCGCCGCTGCCGCCCCCGCTGCCGCCCCTACCCCGCCCCTGCCCCGCCCCCGCCCCGCCCCCGCCCCGCCCCGCCCCGCCCCCGCCCCGCCCCCGCCCCGCCCCCGCCCAGCCCCCGCTCCCGCCCCGCCCCCGCCCGCTCCCGCCCCGCCCCGCCCCGCACCGCCCCCGCACCGCCCCCGCACCGCCCCCGCACCGCCCCCGCACCGCCCCCGCACCGCCCCCGCACCGTCCCGACCCCACCCGCCCCGCCCCTCCCACCCCCGAAACCTTGCCGCCGCCCCCAGCTTTTCTTCCCCGCCTCCTCTGCTGCCGCCGCCGCCGCCTCGTTTGCTGAGTGTTCTCATTCTTATAAGAGCAACCAATCAGAGACGAACGCGCGCGGTGCGCGGGCTCTGATAGATGGCGCGTCTGCAGCCGAGGCGACGCGATGGCGGGGAGAAGGCTCCCAGGCCGAGTGATGAGTTTTCCGGAAGCCACAGCGCTCGCTGGTGGGTGCGACGTCGGAGCATGCGATTTGATGCTGGGGCGACGGAGTTGGTGGCGGGGGGAACGTGTTTTCGGATGCAGGAGTAAAATCGGTGGTCGCAATGACGAGAAAGGCGAAGGGGAGAGTACGTGGTAGAGGTGAGGTTGAGGAGAGCAATGAAAGTGTAGAATGGTAGGGGTAGAATAAATGTAAATAGAATGATTTTGGATGGATGCAGAAGATAAAGTTGATTTATGAGTATTGCGTGAAGTACTCGCAACCAAGAAGCTGTGCCACCGAAGGATTGAAAATTTGGAATAATGTCAAACTCGAATTTTAAGTGTGAGAAAAAATATTTCGGAATCTATTACTACAGAAACGGAGAGAAGTAGCGATGAAGATATGAGAAAGAAGAAACTTTGACGATGACATTGGCGTGGGGAGAATGAGATTATGCAGAGGCTGAAAATATTGGATACGACGGTGATTGCAATGTCCTTGTGTGTTGAATGTAAGTAGTGGCGAAAGTAACAGTCGTGATCTAATGGGAACAGCGGCTGTGGCACTAACGGTGGTTGTTGTAGAGCCAGTGAAGGGGATATCAATTACAGTAATGGTAATAGTGGAACCAATGCACGCCGCTGCGATCATTTCCACGTTGATGAAGTGTGTTCGTGTCAGCGAATTTGAAATCTACGTCAATGTAAGTTGTGGAGGAAGCGTGATATTTTGCGCGACTGTTCTCGTACTTGTGGCGAAAATATAGATGGTGATGATAGTGACAGTGCCAACACTGCACGGCGAATTGCCGGGGAGGTAGATGGCAAACGAGGGTCATGGAGGGTCGTGCGAAAGAACGCAAGCAAGTTATTGAACAGCGAGAGCGACGATGCTGAAGTCGTGCTTCCAAGGTTGTTGTATGTGGAGAGCAGTGACTTCGAAAGCTACAACGGTGGTGATAGCGGGGGCGTAGTATTAGCATAGAGTGTTGTAGTACTAGCGGTGGAGTTGTCGGTGATGAGGATGAAGATGGTAGAGTCAATTCTTGGCGGATGGCAAACCGGGGGGGACGGGAGGTCCGTGCGGAACAACGTAAGCAAGATAGTCGGGCAAGACGAGGATTCGTTAAAACGCTCTGGGAAATGAGGGCGTTCGCGCTGTGGGGGGGGAGGCGACGTCAGTGGAGGCGGTGGCGTTCGAGTTTCGCCTGTGATTCGGCGGTGGCGGCGCGCCCGCCGGATTACAAGGGACGCCCGCTTCTAACAAGCGACAAACAAGCGACGCGCGCCGAGCGTGGAGACGTGGCGGGAAGCGCTGCGCTGCGCTTCCGAAGCGGACGGCGGGAGGGGAAGGAAGGGGGTGGGGAGGGGTGACGTATGGGAGGAGGACTAACGAGAGCAGGAGTAGGCGTGAAACGAGGAGACAGAGTTGTGACTTCTTGAATGGGACAATATTCGCGTTTAGAGAAAGCAAGGAGAGAACTCGGGGATCCAATGAGATTGAGTTTGACGAAATAGAATTTGTTGAAGACTATATTAATTACATTAAGGGAGAAAACTGATAGTGGAATCAATAAGCAGTTATTGAGATGATTTGGGAATGGAGTGATGCACGGAAAAAAGCTAGTGGTGCTTCAACAGCAGATAATTTCTCGCATTTTTTCTAAATTTGTAATTTTTGAAATTTCAGAGAGATTAACGAAAACGAGTCGTGTGCAATTATTTTAAGCCCCCTTCGTTTTATTCGTGGAAAAATATATACAAATAATTGGGAGCGGTTTTAGAGAAAGATTTAATTTCAAACACAAATTACGCGAATGGTACTGGCTTTTACAAAACATTGTAGGGGACCTTTTTTAAAAAGCTATTTTTAGAACAGATTCTGCTTAAGGCAAATACATTTATCTTCAGTTTTGTATTTTAAAATGGTAACTTTTAGCAATTTTCGAAACAAAAAACTGTTGCCCTGAAATCTGACTAGCGTTATACTTCTTAGCGTACTCAAATACATTAGAGGAGAAAATTTAAAGAACACAATTTAAGCATATTTCAAACACACAAAAGTACTGGAATATAACTCAAAAATTTCAAACAATTCCACAAGACCTTATTTCAAGATCTGTCTTTTAAGAAAAGATTTTATTCGTGGCAAAAATATCACCTTCGTAGTTGTTAGAAGGCCCCCAAAATAAGTTCGTACTTTTCCAATTTTCGAAACATTTGAGATTTCAAACGCAATTGAGACCTTCATAATCCTTAGCGTTCTTTACGCTACCCCAGGACAAAGTTTAATAAAAGCCATTTTTGAAAAAGTTGAAATTGCCGAGGCTTCATTTAAAGTACCTTCAAAAATAAAAATATCTGTCTCACACTCAGATGGCCCTGAGTTCATTAAAATTCATCCAGAAATATTAATTTTGGAGAAATTTGGATGAACTATTTAGACAATTTGTTGATCAGAGACAGGCAGACAGCAGGCCAGTCAAACGTATAGCCGTAATCAATTTTTAGGTATTAAGGACCAACAAAATATGGATTCTGACAAAAAAAGTCGTTTCCGGTGGAAATTTAAAATGCATTCTCTTCTTATGATGTTAAAGTGATAAAGTAAAAAAGCTGAAAATTATTGAAATACAATCTGAAAAGAAGTAAGTAACTAAAACAGATGAAGTAACTGTTGATTAGAGAAAGATATTCAATGTATTTTCTCTATTTAATTATGAATGTATTTGGCAGTACAAAGAGTGAAGATGAGTGTCATGTAATAAACAAAACAAAACTTAATAATTTAGAAATTGAATAACATAGTCATCAACTTTCAAGAAAAAAGTGAGTGGCTTAAACTTTTATAATCTTGAAAAATAAACGAGTCAATTCTACACGACTAACGGAAAATCACCAATCTTCACTTCTTGACATCTGAGTAAAATCTAATTGTACAAAGAAAACATGAACTTTACATTTGACACATCGATAACATTATCAATCAAATTTTCATAAAGCAAAAAATGTAATATACGAGTATAATAGACTTTTTACGAATAAAAATAATGTAGTTCATTTGCCGAAATTACTTTATATTTGTCCCCGCTTTATCACTCAGTTAATAGTAAATACGAAATTAGTGAACTATTATTCAACGTATTGAATAAAAAGGAAGGGAATACCAAATGTACTATTATAACTGTTTTAAAACCTCTTAGTAGATAAATCATGCTTAAGCCATATTTAAATAATACCGACAATTTCATTCACTACTTTTAATCAGGAAATTACCATTAAAACACTATTCGTCCTGCGTACTTTATTCCATTCGGTACGTGCTACTCAACCGACAGCAGAACGACAATTTCCGCTTCACACGCGAGAAATTAACGCGACAATCGCCCTTCCATTCCCCGCGGATCCGCGTAGAGTTGGGAACATACGAGCACTTTAGCGTCGCCGTCGCCATTTTTAGCAGCGGCTGCCGGCGCCAGCGCGTGTGTAACGATCCTTCTCGCCGGCAAGTTCAAATTTAGAACTCCTGCGCGCGCGACGGTGCGGATATTTGAAATTCCTGAAACATCTGGCGAATAACATCGAGGGGCTCGGATCGCAAAGTCCGAGTCTTCCCAGCTCGCCCGCCCCTCCCGCCTCTGCCGCCGCCGCCACCGCCGACGCGGTGCGGGTCGTGCGTCGCGCCAGAGATGCAAATGAGCACCGCCGCTGCGCCGTGCCGTTTCGCTTCCCCCCTCCTCTCTGCCGGCCGTCGACTTCCGATTCACTTCTCCCCCCCCCAGGCACCCATTCCCCTACGGCGCACTCTTTCTCGCTCTACTTTCCCTCCCTGTTGTACCCACATTCCTCTGCCATCTCCCTGCTCCATGATTCACTTCCCCTCCTCGATGCTCCTATTCCTCTCTATTATCTCTATTTCCCCTCACTAATTTCGCTCCTTGTTGTACCCACATTCCTCTGCCATCCACCTGTTCCCCGATTCACTTTCCCTCCCCGATGCAACCCTCTGTTTTCTCTTATTTCCCCCATTACCTTTACTCGCCTTTGTACCCACTTCCCTCTGTCATCCCTTTTCCCGACTATTTTTCTGCTCTCTTGTACACACATTCCTCTGCCATTCCTCGACTTCGCGAACTACTTCCCCTCCCCGTTGCATCCGTTCCCCTCTGTCGTCTCTACTTCCCGCTCTATTTGTCCTCCCCGTTCTATCCGCTTCCCTCTATTATCCCTCTTCTCCCGCTCCACGTTCCTTCTTTGTTCCCCCGGCCACACCCCTCAAATTCCTCTCTCCGTTCCGTCCACTCTCCTCTCTAATTCCTCTGCTTCCCGCTTCACTTCTCTGACCCTTTGCGAACCATTTTATACTGTCCTCTCTCTGTTTTCTCCTCGCTTTACCCACTGTTCTTTCATCTCCTTGCTTCCAGCTTCTCTCATCGTCCTTTCGGACCACTTACTCGCCTCTTGAAACCGTTCTTTTTTGCTATACAATGTCACATAACATCTAGGTCATTAGCGATCACTATTGGATTTGACGTTATAGTTATTGTGAAGATGTCGTGATATGGTAATGACAGGTGGTGAAAGAACGAACACTACACAATCACGCCCGAGGTGGGACTCGACTCCGCGATACTTCCGTCCGAAACCGCTACAGCACTACTGCCTTAAAGATATCGGTCATCTGGACCGGCTAAACCGTTCTTTATTGCGTCCCCTCATACTTCACCACTTCGACCCTCCAACATACTCTTCCCTGCCGCCTTTGGGCTATGATCTATTTCTCATTCTGCGTTACATTTCAGTTACCCGCTGCGCGTCGCCGACTCTCTGTTGGCCCCTTTCCCCGCTATCCATCCCTCCCCCTCCGAACCGTCACCATTTGCCTTTCCCCACTCTTTTCCAACCCGTCCTCCCCTCCCCCATTTCGCTGCTTCCCCCTGCACTATGACCATCGAGCCCCATATCGGCTCTGCTTAAATCCTCGGCTGTGCTCCTGTTCCTACTACTTGCTTACGTGCTGCCTCATTGCCTCGGCGTCGATGTACCATTTTCGCCCAGTTTCATCCCTCCAAATCCTCTCAAATGTACTACTTCTCTGGGTTTCCCATGTATGCTCAATCCTAGAAATGCTATTCTATTCATTGGGACATAAGTTCTCATTCCTGCGCATAATGTTGTTCCCCGCGTCACACATAATGTTGTTGGACCTCCCGCGTCACCCTATGGCGATCTTGACTTTATTTCTCACAATCAGAAGGCTTTCTATTTGCATTTGCTTTTTCCTTCTCTGCATCGGACACAGCTGTCTCAACCATGTTCATATGTCATGTTGCCAATGTTAGATACTGCCCATTATCGCTGAATTATGATATTTTGCAGTTCAGTGTATTGTATATTCTTGCAATCAGTTTAATATATCCTACAAGCTAGTTCGGCCATTTTTTTGGAAATGACGTGAGGAAACCGGTTATTGTTTCTTCATGCATTTTGAATTATTCTTTATTGCTGTCAATTATGCTCCAATTTTGCGGTTACCATTCAGTTCTCCGATTTAGCTTATTCCTTGGAATTATTTCACGACCATTGGAGAAATCTGTGTGTCTCCCATCCAAGGACTGTTAAAAACTGTCAGTGTCAATGTCGTCCTAAAACGTGCAGAGCAATAAATTCTTGCACGTAACTCTGGGTTCGCTCATGGTTTGGTAGATCACACTTTCATCTTACAGCGCGGGGGCTGGATTTATTGACCCGCGTGAAATTTGGGTTAGACGAAGTGATTTCGCAGCATATTTTCTCGGGTTGGCTCGTTTCTTCTCCCTCTCATTACATCATTTATCCATCACCATTCGTATTATATCAGAATTGTCGCAACCATGAAAAGCGTTAGTCTTATGAGGGTTCGGAAAGGGTCTGAGAGTGAGAATGAAGAATAAATCCTCCAAAATGCCGTTGTAACTCACGCACGTAAAATACATCTGTATTCTTACACAAGCTAGTCTTTATTTTACGATTTTTATTCTGACAATTGGTAGACTACATGTTATTTTGGTTCATCAAGCCGCTCTAACCGGTTGTTCCTCTCTCAATTCCGGACGACCATATACTTAGAAACCCTGAATCGACGTGATCCCCAACTAGGCAAAACTGTATCCTTCCAACCCAAATTCCTTGTGTTCGAAGCCCTTTCGGCACGCACTTGTCACTTGGTTCACCCTTTTCATCCCAAGTGAACTATTGCTTTGCTCCAACCTCCCACCGCTGGCGTCATCCCTTACCCTGCGCTTCCTCGCCTCGTTTCCTCCCATTGCGCTTCACTCGGTCCGTGAATTCGGGGGCTTTTCCACTGCCGCCGCCACCACGGCCACCCCTGCCGCCTCCGCCCTCCATTGCAGCCACCGCCCCCACCCCCACCACCCATCTCCGCACCCGCCACTCTCGCTGCCCTAGCCGCCGCCTCCGCCATACTTCCGCTGCTGCCGTCTCCGCTTTCGCCCCCACCGCCTCCGCCCCGCCGCACCCCGCCGATCACTCCCGCCGCCCCCGCCACGCCGCCCCCGCCACGCCGCCCCGCCCCGCTTTCCCCGCTCCGCATAACCCATCCCGCTGCCCCCGCTGCCCCTCCACGCCGCTCCCAAATCGCCGCCTCCGCCACGCCGCCCCGCCCCACCGCCCCCACCCTGCTGAGTCAAACCCCGCCACCCCGTCCCCGCCTACTCTGCCACCGCTCCCGCCGGCCACCGGACGTCCCAGTCTCTCCGCCTCCGCCGATTCCACCACCGCTCCCCGCCTAAACGCCGCCTCGCCGCCCCACCGCTCCCGCCTCCACTGCCGCCACCACCACCACCGCCGCCACCGCCGCACCCCGCCGATCACTCCCGCCGCCCCCGCCACGCCGCCCCGCCCCGCTTTCCCCGCTCCGCATAACCCATCCCGCTGCCCCCGCTGCCCCTCCACGCCGCTCCCAAATCGCCGCCTCCGCCACGCCGCCCCGCCCCACCGCCCCCACCCTGCCGAGTCAAACCCCGCCACCCCGTCCCCGCCTACTCTGCCACCGCTCCCGCCGGCCACCGGACGTCCCAGTCTCTCCGCCTCCGCCGATTCCACCACCGCTCCCCGCCTAAACGCCGCCTCGCCGCCCCACCGCTCCCGCCTCCACTGCCGCCACCACCACCACCGCCGCCACCGCCGCCACCGCCACGTCTGCTCTCGACACCCGCGCGGGATCACGAGTTCCCAGCGGCGCCCAGCAGCGCAAAGTTGGTCGATGTCGACGACGGCTCTCCGGGACGATTTTTTTTTGTCATCCGAGCGCAAAGGGTCTCGTTGAGCGACGATCATCTTCCCTTTGTCTCGCGTCTTTTCTCACGCTCTCTCGCGCGCCCGTGGCCGCGTAGCGGCGTGCATACGCTCTTTGCAGCCGCGCGGCCCGCGTTCCCCCACCCCACCTCGTCCGCGAGCGGTGGCGGCACGATAAAAGAAAAAAAATCGCAAAAATCAACACGGCACCCGAGTAAAGGGCGCGACGCGGCCGCCGGGGTTGAGAATTGTGTGTGTGTGTGTGTGTGTGTGTGTGTGTGTGTGTGTGTGTGTGTGTGTGTGTGTGAGGGGCCGGCCTTGCTGCGCCGCATGCCGAGCACGCGCCGCCGCTTTAATTCTGACGGCCTTGGCGCCGCCCGTGCCTCTTCCTCCCGCTCTCCATACATATTTAAACCCCGTCGTGCGGCGGCGGCGGCGACGGCGCCGCCGTCCGGCCGCGGTGGCGGCGGCGGCGGCAGGGACGGCGAGTGGACGGACGTGCGGGGGCGTGGGCGGCTTGACCAGCGTCTCCGCCGGACGCGCCATCTCCGCCCCGCCCCCATTTCCCTTTCAGATGTCGGCCCCCGGATGTCGCGTGCCCGGACGTTCCCTTCTCTTCCACGTCGCCCTCTCCGCCTCGCCCTCACCGGGAGAGGTGGCTCAGGGCATCAACTGCAGTGTCACTAACCGGGAGATTCTGGGGTTCGGGTTCCGACGGCAGCAGATTTTTGACACTAGCTACTCAGCTAGGTCGGATTCAGTCGCTGTATGGAGAATAATTCTTAAGGTTGGCTGCTCTCTTCCGTAGTTTTCCGTGGTTTCCTCGATATACACCCGAATGCCGGAGCAGTACCCTAACAAACGGCACCCGAACCGCTCACGATGTTTCCTCAATCTCTCTTGTGCTATCCTTACTCTTTACTTACACTTACACGCACTACACTACTACGCATGCCGAGAAATAGGTCGGGAGATGGAAGTTTGTCCCGGCTGAGGCACCTCCCCGCTGGTGGGAGATTCTTGGTTGAGGAATTTCCGCTAGCCGACGGTAGGTCGGTGCCGCATCTCGCCCTCCAGCGGGGGATTATCACCGCCACCTCCCGAGCGTAAAACATGCACTACACTTACGGGTATAATGTCCTCACTGTTCCTTAATCACTAATAAACCTCGCTCTCATCGTCCTCAGCAACCTCCCGAGAAGAAAACATGCACTGGACTTACGGGAATAATGACGTCAGTGCTCCTGGAATCACTAATCAAAGAAATCAATCCTCCTTGTCCTCTCATCTTCCTCCGCACCTCCCGGGGAAACATGCACTACACTTACGGGAACAATGACGTCAGTGCTCCCGATATCACTAATCAACCAACAAATCCTCCTCGTCCTCGCCCTCATCCGTCTCCTCGCTGCGCCAGCCGGGCGAGGCGATCGCGTCACTTTCGGCCCGCTAAGGAGCGCTTCGAACTTCCGGAGGCCGCCGCTGTTGCTTCGCGTGGCGTCGCGCGGCGTCGCGCGGCGTCGCGTGGCGCCGTGTGGGGGGCGTTGCCGAGGGTGGAGGAGGGGGTCGTTCGTTTATGAACGCCGTCGGCTCCCGTTTCTTCTCATTACGCCGAAGAATTGGTGCACGCTGTGTAGGTTGGTGCTTCGGCGGTTCGGATGTCAGGGTTTGTTTTCCTCGGTGCGCTTCCTTTGTAGAAGCAGAAGAATTTTTTTCTACGCTTCTCTTGTCATTGTTGTAGATGCGATAAAACAGCGCTATAGATCCGATAAAACATCTGTTATTTCTTGAGTAACGGACGTTGAGGATCGTATATTTGAAGAAAGAATTTGATAAATGTTTAAAAAGCGTATTAAAATATAAAAATAATAAGAAGTAATATTTTATGAGCATTCATTTCACCGAATTTGGACGCGTATGCATATTTTACTTGTGCAGAAACTTAATTACTTATCTGCTCTTTTGCTTAATATGAACGGAAGTGTTGTGATAAAGAAGAGAGTCTCCTTATTAAAGTTTAAAACATTTAGTTACAATTTGATCACGACAAGCCATTCATATGAGAGAACATAATGCTTTTGATCAAATTTTAATTGACATTTTCTGTTCGTCCTTACAAAAGGGAGTTCATGACTTGCAGTAAGGATTGTATTGAAACACAACTACATCGTTTGTACACTATCTTTTTTCGTAGTTATTCGGGGGAGGAGTCTGTGTAAATGAACATATACAAGTACTATTATTGTATTGTTAGGTAATTAGAAAAATTTCGCTTTACATGTGTCAATTCAATGGTTTCTAAGCGTTCAAAAGCTAACTGTGCAGTGTATACGAATGAGTATGTGTAATTGTGCTATAGATATCCCTTTCTCTTATAATTCACCATCCGAAACAATTCCGGATTTCATTATCGCCACTCCAATGCGCAAACCAACAGCTACTGTTTCTTGCTGGAGGTGTGGTCACCATCAGATGGTTCCTCGATCGATATCCGGGAGGCGCAGCAAAATGCCATAAAATGTGCGAGCGCCCCGCCCGCGTCTTTCGCTCACAAAGGACGTCCGGGGCGGGTCACCTGGGGCGGCGAAAGGTCAGCCTCCGATCCGGATCATCGGCGCCCGCCCGCCCGCCCGCCCGCCCGCCAGCCCCCCCGCCCTGTCGACCGCCCCGCCCACCCCGTCGCCCGCCCCCGTCGCCCGCCCCGTCGCCCGCCCAAGAGAAGACGAGGGCGAATGTTGCTCTTATTTATTCTTTGCTCCCCGCGATCTCGGACGCTGAAAACGATAAAGGGAAAACGTTCAGAACAGTTAAAGTAGACCTATCGGCAAATCTGTGAAAAGTATTATGATACAGTCAAGTAGTAAATATCACAATGTGATTGTGTAAATTATATTGAAAAATTGACGCAGGAATCTATTGAGTCAATCAATGCAATGCAAAGAATGAATTTGAATCAAAGTACATTAAAAAAACATATATAACAGTAGGAACGAATCTTTTCAGGTGTAAAAAAAAAAACTTGAAGACGAGTTTGGTATTGAATTACACTTTTTTGGTAAAATTCTTTTGAACACAGATCACAGATGGTTAAATATATAAGTATCGTTGATGAAATGTTGGGACTAAAAACATGTTAGAGTAGTTTAATTATTACAATAAAATAAATTACTCAAAGAAAACACAGTGACTTAAACTTTAATTACTTGTACGCATTTATTGACCGTCATTTTCTCATATTCACTGAATAGTTGCTCGTGAGAACACCAAATATTTGATTTTTTTCTTTTTCTCGAAAGTTCTATTGATCGTGCTTCCACTGTAAAATCATTCAAATAAGAGAATTAAAGTTATCTTTGGAACGGCTATAAAATAACATTTCAATTACTGGACTTGTATAAACGTGCCGGGTAAAACAGTCAGTTGTTGCGACAGCAGCAATGCGGCAAATCTAAGGTTGGAGTTGTGAATGACTAATCAGGCTTGAGTGTTTTGATATTACACTAGAGAAGACGAGCAAAGGGACATCAAAAATAGAACAATGATCATTATTCGATTACTTTTAATTACTCGGACAACAAATGTACTGACTACTCGGACTCATCTATTAGGGATATTAATTTCTATTAGGGATATTGTACGAGATAAATTTCTTACATTTCTTTTCTTAATTTCAATACATTATTTTTCCATTAACGTCATGTACCTTGTTCTGAACCTCACGTTTTTAAAATTCATGTAAGTTTAGTTTTACTTTAGAAATTTTAACTCTACTTAATTTTAAGTTGCTATGGCACCAACCCTTTAAAATATTATTCTAAAGTATAAAGTAAATTTTACAGATTATAGTGTTAAATTTGACACATTTATACAATAATCAAAGGAAAATAACAGTTGGGAATAACGTGAGAATATCATAGCTGGTCGTGTTCCCCGACAGCTTCTGAAGAAATTTCATACATATTCAAGCGCTGTTGCCTGAATAGAGTCGGATCTCAAAAGGGTCTACACTGCGTGCGTACATTACGCGTTCTTTGTACTAAGAAGCCTCGAGGAAAGCCTGAGGAGTTCTCTGAAAAGACGTCGCGGCGGGAAGTCAAGCGGTTGAAAATTTCAAGTTGTAAAAATAAAAAGACGGCGCTGAAGTTTTATTGGAGTCTCATTAGAAAACTTTCTATAGCTGCGGGCAGGGCGTAACCCTCTTTTATTACTGAGACTTCTTTCTCGTTCTACTTAAGTTTCGAGTTTCTGCTAGACGGATAAAACGACGCAATTTATGTTTCGAAAACGGATTATACACGCTAATATTACTTTGGTTTCTTAGCCCGATGTCATTACATTGACAGTTGCATTTTTACATGAAATATATGGAAAGGAGTTGTTTTATATGCAGGCGTTTCTGCTGAGATAAAAGTAAACATTGATATATAAAAGCCGCAAGTGGCGGTCGATTTTTTTGGCAGCCAAACTTTTATTCCGAGCTGGGTAGAAATACGATCTTTCACGCCGAATCAGAATGTTTCATTTTGGTCCAATATACGTGAACATGTTTACTCTATCACTTGTACACGCGGCATGCTTATACACTCCAGAGCCTGTTTCTGTTTTGCGATAGTAAACAAGTAGGCAGTATTTCGCGTTTTGTTGTTCCCGCTTGCGCCCAGTCGCGTCGTCACATCCCACGTTTTCAATAGTCTCTCTCTCTCCCTCCCTCCCTCCCACTCTCTCACGCGTTAGCCAGATACCGTAGTCCACCCTGGCGGACCGGGATTACAACCGCTTCGGAATATAAATATGGCGGCCGCGCCATTTTGTCGATCCTCACCGCGTGCGAGTTATCGCGCGTGAGGAGAAGGGGGCGACAATCCGAAATTACTGGCGGGGGGGGGGGGGGGGCAACTGCTGTTATGGCTTTTCCGCAACGCCGTCGCCTGACGGCACTCGAACCACGGACCCCGCGCTGCGCGGCGCGGCGCCTCCGTAACTTGTACTCTCGCGAAATTAATGTCCGAACTTCCCTCAGGAGGGGAATTATCCGCGGACAAATTATCCGGGACAAGTTACTCGACCCCGAACTTGGCTCCAATTGCCTTCTGCTCCTCTTCCCATATCTAGAACGCCGCAGGAGCGCGCCGGTAGTCTGCTTTTATTTCGTCCGCTCGTTCGGCCGGGGGGGGGGGGGGAGAGGGGCCGCGGCGGAGCAGGGGACGGGGAGGAGAGGGCGCTGATACCTGGGCCAACAGTTTTGCTCTTATCTCGGTCCTTCGTTGTTACGGTTACTTTTATGGGCGAAAAAAGTCACATACGGACAAACCTCGCCGTGAAGAGGCGGAGGGGGTCTTCGAAAAAAGCTAATTAAGAAAGTTTATTTATCTCCATTCGCGGTTATGAAGGGGCTGATGGTGGCGCCGCCTGGCGCCGAAGACGCTGATAACGGCCAGGCGGCGCGGCGGTGGCGCATGGTGGAGAATCGCGAGGCGCAGCGAGGAAGGGGGCCGAAAGGCGTAACGAAAGAAGGTGGAGCAATTGTCGCGTAGTGGGGGGAATAAAAACTATCGGCGAGAAATTGTTTACGATGTGAGAAGTGAATGAACAAAAATAAATCGGATGGAGGCAAGATAAAAAAAATACTAAGGCTAGAGAAAGGTTTAATGTTATTTCTTTTATTTCTTCATTGTCTTTTTCTCCACAAATCCGTTCCTGCTTTACTTTTTTCTGTCTCTTCCTAGATCTTTTCAATCTTTTCATTTATGGTTTCGTTAGATTTATTTTTATTTCGTTAATTTATTCTTTTCGTTGATTGCTATTTTTCTTCTGTAATAAATGCCTTTGCGTCTTCTTGTTTTCTTACATGTTTTCAAAATGGAAAAATATTATCGCTTTACATAGTGTACAGACTTGCATAGATGTATATCTCTTCAATAACACTGGAGAGTATTACCTGAGTTTGGCCATATAATAAAATGGTGGTGTTTGCGAAATAAAGACAAAGCAAATTCTTAATAATTTGCTGAAAATAAATTATCCACTAGAAGGAGAATACACTAACGTAATTAGTAACGGCTTAATATAGTTTATATTAGTAACACAAGTGACGGATTAATATAGTTTTAACATCAACTCATTGCAGCTTCGCATTGTCATCAGATCAAGAAAGTTCATATCTACCTGTACAACCACTCCTACTGTTAAAATGCCCATCGCTCTTTTCGTTGAACTTTCCGATCAACTTCATAATTCAATTAAATCAGAATTTCACATGGCATTCTTGAAAAATCAAATTCTTTGAGGCAAGTTGTAACGTTTTCCACCTACCATCCAAAATCCCGAGAGCCGTAGCTGGCTGGAAGCGTCGCTTTTTCTCGTCTCTTGCGCCTCCATCGCCTCTGGTGGCGACGTGATGGTGACGACGACGGGTCGAACTTTCCGTTCGCGAGTGTGTTCGCGTTAAATGTAATTGCTCCTGGGCGCGAGTACGCAATTACCTCTCCAATTTTAACTTTTAACGCGCGATATAGACGCCCCGGGAGCACGATCCCACTGGCTGACGCACCCGCCTTCATCGCACACAGACCCCACCATTTATCCCGCCTGTCCCTTCACGCGCACAGGCCGAACTTTTCTTGGTCTATTACGCCGGTTTTAACCGGCTCTTCTATCTCTGCTAGGTGCTCCATAATAAATGTTACAAACTTCTAGGGAGTTTAGGGAGGTCGTAGATGAACGTCTTTTCTAGTTAACATGTGGTTGAAAATTTCATGTAATGAATTTACACATGTGATGTTTTCGCCTGTTTAGTAATCTACGTCTCATTCGTATTTGGTAGGTCACGTTCTTGTGTCGAAGATGATATGTATACGTGCCAAACACCAATTCACCAATACACATTGTTGTGTACCGATCAGAGGTGACTTACAGTGTGTAATTTCGTTGTATAAATTTCCATCCTCAGGTTTATTGGCAAAAACGATCATCATGCATCTACCTAGACTACGACTTAGAAATTTGTAACTTTTATTCTGAGGTATACGTACAGTTAGTTTGGTCTCTGAGATTACTCATTTACTACATTCTCAAGTATTTACTGTCTGAAATTTTATTTATTCTCTCTGCAATTTCCATTCATAATTACGTGCATATTATCTCAGTTGTCAGATTACTAGGTGGCGGATTTTAAGGATTTTTTTTTCATTTTAGAACCATGTCTTTTAGTACAGAAATTCATTTTATTTTTTGACAAAAGGAAATAACCCATTTTTATATGTCTTTGTTTTTGCATTTTTCTTCGGTTTCGAGTAATAATTCATTTTTTTGCTTTTCGTCATTTTTAAAGCATTTTTCGCGGATTTAATAGACTTTAATGATATACGCTTCAAATAAAGTTTACAAGATGCAACAAATTTTCATCAAAGATTTTCACTGTATCCTATTCAATTTCTTTGCTCAGAAATTGTAATGTTAGCAGTTATGAGTATGTAATCTAAGATCCCTGTGACGCCTTCAGAACCACTGGCGGATTTCACCGTAACTAAAAGCAAAGATTTCCTGATTTGCTTTGATATTCCAAACGTTTTCAAGCTGAGTTCACTTGAACGAAAGGAAGACGCCTCAAGTTCATCAGTAACATATTTAAGAACTTAAGGTGTTCATCTGAACTGTTTTTGTTCAATTTTGTACGTCATTTTTTATTTTAGGGCTTTTTAAAAGCATTTTATTATTTTTGGTGATGCTTTTGGTTATCAAAACTCGCCCTCCTACAGATTACAAACTGCTCCAATTGCGTTGTAAATATCACTCTTTTGACCTAGAAGTCTCTTTAGACCAAGGTTGATTCAGTTTTTTTTCTAACTGGAGTTTGGTATCTGGGCAGCACAAATTTAAATAAGAGGAGTTTTTTAGTAAACAGCATGCTGTAAAGCGTCTAGAGAAATATTTGGTGTTAGGTGTACATAAACCCTTTATCTGTTATAATTTTTAAATAGGGTTTGCATTGAGTTAATATTCTCTGTTGAGATAATGGGTGGTATGAATAAAAATGAGCAAGTACTCTTTGCTCCGAGTTGCCGAGATCTTACTCAGTTTCGTATGAATAAAGTGGGTAAGCAATTGCTCAGTCTCTGAGTACTCTGAGCTCTGAGCGTACTCTCAAATGGCGAGCAAATGCTCGGAATTGGTATGAATAAAGTTTAGCGTTTACTCTCTAGAGTGAGCACTTGCTCCAAAATTTCGGAGGGACATCTGTAGCAGACTCACGTTTGAGAAGTTAGGTTAAAATGGCCGTGCATATACCGAGTGCTCACATGCAAATGCAGCGGAATAAAAAAAATTACAAGATTTGGCGAAATTCTTGTGACATGAATTATAAGAAACTTTACCGATTCGAAAAAGACAATGTTTTATGGTTGACACAACATTTTCTCGGCGTTCAAGAAGAAACAAGAGGCGGAGCTCTAACCAATGAGCAAAAAATGAAAATTTTTCTTCGCTACGTGGCCGATCCTGGTTTTCAGGTAGGAGTGGCAGAAGATGTTGGCATGGATCAGTCCACAGTGAGCAAGACTTTTAGTTTTGTCATGGAGAAACTAAAAGAAAAAAAAACAGTATTGGATACAGTTCCCAAGAACTGAAATAGATCTCCAGCATGCAAGAGATCTGTGGCAGGAAAGGTACACTTTCCCTAATGCAATTGGTGCTCTTGACTGTACACATATTCTGATTAAGAAGCCACTTACTCATGCTGATGAATACATAAATAGGAAAGGCCTTCATTCTATAAATATTCAAGCAACATGCAATGCTAAAGAAGAATTTACTAGCATGGATGCTTCTTGGCCTGGATCAGAGCACGATTCTCTCATTTGGAAGAATTCCCATCCACACAGATTTTTATCAGGCCAAAGCGACATATTGCTACTTGGCGATTCAGGCTATGGAATTGCCCCATGGCTCATGGTGCCGTATAAAAACCCTGTAATGCCAGAGCATTTCTCTTTCAATAGTTGTTTGAAAAAGGAGCGTGTTACCATTGAACGATGTTTTGGGCTACTTAAACAACGCTTTCCAATTTTACAAAGCAAAGTGAGACTTGCTACAGAAAAGGTACCGTCTGTTGTTTTGTGCTGTTTTATTTTGCACAATGTAGCAAAATACTTACATGATGAGGATTTTGCAACGGACATCATTGAACCTGAGGAAGAATTACAACCCCCAGAAGAAGGAACAGCTGCTGACAGAATGAGAGGACAACGTAGGAGGGATGAACTGTCAAGAATAATACACAGATTTTAATTTGTAAGTATAATTTTCTTTATTCATTTTCGAAAACAACATATTCACTTTCCCTCATCCTTTTTTCCCACATGTACGTTTCCTTTTTTAGTCTTAGTACTTGCAACTCCTCTAATAAAACAAGTCTTGTTAATTCAAGATTTGACATAGACTTAGTTTCATTGCTTTCTAAATCCACTAGTTTTCTTTTTCTTTCAGGGCGAGATAGCACCCTTGCAGGAGTCCCGCTGCTGCTCTCCGCCCGTATTTCTTCATCTGAAGCACATCCTGCTGTTGCTTCATTGCTGGTTCCCGCTGAAGATACTGCTCCTGAAATTGATATAAAATATAATGTAAATGCTTGTGAATATATTCATTTAACAAAATGAAATAAAATGAACGCATGTTCTCTTACACAAATTATAATGTACATGCTTGTGAATATATGCAGTTAACATTTAATTAGGTTAACTGAATACGTTCACAATCATTCACATAATTTATGTAAGAATACGTGTTGATGATTAAAATGAATATAGGTTTTCTTACACAAATTATAATGTACATGCTTGTGAATATATGCAGTTAACATTTAATTAGGTTAACTGAATACGTTCACAATCATTCACATAATTTATGTAAGAATACGTGTTGATGATTAAAATGAACATAGGTTTTCTTACATAAATTATAATGTAAATGATTGTGAGTATAATCATATTGTGAGTTCATCATGAAATAAAAATAATACAATAGTTTTCTTACCTTTTATTTGGGTCACTGTTGGATTACTGTCCCCGTTCATCAAGTCATAAATTATTCTTTCCCAGGCCTTCAATTTGATTTGTTTTGTTGCCAGTACGATTTTTATCGGTTTTTGCTTTCAATCGTGATTTTATATTGCATACTTTTTTGTTCAATTGTTCCTCAGTTATAAGAACTCCGAATTTTTCGGAGTATTGAGTTTTTAAATTTTGAAGAGCTTCTTTCCGGCGTCTTCGCATCTCCGGAAGCTGGCTCTTCTCAAACACTATTCGATTTTCGCTGAGCATCTCAGCGAAAATTTGTTGCGACTCCGGCGCCTTCTGCTCCTCGTCACTGCTGCTACTCATTTCGTATTGGATATATATTCGGGAAACACGAGCACGACCTCACTACGCTCACAACTTCCTACTACTGCACGTGTTCAATCACAACCAAACTCGAACTTCCTCACAAATTAACCACGGAAAAAACAAATGATGTGCGCCGCGCGCGTAAAGTATGTAATCTCTTTGTTACTCAGGAATCCCATTTTTAAAACTCATTGCCCATACTATCGCTTGTTCACAGCGAGCAAATGCTCGCGAGACATGAGCAAGTTCTCCGGAGACATACGAAGTTTTTATTCATACGAAATGGAGCTTTTGCTCAGTGCCGCGGACTAGACTCACTTTGCTCCGGAGCAACTACTCCTAAGCAAGTGCTCATTTTTATTCATACCACCCAATATTCCACTGTTGTGTTTAATAAATATTAATAAATATATAATAAAATTTAATAAATATATAATAAAATTATTGCAAAAAAACTAATTATTTGCATTGAATCTGACTTTGGCCAGCCAAACGAATCTTCAAAACAATGCAACAGTATTGAATCAATATTAGAATTTTGCTGAATTTCATCCAGAATAAAAATGCTGACTTAACATAAATATAAAACCGTTCTATTGAGCATGAGTATTGTGCAAAATCTACATCACGTATCTGGGATTATTTATAGACTGGGTACGAGAATTAACAAAAGAAATTACTTACGCTTAGCAATGGAGTGTGTATTCTTTCGAACAATTCAAGTTTGACAGAAAGATGTTAAATTGGTAATCGAAGTAATGTCCACGTTTCTCATTTTGCACCGGGAGAGGTGCCTCAGGGCATCAACTGATGTCACTGTAATGCCTCTGATCGGGAGGTCCTAGTTCGAGTCCCGACGTTTGTAGGATTTTCGACACTAGCTTGTCAGGTAGGTCGAATTCACTCATTCAGTCGCTATCTGAAGGAGAATTATAGCGATCGGCTGCTCTGATCGGTAATTTTTGTGCCGAAGCGGGACACTAACAAACCGGCCATGTACCATGCGTGATATTTCCTTCCCCTTCCTTATTCTCATCCCTTACTTACACTACCATGCACTACACTACTACACATGCCGCGCGACCGGGCGGGAGCTTAGAGCTTGTTCCTGATGGGGCGGTACCCCGCTGGTGGGAGGTACATGGCTGGGGAAGACCCTGCTGTTTGACAGTAGGTCGGCGCCGGGAGTCGCCGTCCATCGGGGGAAGACCACAGCCACCTCCCGAGGAAAAACATACACTACACCTACGGAACTAATGACCTTAGCAGTTGACACGCCCGGAATCACCAACCGACGAACCAACTTACTCATTTTGCTCTTTTTTGGCGCTCGTGTCCGCCTGCAGTGCGCTTTCTCGCGTCATGAACACCTCGTGTCCGCCTCCGGATGCAAGGGGTTCGCCGCACTCATTCCTTAATGCCGGACTAATTTCCTGCGCCGTCGCTCAGTGCTTCCGGTAAAACCTGTGCAGGCTCCCACTGCAACGCCTCTCGTTCTCATATCTCAGCTGCTTCGCGCCCCGGATCTTGCCTGAGCCAGGTAACGTTACATGTTAGTTGCGCTGAGATGGCCAGTGTTGGCTTGCTGACAAAATCAATAATGAAAGGGCAAGTTCAAATAGGGCTGTAGGAAACTTGCCCTTAACGGTAATCTGTGGAAATAATGGAGTGTCTCCTTTCCAATTTTATTTTCTTAGATAAAAAAAATTACATACTCGTATAAATATCCAGTATAAAATTATCAAATTCGAAGACCTCAAGTCTTTCTTTTTCTTCTCGCTTTAACTCTCCCTTTAATTGCAGAATCATATTTTAGGTTCCTAAATATCCGAAAACATCACTTTTTTGTGACTAAAATTCCAAAATTTAGTGATTGCAATTAATAGAAATATAATATTTTTACATCCGAATACTCATATGTTGAGGAAAACTACTACTACTACTACTACTACTACATTACAAAAATGCGTCACTGAAGACATATAGGCCGAGAGCTGAAATTTGTACAAAGAAAGTACTATTCAATATTATTGGCACAATCTTTCTGTGTACCTCTATATTGGCGATGAACATTATCGTTGAAAAATATCGGCTGAATTCATTGTTTTCAATTTAAAAATGAAAAATATTTTTCATATACTAATCCGCTTAATATACTATGATTAAAATTTCGAATGTCATTTGTGCAATTATTTTTATTTAGTATACTATATAATGATAAATGAGTAAAATAATGTTGTCTGGTATGCATCGCTATAAATCAAAAATACCTGCCTATGGAATTGTAGTATTAACCTCGTAGAATTTAAGACATATTTTGATTTCATTTAATGTCGTTTTCCGCTTATTGTAAGGTTTGCAAAGCTTTTTCGTTCGTTGGCAGTGCGTGCAAACATCAGCAGTTAAAACAAAAAAAATCTTTTATTTATTTGCCATTACCCGCTTTAAGCAAAATGATTGATTAATCGGATCAGTACTAAAATGCGAGCTGGTCCTTCCACATGTCCAAAATGCTCGAAGCGAACCTAACTGACTCGATAGCAACTCGCATCAACTACACACCCGTTAATAACATCTGAATGCACGGAGCACGCACAGAGGCTAAAGGGTAACGTGTTGCTTCCCAACAGACCCTTGCAAACATTATCAAAAGGACGCGATAAAGAGGACGGGTTGTCGATTGGCAAACTCGGCCGGCTGAGCACGCTGCGGGGGAGGGCTGGGGGTACTCGGAATTTGATGGAAGTGACCGCACGTCTCGGTCATAACAATTCGACTCGGTGCCGAGTCAAAACCCTGACCGCAACGGCCATTCGGGCCATTAGGGTACTTTAGTTCCCCCACCGACCGGCGTCGGGAGGGGCGGGGGCGGTGGCGGGGGCGGGGGCGGGGAATATGTTCTGTGCGCGGCGCGTTCGCTCGAGCCCTCTACTTCGGTCCATCGAATCCCTCTTTCATGTCACGTGTGCGCTATCGTTTCTGTTTAACCGCATGTGGAGCAACGCGCCTCTTTTTGTTGTCTTTGGCTTTGGATTCGCACAGGTGCAGAATGCTAAGAGTTTCTTAGTTTCCATGATTTGCTAGTTGTCGTCCTTTCAGCGATTTCCAGTTCGAAGGGTAACTCCATAAGTAAGGTCAAATGTAAAAATGATGTAATATTTAAACGCGGAATTAAAGGAAATACATATGAAACACGTATTGTAAAATATTGAATAATTGATTAGTTTGCGGTGCGCCAACTGCTATGCAATTACCGAGCAAGGAAAGTAGTATTAATTTTAACAACGCCATTTAGTGTATTACTTACCAATTTTATTGTATACTTCTAAAGAAGCTGTAACAAGGACTGTACTTTAGCTTCTGGGTCAATGACCCCCATCTAGATCAGGTTTTCGTCCAGTTTCCTTGAGCCTTGAGCAAATGCAGAGGTGGCCCCTTGTTTTGCTTCTGGACATGTAACTTCAAATTAAATTGTCCCCATAGCACGTCACACACAAGAGTTTCAAAAACTCAAAAATTTTCTGAGGAAAAGAGGTTCAAATTTCGAATTTACTATAGCGCTTAAGCACAATTTTCTTAAAAACGGCACCAAATTTTTCAAAGGAAATTGACATTTAGAAAGAAGTTTCACTGTTCTTTAATATTCTTAAAATAATATTTCCGTTATATTTTTTGGAAACGGAAAAATTAAGAAAATTTCAAAAAAATGTAATTTGAGTGGCGATAGATGGCAGCTGGTAAGAGTATGTGGCAAGTCCGAATAGCTAGCCGAGACCAAAGGAAATAGAAAACTAATATGGGAAAGTCTGTGCCATTTTGTAGCACCACTAGTGGATTGTTTACATGAGAATTGATCTTGCTTAAAATGATAGATTAATTTTAAGTATTCAAACACAACTTGCTGAAGTAAATAAAAACATGGAAGATTATTATTAGTTTTTAAAATGTAAACAACATGAAAATATTAAGTGCAACTAAACATTTGAGATGATCTGTATGCTTCTCCATTTGTATACGTTTGTTCAAATTATCATTTTCAAAATTTCATTTAAGAGATTTTGGATTTATGCTTTGACCTATAATCGACGTATGGTTGTGAACCAGTTCAGCTACAAATGTGTAGCTTTAAAACTAATTCTTCCAAATAACTATACCTGTTATTGCACCTACAATATAAACTGAAGCTGTGATGATGAGAGAATAAAAATGATTAGTTAGTTAAATCCATTCATATTTTGGTATTTATCAATAGAATTTTAGTAACAGAGAAAATGATTATAACGGTGAATCAGGGCATACAGGCACTAATGTACTCAATGCAAACTGTGGAACATCATCTGACAGCGTTCTAGATATTTCAGTGCACACTATGTTTACAGTGAATGGTGAGCCATTTTAACTGTCGCCTACCTCCATGCAGCCTCTGATATTTTTAATTTGCATCGAATTAGAAAATCATGAATAATCATGTTTCGTGTTGGCTTTAAGTTCGTTAGATAATTATGAGTAATATAATTAACGTTAGAGATAATATGATGGAGTGCGCAGTAGATGGAGGGGTAGTTTATAAATCTTCAACGGCAGTGCAGCTGGATCCCCTTGTTGACAAGTTCAGTTGATCGAGGAAGTCGCCTCCCTTCGACTATAAAGCAATTGTCTCCCCTACTTGGGCTGTGCTTGGAGGAGTCTACCATCTCCTTCCTCTCTCCGCAAATATCAGAACAATTACCATCAGCCAGTTTTCAGCCTCCGCAAAATCCTCTCCCATCACGAGCGACGTTTCACGCCTCTATGGGGGAAGATCCGGTAATGTAACAAGCTCTTGCCACATACTCCGCGAAGCGGGCGCCCTGCTCACAGAGCAAAGCTTCCCCCTCGAGGCGCCGCGTGGGCGGTACTGACTGTGAGCGGGGCGTGGGGGAAGGAGGGGCGATACTAGCGCCGATGTGGGCGGCTTAAAACCGCGTATTTATATCAGCTCCCTCGTTAGAGCCTCGGCGACAGGTGCTTAGCATTATCATTCCGCGAAGGCCTCCGGGGGAGGGGCGGGAGGAAGGGGGGGAGGCATGGGGAGGGGGAGAGGGGAAGAGCGAGCGATGGCGGGCGAGGAAACCGCAGGCGCTAACGTCAAAGGACCGTGCGGGTGGTTCATTAGAGCACCGCGCGGCAACACCGATTGCCACTCTGCGCGCCGAAGGGGAGCGTCTGTCTTCGACGGCGAACGGGGGCGCGGCGGTGGCAAGGAACGGCGGCGAGGTGGGCGCGGGGCGAGAGGGTGAGGAGGAGGCGGAGGGGGGGAAGAGGGGAAAAGGAAGCGCGAGCGATGGAGTAGGCGGGTGCTAAATGTCGAGACAGTTAAGAAAGGAAGCTCCCTAAGTGGATAATATGTCTGTGCTAATGGAAGGAACCTTGAGGTACTCCCGATAAGTTCTCCGATTCTCTCAGAATGTGGTCTAGTAGTTGAAAATATTTAAAAAATATTTCAGAACAATCACTTGTATTTCTTATAAAGAATTTTCAACAACAAAATTGGAAATTATTTTATTTTGTTGTACTTACAACGTGCACCAACATAGCCCATCAGCAAAAAAATAAATATTGGAAAGTTAAAATTGATTATATGCTACGTTTTCAGTCCAACCTTATCAGAAAAATAAATAACATAAATTTTAATTGGCATTACATGTACATCTGTTTTGAAAACCTTTATAGTTTCCAATTATATGAATTAATATTAACTACACAATCGTTTATAATATTCTAAACGAAATTAGTTCACAATGCGTATTCATTTTAATAAGAATTATAATTAGCTTTAATGAAGATAAATTATTGCAATCAAATACACAGAGTGAAAATAATACATTACTTAAAATTAAAAAATGCTATTTTGACTTGACCAGAACCATCTGATTAGAATTTAGGTAGTAAAATCTGTTTTAATGAGTTTTTCTTCTGTAACTTCGCACACAAATAGACATTTAAAGACAAATATTTAACTAAAAATTGAAGTGTGATCTCCGAAAAATAAAAAAAGTCAATATCTTATATAACAGTAATTTTCAGTTATGCGGTCTCCGTATCCACGTATATTGATACTTCTTAATGAACACTCTGCTTAGTAAACACTTTTTTATGTATTATATATATATATATATATATATATATATATATATATATATATATATATCGTAGTCTTAGGAACAAACTTAACCATTTAATTCGTTATTATTGTACACGGACATAAATTATTTTTTATACTCTCATTGTATAATTCTACATAGCATTTGCATAGCTGCAACCCGTTGCACAACTGGTGGTCTTGTGGTGAAGTATAACGATGCCACAACACTCTTTACGGTGAAGATTTTGTTATTATTCAGGTTCTTGACAAATCAAAGAGAAGTTTACAAACCTAGAATTGGCATTCAATTAATCACTGAGAATCGTTTTAGTGAATGTTTTGTTCGATTGTGTACATTCAAATTGTATTTAATATGATATTTTGCTTTTCAGTTTTTATTTATTTATTATTAGTAATTTTTTCGAAGAATATTATTTAAAATAAATTGATTCGTAAATTCACTTTGATCCTATTTGACTAGCACAGTGGTAAACAAAAACCACACGCGGCAGGGTAGGATAGATGGCTGTCTGCTAGATGACCTTGGCAAACCCTCCACGTCAACTGCCACGAAACGATTCAATGTTTAACTAATGTTAATAATTAACAATGTTAAGTAATAAAATTACCATAAGTCGTAGATAAAGCAGCGCATGATATTCGATGTATTGGGTATTAATTCATCACCTATTATTCATTCTGTAATTCTTGCACTGTGCCCATCACTAGTATGTCTTGCGTTAGTAAATTTTTGATGACTGCCTTCGCAGTGTTAATCGTAGCTAACATGTTGGAATGGAGGGCTAATGACCCGAAACCGTGCAATCGGCCTGCTCAGGACCGTGAGCGCAAGGAGCGGGGAGGGGCGGGGGGGGCGAGGCGGGGCCGGGCAGGGTAGGCTGGGCGGGACGAGGCGGGATAGGGCAGGGCGGGACGGGGTGGAGGGACGGGGCAGGGCGGGAAGGGGCGGGACGGGGCGGAACGGGGCAGGGGAAGGGACGGGGCGGGGCGGGGAAGACGGCGCGGGGCGGGGCATGGCGGGGCGGGGCGGGGCGGGGCGGAAGGGAGGAGCGAGGTTTCCGCGACGCGCGCTGCGTAGCCTCCGCTCAGCGCGGATCGGGGGATCGGGCGCCGCAGCGGCTTCTCGAAATCCGTGGGTTCCCCGCGCGCCGTCTCGCTTCGCTGCCGGCGATCGCTGCTGATTGGCATGCGGCGCCGCGCCGCCAGCGCCCTGCTTGGCCCCGCTCTGCCGCGCTCAACCTCTCATTGCCCGCTGCTTCTCGCTCTGCCTCGGCCCGCCTCGCTCGCCCCCCACCTCTCACGCCCTCTATCTGCTCCCCGCCTGGCTCCACACCGTCTCGCTCCGGCCCCCTTCACTCCGCCACGCTGCGCTCCTCCCTTCTCTGCCCCGCCCTGCGCTGGGCCCTGTCACATCCCGCCCCGCTTCTTCCGCCATGCCTCACTCCGCCCCGCCCCATCCCGTCACGCTGGGAGGTCCTAGATTTGACTCCCAACGGTGGCAGAATTTTCGACACTAGCTACTTAGCTAGGACGAATTCAGTCGCTGTCTGGAGAATTCTAGCGGCTGGATGCGCAATTTTCCCTGGTTTCTCCGATCAACACTAGCCAAATGCCGGAGCAGTATCCTAACGGGCCACGTACTGCGCGAGATCTTTCCTTCCTTTTCCTTGTCCTATCCTCACCTATTACACTTACATTAATATGCACCACACAGGCACCACACTGTCATATATGCCGGGAGACCGGTCGGGAGCTTAGATCTTGGCCCGCCTGGAGCGGTGCCCCGCTGCTGGGAAAAACCTGGTTGGGGAAAAGCCCGCTAGCCACGGTAGGTCGGCGCCGGATCTCGCCATCCAGCGGCAGATCTCAGTCCCCTCACAAAGAAACTATGCACCACACATAAGGGATTAATGACACAGTTGACGCACCCATACTCATTAACGATAAATCGATCAATCAATTCCCCCCCCCGCCTCGCTCTGCTTCACTCCTCCCCGCACCGCTTCACTCTACCTCGCTCCACGCCTCCCCACCCAGCCATCACTGCACTTGCCCCGCACCTTTCTCCCAGCCACCCTCGACCCTTTCTCTCCCTCTCTCTGCCTCCCTCTCTCTCTCCCTCTCTCTCCCTCTCTCTCCTTCTCTCTCCCTCTCCTCTCTCCCTCTCTCTCCCCTCTCTCCCCCTCTCTCTCCCCTCTCTCTCCCCTCTCTCTCTCCCTCTTTCTCTCCCTCTCTCTCTCCCTCTCTCTCTCCCTCCCTCTCTCCCTCCCTCTCTCCCTCCCTCTCCTCCCTCTCTCTCCCTCTCTCCCTCTCTCCCCCTCTCTCTTCCCCCTCTCTCTCCCTCTCTCCCCTGTCTCCCTCTCTCTCCCTCTCTCTCCCTCTCTCTCCCTCTCTCTCCCCCTCTCTCTCCCTCTCTCTCCCTCTCCCCCCCTCTCTCCCCCTCTCTCCCCCTCTCTCCCCCTCTCTCCCCCTCTCTCTCCCTCTCTGTCCCTCTCTCTCCCTCTCTCTCCCTCTCTCTCCCTCTCTCTCCCTCTCTCTCCCTCTCTCTCCCTCTCTCTCCCTCTCTCTCTCTCACCCTCTCTCTCTCCCTCTGTCTCTCCCTCTGTCTCTGCGCCCTATCCTTCGTTTCCTTTCGTTCCCCACCCCACATCTTCCCCATTCCACCACCCCTCCCTTCCGTGCCTTGCCAGGCGTCGTCTCGCTCCGACTCCCGCCGCTGCTCTGCCTCGCTGTGATCCGCCCTGCCCCTTAAGGGCTGAGGGATGAGAATCGCGGCGGTTGCACTTCGCCCCCGCCCTTGGCTCGGTGCTCGCCGCGTCGCGTCGCGACGGAAGGGTTAACAGCCTCTCCCTCAGTCTTCGACGAGATATAAAAGCCTTTCAATCTGGGCGTTATTTTTGTGATCGGGCCGTCTTCCGAGAACTCAAAATGTTCTAGAGTAAATTCACGGTAATCGCCGTTAACAGCCTGGCGTGACGAGGAAAAACGAGATTTACGGTGTAGCATTGCAGATTACCTTAGTTAATTCTCATGGTACTTGTTTTCATTCACTCCCATTCTGCTCATCTTCTGGAGGCTACTTTGTAAGTATACAAACATCCAAAAGTTTATCGTAAGTTTCGTCCATTTCTTTTTTGTTGCTAATGTATCGTAAACGATTCAAACGCAACTACGTCGAGACGAAAAGCAGCTGAATTTGTGAATACTAATACTTTTCGCAAGGGCTGTTCATTTGTGGGACATTACCACAAATATTAAATAATGCGATAAAGCATTACTAATAGGAAATAAGTTATTTTATCACGACAGTAATCAATTAGCAACAATAAAAGCTAGAATTTTTTATCTATTACTGTCCTATCAGGTATTTTTGTTAATAAAAAACTTTAAGTCATGAAAAAATAGTGTGAGATCATTCACTTCAAAATAGTGTGACATCATTCGACACTGCTTTTTTAGGAAGCTTTTAAAATGAATTTAGGACAGTTATATCTAGTTATCTATCTCTTATCTCTAGTTTATCTCTTCTCTAGCCAAAGATTTTGCAGTCTGACTAAATAATACTGACATTTTGTTAAATAAAGTCACTTACGAAGGAAATCTTATTACTAGTAGTGAGAAAGCTGGCGTGTATACTAATTATGAAAGTACTTAAGTAAAATACTCTCAATGTTACTCTTTTCGCAAAACTAAATAGCCAGTAATATAGCTTCTTGAAAGATAAAAAGAATTCCTGATCCTTAGAAAAAGATTGTTGCCAGTGGAATAACCCATCAAAGAAAGAGCAGAGCTCCTTCCCCAGCTGCTCCTTGCAGACGGCACATCAGCCGACTATCATTCCCAGCAGCGGCCGCATGGAGATCGGTTACAGCGCTAGGCGCGAGGGCAGCACGGTCCACGCGAAGAGGCCCATATTTCACGGGGGACGTGTTAGAACCGGCGCGGCTCCCCCTCCCCTCCCTCTCCCCCTCCCCCGAGCGTTCCGGAGCCTCCGCGCAGGGCCCACGCTCTCTCCCTGCCCCCTCCGCCCCCACTCGGATGCCATTCCATTCAGCCCGCGCACAATTGGACGCGTAAAGGACCTCCGGCCCCTCCCCGGCGCCCGGGCGCTCGACGGGCGATAGCCTCGGCTGCGGGGCGAGGTTGGGGGTGGAGAGTGGGCGAGGGTGAGCGCGGGGGCGGTAGCGGTGGAAGAGGGTGGCCGCGGGGGTGGCGTGGGGGTGTGGAGGGCGTGGCGGGGGCGGCGGCGTTGGCGAGGACGGCTGGTGCGGGAACGGGCGAGGAGAGGCGGGGAGCGGTCGCGGGGGAATTGGCGGGGACGGAGACGGGCGCGGGGAGGGAAAGTACGTGGAAGGTACGGGGAAGGAGGGAGAACGGCTGGGGAGGGGCGGGGATGCGGCGTGGGCGAACGCGGAGGCGGGCGCGGGGCGAGGTAGGGGGTGGAGAATGGGCGAGGGTGAGCACGGGGACGGGGCGGTAGCGGTAGGAGTGAGTGAGTGCGGGGGTGGCATGGGAGTTTAGAGGGCGGGGGCGTTGGCGCGGGCGGAGGAGGAGAGGGGTAGGCGCGGATGCGGGGAGTGTTCGGGCGCAGATGCGGGGAAAGTGGCGGGGAGGGGGCGTGTATGGAAACGGATGGGAGGGTGCTGATGCAGCGTGGGCGAGCGCGGGGGCGGAGGCTGGAGTGGGGTGAGGTTATAGGGGCAGGGAGGGCTCGCGGGGAATGGGCGAGGGGGCGGAGGCGGTGAAATGGAGTGGACGGGTAGGCGAGCGCGGGGGCATTGGCGAGGGCGGAGGCGGGCCCGGGGGGAGGAGAAGAAGGTGGTGACAAGGGCGAGCACGGGAACGGGCGGGGAGTGGCTAAGGAGGACGCTTACGTGGGGAGGGGTCGTGTGTGGGGGCGGTCGGGGCGCGGGGCGATTTTAGGGGGTGGGGATAGGGCGAGGGTGAGCGCTGGGGCGGCGTGGGAGGACGGTATGGTGAAATGAAGTGTGATGTGAAGGGCGGGGACGACGCGGGGGCAGTGGCGGGGGCGGAGGCATGCGGGAAGGGTCGGGTGTGCGGCGTGGGCAAACGCGGTGGCGGCGGCGGCGGCGGCGGCGGCGGCGGCGCGCGAGTGGGAGGTGAAATGGGGTGTGCGCTGGAGGGCGTGGCGGGTGCGGCCGGGGCGCGCGGAGGCCGAGACGGGAGAGGACGTATAAAACAGAGCCACCTCATGGGCCGCCTGGTAAAGCGCCTGTATGCAAATGCCGGCTGCCGGACGGACGAGGGGGCGGTGTACGCAAGAGAGACGAGAGCCCTCCGAATTAAACTGCCTGCCGGTGTAATTGAAAGATCTGCTCCGGGGATCGCTGTGTGTTGCTTCATCTGCCATTGGTAAGACGATTAATGGCATGAAAGGTTCGCCCTCGCGGGACGGAGAGGAAACTTGCTGCGGTAGGGGTAAAGGTGAAAGAGGAGAAGGTCGAAGAAGAGAGAGTGGAGGGGGCAATGGAGGAAGAAAGGAACATAAAGGTGCCTGCAGGTGAGGCAGACAGAAGTGCTCATTCTATGGGTATGGATGAGGTCACAGAACGCACGTAGATGGCAGAGGGCGGAGGCAGTGATAATAGATGGGTCGACGGTGACAGTATTGTTGAAAGAGAGAAATCGCGAACAAAACGGCCGGTGAGTTGACTGTGGGAGCGCCTACGTGACGCTGGTGACACCAACAGAGACGCCGCGTTTGACTGAGGTGACTGAATTGGCCGAGGTGGCAGGGTCTTGACTGACTGTGGGATCGCCTACGTGTCGCTGGTGACACCAACAGGGATGCCGCGATAGACATAGCCGAGGTGCCTGAATTGGCTGAGGGCGCAGGGTCGCCTGAGAATGCGGAAGAGGCGAAGGAAGAGGCATAGGCGGCGGAGAAGGTGTAGCATTGCGGAGGTGGCGTAGGTACAGGAAGAAACGCAAGTTGAGGCGACGGAGACTGAAGCGACGGCAGTGGAGGAGACGGCGACAGCGGCGGCGGGGCCGGCAGCGGTGCGCAAATTGCTCAGAGCGACGCACGATGAGAAGTGCTCGCGAGAAGACGATTATGCGTTGGGTAATGGGTTTGCTTTGTTCGCGCGTGTCCGTCGAGGTAGCCGCGCGCCCGGGGCGATCGGCGCTGTGGAGGAGCGTCGAATGGGTCGGGCGAAGGCGGACGTCGTTCGCGCGCGCTCTCCGGGCGCTGCAATTAGCTCAGTTCGCAGGCGGTGAGGAGGGCGCGCCGCTCGCGTTCCAACGTTTTTTGAAGCAACGGTTGTCGTCTCTCCGGGAAGCGAGAGTAGGCTAGTATTTTGATTGAGTTAATAGAATTGCAGATCAAAGCGAGATGTGCTGCCGTGATACATTTGATGGTCAACGAACGGAACACAATTAAGAGCGTTGTATGTATGCTGAAAAATAAAAGTGAAAGGTTGGTATTGAGTGAACGCTTGCGAATGAAAATTGTAAAAAAGCATTGACATTTGGAAAACACTCTCCAAGCAAACAAATTAACTATACTATTACAAAAGAAACGTATTTCTTGAATGTTGAAGTGCGTATTTTAAAAGTAAAAGTTCCCTAATATTTCTAGAATAAAATGTCTTCATTTTTCTACAATCGAATGTCTACTTATTGTGCTCTTAAAACTTTTCATTCCTTTATTTTACTGGAAAAAGATAGTCCAGCAATTTCAGAAGACTTGTAGGTCGCATAGATGATTAGTACACTGTAATTTGAAAGAATGATTAATTAGAAATGTATGTTATAAAGTCATACTGTTTTTTGTAAATAATGCTTTCGTGAGGTAAAAACAAATTGATCGAATTCTTATTTTTCGATCCTACAAAATTACACACTTAATTCTATTTATTCACTTGTACAGAATATAATTGCATAGTCTATTATTTAATTCCATGGATGTGGACAATATTTTATCATGACGTTGTAAACGAAAAAAATACCTATTCAATATTTACGTAATTAATTATTTACATAATGATAAGTCTCGTCTTTTATGTCTTTATCTTACTACTTATTTACTAACGTTTTGAATATATATTGAGAGGAAAATTATTTCGTTCTTATCTTGTTAATGTTGAGGCTTTTTCTAGTCGAAGGAGAATACCCTCTGTACCTCAATGGGATGCACTCTAGAAATTGGGACACTTGCGCGCTTCTCGGATCTTAGTTCAGAAAAACTCAAAGAACTGCTGCGAACGTGATGCATCCTTACACGAAAGATAAGTAACTCACATCCATGCCAAATGCTGGAGTAGTTCCCGCCACGCCTCGAAAGAGGGCGTTCATTCGGCATACGCACTTTGAGAACTCATGAGCCAATCATTTCTATCAAGATTATCAACAAATATAGATTAAGATTGGAAAGAAAATTATTTGACAATGAAATAAATGTCTTAAGAAATCATAGTTTCAAAACTTTTTGGTACAAAACCTTTTAAAACAGTAATTAAGGAAAATTTCTTTTATTGTTTTTAAGAATCATTGTTTTTCAGCTTCACCAAAATAATTATCTTACAAGCTTTTTGTAAACGTATTACGTTAATGGTCATTAGTTGTTACTGATTTTCACTTGCTAACATTTTGCAACAGAAAAAGACCGAAACATTTGCAGACATCGGGCGACTTCAAAGTTACACCTCCTCTCCGTATGACAGCGCTGTCGTCGCTCACTACCCGTCGAACGCAGCTTCACGCCAGCCTAGGCTTATTGACTAACAAATTAGTTGTTCTCCCGAAGGCGCAGCCAAGTTGGACATTAAAACATTTTCAGCGACTTCTCCGAACACATTGTCGGCTTGTAAGGCGAGCGCGAGGAGGCGGCTCGGGGCCCTGGTTGCCAACTTGATACAACTTGGGCTCCTTCCGGAGTTCCGCGAAGACGCAGCTGGTACAATTTATTCATAACAAGAGAACACTTTATGGGACTTGTGCATAATAAACCCTTTTGTGTATTTTTTCTCTCTTTCGTTTCACAGCCCCTTTTAATTTGCATTCATTTGTCTGAAGAACTTTCCAATTTTCAAATTAAAGCGCACTCTCATATTTTGTAAAACAGAGTGCTGAAAATAGTTGAAAGTGCACTCCCCTGTAAGTGCGGAGATAGTACATGAAGTGTTTGCTCTTTCCGTGCAGCGGCGCTTCGAGAAGAAAAAGAGGATGCTGTAAATGGGTTTAAAGTGAATGAATTACAAGCTCAAGAGACCGATGTGCTATTTTTTATCTGGCGGAAGCTATATGGAAGGCGAGTGGAATATTAAGTTGGAAATATGAGCCGTACTTATTTTTTACCTTTGCACGTAATTCATTTTGCGAGTTTTTTGTGTGAACGTCTGAGAACGAAACGAGCGGAGAACGAAAAAAATGAAAACGGCTTTCTCCATTACAGTTGTCGCGAGAACTTTTAAAATGCATTTTTATAAAACGGATTTTGCACCTTTCACGGCAGCCGGCAACGGCGCGTCTTCCTCAGCCTGGTTGTAATTTCTGAGTCTCTCTGAATAAGCGACGCCTGCGGCGGAACCGGACTCGACGGAGGGAGGTGGGGTCAAGGCGGTGGAAATGGAGATGGTAGCAGAGATTGTGGCTGCAGTGGTGGAACAAAAGAGGTAAGAATGTGAATTGAGACCGCTTACGATGTAGTGGGTAAAGTTGGCGTGAGCGGAGAAGCAGCTTCCGAGCAATTGACAAGATGAAATTGTAGATAATGGAGGTTCGCGTGTTTGTGGGGAAAGTGAAGTCTGAAGAAGTTCATGATAACATGACATGAGGCTTTATGACACTCTTCGACAACATTGGAACAATATAAATACCAAAGGTGTGAGTGTGGTGCTAGCTGTTCGGAAGGAAGGGGCATGTGACGTTAGAAACGGCAGTCAAGGCGTTGGTGTAGATTGTGTAAAATAGGTGCAGTGGAGTTCGAGTAGTTTAGGATATGTAGATCCCTCGCTGCAGAATGTCTCGTTCGATTCATTTATTGAAGATTACTGGAAAAATGAGAAATTAAATATGCCAATGTGAATAATAATAAAATATGATTAATGCAAATTCTATGCGATGGCAATTATTTGAACAATTAACTACTGACCGCGCGTCTTTCTGCCTTACAAAATGTGCTCCTTTTTCGATTCATAAACCTCTTTATTGTACTTATATTGTAATTATATTCCGTTCTGATATGAACCATCCCCATAACAAAGAAACACAAGCAAGCAAGTACGTGGATGGTGGGCAAGGCATACACTGTTCTATTGCAAGCTAAAACAGTGTAAAGATGTATCCAATGTGCTTCCAATAGATAAGTACCTTTTTTCTCCTACATGCCAATAGTCTTAATATAATTTATTTACCATTTTTACTTTTTCATGCACTACATACGTACTATAGAGAAAGGTATGTAATACTGCAGTGAGAAACGGCAATTGTTCGATAGAAAAATTCTTATTGTAGATTCCTGGTACCACACGTTGGTAATCCTCGTTCCTAAATGTTGCAATTTTCCCAATCTAATCCGTTATGTAGTTATTATACTGTTTTGAATTTCTTTGTTGCCAAAAACTTTGTTTTAACAAAACGTCTGTCTGTCAGGTCCTGTGAACAACGCTTGAAGCTAAACCATAAGCGGGATTCACCAAATTTGATATTTCACGATCGATCTCGCTGATATCGCTATCACTTGAATTTAAAACAGATATTTTGTTTTTTGGTGTACTTTGCATTACGTCTCAAGGACATTTTTTATTTTTTCTAAAATAATTACTCCAATTTTATGTAGATATTTGATCGAAAATGTCAATTAACGCTTATTAAAAGGGCATAGGTCCAATTTTGGTTGAATTCACTGGATTTTCGAAAATTGCAAAAGTTAAATTTTTTTCGGCATCTTCCTGCAACTGCAATAGTGAATATGGATAATTTTTTTTCTTCAGAATTAAAATTTTCTTCAAAATGAAGTATTTAAATGAGGGCATGTACAATTGTTTTCAAAGTAAGAGTTTTTCTGACGTTTTCTCAAAAACGCATAAAAATCCTTCTTTATTTTTTTATCAGATAGTGCGAAAAAATATGATAAAAACGGCGCAATTGAATTGAACTCTGAAAATTTTACAGTGTAAAGTATGAGTTACTAGTTTAAAACGTGACTGGAAAATATATTACTTGACATGTTAAACTGTCTAACAATACAATCTATCCTAACATGAGTTTAAGTTTAATTTCTATTTCGAGAGAGGCTTCAGCCCCCATTAGTCCTTCCCTTTTTGGTATCTACTTGCGCTCGTTTACACGTTTTGGAACAGGGGTAGAAGACAACGTTAAAGGCAGAGAGGGTGGTTGGGGCGGAAGCACATTGAAAATGAAGAAAGTGAAAGTGAAGGAGGAGACAGGGGAGGATGATGTTGACACTCCTGTACGATGTGCGTGGATGAAGAGGAGGTAAGGTTTATGGTGGTGTAAAAAATGTCGACAGCGAGAAATCGGAGTGAGGTAGTGTATTTGGTGGGGCAACGGGTACGAAAGCACGGGCACCTGAGCAACGAGGGCGATAGCGATAAAAGTAGAGATGGTTTCGGCGACGGCTACAGCGACGGCGACAGCGACAGCGACGCTGACGGCGACGCTGACGGCGACGCTGACGGCGACGCTGACGGCGACGCTGACGGCGACGCTGACGGCGACGCTGACGGCGACGCTGTCGGCGACGCTGTTGGCGATGCTGACGGTAGAACGAGGAGTTCGAATGACGTATAGGATGTAAATAAGAAGGCATGAGAGTAGGAACATGGACGCTTCCGTGTAAAGACAGGTAAAGCATACAAGCTCTAAGAGAGGTGAGGGTGATATTGACGCCGTAGGTACGCCTTGCTTGGAAACGGAAACCATAAGAAAGGCGATGAGTAACTTTAACGACGATAACGGTGACGACGCCGAAGTCGACGATGGAGTACGCGGCAATACCGAATGTAGAAGCAGCCTCGAAGCAGTCACGACGTAATACTGGGGACAGCGCTGGCGACTTACGTTCACGCACAAATGAAGACTAGTGGGGCTAAAACAACACGTACTCTCACGCCCGTGCTCTCACGTACAACTACGCGAAAAGTACTCAAAAGTACTCAAAGTAATCACAGCTTTTCGAACAGTTGTACATGACATTATTTTAAAATTTCTTTTCAAGGAACAGATTTCATTCAAGGAAAAATCTCTATCTTCCTCTATCTTCATAATTGTAGTTGTAGGAAGACGCTAGAAACATTTTAAAATTTGATAAATTTCGAAAATTCAGAGTATTCAACAAAATGATTCTAAACGTTCTGCACACAATCCAACAACAAAATTTAATTAAAAACGATGCAGCCATTTTCTTTGAAAATTTGGAAAATGTCCCAGGGGATTCGTGTAAAGAACCGCCAAAATCCAAATATCGGTTTCACATTCAATGAGGCATGATATTATTCAGATCGATTGGAGAATATCCGGTTTGGAAAAAGTTTGGAAAAAGTTTGGAAAAAACCCGGCTGAACGATTTAGCTGCTAGGGTTGTTGACAGACGGAGGAATGAATGGACAGACGTTTTGCCGTCATTCGATTTTTCGATATCAAGAACCCACAAAACATGGATTCTAGCTACACTATGTGTTAGAAACTTTTTTCTCCATTTAGCAACTAGATTTAAGCATTTTTTCGTTGCCAGAGCCCTGACATAAGAGTTTTTCTGCCGAAAATTCGCCGTTTTTTCGTGTAGCATTACATAACTTTCTCTCAACTGCGAAGCGGTAGCGAGAAAGTCAAATGAAAAGAATAGAAGGCTGGAGAGGGAAGGGAGATGACGTTGCAGGTAGGCTCGCGCGAAAACGGTCGCAGTGAGATCTGGAGGAGGTGGAGAGCAGCGTAACGTCAGAGGACGCGGCGGTTCCTTCGTAGGAGGTTGAGGCGCAAGATTGCGTTTACGGCGCGAGCCAAGCAAACATCCTCTCGCGTCTGATTAGTTCGAGCAACCGCCGTCGGCGGCGCTTAAGCGCCCGTTTACCGAGCCGCCGGCGCGTGCTGCTTCGTTACCGGAAGAGGGCACCGAAAAAAAGAAAATACATAAACGCGGTGAGGAGGAAATTCAATTTGAGAGGCGCCTCCGTAGGTCGAGCTGAAGGCGCTGTGCGACGGAAATGCAGGCGACGGCGATGGCTGAAATGACGGCGTTAAGATGCGAAAACGAAGTGAAGAAGAGAACAACGCAGTCAAACCAAAAGGCTAGAATTAAATGTTTTAAAAGCGAAAGTGTTTTCTAGGTACTGAAAGTACATGACAAACACGTATGTATTTGTAGTACCTACGTACCTGTTATGTCTTAAGAGACTTCGAGAAAACCACCGTTTTAGATCGTTATATCTATCTCGTATCGACCTATCTATCTCGTATCGACCTATCTATCTCGTATCGACCTATCTATCTCGTGTCGACCTATCTATCTCGTGTCGACCTATCTATCTCGTGTCCATTTATCTCGTATCGCTCTATCTCGTATTGATCTATCTATCTCGTATCGCCCTATCTCGTATTGATCTATCTCGTATTGATCTATCTATCTCGTAGCGATCTATCTCGTAGCGATCTATCTCGTATCGATCTATCTCGTATCGATCTATCTCGAATCGATTGATCTATCTCGTATCGATTGATCTATCTCGTATCGATTGATCTATCTCGTATCGGTCGATCTATCTCGTATCGGTCGATCTATCTCGTATCGATCGATCTCATATTTATCTATTTATCTATCTTTCTATCTTCCTATTTAACCAATTACACGATGCTGTAGGTGTTGCTCCCCCCGGCTTACCTGTCTAGTCCTCCAGATGCAGCCATGGAAGGAATTACCGTGGTACACTCATTCCATCTCCTATGTGGTTCTTAGAGTCGTATATTCGGTATGTACATTGCGAACTCACATTACCGTAATCCCCCACGCTATGCCGGTACGAGCAAATGCAGCGTACATGGACGCATCTAGGTTCCATAGTTTTCCAATGGTAGGCTCATAAAGGACGCAGCCCTACCCTGATACCTGCGGGGAGCAGGTACTTTAGAATGACGCCCCCCATGTGTGCACTTGGCTCACAGACTTCGCTTCTTCGCTAAATAGGTAGGAATTATTGGATCAGGTAGGAAGAGGGTGGAAAATGCTCACCAGGCCTAAACGCGTATACAAACATCCATTCCCAGGTGGGATTCGAACCCCGCGGCCCTTCGTTCTGAAATACCCACATCAGCAACCTTGAGCACACACACTGCTCAAGAACAATAAATAGAATACTCTCACATAATCCTGTAGTAAATTAAATATTCTACCAAAACCAGTCCTTACGAGTACTTCAATAACGTAGTGCAGAATGTATACAATACAAATGTTATATACATACCATTAATATAAAAAAGTTGCTGTTGCGTAAGGCAACAGGTGAATAGCAAAAATTTAATGTCGAGGGATCTCTGTCTTGGAGAATTGGTTTTGTATGACATCAGATGTTTTGAAAGCATTAATATGAGAATAGAGGGAATAACTCAATCACGTATTTGCATTTTTCAGTCAAAATCGATAGTTTCGTTGTTTTTATATTTTCCCAGGGTATTAACACTCAACCCTGGACACCTTTTACGTAGTCGGAAGCCGCATAGTTTTCTTTCAATTTCTCCGCGCCTTCGATAGCAGTTTGCGAGTTTCTGTGTGTCTAACGAAACATCATTATACGAGTACTTAAACATTTCAGAAACATATAAACTTCTCACATGGCAATGACCTGCGTATTTTAATTCGAGTTCAGCACGCACTCAAAATTACTAAAATTTAGAAATTAATATTAAATTTATTTTTTACTTACAGTATTTATTACAGTGATCAAGGGCGGATACAGATAAAATTTTTTTTATTCAAAGTGATTTGGTCAAATGTGCCTATACTATTGTATAGAATGACACAAGATAAACTAAGCTCATGTTGTGACACAATTTAATTCGTTTTAATGTTTATACGAAAATATTTTTGCTTAAAAATTTCGTAACAAGATAAAATTAATTTCCCTCCCCGTGGATTCGCGCCTGCAGTAATACAATAAGTAAAAACACTTATTTACACTTAGTGTACCTTTTTTAGCTGCTTTATCATATTACTTAATAAATAATATCTTTCTTGTCCGGCTAATTTATTACTCTTTCTGAAAGTAAAAAAAATATAAATACAATTTTTTCTTATTCGTATAAATGAATATTATCTGACCTAGACTGATAGTGAAGAAAATGGAAGGATGACATGAGGAGAACCCGGACCGCTTTACGCTGGGAGGGTGTTTATATACGTAGTATATGACGTATCCCATATGTTCCAGTCATAAATGGGAATGCTACATGATAACTTTGTCATTTCACGATTTGGTTGGCGAGGTGACAGAGAGATGGCGCTGCTCTTCGGGCAATCGATCAGAGAAGTCTAGCAGAAGCAGTGAAGTCGACTCGAGCGAAGACAGTTGGTTGCTGATTTTCGAAAACGATGGACGTGTGATTTGAATTAGGAAAAATTTGTGTTATAACTTGTGGCGTGGAGAAAAGTTCCGGTGAACACCGTCGTTGGTAAACGAATTAGGAACTGTAATTATGGAAAGCATTCATTACACGATTGCGCAGTTTAATTTTGCGAAAGATTTGTGATTTTTGTGAGAATTTTCGGGTGATTGTGGTGACGTGGCGAACAATGAATTAATTCTAAGTACGTTAGATAACCTCGTAAAGGCAGAATAACTATTTTGTTAATCACAGGCACATGTGGCAGCTAACTGTAAAGAATTCAATTGAAAGCGCATGTTATTTTACCAGCTGTAGTGAGAATTGTAGACGACGTAGTGCACGTGCTAGCGTGATCACAGTAAGGGCGGCGAACCGGAAAAGTTCTGTGTTAGGAGGTAAGAAACCTCAGATTGAAAGTTTTAGTTTGTGAACGATAAAATGTCTCAGAAATAAAAGAATTTTCCGGACGAGCGGCGTTAGGACTGCGAAAATACAGATACCGGCCACACGATCAGGCGAAGGACGTTATAATTTGTGATCCGGAGAGGGATTTCATTTGGTGTACGTAAAATCCCGACAGCCAGACGCGGCGAGCGATGTCATCAGTGTGGCGCAACGAATCCAGAGAGCTTCGAGTGACCCCGGAAACACCCGACTGGTCTTCGTCGGTCGAGGGAGCGACCGGCCCTTGCGGACTGGACGCGAGGTCGACGGCGCTTCAGGGAGGAAATGGCGCCAAGGCCATCTGGACGGCAGCGGGATAAGGACGTTCCAGAGGCGATATTGCAACGTATGTGAAATATTCTTTACTTTTCATAGGAACGAACAATAGTATAATAGGACAGTATAATCACCAAACCATTATGTATATTTCATTTGCCATACTTGAATTCAACGGGATGTAAATATTCACAGTTGTTAAGCCATTTTTTGTGATTACATTGTGTTAGGATATGATTTGCATATCAGTATAATATTTTGGATACTTTTGATATTCTTCGAAGTTACAAAAAGGTAATGAGTATTCTTGAACCAGGGAACAGTAATTACTATTGAAAAATGAGTTTTCAATTACAGTTACTAGCGCTGAGTTGTTGTCAGAGGTAAAAACATAAATGATTTATGATTTATTAGAAGAGAAAGTTTTCGCCCGTGTTTTAATCATTGATTTATAACAAGAGACTTTGATTCTACTATATTTGTTGAGTTGTTACTTGACGCCTCTTACTTTAATCAAAGTGAGCCGAACACGAAGCGACTCCCGCCGTAGATCCCTCTCTTTTTTATTTAAGGATATGAAATAGTACGTTATGAAACGATAATGTAATGATGGTATTAATACACGAGTGAGATATTACGATGCAAGCGAGGAACCAGCGAGTATCGCAAACTTTACAAGAGTGAATTACTGTCAATTACATCGAGTTTCATACGGTATTTTTTCTACAACTTACGGTATCTTCAATAAGTTAAACATTTATGCACTAAAATAGGTTTGTAGCAGTCGATATGTAAGATTTAGTCAAAGCCACCTAGCGGACATCTCCATTCCTACTCTACCACAGGTGGCGTTGGTTTACTGCGCTAGTCAAATTGTATCAATGTGAAATTACTATCAATTTATTTTAAACAATACTCTACGTAAAAAATTCTAATAAAAGATATTAAAAATTGACAAGCATAGAGGGGCGTGGAGCATGCCTCCACGCCCGCTCGCCCAAGGACGTCTCAAGACATTCAGCGGCTGATGGCATGTACGTCGCAACACGTATTTGTTCACCTTGGTGTGGTCGGTCGCAGCGGAAAACTCGCCGAGGCAACGCAGTCATTTTATTGTAAAGGCAAATAGAGTACAATGACATATTTTCACTTTATTGAAACCATTTATATTATTTTTCATTTAATTAACATTTTTATAATTTCTGTTATTCTAGCATGCAAATTAAACGGCGGCACAAAGCAGAGATATGGGTAAAGTCAATGCATGATTTTGGATGAAATATTTGTAACCCTTTTAATACGTTAATGAGCTAAATATGCTAAATATTTTTTATTTAAAACAATGGTGAAAGCTTCGAGCAAAACAGACTTTTACTATTGTGATGGTGATGATTAGGGAGCGAATTTTGATGACCTAAAACGGTGCCAAAAGTGAGCAAAAAATTCTTAAAATGCTCTAAAACACAGAAAAATGATGTAAAAAATTGGTCAAAACCACTTCAAATGAAGAACTCAAGCTATTGGGTACATTATTGATGTAATCGAGGCTTCCTCCTTGAGCTCAAGTGAACTCAGCTCGCAAAAGTTTGGTAACTTCTGTATAAGTAAAAATCTGCCCTTATTTCTCGTGAAATCAACCGAACTGACAATGGCGCTGATAAGTGTCACAGGAACCTTAGATTACATAGTACTCACAACGAATGATTTTACAATATATAAGGGAATAAATCGAATAGGCTACTCGGGAATTCTGTTGAGAATATTTGCATCATCTCGAAAATATTGTTTGAAGAAAGCACTATTAAAATGATATTAAATTCTTTGAAATCTGTGAAAAATGCATTAAAATGACGTAAAAAGATAAAAAAAAAGACATTTTGGTCGAAATTGACGAGAAATTCAACAAAACAATTACGTATAAAAATGGTTCATTTCCTTTTGTCATAACATAAAATGAATTTCTATACTAAACGGTATTGTCTTTAAGTCAATAGAAAAACGGAAGATAGTGATTGTGATAGTGATAGTGATGATCACGAGGCAGCACGGAGATCTGTCGGTCGCGCAGGAAGGTGACGAGAGCCGCAATGAAAAGTTTCTGGAGCGCGACGGCGGGGGCGGAATTAAAGGAAGCGGAAGCGGAGGACGGTCGATGCAGTCGGTGGGGAAGATGATTGAGGCGACAGCGGAGCCGATGGAGAAATAGCGATGGACAGGGATGGAAGACGACGACGACGGCGGTGGGAGTAGCGGAAGATTTGATGACTACAGTGGTGATGTCGATGATAATATAAGTGGTGGATGCAGAGGCGGTGGGCAAGGGGTGAGAGACAGCGGCTGTTGGATGGGTGGGTGAGACGGTGGGTGAGACGGTGGGTGAGACGGTGGGTGAGACGGTGAGTGAGACGGTGGGTGAGACGGTGGGTGAGACGGTGGGTGAGACGGTGGGTGAGACGGTGGGTGAGACGGTGGGAGAGACGGTGGGAGAGACGGTGGGAGAGACGGTGGGAGAGACGGTGGGAGAGACGGTGGGAGAGACGGTGGGAGAGACGGTGGGTGAGGCTATGACTGAGGTAGTGGGAGAGGAGAGGGAGAAGCAGTGGCAGAGGTGGAGGGAGAGGGGTGGTAGCAAAGGCGTTGGAACAGGTTGTGGGAGAGGCGATGGGAGAGGCAATAAGAGGGGCGGTGGGAAATGCGATACGACAGGCGGTGAGAGAAGCCGTAGGAGAAGCAATGAGGGCGGTGGGACGAGAAGTGGGAAAGGCGGTGGGAGAGGCGGTCGCAAAAGCGTGGCAGAGGGACGAAGACGAAGCAGCGATTGGGGAGGCGGCGCGAGCACTTCATCGTCGACGGCGACGGCGGGGGCCACCACTTGGCCGAAGGTCTGAGCCGGGGCGGAGGGAAGCGGCGGAGAAGGAAGGAAAAGCTCTGGGGAGGTGCGCCTCCTCCATTCGGCGCTTCTGAGCGCGACGGATCCTCCTCGCGCGACTTTATTTTGTGCGCCGCTGCGGCGCCGCCGCCGTCGCCTCCCAGCGCCGGTAATCCCCGCTCTACTCGTGCCGCCCCCGGCGTCGCTCAGGGCGTCGCCCCTAGCCTCGCCCTGGGAAGATGGCTGACTCGCGTCTACCTCCTACGGTGGCAGATTCCTTCATTTGCACTTTCCATACAAATGCACAGTTCTCGCGTGATCGATTGAACTACTTCCTTCTTAGTTTCTTTTCCGTTTCAAATACACTAGGTTAAGGACGGATGGTGAGCGGTAAGGAAAGAGGGGATATTTATGGACTCTTATCAACGCTGACGTTTTTTTGTTACTTGCCGTTAATTTAGTATGCTCTATCATGCTTTTCGCTCCTCTTGATCAAGTCATTCTTTTTCGAATTTCTCGGGTCACGGTAAGCGTTCCAATATAGATCTTGAGATAGTTTGAGAAAGGTTTCTTTCCTGATAGACTACGCCCAATGAAATAATCACAATACGAATCGAAATCGCTCTGTATCCTCTATTTTGTTGATTTTAATTTTCTTACATTCTAACTTCTATCTATCTATTTAGCGATTTTTTACAGCCTTGGCCGTTTTCCGCTTCCCAATTTCCATGCCTCTTTATCCCATACATCGTTTTCTTCCATTTCTCTTTTTTCCATCGCTTCAGTTATTGCCATGTTCCATGTTCTTCTCGGTCTTCCCCTGTATCTTCTTCGATTTGGTATCCACTCCCAAACTTTTTGAGGAAGTCTATCCGATTTCAACTTTCTCATATGTCCATACCATTTTAGTTGTCTCATTTCGATTGTATCGTTCAAGGTTGTTTGCACTTTCATTTTATTTCTTATTTCATCATTTCTTATTTTATCTAACAGAGAAAGTTTACATCATCTTCGCCAGAACATCATTTCTGTTGATTGAAATTTGTCTTTCAATTTTTTTGATAGTGTACACTATCATTCTAACTTACTACTTAAAAAATATTCATCCATCTACGAGTATGTTCGAAAGTTAATGTAGAATTAATTTAATTGATTTGAAGTATTCAAACACCAACTGCATGACCATAGCAGTTGAACCGCCCGAATACACGAAATGATTAATATTCAATCTGACTCGTGTATGTCGTATCAAACCATTCGCGCAGATAGTGTATAGTTGTAGTATTATGGATGTCACATGGAAATTATTTGGCATTTTGCTAACAAATGGACAGACGCATGTACTTTATAACGTTGGATTTTTAGAAAATTAAAGAAAGAATAATATTTTTTTTGAATCTAATATTTATGAACACAAATACAAGTTGAAACAGATACATTTAGAGAAAATATGTTTCTTTTCCAGTCCTATTTTTGCTAATAATAGTATCAAATAGACTGATGGCGAGCCGTGCAGCCATTAATTCCAATTATTCCTTGAGTAATTAAATTAGAGAATAAAGAAAATCAATTAATTTTACATTAATTGATTATCTTTATTCTCTAATTAATCAATTCTCTAAATAAATCAGGTAGACCATTTTAAACCATGTAAAAAAATTTGCTTGTAACATTGCCGCTCAATGCTTCTGGACTACGGTAGACCTCGTGGAACTAGGTTTCAAAAAGTGATCTGCTGGCTGTCTTAAAGAACACCCTTCGTTATGTCTCATAAGACGCAATAAGGAATGAATCGTAATATAAGACGGCATAATTTTCCAGCGTGATTTGGATGACTGAAGTCAGACCTTCAGGAACTATTCTTTCTTCTCAATAGTGCACAATATACGTGTACTTTGGGCACTTGAATTACTGGGGAAATGAATTACTTCCTTTGTCGCGTGTGAAGAAGGAAGTCTTACAATAGGAAAATAATTATTCTAAGATTAATTTTTAAAATTTAAAACAGTTTAATGCTTCCTTCAAACATTGTATCTTACCACAATTAATTCCATTACAGTTTTATAGTCCCAACTTTTTACGATATACCGTAAGCTATAGCTTAAGAGTTGCTTGCTTCTGCCTATATGTTTTGCAGCATGTTGGCTGTCTCGACTCTTAAGACAAAACTGGAAAGGACTCATTGCACTAACTCTTGTGGCCTTGCGTATAATCGTCAGCTATAGTTATTCGTCACAAACTGTTCACGCGCCATGTGAGCTGCTTAATGATGTTGTATAAGGCGTAGAGGAAGCAGGAGACTCGCCAGGACACCTGCTCCAAAGTCACGTTGTCAACCACAAATTTCACGGAGATCGAAAAACGTTTTGAGTGCCGATGTTATAGTGAATGGCGGACGGTCTGTGTGTTACACTAGGATTTTTGGTAATTGCAGGATTGAAGTAGTTATTTGCAATATAAGGGTCATAAGAAGACTTATTACAAGAAGAGATTAGAGAACTGTGGTGGTTATTAGGCCTAAAGGAAGCTTTTAGGCCGAGGTTGAAAATCAATTGCGTATTAGGACATTCTCGCAGCCCGAGCTTCTCGCGTTGACGCTCTGAACCCACTTTGAGCTTTTGCGCATGCCTGAACTGCAACGTTAATCATTAATAATATAAGACTATAAATATAATAGCGACAGATCAGTGGCCAGCTCCACTCAAAACAAACCGAGTGAAAGGGATTTGGCATTATGGGATTTGAGGTGCGCTCTCTGCCGTCTGAGTTTGGACCAACTTCCATTCACAAAGAAAGGAACAAAATTAGTTTTACCATTTGCACTGTACGTGTTACCTCATGCCTAAAAGAATACCACACCCGTTATCTATTCATTTACATACCACCTTATACCTACCTAGAAATCGCACCTCATACCTACCTACGTACTACAGCCCACCTTCATATTACACAGGTCACCTTTTGTAGACTTCGCTCTTCAATAACTCGTTATTTTAGGAAGATGCTAAAGCACGTAACGAATATCGCACTTTTATCCACCTTGTAAAATTCTATTGCATTATACGTTTCGTTTAAATTTAAGTAATAATTCTGGGGAAAGGGTCTGATATTGATAATAGTTAAAAGGAAGCACGCTTTATTACAACACTACCGTTGTAATATTCTTATACGACACTGATCCCAGATTCCAAAGGGTTGAGTTAAGATAATCGAAGCGGACACATGTTTCACTCATCCGTTTCCAGGAAACCCGCCTGCGCCGCAAAAGCTTCCTCCTGCCCGAAACGCCTGCTGCGCCAGGCAGCGCGTGTGAGGCGTGGGCGCTGCTCTCGGGGGATTTCCCGGCATCAAGGGGCGTCGCGGGATGAAATACCGCGTCTCTGGGACGGCTGCGTTTGGGCTCCGCCCGGCAGCGCCCTTTAGAAACGCCCTCCGCCGCCGCAGCCGCCGCCGCTGCTGCTACGCCGCTCCATGCAATGCGGTAGCGCCGCCGCTCCGCAGCCTCCGATACTCACTCGCTCCGCAGGTTTAGAGTTTATGGGAGCGTCAACTACTATGGTTATTTGTCGCGCAAGTGTACTGCATGTTCCATCCCGGGAGGTGGCGGTGTTCCTCCCTCTTTGAGGCTTAAGATCCGGCGTCGAGCTACTCGTCGCCTTGCTGGAGTTTCCCTCCTTACTGTATCTATTCGAGTCAGGCTCCACTCCAGACTGAAAAAAAACTTCCGCTGTGAGGATGTGTTGGGAAACTACGTGTGTGTGTGAGTGTGTGTGTGTGTGTGAGTGTGTGTGTGTGTGTGTGTGTGAGTGTGTGTGTGTGTGTGTGTGTGTATGTACAAGTGAACAGCCATTAACAAGGAAGGGAAAATGATTCGCTGTCAATTTCCATTTCTCCGTGGTTTATGGACGATTTCTTAAGTGTGCAAGTGAACAGCCAATGAGAAGGAAGAGAAATGATTTGCTGTCAATTTCCATTTCTCCGTGGTTTATCGACCATTTCTTAAGTTAACGATTTGTTTTGGTACCTCTCTAGCCGATGGTTGGTCGGCGCCATACAGCGGGGGGGGGGGGGGGGAAAGATCACCGCCACCTCCCGAGCAAAAAACATACGCTACACTTACGGGACTAATGAACCTGGTAGTTGACGTGCCGGGAATCACTAAAACAATCAATCAATCCATCCATGGAATCTACGGAATCAATCCAACAATCTACGGAAAACTAACATAGTTACCTTCGTACGACAAAAATACCGCACACTCCGGCTACACAGCAGTCGAATGCTACAATTATTCTCCACACATTGACCGAATTTACATACCAACGAATCTAGTAGAAAATCAGCCACCGTCGGGACTGGAATCCAATGATCTTTCTGTATTCGTTCCAGCAGAGGCAGTGGATGTAGTCATTGAACTATTTTCTTCTTCTTCTTTTGTAGACCAAAGTTGGTTTTATGGTCAGAAACTTCGTAGTAAAAGTATGGGTAGCGCCGCCCTTGAAGGGAACACCTTCCAAGTCAAGCGTGCGCAAGATTGGCAGCTCGAGGTTTCGTTTTCCGCCAGGTACCAGAAATTTACAGGATGTGTTTAATGTTGGTGAATTTTTGTGGTCTGTCGGAAACAGATTCGTTGATAGACTGCTGTGTCCAGTGGAGCTGTCTTTCTGAATGCCGGCCAGCAACCTAGTATATTGGCCACGGATCGCGACCCTTCCTTCGCATTCCCTCTTCATCTCCTCCCTCAAGCCGAGCAAATGATCGATTTTCTAACATTTCTGACAATGTGTAATACGAAATGCCTCGTTGCGAATGTGTGTCTCCGAAAACGTAATAGAAATCCCCAAAAAGTCTCACCGAGAAGGTTACATCCTATAAACCATCACTAGTGTTAATTCAGATACATGAAAACGCAGCTTGAATGACGTAAATCGGTTGGTTTGTGAGTAATATGTGAGGATAAAAGAGTGGCATCGTAACATGTGTTCCAGATTCCTTGTGAACCTGCTTTTATCGTCATAACATTAACTGTGAACTATTTATTTTGACGTAAATCTTTTTTTTTCAAGACAGAAGGGGAATTACTCCTTCAGATGTTGTTCATTTATAGGTTTTGTGTTGATGGTTTCTTAAAAATTGTACCAAATGGTCATCTCTCCTTAGCACGCACCTTAGCACGCAATATAAACAGAGCAAATACTTTTCGTAATGGAGTTTGTTCGTTGAAGATTTACCCAGGCGGTGCTCTTCCCTTTACCGGGTGGGGGCAGCGCCCCGAGCGGCGGCCGCCGTCCGAGAGGCGCCAGTGGGGGATTACTCCTAAGTCGCCGCGCCCTCTCCAGCACCACTCAGGTTACAGGGGCCGGGCCTCGAACCCCAGCTCCCCCCCGCTCCCCCCCGCTCCCAGATCACCGCTTCCCGGAAACTGCGCACGCGTCCACCCACTCAGGCCCCCGCCAGCAGGTCTTCGGAAGCAGCGCCACCGTGGCCTTGCTCGCGGTTAAGTTACCGAGCATTAGGGATGCGACATCGATGACGACAAAATCAGATGTTTTTGTAGAAACACCGATGTTTCGTTGATTTTGCAAACACATCGCTGTTCGTTATTTTTGCAGACACACGGCTGTTTCGCTGTTTTAGCAACCGGACCGCTGTCTCGTTTTTGCAACCACACCGCTGTCTCGTTGTTTTTGCAACCACACCGCTGTCTCGTTGTTTTTGCAACCACACCACTGTTTCGTTGTTTTTGCAGACACATCGATGTTGCAAACGTCTATGTATTAAAACCGCCCTTTTGTGATCGATGATTTTTTTCTTTTTCGATGCTTTGTTTCTGAATGAAAAATTCCCATGATCACAATACTGTGAAATAACTGATAATAACACTAATTCAGAACCAAAGGAACGCTGTTTGCACTACCTCCATCGATCAAACTCTCTCGCTCGAGATTATCTCCATGCCCATGAATTTCCTCTTTTTTCATATTCATTTCGCACATTGAGATATGGTCAACAATATTTTATAGGTGTAGAGTCCACCCCTTCTTCTCATACCCTTATTACATACACGCACACAAACGCTCGCTCACACACACGCTCGCTCACACACACGCTCGCTCACACACACGCTTGCTCACACACACACACTCGCTCACACACACGCTCGCTCACACACACGCTCGCTCACACACACGCTCGCTCACACACACGCTCGCTCACACACACGCTCGCTCAAACACACGCTCGCTCAAACACACGCTCGCTCAAACACACGCTCGCTCAAACACACGCTCGCTCAAACACACGCTCGCTCAAACACACGCTCGCTCAAACACACGCTCGCTCAAACACACGCTCGCTCAAACACACGCTCGCTCAAACACACGCTCGCTCACACACACGCTCGCTCACACACACGCTCGCTCACACACACGCTCGCTCACACACACGCTCGCTCACACACACGCTCGCTCACACACACGCTCGCTCACACACACGCTCGCTCACACACACGCTCGCTCACACACACGCTCGCTCACACACACGCTCGCTCACACACACGCTCGCTCACACACACGCTCGCTCACACACACGCTCGCTCACACACACGCTCGCTCACACACACGCTCGCTCACACACACGCTCGCTCACACACACGCTCGCTCACACACACGCTCGCTCACACACACGCTCGCTCACACACACGCTCGCTCACACACACGCTCGCTCACACACACGCTCGCTCACACACACGCTCGCTCACACACACGCTCGCTCACACACACGCTCGCTCACACACACGCTCGCTCACACACACGCTCGCTCACACACACGCTCGCTCACACACACGCTCGCTCACACACACGCTCGCTCACACACACGCTCGCTCACACACACGCTCGCTCACACACACGCTCGCTCACACACACGCTCGCTCACACACACGCTCGCTCACACACACGCTCGCTCACACACACGCTCGCTCACACACACGCTCGCTCACACACACGCTCGCTCACACACACGCTCGCTCACACACACGCTCGCTCACACACACGCTCGCTCACACACACGCTCGCTCACACACACGCTCGCTCACACACACGCTCGCTCACACACACGCTCGCTCACACACACGCTCGCTCACACACACGCTCGCTCACACACACGCTCGCTCACACACACGCTCGCTCACACACACGCTCGCTCACACACACGCTCGCTCACACACACGCTCGCTCACACACACGCTCGCTCACACACACGCTCGCTCACACACACGCTCGCTCACACACACGCTCGCTCACACACACGCTCGCTCACACACACGCTCGCTCACACACACGCTCGCTCACACACACGCTCGCTCACACACACGCTCGCTCACACACACGCTCGCTCACACACACGCTCGCTCACACACACGCTCGCTCACACACACGCTCGCTCACACACACGCTCGCTCACACACACGCTCGCTCACACACACGCTCGCTCACACACACGCTCGCTCACACACACGCTCGCTCACACACACGCTCGCTCACACACACGCTCGCTCACACACACGCTCGCTCACACACACGCTCGCTCACACACACGCTCGCTCACACACACGCTCGCTCACACACACGCTCGCTCACACACACGCTCGCTCACACACACGCTCGCTCACACACACGCTCGCTCACACACACGCTCGCTCACACACACGCTCGCTCACACACACGCTCGCTCACACACACGCTCGCTCACACACACGCTCGCTCACACACACGCTCGCTCACACACACGCTCGCTCACACACACGCTCGCTCACACACACGCTCGCTCACACACACGCTCGCTCACACACACGCTCGCTCACACACACGCTCGCTCACACACACGCTCGCTCACACACACGCTCGCTCACACACACGCTCGCTCACACACACGCTCGCTCACACACACGCTCGCTCACACACACGCTCGCTCACACACACGCTCGCTCACACACACGCTCGCTCACACACACGCTCGCTCACACACACGCTCGCTCACACACACGCTCGCTCACCCGGCTGCACTCCATCTCTTCCTCCATCCTGACGCGCTGTCTAAGCGTGCGCAAGCGGCCTGGACGATTTTCTAGGATTTCGCTTCCCTTCTCCAGGTTCCCTTCTTCCCTCTCTACGACAGTCTTTCGCCCCCCCCCCACGTTTGCCGCCTCGCTCACAGTTTCTGGGGAGACGTCCTCTGTCGGTGCAACATCACGGAAAAAACTTCCTCTTTATGCAGACTGACTTGTTTGCGTAAGGTAGTAGTGTCACAAAGGTGAAGCAATGGATGAGGAAGAATTCAAAGCCTCTTTTAAGAATTTACTTTTTTCTTCAATATCAACTGCAATAAAATTCCTTGTTTTTTATATAAAAATAATATATTTCCTTACATGTAAATCGTCAAATATCGATACATTGTTAAAAATAGTACATTACTCTTGAAGTAGGAAAATACTGGGGAGGAAAATAAGGAATAATTTTCCGTGCAAAAGAAATAAAAAGAACAAAATACTCTCCAAATTAATATAATTCAGATTACTAATTTCTTAATGAATATTTGGTATATTTCATTTAGAAATTATTTGTCTTTCTTGATGGGAAATTAAAAAAAAACATTTCCTCATTCTGTGCATATCAGCTTATTTAAAAGAAAAAATAATACTATACTGGATGTTTGAGATCGCCATGTATAGTGATTTTATATTTTTATGGCAAAAGACAATGTGTGTGTTCACGAACAACCTCAGCCATCATTATGTGATTCCGAAGCTATAATGTTAGATAAACAAATTATTTATTTGTGATGTAAGGTTTTATATTTAAAAATTAAGAGCTGTATACATAAAAACTCAAAATGTAATCTGTCAGAAAAAAAAATTCAACATTTTCCATAAGAACAGAACAAAGTACATTATTTTACGTACATACGTGTAACAATTGAATAGATATAGTTCTAGATGCTAGATGGAATTTTTAAGATTTTTTTCATGTTACCCGCATAAACAAAAAAAGTGTAAATGTTCAATTGAATTGTATTGATCTATCGGAAGATAATATTTTGTCTTTTAAAATTACGAGAAACTTTATCAAATCACTAGACCTCAATTTTATCTGAGAACAAGCTCTTGTAATATTTTTCACGAATCGATTCTCTCCTACTTGGTCACCAAACTAGCGCCGAGCGTAGCGGACCATAAACCATTCGATTTATCGCAAGCACGAGAAGCTTTATATCGATATCGAGGGGGAAATCGCGTCATTGCAACGCTTGTTTGCCGCTTTGATATAATTCAGTCCGCGTAATGGGCGATTGAAGGTGTGAAATACGAGACTGTCGATTGGTCAGCCCGCACCCGACCGACAAAAGCAGGCGCCCCGCAGTGGAAGGAGAAACTCGCAGAGAAATGCAAGTGGGAGGGAGAGGGGACGAGTGTGTGGAAGCGGTATGAGAGGGACGGTAGATGTGCAATGGTAGTGTGGGTGTGTGTGGAATCATAATTCGAATCGCATGAGCTTCTAATTTATCGCAGCGTTGCCAAACCTATTTCAGCGACTGCGTAAAAGCGACAGATCCCATTGTGCGAGTATATTTCGGCGTTCCTCGCCGATTTCCAGCGCTGCAGTACGGCAGTGCGGTGCCAAACAGGGAAGTATTGGCTGCCCAATTTTCGAACTTCCATCTGACAATACCAGTACTTTAAAAGTTGTTTGAATATTTACAAACCTCTTGTGCGAATTTCAAATGCTTCTTTTTTAACTTCGTATGAATATATAGGGCACGAATCCACGTGAAGGAAAATGAGGAAAATTTCACATCCCAAAATATTCCAGTGACTATTAATTTTAACTTGTCACGAAACTTTCCAGCAAAAGTATTTTCGTATAAACATTAAAACAAATAAAATTGTGTTGCAACATAAACTGACTTTAGTCTGTGTCATTCTGCATAATCTGTAATATGACACATTCGACCCAAACATGTTGAAAAACAAATTCCCCTTCTAAAATTCGTCTCTAGATCCGTCCCTGATATATAGCTCTAGTCTCTCAATAACTCGCAGTATTTGTTCAAGTCTCAAATATTTTTGTGACAAATGTTTCTAGTTCTTTCGCGTCATTCGACGATAGTGTAGATACACTTAAGTGGCTTTATACCCGTATTCTTATCCAATTTTGACCTTTTTCTTAGAAAATAATTATTGCCGTTTTGTATCTTTGTTTTAAAACACCTTAATGGCTTCAATTTAGGAGTAATAGGAAACAATTGCCACTTGGTAGCGAACGAGGTTGCGAACTACCTCAGAGTATTTGGACGAACCTGGAAATATAAATATACATTGCATAATTTCTGCAAATATTGCATTGCGTTCAGAACTACTTTTCAACAAATTTCCAAAATTGGAATGTGTAAAATCCTAATCACGGACAAGTATGGTCTAAGATATGTGTTGTTTCTGTATTATATCTGAGATATTCGCGATTGGTTAACTGCAGTTTAATCCGCGATATTTACTGATATTTTATACAAATATACGTATCTCGGAAAACGTTTCTGAAATTGAGATGTGAACGTACCTTACGCTGAAAATAGGTTACTTGTTACAGCTTCTTAAACACTGATAATTTTCATTCCGTCTGGCATCTTCCTATCCCACGCGCAGCTATTGAAATGCCGTAAAGGCCATTTGACCATTAGATTATTTAATGTTTTACGTTAATGATAAAATATGAAATTAAATAAAACGTTTTGAGATCGTCTTATATGAGTATGTGCATCTTTGCTGTTGATTCCTCGGCGTCGCTGACTGGAAGGCTCTAGGTTCGAGTCCCGTGCATCGAGAATAGCTACATAATTCAACCATTCTCTGAAGTGTTCAGGAGTATTGACCGTCCGGCTGATGCGGCAAATGCGGAAGCAGTATCCTAATGAACCGATTTCAAATCGCATGTGATCTTTCTTTCCTCATTCTTTGCCTCTTTCCTTCCCTTACTCAAAGCACTACTGTACCAAACACGTTAGAAGAACAGTCTGGAGCTTAGAGCTTGTCCCAGTAGGGTTTGTAGTTTTGGTGGGGAGATACCTATAGGAGGAAACTAGCAATCTGATGTGCCAGTTCCCACCCGACCCCTCATTTCATAATGATTATCACTGACATCACCAGATATACATATAGTCACAGGCAGTGCACTTACAGAACTATTGACTATAACAGGTATCGCTGTGGGAAACCTACATAATAAAAAAATAAATAATCCTGTATTTTTAGATGCCAAGGACCTATAAACATGGATTCTGACTACAAAATAGCGTGCATAAAAATAGTGTTTAAAAATATAAGGCAATAATTAACATATTTTTAAATATAACTTTATTCATGTTTTTTGTGTCAAGTTGTAAATTATATGGTCTAGTTGTAAATTAATGACAATAATTAATATTTACTGGCATTAAACAATATTCTGTAGGCATTATTCAAAACATATGCACACTATAATAACAAAATAATGTACCTAGTAAAACATTCCAAATATGGTATTGAATTAATATTCTTTGCAAATTTCTTTTGCTGAAAATGAGTTGAATGTATTCGTAAACCTAATTCTTAATATTATTGTTTTATTGACGTTTATAGCGACGAAACAATATCACTACAAACATTTGTTGTTAAGGTTTAACTATTTCGCAAAAATACAAAATATTCGCAGTAACTTGAAATAGAAGGAGAACGTTCGCTTTTTAAATTTTTAAACATATTTTTCCCTCTCATACCGTACATAAAATAATCCGCACATTTTCATTTTTAAATCCTGTTGGAGTTTGGAGAGGTTATTTCTCAAAATTCATGACAGCTCGGTCCTGCAGTTGAATATACAACATTGCAAGATCTCCTACGTCAGTCCAATTTTATTTCTTCTGGTGTTTTCTCATTTCTATTATTCGAATCTAGCTGTCTTCGCCTTTCAAGATGCCTTGACAGAAACCCCAAGCATTACATACTTTGAAACAATGCAGAGGGGCAAGGGAACTACTAGAACCGCATTGCAGGAAACGCCGGAACTAGTGATAAGTAAAGGAAGAAAGTGGTAGTAGACAAAAAGGCGGGCAAGTAGTGCGACCTCCACATTGCAAAGCGCTGTCGCCGCCGCCGGTTCGTCTTTGGATTTCTTTTTGGGTCTGACCCCAGCGCGTGATGGGAAGACAAAAGAATCTGGAGCTTTTATTTCTCTCGCCGGGGCGGGATCTGTAAGCTCCTGCGCTCTAACGCTCAGCCGGAGATACTTTCGAGAAGGAAGGCAGAGTCACGGTAGGCATTTTTTTGGAATATGCCTCAAGTAGAAACATAGAATCATTATCAGCATCAGCACGATCTGACAGATTGTTTAATTGGAAATGCAGGTTGATGTCGACATCTTTTAAAAAGGGTTTTATTATTAAGACCGTCTTAAGATTCATATGCCTACAGGTGATTACAGGAAAGTTTGGATAATATTTATTTGGTGATCGTTTTACTAAACATTAATATTTAATGTGACACCTCGTAGCCCATAAGCTATGTTAAAACTTATTGATACTTATATAGTAATGTATCTCAAATGAATCAGTGCCACGGAAAAATATGAGACTATTCAGTACAAAGATGAAACACTAACAATAAGAACGTTAACATATATTTCGGAGGCAAATTTGAAGTACATTATAGTTGCAAAAAAGGTATTTGTGTCTGAGCATGATGGAGTGTGAGATGCATTGAAGAATGCTCGAACATGTGAACATTTTACGAGTCATCGTTGTTAAAATACATTATTTACCATCTGATGGTATAAAAAGTAACAGAAAGGATTTTGACTACAAACAAAAGGTTGTTTGAATGCTTGTTTATTTCCAAGATTCAGGACGCAAACTGAGATTAACCCTCTAGTACCCCTTGTTTCATATATGTAACCATATTCAACTCGTATTTGCACTTTTTTGCACTAATTTGAAAATGGTATTTCTTCAATAGTCGGAGACATCCTAAATGACTCATATAAGCAATTTTTTCGTTCTTGAATGCTAGATGTCGATTAAGCGTGATATCAACGGCTCCTGCGGTTATTTCTGTTTATCCTTTTCGATAATATTAGGGAGAGAGTATTCTAATTCTATATAAAAATTATGTTACATTCATATTATATACAATTACTAAAAACGTGCTGCTTCAATATTTTGATTACCCTGAGTCTGGGACTAACGCTGAGGCCATAGGGCCAAAGCCGTTCGACAAAATCTACATAACCCGCCTCCCACGAAACGCTGCTCTTTGGCGTCGTGGCGGTTGGCGCAGCTTCCCTCTGTGCACATGTGTATTCGCCACCGCCTCCGCATCCGCCCCAGCGCGCAGTCGCCCGCGCTCCGGGGCTCACCGGAGCCAGCGCGCCGCGAAGGGGCGTGGCGGCGCTCGGCTTCCGCGCGTAGCGTTGCAAATTACGAGCGCGAAAGAGTTACGGGGAATTCGTGAATGCTGCGCCTTTTTGCGTCGCTCTGGCTCCGCTTCGCCGGGCGGAGTGGTGCGGGGCGGGGAGGGGCTGGGTAGTGCTGGCAGGTGCGGGGAGAGGAGGTGCTGGTCGGGGTGGGATGGGACGGTGAGGCGAGGCGAGGCGCGGCGCGGGACGGGACGGGACGGAGCGGCGCGGTGCGGGGCGGGGCGGCGTGGGGAGGGGCGGGGCGACGCGACGCGGGGCGGGGTGGGGCAGGGCGGGGCGGGGCGGGGCGGGGAGGCGTGGGGCGGCGGGAGACAGGGGACAGGGCGGCATATTGCTTGACGTGTCGCAGTGGCTGATGGCACCAGACCCTATCGACTCATGGGAAATGTGGACTAAACTACAACTGTACGTATAGAGACGTTAGTGCTTTGCGATGTGGCTTGAGATAATGTTTGCCAACCTTGTACGATGAACATATCTTGAATTATGGTAAACTATGTAAATCGAAGTTGGTGTGTATCTAAAAATGGTGGTCATGTGACATGCGAAATCCAATGTGATATACTCCACTCTGTGAGTCGCGATCTCATGCCTCGACCACGTAGCTTGTCACTTTACGTTGGCTGCGGTCTGTCTTTCAAATTCTAGCCTTATAATGTTATATCGAAGTAATGCGAAGGTATTGTAATGCAGCAGAACACGGACATTTTTCGACAGAAAGGCTCTTATTGTGAGAGCCTTGTATCGAAAATTGTGAATCAATCTTGTTCTTATGTATTTTTTTTATTTATTTATTTTTATTTGCAATTTGTTCATTTGAACAATAGGCAAATCTTTTAGCAAAGTTACAATGGCATGTGAAGAAACTGGCATTCTCAGTCCTTCGTGAATTCATTTTCAGTAATGATCAAATAAATGGTATAAATCACAAATATAACATAGGACAAATATGATCAAGACAGAAAAACAACAGACAATATATAAATGCATTTACAATTCTGGCGATCATGAACGTAATTATGCTTATATATATATATATATATATATATATATATATATATATATATATATATATATATATTGAAACACAGAATGTGTTCCCTTACACTAATTAAAACATTAGTGTAAGTAATCAATATATATTTTGGACTGCGCGGTACGGACGCCAAGCGCTGCGAACAACGACGGGAGCTAGCAACGGTCGCTACCGCCACCGGTGCCACCGCCGGGAGGCCAGCGTGAGAATGTCAGTTACAAACTGGGCAGCGAGCACGTGCAGGCAGTCGTTAGGAGAATTGCGAAGAGGACAGACGTTAGCGGAGCGGCGAAGAGTTCGGACGTGTGGCGAAAAGCTCGCCGTTAGCGCATGGACAAAAGGGAACATGCGATGTGTCCGTAAAGCAATAGTAATTGTGAAGCAGTAAATAAGTGAAGTAGACAATGAGATTATCATTAGAATAAAAAATTCGTGTTGATAGAACAATCGATCGCGCTTGTAGTAATTAGTGTAGTGGAAACTTTACCGAAACTGTGTGGTACGGAACTGGGACCAGCACGCGTGATAGGCGCGGGTTGAGCAATTGAATCCATCGACGGAAGGTGATTCGAGAGAGGCGCAACGCCGTGGTATCAAGATCCGAGTCGGGGAGGAGTCACAAGGTCACCAGCCCAGGACGACCGCCACGCCATCAGCCGCCGACGGCCCACAGCTGCTGCAGAGGTCGGCAACCCTGTCGATACGAGCTGTTCTACGAGCATCGAAGGTATTTGGTCGGGGCCCCGAAGGTATGATAAATGCATATTACACCTAATCTTGGTACCAAGGCAGAGTGTATAAACGTTGTCAGATCATGTAATTAACCTATTTGATTTGCGAATAAATCTTGTTCATGATTGTATTTCCATTTCTAATTAACTTTCCCAATGTTATGCCAACTTATCCAGGGACCCATTCACGGAAAAGATACCCTCCTTTAGTGTTATATTGCAGTGAAATACCCGGCATCACCAGGTACGTCACAATATATATATATATATATATATATATATATATATATATATATATATATATATACTTACACATACACATACACATACATACTCACACATATATACATATATACAAGAATAAATTTAAGCTGTTTTACTTAGTTACAGTGCAATTTACTATAACAGTACAATATACATTTTGTTTGTTAATGATCGAACCTATTTAAGAGGTCCAGGGGATGAAATCTGCACTATCTTCTTAATTCTTGGCTATTGTCAAGTAGGTTTAATGCAAGGTAATTTGGATGGTTTTCTAAGCGGTTATAATATTTTTGGAATCTGAATTGGACTTCTTGGTTTACTGTAGGTATGTGTAAGTCATTGTGTAATGTTGTGTTTGAAACAAACCATGGAGCATTGGCAAGCAATCTTAGAGTTTTTGATTGGAATCGTTGCAGTATTTCTAGGTTTGAGTTAGCCGCAGTGCCCCAAAGTTCTATTCCGTAGGTCCAAATAGGTTTTATTGTTGATTTATAAATCAGTACTTTATTAGCCAATGAAAGAGACGATTGTTTGCCTAGAAGCCAATAATATTGCTTGATTTTGATTTCGAGAGCTGTTCTTTTCTTTCTGATGTGTGTCTTCCAAGTCATTTTTCGATCTAGATGTAGACCAAGATATTTTACACAATCTGCCTGTGGTATATCCTTGTTGCTGATTTTAATTGGAGGACATCTATTTGGTCTGAGTGCAAACGTTACATGGACAGATTTACTTTCATTAGTTTTTATACGCCACTTTGTGAACCATTCCTGCAGCACAGTGAGGTATTCTTGAAGATTTTCTGATGCTTCGATGGCATTTTCATGAGAAGTTAAAAACGCTGTGTCGTCAGCAAACATGGCTGACGTGATGTCCGTTGAAACAGGTAGGTCGGCCGTGTATAGTAGATACAGTAGTGGACCGAGAACACTACCTTGCGGTACTCCAGCTGCGACAGGATAGAATTATGATGTTTCTTCCTTAAATTTTATTTGAAAACGTCTTTCAGTAAGGTTGGAGCGAAGTAGTGCAAAAAACGGGTGGGGTAACATATTTTTGATTTTATATAAGAGTCCTGAGTGCCACACCTTGTCAAAAGCTTGGACTACATCCAAAAAGACACCAGAACAATAACGTTTCTTCTCCAGCGCTTCATTAATGACTTTTACTATTCTGTGGATTTGTTCGGTAGGGGCATGTTTCAACCTAAAGCCGAATTGGTAGTCTGGAATGATGTTGTTTTCTGCTATGATTGGAAGTATCCGCTTGAGGAGAAGCTTTTCAAAGATTTTTGACAAGATTGGTAATAAGCTTATCGGTCTATACGAGGATACTTCGGAAATAGGTTTCCCCGGTTTTGGTATGACAATAATTTGACTGTATTTCCATTGAGAGGGAAAATGTCCAATTCTGATGATGGCGTTGAAAATTGAGGTTACCAATGCTAGTGCTTTTTTTGGCAGGTTTCTTAGAACAACGCCGGTGATGAGATCGTAGCCAGGTGCTTTATGAGGATTAATTATTAGTGCTTTATTGCATATGAAACTTCGGTTGTCTTGAAATGCTTTATTGGTAAAGACATTTGATATGGTGCATTAATGAACTGAATAATATTTCTTTCTTGTTCTTCTTCATCTGATGGGAATGGTTGGAAAACTTTTGCAAAATGTTCCGCAAATACTGTTGCTTTTTCGTGGTTGGTTCTAGCCCATTTTCCATGTTTATCACGTATAGGCGGCACAGGTTTGATTGGTCGTTTAATGCGTTTGGTGGCTTTCCATAGGGAGTAGTCGTTGTCTTTGGTTGGTGATAGTCTTTCAAGATACTCTTTGGTTTTATTTTCATGTAGGTCTTGAAGAAATCTTTTAAGATCTTGCGCTGCCCTGTTGAAGTTTCGTTTATCATTTGGATCATGCGTGGTTTGCCAAACTTTCTTAAGTCTCCTCTTATTTCTTTTCATTTCGTCAACTATTTTGGGGTATTTGTGAGAAGCTGTTCCGTACGTTTCTGGTGTAGCGTACCATGCTGCTTGTTGGATACTAGTAGTTAAAAATTCAACTGCTTCATCTATATCGAATTCACTTTTTAGAGGAACGTTTGCAGTAATATTTACATTAAGCCATGTTTGAAAGTCACTCCAATTCGTTTTTTATTGGAAATACTAGGTTTAAAATTATTTTCTATTATATGAGAGCTAATAGTTAATATTACTGGAGAGTGATCGGAAGACATTTCGAGAGAATTTTCAATTGATGTAAAGCTCTGATTTGTTCCTTTCATGATAAAGAAATCAAGTAAGTCCGGCAGCTTATTACAGTCGGTTGGCCAGTACGTTGGCTCTCCTGTCGATAGCGGTTCTGCGTTGAGTGACGTGACTACGTTGAGTAGTGTTTTTCCTCGTAAAGTCGACAGTCTTGACTGTTCTTATGTATAGTAATTTACTTCCTCCAGCACTTTGTGTTGCCGGAATCCATGTTTTGTGAGTCCTTGAAACCGGATAATTGGCGACCGACTGACAGAAAAACATTGTCTGTGTGTGACTGTCTTCCTGATTGTGGCTGGCAATGCACGTGAATATCAGTCTGTTTGTCCATGCGTCGGTCGTATCTAGATGTTTCTGTCAATTGAGCCCCTCTGTCGTCTTGTCCGTGTCTTTCTGTCTGGGGTCAACATTAGCGTCTAAATCGTTCATACAATTTCGTTCAAAACTGTCACTCTTCAATCGATCTGATTAAATTCGAAACCTTGCAAGTTTGAAACGGATATTTTGCATTTGGGGAGGCTTTACATGAAGATTTAATATTTTCAAAAATTTCGCAAAAATGGCTCCACATTCTTTATTGAATTTTTTCCCGGGTAGAGAAAAGGATTCTTAAATCATGGTGCACAAGACTCATCTGGTTAGGTCATCTGAACTGTCGAAAACTCAAAAGTAAATAATGCTAGACAGTATATGCTGTTGTAACAGTACGAGATCCTTCAGAGATTTAACATGAATCACCCGAATCCCTGGACGCAGAGATGGAATGCATCAGTCTGACCATTACACATCGGACCACTCCCCTCTCATAAAAATGTCGAGAGAAAAATTTAACAGTAATTTCGATGAAAAAGCCAGAACACATATTTTGAAGCATTGTCTTTACTACACGCTTGGTCTCTCAAGTAAATTTAGTGTACAAATTGAAAAAAATAATAATAAAGCGTTGTGGGAAGTGGTGGGAAGTTAAATAATAACTAAAAAATAAAGTTTTAGAAACGACGTGTTTTCATAGAGATATAATAAAAAAACAACTATCGCTATTTACAGATACACTATTAATTTAGCAATATAAACCACTAAGTTTATTAAGAGTAATAAACAAGATATATAATATGATACTCCGTCGTGTTAATGCATTGTGTGTCATTTAACGAATCCGGGAAAATTTGATGGATCAGAGTTTTTATGAATATGATATTTAATGCCCTTCCAAATGCCAGACCTTTTCTTGCAGGTTGACTAGCACCCAACAACATCACACATTAAGGGGTAAGGCACAAATGAGAGAGATGAAAAAATTAAAGGCCGAAATGAGCAGGATAGGTAACCCAACTTTCTGCGTTTTTTCGGGGAGTGGGTGCGAAATTCAACGCCGCTTTATCCAGGTGGGCTGAAAACGTTGAAACCTGTCGTGGCCCCGAATTTCCTCTTTCAGAAAATTTTGCTCTTTCAAATACTGCCGTACACAGAAACCAAAGAGCATTCCTTTGTTCTCGTGAAATCGTTGTAGTGGTGTCATTTCAAACTTTCTGTGTTCCATTTATACAAACTACATGTAATGGAAAAGGGAATCCATGAAGATTCCTTTTAAAATTTTTAATATAATTATAATTATTATTACTATTATTATTGTTGTTATTATTATTCTTACTATTATTCTATTTTGTTTATTATTCTTAATAAACTTTGTGGTTTTATATTGCTAAATTAGTAATGTATCTGTAAATAGCGATAGTTGGTTTTTAATAATAATAGTAATAATAATAATAATAATAATAATAATTATTATTATTACACGGTTAAATTTTATGATTGTAATTAATTTCATTCATTAATCAATACGTTAGAATTACGAAATGACAATTTTCTAGTTATTGGAGATGAAAAAATATAACATCTCAAAAAGATTCATTTTACACAGTTCAGGTCTGTGATATATCATCATGAAAGCTGCACGGTTGCTGTCGCACTGCCATTGTCAGCTAAGAGAATTGCCGAGAACTTCCATTTCGGCATCCTTTTATTTTATTCACTATTTTCAGTTTTTGACGAAGAAGCACAATGTTGTATCTTCCAATCAACTTCGTCGTGTTGACGCAATTCTCTATAGGGTCACACAATACAGATTTTTCTGTCGAAGAATCTGTGTTTCTTGCCGCAGTTTCACAAGACCTTCTCTCTATTACGACAAATTAAAAGCTGCGAAGTACATTCCGTTCTATGCAAACTACATGGAGTACAATATGTCTGCTATTTGGGTGACAGTCCACAGCTTTTTCTTTGTGCTTGCACAAAGTGTATTCCCAGGTCAATGGATTGATTGATTTATGATCCCTGGTGCTTAAAGTGCTAAGTTAATTAGTCCCATAAGTTCACTGCATATTTATCGCAGGAGGAGGCAGTGATCGTTCTCCCCTGGATAGTGAGATCCGGCACAGAACTACGTCGACTTGCGAGTATTTTTCCTAACCAGGTATCTCCCAGCAGCCTAGCAGCTCCTCAGCTGAAACAAGCTCTAAGCCCCCTACTGGTCTCCCGACAGGTGTGGTAGCGTAGTGCATGCTAGTGTAGGTATGTACAAGTAAGGGGTCCGGTTAGGACAAGGAAGAAAAGATAGCGCGCGGTCCGTAGCGCGTTTGTTAGAGTACTGCTCCGGCATTCGCCTAGTGTTGATGGGAGACACCACAAAAAACTATTGATCAGACTATCCAGGAGCTAGAATTATCCTCCAAGAAGCGGCTGAACTGCACCTAGCCACGTAGCTAGTGTTGAAAATCGAGTCACTCGGGACTCGAACCCTAGAGCCTCCCGGTCAAAGGCACCACAGTGACCTCAGTCGATGCCCTGACGTACCTAAGCCGGTCGAACGACCAAGTCGTGGGGTACAAAACGCGAAATATCTAGAACAATGTAATCATTTTATATTTACCGCACTGGTGCGCTCTCCGTAGACACTAGGACAGTTCTCGTTCCATTTGACAAATAGTAAGGCCCAGGTCAAGGAAGTGAATGTAACATTCGGAGAGTGGAAGGGAACAAAGAAAAATTAACCTGCACGTAGCCTTCGTCGGTGCAGTTCAGTGCTTGTTACATCAGGTAACGATTATTTACAACTATTGCAAATTACATATTAAAATAAATGTTTGGCTGTCTGCCCAATTTCGGTTATGATCTACTATTTTAGAAGATTTTGTTTGTTGTAAATTGTTTACTTATATTCTAAAATAAATAAATTGATTTTTTTGTTTTGTCAGCAATTTTTTAATAACAAGGCTCAGATTTTCAAAGTATTACAAATTAATTTAATTTGTACATTTAACAAATGTAAATACCTGCAAAGAAATATTAATAAATATTGGAAAGAATTACAATTAAAAGGAAACTCATAAATTCATTTTTATAGCTTTCCGGCTGTGGGAAATGTGCAAAGCGCAGCAGTGAAAGACAGAAGTAAACATCTGTACTCAGTTCTATGATATAATTGCACACAACAGTATTCGCGTTCACTCGGTTCCCGAATCAGTTTCTTTTCTTGCTGCCCTTCATCCGAACTGTTGCACTGAAATGATGTGGGTTCGGTTCAGTGGAACCAATTCAGTAAAATCTGTCTAAACCGGAACCTGTACAAGCCGTAAATCTGCCTTGTACAAACCAGAAAATTTCTCCGGCCCGTGAAGTTCAATGGCATTTTCCACAGCATTAAACGGAACCTGTCTCGCAAGGAAACGGAACAATTTTTCTTCTTAGAGATATTCTTAAATAAATGAATACATCCGAAAGTATTTTTAGTTCTCTATCCCTGCTACACACAGTTTAGTCGCAGCCGCCAATATGCTACAGCTGTCAGGGTAGAACTCGACTGGGGTCGCTTGTCTCTCAAGGCGTAGGCCATTCAGGAATTCTCTCCCTCCCGACTCTCTGAGCGTGGGAACTGTACGGGCATGGCTTCTGTACCAACCCCCACTCACAATCCCCGTCCCCGTACGGCGGAGAGGAGTCATAAAACCATGGAGCACAAAAACCAAATCACGCCAACCTGTTCGAAGAGACTCTCCAAAGGGTCAGGCGAACAAAACAACAAACCCCTGGAGGTCGGAGGTCGGATGGCTTCTGTTCACGTATTTCCCTGCCCGCGTTTATATCATAACTCCTCGGCCACAGACACAATGCTCAAGGCCGTACAAGGGTATCAGAAATTCATAGTACTCTCGGCTGTTACTCATTTTGCGCTGAAAGAGTCAGCAAGCAGTCTCACTGCAGCTAGTAGGCCGTGAGGTAGTGTGTCTTTTTTAAGTTTAATAACGAACCAGAACTAGTTTAACAACGGTTAAAAAATACTAGAATTCTAACCGTAGATGAAAAGGTCAAACTTATAGAAGCAAGAGAAACTCAGAAGCTGTCAATGAAGAATGTTTAATATTCATTTATTGGCCTTTTTGATTCACCAATAAATAACCATAACTATGTTGTTAATGTTAATTATAATAAATTCATGTAATTTACTAGTTTAAATACGAAAATATCAATATTACAAGTGTCATAAATTGGAAACCCTTGGATAAAAAGGAATTTTTTGTCCTGATCAATTCCGGCTTTGACATATTTTACTGTACAAATTGCTTTAATAGTTATTTCTGATACGAGTGACAAAAGTAGAATTTTATTTTCTGAGTAGGTCATGTTATTGTAAGAAATTAATTCTGGCTTGCGAAGCTACAAGTACAGAAATATATCTTCCTGGATTTGTATTCCTGGAGTTTTAATTATTAAATTAATTTCTAAACGTCATTCAGCGCGTCCATCCGTGCAAGTACTTTTACATTTATTCTGAAAGCGGTGAAGCGCAAATGTCTTTCCCTGGACGACATAGCACGTCACAATAAATGTGAATCTCTGGAGATGGAATTTATTTATTTTCATAGTGGTACAACTCCGGTGGTGCGGCTATATGGTTTTCCAGGAATCTTGGAATAAGTGGCTTTTGAGATGTTTGCAGCGCCTGCACCGATATTGATGATAAATATCTTGATTCATATTTGCTAATAGTCACAGGCATTGAGAGTGGAATAATTGTTTCGCACATTTTTGTATTAAAACAAAAATCTGTAACAAAAAGAAAAAAGGAAAAATGGTGTCTTTAAGTGGTTAAAAATTCGATGTATTAGATTTGTCTAACAGACACCTTTGAAGTAAACATTAATTCAAGACCGTGGTTTCTGTACAGAGATCTTTCAACGAGCCAGTAAAAGTGAAACACGTAAGGTTTTATAAAAGAAATATATCGTATGTACACCCTCAATATAATGACAGAAAGAAACAGGATAAGTTTAATTTATTTTCATTCATGACAAGCGTACAACATGCTCATTTTATTGATCTGCAGGCGGTAATCGGACAACCTAGAGATGAAGAAATCTGTACGCTCCTCTAATGTACCATATTGAAAATAGGAGCAATAAATCAACGTTTAATGTTTTAATAAATCGATATTGTTTCATTATGCGCCTTACATAAAAGTCATCGGTTTTGGGTTACCAAAGTTATTTTTATGGTGGTATAACTTCTATAATCCCCCAATACTCCGCAAAGCACACAGTACGCTTATTTACCTCATCTTCAGACGATCAAGTAAATATCTAATAACAGAAGACATTACACAATTTTTTGTCTGGTTCCATGCCCCATCTTTTTAAAATCGTGCAAATTTAAAGCTCAATATTTCAAAATAATTGTCAAAAGAGTAATACTATTATTAAAATAACGCCTCTAATAGTAAGTTTACTAAAAATCTTTATTAATTGAACAGGTTTTAGATTGAGTTGTGTGTTGCCCCAAGTAGTTCATAATAGGTCCACCTTTATATAAGTTAGCAGTAAAATATAATAAAACATCTATGCCTTTTATATATATTTTTCCGCCCCGTTCGTGCATTCTTCGATCTTCTCTCTCGCGCCGTTTCGTCTTCGCGCCGCCCCGCGCCGTGCCGGCGAAGTGGGGGCTGTGGGTTCCTTATTCAGTCGCAGCCGTCCTGCAAAATGTATGAGTGTCCAGGCGGCCGGAGCTCTCTTCCGCGCCACTTCCGCCGCTGACGGTGGCGAGAGGTTGCCCTCGGCGCCCGACCAGCGCCTCCCTCGCCTCGCCCTCCCACCCCCGCCGTGTGTACAGGATGTTCCGGAATAAATGTTCTCGCCCTCCCATCCCCGCTGTGTGTACAGAATGTTCCGGAATATATGTTCTCGCCCTCCCATCCCCCCCGTGTGCACAGTGTGTTCCGGAATAAATGTTCTCGCCCTTCCATCCCTGCTGGGTGTACAGAATGTTCCGGAATAAATGTTCTCGCCCTCCCACCCCCGCCGTGTGTACAGGATGTTCCGGAATAAATGTTCTCGCCCTCCCACCCCCGCCGTGTGTACAGGATGTTCCGGAATAAATGTTCTCGCCCTCCCATCCCCGCCGTGTGCACAGTGTGTTCCGGAATACATGTTCTCACACTCCCACCCCCGCCGTGTGCACAGTGTGTTCCGGAATAAATGTTCTCGCCCTCCCACCCCCCACCGTGTGTACAGAATGTTCCGGAATAAATGTTCTCGCCCTCCCACCCCCGCCGTGTGTAGAGGATGTTCCGGATGGAATAAATGTTCTCGCCCTCCAATCCCCGCGGTGTGTACAGAATGTTCCGAAATAAATGTTCTCGCCTTCCCACGCCCGCCGTGTGTACAGTGTGTTCTGGAATAAATGTTCTCGCCCTCCCACCCCCGCCGTGTGTAGAGGATGTTCCGGATGGAATAAATGTTCTCGCCCTCCCACCCACGCCGTGTGTAGAGGATGTTCCGGATGGAATAAATGTTCTCGCCCTCCAATCCCCGCGGTGTGTACAGAATGTTCCGGATGGAATAAATGTTCTCGCCCTCCAAACCCCGCGGTGTGTACAGGATGTTCCGGAATAAATGTTCTCGCTCTCCCACCCCGCCGTGTGTACAGAATGTTCCGGAACAAATGTGAGAAACTTCTTTGATCTGTAGGAGGGTCGAAAATTATGATATAGCTACATAGCTAGGTCAAAGTGGGCTGCTGTCTGGAAGAGAATTCAAGTGCCGACTGATCTGATCGGTAGGTTTCCGAGGTTTCTCCCATCAATACCAGGCGATTGGCAGAAGCAATGTCTTAACAAACGGGCCATGGATCGCACCCGATTATTCTTTCTACTTCCTTGGTCTGTACTCAGCCTTTACTTATACACTTACATGCACTACATTAACACACATGCCGGGAGACCAGTTGGGTGCTTGGAGGTGGTCGCGGTTGGCGTGGTGTCTCGCTGGTGGGAAATGTCTGATTGGAGAGAATCCGACGCGAGATCTAGTTGGACGCTAGATTTCTCCATCCAGCGGGGGACGTTCACCTTCACTTCCCGTACAACCAAAAACACGCCCTACAGTTCGATAATAATGACCATAGCAATTTTTGTTATTTAAGGTCGCATAATTTTCTAGGTCATTAGCGACCACTATTGTGTGTAACGGTATGGTAACTATGAGGACGACACGGTAGGATGATAGGGGGTGAAAGGACGAACACAATACTACCATGCCCGAGGCGAGACTCGAACCCGCGATCTTTCCGTCCAAGTTCGCTACGGCACTACGGCGTAAGCGATCTCGGCCATCCGGACCGGCGACCAAAGCAATTGTTGTGCCCAGAAAAACGAAAAAAACAATCAAAATTAAAAATTATATTTTTTTACCAATGGACGTATGGTGGAATACCTTGTTCAAAGAAGTTACACTCGAAATTAGCTCTGACAGGCTACTTATTATATACTGGTGTTTGGAAGGTACTCGTTCTGACTCCGCCAAAGGTATTTAATGTACCTTACAAACACCAGTGCACTACGAATTGCTTAACAATCAAGGGAAACTGTCGCATGTGCAACTTGGTAATATGAGATTGCTCTAAAGCAACTGCTCCTAGAGCAACCTCATTATCTGCACTAATTATCATCGTCTTATATGTAAGCAACGCTGAACGTATGATAATAATATGGAGTCTCTTGTCAGGGATAGTTTTCGGTGCACAGCATCTACTCGTACTAGCTCTCGGAAACTTGGCTAACAATTCTAAATTTTCTAACTCATAAGCGAGTTTTTTAAAATATTAACCACCTTTTCAAAATTGAAGATTACTAGGTAGTCTAAACAGAAGTAAGAGTAATTTCCTCTTTTCTGGCCCTTTTGTCAATTACAAGTTCCGAGCCGCAAGTGCCGGAAGTGTCGGAAGTGAAAAACCATTCGTGGTACATAAATCATATTAAAATGCAAGATCAAATACCAAACCTAGTTATAATCAACAATGGCGAACCCGATTTTTACCTCCAGGAAGGTACAGTGCGCACCGTACTTAAGTTTTACGTAGATTACGAATATCACAATAAAAATGAGATGTCACAGTTTCTAAATATACATTACATTTTTACCGTATCATATCGAATTTCGCTAATAATGCAAATACATTTAAGTCCCTCCTATGAGATATATAGCATCAATATGCATAAAATCTATTTAAAAATAAAATATTTGTTCGATCCATTTATGCTGTATTAAGAGATATCATCAAAATTAGGCTTTCGTGATTATTTTTAACCTTCTGTATTCGAAGATCGCCGTCTTTATTCTCGCGTCTGGTAGTCGTACGAGTAATCTTAGTGGATGTTTTGAAAAGAAGTCACGTGCACCCTCATGTTTCCTGCTTTGCATGAGTCACCAAAAGGAATTATATTAGCCCCTTTAGCTTATCGCAAGTATACATGTATTCAACTGTTGGGGTGGCAGATTATCAGTCAGCCGATGTAATGCAGAACTGGACTCGCAGTGCGCGTGAGGTTCATGTTTTGTTTACGTGTGACTCACATACATTAATACATTATAGGTCTGTGGGTTTTATAAAGTGAAATTCGCCACACACACAATGCAAATCATTTCACATTGAAAGTGAATCAATCCGGTAACTTGCTCTGTTACGTTTGAGGGAGATTTACACACAAACTTCAAAGAACAAAAATGAAATTATAAAACTTGCATATTATTTATAATTTGTCTGTAACTGTCGTGTATGAAAACTCAATTCATTGTGCTACGTTGTACGAATCTTGTGCAGAATACCAACAAACCATTTTAATGACTGCTAATTCCTCATGATAAAGATGTCTGGCCTGTCGAAATCAATAATATACAATTCTTCTGCCTTGCGACCTGCGGTACACAATGACGAATTACCACCGGTAACATGGTCATGGTGCCTATACCACCGGTAATACGGTCAATAAATCATGAAGAAAGCAGTGATTAAACTGAAGCCGTGTTCCCCCAGAAACTGGAGCCTCCACTTCAAAAGATACACACTTTATACCTGGAACGTCTGACACTGGCCTGCACTACTTGCTAACATGACTATAATTCAGAGTTTAGAAACAGACAGAAGACCTATGCGCAATATTCTGCCCATCTCCCCATGTCTCCTACTCTTTCTTTCTGTCTCGTTCTCTTCCCATCTCTCTCCATATCCCCCTTCTCTCTCCCTCTGTTTCCCTATCCCCCTTAACTCGCCCTCTCTCTTCAGCTGTCTTCAGTTCTCTCCATAACTTTCTCTCTCTCCTTCTCTTTTCTCCTCGTTTTTCATTCTCCCCGTCCCCCTTCCCTTTCCCCCTCCCCTATCTGTCTCCGGATGAGTTACGTTTTTTGACAACTTTTTACATTTAGCATGATGTTAATTTAGTTAGGACAATGTGAGTTATTTAAAAACGATGTTTCTTATGAATTTTTTTAACGATTCTTGTTACCAATCAATCTTATGTTTTTAAAGATCACGAACAATTAACGTAATGACTGGTCTGAAAACCGACCTAAGGTTAAAAATATCGCGGACAGGAACAAAATGGTATCTCCGATCTCCCGACTGTGAGGTCAATACATGTACACTTTGGCACCCGCCAACATCGCCGCCCTTAGCGGGTTCACGCTCCACTTGGCCAACACCCTTAGCCCTGGAAGGGCCTGGCGAGGGCGTCTCGGGCCGGCGGAGGGCCATCCTCGCCGGACGCCTCGCCGGCCCCTGTCCCCCGTCCCCTGCTTGGCGTCCGTCGGAGAGGACCCCGGGCTCTCCGTAGCACACAGGGTTGCTACCGGAGGGTGACTCGACTCTTGTCGATGTCGTCGTATTCGCTTTCAGACGAATGCTCCGGTGAAGCTGCGGCTCACCCCTCAGCAAATAAACTCCCCGCCCTTGTTCGTGTTTACCCTCGCCTCCTTGTTAGCAAGGGTGAGCCGAGGGTTGGAGTGAAGGCGGAGACGTGGTTTCATGGCCTTCCTGTCGAGGGTGGACGTGGAGATTCAATGAGACGTTGTAGGGAACTTCAAGAGTTAAGGTGGTCTGGCAAAAGGTAATCGCAAAATGAAATATTACACCGCTTACGAATAAAAGTTGAATATCAACAATGTTTTGATTTTTATTTTCATTCTAAAAAATTTGGTTATACATGAAAAATGCTTATTAGTTTACATCTTAAAATCGTAGTACAGAGAAGACAGTTTTACTTGTTGAAGGTAACTTTACGTCTGAATCTAGGGGTCAACCAGTAATTAGGCTTTCCAAACGCACGTAAAACGTAAGAAAAAAAGTGGTGCAAAACGCACAAAAATTTGGTTGCGTAGGCCACCATGACTTCGACGCGGCTCGTCCCGCATAGCCCAGCCAACGCACAAAAATTTACCTTTCTAATACATGTTTTTCATTTTCGCCATGTGCATGTAAAATTGACTTAAGAATAAAATGCTTTGTTAAAAAGGATGCCTTTGCCTTGGAGTTTTAGAACTAGAATTTACCGGTGTGTGTAGAAAAATCCTTACTTCTAGCTTTATGTGGCGTCTACAACGCATTGTTTACTAATTTAATTTCATATTTATTAATTTGTCGCTTTTAAATTAGAATAAGATTCAAAACGGCCAATTTACTACCAGTAGATCGAGACGCTACTCGTTTGACGCAAACGGTGGACCATATAACGCAAGAGATTCATATAATTTCTTTGCATGATTGAATTTCTCAATGGTTCCATCTGGCACTATTTGCATTTTATTCTATATTTTGTATAAAATATAAAATATTGTGAAAATTTTGGGATATTGATTTGTTTGCTTTTCTGTGATAATGAAAAGTTCGATATGTATATGGTATGAATCTCTAACTTACGAGGTGTCATGCGACTGGCTTACGCATCACTTTCTCTTTGTAAGTGTGTGTCTCGCTGTGTGACGTACAGTTTCTTAAAACGTTCCACAGCTACTGTCTGGAGAATTCGGTATTTGTCCTCCACCTGCGGGCTCAAGGGTTATTCCATTGACTTGTCCCAGTAATGTGTATCGCGCCAGAGAGAGCAATTACCATGTGGTAGATATCGTCTCCTATATTATTTAAGTAGTATACATACCTTTTTCAACTCTCACAGGCAAGCAATGTTTATAAATGAGATTTCTAAACAAAGAATTTCACAGAAATGTGACGAATTGCTTTTTGACTTTAAAAATGAGAAGCATTCGTTAAAAAAAATCATCTAAATATTCATTTCAAACGCAACTTGCAACACTGTACAGCATTGCCAAAATGTGTATAGTTATATAACTCTTTAATGAAGCGTTTTAGAGCCTTAAAATTTGAGGCCTTGTAATTTTGAGGCCACAAGGTCTTAAATAAACGTTCCTCATAACGTAATCTACGGGATAAGATATTCTTGGACATTCAATTTCATTTTGCTGCTCCGGCGCTTCTCGATACTACTTCACCTATTCAGATACGTGCAGCATCTATGAGAAATGAAACTACTGATGATATTTGAGGAGATTGAATAGCACGGGTGTACCTCTCAGTTCGATAATAAAGTTAAATAATATTCCGAAGAGTAGGGTTAAGCTTTCCCGAACCTGTAGTTCTTGGACATCTTTACATAGCTTTCTCGAGAGTAATAATGTTTTGTAATATTTTTGTGACTATCAAGGAAATCAAAAAGCTAATTGTGAAAGAAGATTGTATACTTTACTTCAATTTTTTTTCAAGGAAGTATTGTGATTTGTTCCAAGAACATTTCTATAATACTGAATAAACCTTTATTCAAAATTTGTTTCAAACATCACTTTCACTGTTATTTATTTTAATTTTTAATTCTATAAGTAAAGTAACCTTTTTATTTTTTAAGCAAATAAACACGTGTTATTAACAAATTACCCTCTCAATATGGACAAGGAAATATAGGGAAGAGCGTAACTGGCGAGAGTTCTCGCACAGGTACGCTAGTTATTTGTATTCTGATTGTTTCAATGTTTATTTTCAGGCGCGTTCACCATTACAGTCGTACGTATCGTACGTGTAGTGAGAGTTATAACTTGAGATGTAACAGTGTTCCTTCACAGCTGGAACGTGGGTCCGACGCCGATCCGATTAAAAAGATTATTCATTTATCTTTATAAATAAAGAAACCTTGCAAGCGTATTTTTTTTATTTTTATGATGTAATTGCTTGTGTTATGTATCTAGGCAATCAGGTAGCACTGCTAATATGGCCGGCAAAGTCTGTTACAACTACTCCTATTTTATGCGATGCTGGGTTGTTGTTAGAAGAGAATGGTCAGTCAAATCAAATCCTCGTCGGCTTTTCATGAGTGGTACTTAAAATTAGTGGTATGTATACATCAAAGATAAAATTATAGTTATTTACACTGCAAATTACTAAATGTAATCCTTATACAGAATTCCTACACTATTCAGTGCCAATCCTCCGTCACTTACGGTTAGAACTCGTTCCGTCCGCCAATCGAGCAAATAAGGCGTAATTCGACGCGCGTCGGAAGATTCTCAGAAATGTGTCCATAACGTGTTTTTGCGTTTATTTAGCGCTGCCGTCGAGCGGTAGCCACCTAAACCACTTGCCCCAGCATCACCAGCACCCAGGTGTTGAATGACGCAGTGTTAGATCACCCGGTCGTCACTGTTTACAGTATGCGGTGCAGGGCTTAAACCACTCAGAAGCAAAAAGGTTAAGTGTTGCCACCCCGTAGGATACTTGATTATAGGATACTTGTGCTACATGTAGCATATACAATAGTACTAATGGGATAATCTCTTTTTGTAGGATAACTTCAGTTTCACAATTATATTTTAATATCAATGTATAAGAATTGAACGGTTCATTCCAGAATAATCTTCCAAATTTAATTTTCATTAATAAGCCTTCTGATAACACACTGAAAGAATGAACGTTTTAGAACAACTGATCTGGGAGCATTTGATAGGAGGTTTTACAACACTGTATTGCCCCATTCACCAAGAAGAGTTGTGATCACAATTGTTTTGTTTTTGTTATTATTTAGTTTTAATTATGAATATTTTATCTCTACGTTTTACGCGCAAGGATGAAAGAAACAAGTACGTTTAAAGTTTATTTTTACTTACAACTTGCATAGAAAAAAAATTCTACATTTGAGAAAATATTTTAAAAAACTGTTAAAAGAGTCTGCGTCGGCACATTAATCTATATACTAATATCGGGGTTATTTCGAATGGAGCGTTCAATAAGGAATTGGTCGGACTTCAAATGTGTCTACTGTTCACCGCTCGTCTTGACGAGAATGACGTGAGATGAGACTAAGCTTTTATTCTTTTCCCAGTCAGAGCAGGGCGGTAACTGAAATTCGACGAGCAAAAACCATCTCGAAAATTGTATATTTCACTAATAGCTTGCGTAACGTGAATTTTGACCCGGAAGTTAAAATTTCTTCTTAATTACTTTTATCTAAAAAAATCAATGATGGTTTCGACATAGCACTGAACTCATTTTAACCCGTTGCTAAAAACAAATTAAATTATACATGACGGGAGAGTGTGAGAAAGCGACTGTGGAAGCAGTAGTCGAATAGATAACTTACGCCCCTTGCTAGAAAGTACAAGTTATATTGAACATTTTAAAATTAATTGATTTCAACTTTTACTGATATTTCTGAATACAAAAAAAAAATTGATAAATTTCCACTCCATTACAGTATTTTGTGCAACAATAGTGTATCTTATTTCTAAGCATGTAAGCAAAAGAGATTCGATTAATCATTGTACACTTTTTTTTCGTAAAATATTATCCACGATTTGTGGTTTCTTAAGGAAAATGTAAATTCTTCGATTTTTTATTTTATCAAAAAACAAGGAGAAATATTTAAAAAATCATGTTTTAATGTATTTAATTTGGTTGATATTGATCGTAATAAACAATAATTTAATAGAATAATCAATGAAATTGTTGTTCATAATATTTCATTAAATGTTTCGTTTCAGTTTGAGACTGCATTAGTAAACTACGAGAATTTGAGTTTCTGATTCTTTCGCATGCCCGACATTTGTCCGATATTACGTTTCAACTTCAGAAAGTAAGATTCCTACGAGAACAATTTAAAGAGATTGTGTTAAAGGGCCTTCGTGTCGGCGCGCGCAAACGAGCAAGAAGTGACGAGCGCGGAGCGAGAGGATTCTCGTCAAGCATCGTGCGCAATCACCTTCTGAAGGAGACGCTAATTACCGGTCTGCCATCGTCGCGATGCTTCACAGAGTACAAGACTGACTTAGCGCTATAATTTTCTCCCAATTACTGCTGCAGCACCAAACAAGTAGAAGCAGACGAAAAAGGCGCAGCGCAAAAGGGCGAAGGGATTGTTCAGAGACAACACGTCCGGAGATGTCTTAGACTCACTGAATTTCGAAGTGAAATACGCAAAGCGTTATTCGAATAATGTAGTTTCACACACGACAAAAATACCCGAAAACATGTGTAAAATATTAATTATTCCGATGTCTGTATATATTGTACATACTATCTTATTCTGCATACACATATTATTCCAGTTTATCAATTTGGGTACTGTTGCATAAAAAATCTGAACAGATGTGAATAAAATGTGTTTAAAATACATAAGTTATTACTATTTTAGAGTTTTCTCAAATTTTTGCGATATTTATAATGCGTACAAATCGGATGATACAACCTGCTTTATTTATTTAAGTAGGTAACTTTATTTAAGTAGGTTTATTTAAATTGAAAGTAACTTTAAAGGGAAACTATGAAACAGAATTCGATATTTGTGTTAAACTATAATGGGGCACGTTTATAACATGATTTTTCACCAGGATATTTTTAAAATGTGGACAATAGTTGGAACGACGGGTGGAAATTCTTGCTAATGCGATGAAAATATCTTCCGTGACATCCTGCTCATGTTGTGTGTACCAGAGTACTCTGGAGCTTCGTTGCGGGCACCGAGTCACGTCTTTTTGATTTGCAACTCGTCGACAAATGCGATACGGCGAAGAACAAGTACAAGGCGAGGTGGCGGGGAAGGCGGCGGCGGCGGCGGCGGCGGCAGCCGAGAGGCGGACTGAGCCCCCGAATTTACGAGCAGCGGGCCCCCAGAAGACGGGACCTTACGTGGAGGAAATACATCGGGTCGCAATGACCCCGATGCTCCTGCAGCTCCTCTCCCCAGCCGTCGCCATCCCACTGCTGCCATCTCCACCTTCAACGCTAGCTCCTTCACGGCCACTGCCTCCGCTGCAGCCACCACCAGTAACCGCAAACGGTCTCCACTGCCCTCGTCACTTCCTCTTTCTTCGCCACTTCCTTCGCCTCCTCCTCTGGTTTCTCCTCCGCCGCCTCCTCCGCTTCAATCACCGCCTCCATCGCCTTCGCCACTACCGCATATTTCGTCTCTTCCTCCAATTTCACCATTTCCATCATCGCCGCCTCCATCGCTTTCGCTGTCGTCGCTGCTTTCGCCTCTTCTACCTCCTTCTTCGTCACCTCTACCGCCTTTCCCCACTCTTCACCCTCTCCTCTTCGCCGTCTTGCCCCCCTCCTCTTCCTCCTCCTCCTCCTCCTCCTTCTTCTTCTTCTTCTTCTTCTACTCCTCCTCCTTCTCCTTCTTCTTCTTCTACTCCTACTCCTTCTCCTTCTCCTTCTCCTTCTTCTTCTTCTACTCCTACTCCTTCTCCTTCTTCTTCTTCTTGTACTCCTCCTCATCTTCCGTTTCCATCATAACTTCTTCGGTCTCCATCACCTCTTCCACCATCTCCCTCACCGCGTCGACCATCTCAGCCGCCTTTACCGCCTTCACCGTCACAGTTGCCTCGCCCTCTCCAGCCACCGCAGCTTCTCCACCCTCCACCTCTTCGTCACTTGCGGTCGCGCATATTGGGTTAGGCCCGGGCGCTTTATTCTATCGATTTGACACCGCAGCGGCTCCTCCGTCTCTGCCTCTTCCGGTGCCATCTCCATTACCCGCACCTGCTCTACTGCATTCGCACTGACCCTGTGTCTTTTTCGTTCTTGGCATTTCGCTTTCTCCGCATTATCATTCTTTCTGCAACATCTACTCGTCGTGCAGTGAACGATGAACGAATGGACAATAGTGCTAAATGTGCACATTTGATATTTTCTATGATTACAAAAATTTGTATTCAAAGAATACAATTTTCATTATGTAGTTGTGTACAAAAAGGTTGTATTTAAAGAATGTGTTATCATATAATGACAAAAATACTGGAAAATACTTGTCAGTCTTTATTGAACATTTCTGAAGGTTTCTATAGGTGATTTGAACGTTTACTTTCTCTGAAGTAGAAGTCCATATCATTCTTCACTAATATGGGAAACTTAAGTCATCACAAAATGTTTCATATCCTTTTGCAGTTTTTTAATGTTTACTCAACGACACATCATTTTTATCCTAAGAGCTTATCGTTAGTACATCATTTTATTACTCACAAAAGGCTACAGTCGAAAATTAAGTGTTACAAATCAAGACTAAGAAACCGCTCCTTCGCGAGAAGCTATTTTTATTTTGTGTCTTTTTCCTCCAAATAGTGGCAAAGTTCGCGATAACACGTTTCATCCTTCGATATTGTGTTATTCGCGTCTTTCGGTCCATTTTGAGCTGGCGCGTCGTCGACGCCGTCAACTCGTATTTCGAGTGTCGGGACCCCTCCTTCGGCCCTCGCTGCTGCGGTCGCAGGCATCGCGGCCTGTGCGCTGTTCATCCTCTCCTCCGCCCCCCCTCCGCCCTTGCTCGTCTTCTTTCCACGAAATGCTTTGTGAATGCGGTATCACTACAATTTGGTCTCGATGAAGCTCCTCTTTTCTTCTCGAAACTTCATTACGGTTAAGTTATTTCGACATTTGCGGGTTTATGAATGCAGTACGTGGTTGGGCTTCAATGATGGTTGACGCATACGATTTCACTCTTTTAAAGGAACTTGAATTTTTATATCGTTTCTGCGTTGTTACATTATTAATGGATTCTTCTTAATTAGAGATATTCCTTGAATGTACATAAAAGTCGCGCACAAAATTGGAATTCCTTTCCTCTACTTGTGCATTGTGGGATCGTGGCTAGCTCTTGGTCAGCGTTCTCGCTTTCCACTACGCGGTCCAAGGTTCGATTCCCGTTTCAGCCATGACGATAGCGTGCGTATGTCTAAGTGCTTTTACTTGTAAGAAAATGAACGCAGAAATATAAAAGCAGTCAAAATGTGTAAATATGGTTCTCTTTTATTTCTGTGTTAATTTTTCTTACTGAATAAATATATTAATTTCTATTGTACATAATATACAATTTACATGTTTCTGGAGTATTTATATATTTCAGCAATGTAAATTTTTGTTCATAACGTATTATTTCAAACCAACTTTTGACTGCTTGTTGCGGCTCAGCCATTTGGAATATGCAAGGAGTTTATTACACAAAATATGCTTAAAATTGTCTTAAAAGCTTATTTTCGAAGTTTCGACGTTTCTTCACTGGAATCTTGTGTAATATAATATTACGTAATATCGTTAGTTTCACAAGGCCGTCGGTGGCTCGTTGGTTTATGTGATTGCTGTCCATGCCGGAACCCCGGGTTCAATTCGCGGTCGGGGAAAAATTAATTGTACGCTTTCCTTGCCATGTCCCACTCTATATTGATGACTATGAGAGAATTCACTTCTCAGGTTGAGAAGATCGGAATACGGTTTGGGGAAGTCTACGTGCTAACCACACGTACCCCTTTAACCCAAGGCCGCGAGGCAGCGACGTTGCCGGTAGGCCTGAGCCCGTTCACGAGCTGTCGCGCCAAGTACACACTCGTGCATTGCTTCACCCATGACGCTCACGGGCGTTCGTCAATGCATCACTCTTTTGAAGCTGAGAGTCACAATTGTCTCTTCTTCCGCAGGGTTATTGTACGTGATACTTTGTTTTGCCTCTCGTTCGCTCCAGCTCTCGGACCCACTACATGATGAGCAATGCCTGAACACTAAATTAAAATTTCTCCTGAATTTTCCTTCGCCGCCATGCAGCAGCGAATGTGCAGTTGTCACTACCCTCAAAATCTGAAGTGACTGACTCAAATCCGTAACCGCGCACTGTGTATATTCAACTCTTCAAACGAAGAGTGATTTTTATTCTCAACTGCCATATAAATGGGATTAAATGTAAATGTAATTTACTTTCAACCCAATCTTTTCTATGCATTATGAGTTTCTGGTATGCTAGCACTATGAAAAACATTACGTTTAACGTTAAATTAATAGCAGTCTATTAATTTCCTCATCCAAAATGATTTCCTTCTTTTCCATCTTCACCTTATCTGTCCCAAATTTTTCTATTTATGGTCACATAGGGACATTCTAATTAACTTTATCGCGAATCCATCACGACCACTAGATATGTGTATTTCGGCATACAGATACCAAGAGCTGAGAAGTTGAAAGATAGTGGGCGGGTTTAGTTACAAGTTAATAACTACTATTTTGAGTTACTTACCGTTCGCCTTTTACAGGACATGCACGTGATTTCTATAACCTTACTTAACTTCGGGGGAATCCTATTCATTTCTAAGATGGCCAGCATTTTAGAAATTATCCATTCTATACATAAAGTGTAACTTCTCTGTATGTAAATAGGTAAATCTTAACCTGTAATAAATCAATGTATAGGTTTCAAGTTGATGTAAGCAACTATGTAAGCATCACTGTCACGTAAGCATCACTTTCAATGTAAACATCACTGGCACGGAAAATAGTTTTGCTTGGAATGGAAACAATAGTATCTGTGTCTGGTTACGTTTGAAATATTCCTATTTCATTTGTAAACAATTATTAAGAAGCAAACATTCGAACACACAGTCGTAGATGCAGTCAAAGTAGACTACATGAAACAACTTGTGAATTATGTACGGGTATACTGTTATATTGTAATTATGTAAAAAAATACACAATTTACAATATTCACGCATAAATAACCTTATATTTGTTACATTTAAAAATTAACAATGAATTAATATAATTACAAGAAAACTGTATCATATATTATTTCGTTTTTGTTGGTTCCTGTTATTAAGAGAATTCAGAAATTTAGAGCATAAAATATATTTCGTTCATATGTCATTTTCAGATCTGAAATAATTCGAAAAGTCAAATAAACAAACAATATTTTAAGCAGTCTTATACTTGTCTTAAGAAAAGAGGATTCAATGGACACCACTTGACGTCAGTATTGATATACACTTTTTGATAGAAAATTTTCCGACGTTTTTGTGCATTTTTCAAATTAATGTTCAGAATTTAAAAATTTTCATACGGTAACCTCATCGCCCCAAAACCGATATCAACATCACCTCGCCCGTTTATTTTGGGCACCTCGCCATTGCATTGTGGCCTTTGACTTGTCCACGGCGTGAGCTGTCGCTGCCGCCACCTTCGCCTCCCCCTCGGCCCCCGCCTCCGCCTCCGCCACCGCGTTGCGACGTGAAAGGCAACGGCGGGCGCCGCACGCGGGCTGTCAGGTCGCCGAGGCAGCGGCCGGGCTGCATTTTAAGCAGGCGCTGTCGCTGGCGGCCGTCGCCTCGCCTCGCCCCACCCCACCTCGCCTTGCCCTGCCTCGCGTCGCGACGCCTCGGCGCGAAGAGAGATCGAAGGAGGCCACGGCCCGCACCCGAACCCGCACTCCGTGCCTCGCATCCCGGCCCACGCCCTCGCCCTCGCCCACGCCCTCGCCCTCGCCCTCGCCCGCGCCCACGCCCTCGCCCTCGCCCTCGCCCTCGCCCACGCCCTCGCCCACGCCCTCGCCCACGCCCTCGCCCACGCCCTCGCCCACGCCCTCGCCCACGCCCTCGCCCACGCCCTCGCCCACGCCCTCGCCCACGCCCTCGCCCACGCCCTCGCCCACGCCCACGCCTTCGCCCACGCCTTCGCCCACGCCCTCGCCCACGCCCACGCCCTCGCCCACGCCCACGCCCACGCCCTCGCCCACGCCCTCGCCCACGCCCTCGCCCACGCCCTCGCCCACGCCCACGCCCACGCCCTCGCCCACGCCCTCACCCACGCCCTCGCCCTCGCCCACGCCCTCGCCCACGCCCTCGCCTTCCACCTCCCTCTCCTCCTCCCCCTCCCTTCACAACGCTTCGAGACTTGCTGCTGTGCCGCGATGCAAAATAAGATGAAATGTTCTCACAACATAGTCATAAGTCTCGGCGTAAGACCGACCGGTCTCAGTGGCTTAGGGCATCGATTGATGTCACTGCAGTGCCACTGAACTGCAGGTTTTAGGATTTGAAGAATTTTCGACCCTAGCGACTTAAATAGGTCGGATTCAGCCGCTCTCTGGAGAATTCTGTCGGCCGGTTGCTCTGATCGGTACTTTTTCGTCGTTTCTCCGATCAATACCAGGCAAATGTCGGAGGAGTACCCTAACAAATGGGCCACGGACCGCGCGCGAATTTTTCTTCCTCTTCCGTGTCCTTTCCTTACCATTTACTTATGCACTTTTACACTTACATGCACTAAACTTACGTGAAACGTATATTTACACATGTATTATACTTTCACATGTCGGGAAACTTATATTTACACATGTCTTATGCTATTACATGTCGGGAAACCGATCGAGAGCTAGTATTAGCTGGGGCGGGGCCCTGCTGGTGAGAGATACCTTGTTCGCGAAAACTCCGCTAGTCGACGGTAGATCGGCGCCAGATCTCGCCAATAGTGGGGTAGATCACCGCTATCTCCCGCGATAAAAGAACATAAATTACACTTAAGGGACTAATGACCTTAACAGTTGGCCCACCCGTAATCACCAATCAATTGGCGTACGTCCGAAATATAGCTAATTCGCGGATTAGCTGGTGAATTGCTTGTCCACTGGTCGGAAGGTTTTGGTAAATCAGTATGAATGACGATGAACGGATCGTTTTCGAAATCGTCGAACAGAAGGTGGTGTTAGAAATAGGGCGCTGGATAAAATGAGGTGATTGTTCGAGTGTATTTCGTCCTGTGTGAGAGTAAGAAGTATATAATGGCATAAAATGCATTGAAAATTATGTGTTGCTAACTCAAAAATAATTTATGGAAGTTACTACAGCTGACGGTCGAAGTTTGTACACGTAGGCTTCCGCGGCTCGAGTCCATTACTTCTAGGCTGTCCGGGTGACGCCGCGTCGTTGGCAGATAGGCCGACGTTTCGCCTGTCATGTCGCAGGCTTCTTCAGGGTAGTGACACAGTAAAGCTCCGCCTCCGGTGTTATATGTAAATCAGCTGAGGGGTCGGGTAACGCAAGAGCGCCGTGATTGGCGGAGAGGTCCCTCTGATTGGCTCGCGATCTGGGCCAACCCGGGCCTCGCACCCGCCGTCCTAGAGATCGGACGGTGGGGAACAGTCCCCGCGCCGTCAGGCATCGGTGGAAGAATATACTTCCAGGCGTGGTTTAGATTAAGGCCTGCATCCGCGTTGATGTTTTGCGGCCGTTTACTAATTTCTATTGCCTCTTTTACACGTCTAGGCCAGTATCGGTTTTCCCTGTGCAGGAGCCGGGTCTTATCGAAATCAATAGCATGTCCTGTGACCTCGGAGTGGAGTGCTATGGCCGAACGGTGAGTTTGGTTTTTGTTGTAATAACTAATGTGTTCCCTAAGTCGTTCAGACACTGTACGTCCGGTCTCACCGACATACGTTCTGCCACAGCTGCAGGGAACTTCGTAAACGCCTGCCGCCTGGAGCGGTGGTAAAGCATCTTTAATGCGTACCAGGGTCTTGTGCAGTTTGTCGGGAGCCGTGAAAACTGTCCGGATGTTGTTCTTGCGTAGCAGTTTCCCTACGCGATCCGTGACGCTGCGGACGTACGGAAGCACGGCTAAACGAGTACTGGTCGTCTCCTCTGTCTCCGGAAAACCGATACTGGCCTAGACGTGTAAAAGAGGCAATAGAAATTAGTAGACGGCCGCAAAAACATCAACGCGGATGCAGGCCTTAATCTAAACCACGCCGGGAAGTATATTCTTCCACCGATGCCTGACGGCGCGGGGACTGTTCCCCACCGTCCGATCTCTAGGACGGCGGGGACTGTTCCCCACCGTCCGATCTCTAGGACGGCGGGTGCGAGGCCCGGGTTGGCCCAGACCGCGAGCCAATCAGAGGGACCTCTCCGCCAATCACGGCGCTCTTGCGTTACCCGACCCCTCAGCTGATTTACATATAACACCGGAGGCGGAGCTTTACTGTGTCACTACCCTGAAGAAGCCTGCGACATGACAGGCGAAACGTCGGCCTATCTGCCAACGACGCGGCGTCACTCGGACAGCCTAGAAGTGACGGTCGAAGTTTGTCTGCCGGCTGTCTCTGAACCCAAAATACGGAGAGTAGAAAAGCTTCAATTGAGGTAAATTGTGGGTTTGAGTTAGATCAGGCTGCGTTTGGTTAAGCGGTACAGTGCATAGAATACAAATAGCCATATAGAAATTTATGGCTGACACAACTCGAAATTGCACTCCTTACTTTACACTAACCTTAGAAAATTCCTCCAATAGTCTGATTCCTGTTTGTAACGTAATATCCACTTTTTATCACTGCTCCAACGTCGAAATCTCGAAACCACAGGTTGGCTAATTCCTATTTCATCCGGCTGAAGTCCGAAGTATGCTTCTCAGCATTTGATACTTCGGTCTGTCGGGTAATGTGAACATTCACCTACTACTGTTCACACTTAGCAACTGACTTTCGAACATAGCCCGATGACGACTGGTCTCGGGTTGCATTATCTATTGGGAAGAGACAGCAAGAACGAGAGAGCCATTGGGATGTGACACTGCGTGCAAAAAAGGAGCGAAAGAAAAATGGACTCCACCCTAAGCCACAGAGTTTTAAAACGCCAGAATTACGGGTCACAATAGCAATGATTACACAAAAGGCAAATATTAATTCACAAGAAATAAAAAATGAGGAAACAATTGTACAAATTTAAAATATGTTTAAGCAAATACCCGCTTCGGTGATACAGGTTATTAAATTATGTCTCTATAGTGGCTCTAATTGGGAGGTTCTAGAGTTTGAGTCCCGACGGTGGCAGGACTTTTGCCACTAGCTAGATAGGTCGAAGTCAACCGCTGTCTGGACGAGAATTCTAGCGGTCGACTGTTCTGTTCAGTAGTTTTCCATGGTTTCTTTAGTCTACATTTGGCAAATGCCAGAGCAGTATCCTAAAAAATGCGAGACAATTTGATCTTAAACAATATTTTACTGGAATGGTAATTTAATTCTGGTTTGTTTAACGTGGATTATAATTTTTATAGCAGAGTGACGAGTGATACCAGCGATGTTAGAAAAGTTAAGTAGAAATGATATTAATCAGACCCCAGGTTTCTAAAAATGTTTCTTGTTAGCTGCTAATTTCGAAACTATTGACTAAATATAGTATCTAGTTACCAAGAAGAAACCTTACAGCCCCAAATATTACTTAGTTCAAATTATCTGCAATCTCTGTATATTAAAGAGGTTTCAATTAAAGTGTAGTGAGAACCCTGCATCATATTAACTTAAAATAAATACAGCATTTGCATTAAAACATGCTCGAAAACATGACATACACATAATAGGTGTCAACAGCCTAAGAAAGCCTAAGAAATGCACGCAACAGAGCATTTTCTGTATAAAAAAAATTAGCGAACACTTTATAACTCTTGAAAAGCATTTATTTATTGCTAAACAAGTGTACAAAAGTTTGTAAACGAACAAAAACATTTAAGGGATTGAATAACATTTGGTGATTACTTGAAAAGTATTAATTTTTATCCAAGATGCAATGCGAGTTCCCTAGAACAATAAACCCGTTACAGTGGATCCATTTGTTATTTACTTAAAAAAGAATACTGAAATCTAGCACACCACGTATGATAATATTTTGAATATGTAAAACACGATATCAATAATTTATTTCAAAGATATTTGGTAGGTATTCGTCGAGATATTACGAAGTAAGACCATTTCGTGACAACTTTTCCGACTATTGAGAGCTGAAAAATTCAAACAAGAAATTTGTGCATGTGACCGTTAGTGAACTCAATCTATATACATTGTGCATCTGCAGTCGGTGTGTTGAAAACGAATACAAGAATCGTGCCCATGCTTTCTTGCGGAGCTGCCTGCCCTATGCCGCAGGAGTAGTGGTGGGCGAGTGGTGAGGGAAGGAGGTGATCGCTGCGGGTTCAGTGACCCGCGACGCCGCTGCAGCTGCGATCGCATCCGCGGTCAGCCTTGTCACCTTCGTGACGACCCGCTGGGACGAAGGTCGAACTGGGATGGTGATGGCGGCGGGAGCGGTCGGGGACATATAAGCCGTGATGGAGACTCCGGGGACGGGTCGGAGACGGGCGGCGCAGAGTAGAGCAGGGCGGAGTAGAGCAGGGCGGAGTGGAGCAGGGCGGAGTGGAGCAGGGCGGAGTGGAGCAGGGCGGAGTGGAGCAGGGCGGAGTGGAGCAGGGCGGAGTGGAGCAGGGCGGAGTGGAGCAGGGCGGAGTGGAGCAGGGCGGAGTGGAGCAGGGCGGAGTGGAGCAGGGCGGAGTGGAGCAGGGCGGAGTGGAGCAGGGCGGAGTGGAGCAGGGCGGAGTGGAGCAGGGCGGAGTGGAGCCGGACGCGGCGAGCTGGAGGTGTGAGGCGAGGCTGGGTGGGGCTGGGCGGTCAGGGTGGTGCAGGGCGGGCCGGGGCCGGGAGCGGGGAGTAAGCGAGGCGGGGAGGGAGCGAGGCGGGAGCGGGACTGGAGGGGGCGGGAGCGGAGTGAGAGCGGAGCGGGGCGGGTGCGGGACGTGATAGATCGGGACGGAACAGGGAGGGGCTGAGTGGGGCGGCGCAGAATGGTGGAGAACAAGGCGAGCGGGGGAAACGTGGTGGGTGAGGCGGGATGGGCAGAGTAGGGTGGGGCAGAGTTTGAGCAGGGCGGATGGAGGGGGGATGAGGCGAGACAAGATGGCGGTGAGGAGGAGAGCGAGGGGAGCGAGGAGAGCGAGGAGTGGTGGGGCCTGTCGAGGCAGAGTGGGGCGTGGCGGAGTGTCGCGGTGCGGGATCAGGAGCGGTGATGCAGGATGGAGTCGTTAGCGTGAAGGTTGTGTGTGGGGGGGGGAAGGGGCAGGATGTGAATTCGTCGACAAAGCTTCGGGTGGGGCAGTCGAAAGGTCGGAGATGCGGATGCGGATGCGGAGGCAGAGAGGCGTCCCGCCCGGGCTTGAACTGAGGCGGGAAGATGAGGCGCGGGTGGCGACGGCGGCGGTAGCAGCGTCCGGACACACGGGAAGTGGTAGAGGCTGCATTGGGGGGCGCGGAGCGGCTGAAGCGACGGCTGGGCCGGAAGGACGGGCGGCTGGGGCGCGAGGGGCAGTTGGACGGTCGGCGCAGCGACAGAGGCCGGACGCTGACCGCACTCCGTCGCGTCGCGTCGCGTCGCGTCGAGTAGAGTCCTCAGGCTGCAGCTCTGCGGCTGCAGTCGTTGCTCTGTGGTAGGGTGCGACATGCGACGTCGATGTTGATGTTTTCAAAACATTGAAGATTTCAAAACATTGGTGATTTCAAAACATTGGTGATTTCAAAACATTGATGTTTTTCAAAACATTGATGTTTTTCAAAACATTGATGTTTTTCAAAACATTGGTGATTTCAAAACATTGGTGATTTCAAAACATTGATGTTTTTCAAAACATTGATGTTTTTCAAAACATTGATGTTTTTCAAAACATTGATGTTTTTCAAAACATTGATGTTTTTCAAAACATTGATGTTTTTCAAAACATTGATGTTTTTCAAAACATTGATGTTTTTCAAAACATTCATGATTACAAAACATTGATGTTTTTCAAAACATCAAGGTTTTTGTAGAAAATCGATATTTTATATATCGATGTATCAACGCCGATGTTGTTTAACTTCGATGTTCTGTCATCGATGTTTTTTCCAATGTTTTGTTTATAAATTTAAAATTATCATGATCACGTTACTGTAAACGTTAAAATATAAAATAATAACTGATAGTAACAATGTTCATGTGTTGGAACCAAATGAATTCTACTACCTTCATCGACCACAGTGTCTCACCCCATGCCTTTGCACCAGTATATCCTGTTTCTTCATATTCATTGCACACCTTGAGATGTGCTCAACAAACACGCTATGGGCGTAAGGTCTTCTCCTTCTTCTCGTACTTTTTTAAATTATAAATGTACCGCTCTTACGAAATAAATGTACTTTTTGTACCTTTATTCGACGATTTGATAAACATGCACCCTGTCCAATGGAATTTTAATGAACACAAATTTAATGTTAGAAGTTACTAAACCCGTCTAAAAATATCAATGGTTATTAGTTAATGTATTTTGGACATTGATATTTCAATTTTGAACATCGTTGTTTTGTTATCGATGTCGCATCTATACTCTTCGGTGAGCTGCCAACCTCTCTTACTGACCCACAGAAACTTCATTCTCCTTTAACTTTTCTTTCGAAACAATCTCAAAAACTGTCTCTGCATTTCGTTTTATTTTGTATTGTGTCAATTCCCCGGGCCTTGCATCTTCACGAAATCTTTAACTGCAAGGGATTGAATGGGCTGTATTAATAATAATAATAATAATAATAATAATAATAATAATAATAATAATAATAATAAGTTAATTGAATACAAATATCTCTTACTGAAAATAAATTTTGTTTTTTTTATTGTGTCCTTATAATGTACACTTATAGCGTTTGATGTGCATTGTTTTAATCGAACTGCGTGAATTTTCAGATTCAGAGGAAACGGAAACTTCTAAACACATTCAATTTTTCATTTCTGCCCTGTTGCAAACTCGTACACTTCTTGAAGTGTTATATAAAAATATTAAACCTTTACTATATTGAAAAAATACTCTACCTGGTCCAAAAAGCCGTAGATGTGTTTCAAATAATACTACATAACTCATATCATTTGACGAAAAACACGTTTCTCGCGATTCAGCAGATTGGCGTTTCTTCACCAACCTGGAAAAGGTCAGTTCCTTAATTAAACACAAGTTGTATGCATGAACCAGCAAATATGAAGATTTAATAAAGAACAGGATAGGTAAATATATCTTTATACCTTGAAAGAAGGTAACAATCGTTCGAAATGTATATTTTAAGCTTGGAGACGTATGTGGCAATTCCTACCACTGATTCAGTTTATAAATGTTTTAAAGAGTTTTCAAAGATTTGGAATGAAAATCTTTTAAATTTGAAAATAATTTTAATTGGTACATTTCTATGGAATGCTCCTTAGATATTAACAAAATATATTGAAAATAAAAATTTAGAATTCACTAATGGTAGTTACAAAATATTATTTAATTTGAAATAATAATGAAATTAGGAATCTCCTCAAAAAAAAAAACTACGCATAGTCATCCATTTTACATTTAATGCTACAGCTTAATATTATATTTAATATTTTCTGACTACTGTATTTTATTTTCTAAATGTAATAGAGTTAATCTGAGATGCCGAACTCAGTTTTTGAAAACAAATTGACTTGTCAGTCGGTGGCAAATTGTTGGGTTCGAACAGCGCTCAACCTGACGTGACATGCGCTAGTGAGCGCTTTCACTCAAAATGATGAGTTTGAAAGGACAGCTTTAATTTATAATGACCATTCGACAGATGAAATCGCTCGCACGAAATTCACCCCAGCCGTGTAAGCGTTTATCGGAAACATAGATATGTAATTTCAGGGCACGTAATGTACCCCTGAAACAAACGCATTGCTGTTGGTTTTGCTACAATTTAAATAGTATACTAGAATAAATAATTACACACATGATGGTAAGTTAATAGCACCTCCAGTTTAAAAATAAAAAATCGTTTTTGCTGTTTAAAAAGTAAATATATCAATTTTCATGTTTTTAATGCTATGTATTTCTTGCGTAGAAAATATATCAAAATATGTATAAAGATGTACACAAAAATCTATCTCGTGGAATTCACAAAATTGCACGAAATATAAATATTTAATTATTTATTTGTATTAAGTATTATTGTCATTCGTGAGTATAATTTATACATATTTGTAGTTGTACAAACAAAATTGATGCAGGTTTTCCGCATTAATTTTGTATAATTATTAAAAATTGAATTTATTTTTTAATGAAACCACGTGCAGGTTTTTCATTTCAATGCTGACAATAATATAATTCAAATATATACCACGCCATATTTACGGACAATTCTAATTTTAAAACATTGATAAGATGAGAGTGAGACACAAATCTGAAATTAATGAAGAACGTCACGGAAATAAGAATTAGAAAGAAATTAAAATACAAATTGTAATTTAATGTTGTTGAATTTTTGCGACATTAATTTATTTCATGATCGTGCAACGGTTTCTGTGATTGTTGTCCCCATCATCAGGCTGCAAAATTGAATGTTGAAATTATATTGTACAAAGTTTAAAATTATTTACGATTCAATATTAAAACTGAGAAATTATCATAGGGAAGAACTAACCAGACATATGAGAGTTCACAAAACAGGTGGTTTTTACATTGACATTATTCTACAGCTAACGATCACTAGACAGTCAAAATCAAGTTCATACGTTGGTGAGAGCGGTTGAAATAATGTGTTCTGAGAGTCAGGGGAAGATAAGACAAGCAAAGAGGGAGGGGGAGGTTTTGGAAGCACCAGTAAGAAAGGATAACTATTTTTTTCAATGTTCGACATCTAAAAAGGAATGCATCTTAAATATTTGTGAAATGGTTATTCTCAACAGTAGTATTAATAGAATTATTTATGTTAATCGATAAAGTATCAGATCACTAATCGTGGATACCTCCCGGTCTCATTATCAAAAATTATTCTCGGATCTTGAAAATTGAAAGAATGATTGAACTTGGAAATATAATAATAATAATAATAATAATAATAATAATAATAATAATAATAATAATAATAATAATAATAATAATAATATGCAAAATTTTAAAAAATTGATTCTATCTCCCGTTTCCTAGAATAAGTTTCTCAGGCTCATCAATACTTAGCGCGTCTCGAGCGAGGCGTGGGGAGCAAATTCCAAGCTAATTTCGCCAGATATCCGTCGAAGTTGGCGCGAGTGATGATGGGAGTGTGTGCAAGCACCCGCTAAGCAGCAGCGTTCACCCCACCCCCACCCCCACACTCACCCCCACCCCCACCCACTCGGCACCAGCCACCCGCAGTCGCCACCGCCTCGAGATGTAGGCGAGTTGGCGGGAGTTGGTCAAGTATTGGAATGTTTGCGCGCGCGCGCTAGAATGTTCGTAATTAAACGACCTTCCCTTCCTCCCCCTGCCGACTCTCTCGTCCCCGCCCCCCTTCCCCTCTCACCCCCCCCGCTGCACCGCTGAACGGACCTCCGCTCAACCACCCGTCGACTTCCGGCCGCGGACGCGCGCTCGCCCCAGCCGCCGAACTGCGAACTACGAACCACGAACCACGAACCACGAACCCTGCACGGGGCCGGCCCTCTGTCTACAGCAGGGATTCCCAAACTTTTTTTTAACCACGCCCCATCCGTCAATACCAGAACTTCCCACACCCCATTGCACATTTTTATTTTGTAATGAATAAAACAAGTGTTATATTGAGTAACAATACATTAATTTTTTTAATCTTGCAATTTTACAAGTTAAAGTTTTTTGGCCTCTTGTTGAAATGTCGTGTTTTATGGCTAGATCAAGGAAAATGCAAAGCGATTTATATCTAAATAATACTACAAGTTGAAATTTAACTTAAACACGGGACAATAAAAATCAATGAGAAAGATGAACTTCCATTTTTTATCAGATTCACGGTCCTTGGTTGAATATCATAAAGTGCACAACGTAAATCATTTTGTAATGTCAAGTTTGCCTCGATACTTTGTTATAATTGCAAGAAGTGTTGAAGACTTTTTCTCGCATAAATTGCTCAATAGCAAATAACACAACAAGGATGTTCGATATTATCCTTAAGCGTGCAAATAAACCTATACTTAATATAATGATTGTTATACTTGCGTTTATTTGCTGAGCATATCTTGAACTATATCATATGTCAACAATCACACAATGCGACAAGGCAACTCTGACGAAATCCATGTCTTCCTAGCGCGCCAAGTCCTCGGAAATGTTCTGGTATACCATGGCTTGATGGGTCTCGCGCCCCGCTTGACTTGTCTCTTCGCCTCCCCTTTGGCTTGTCTCGTCTCTTCACCTCCCTAGGAATCAATGGCCCAGAGTCTTCTCTTTCCACCGACCCCCACGGCCGACAGCGCAATGACCATCCTTTATCAGCTTCGCCGGAATGAACCACATTGTTCGCCTGCCTTACAGGGCGGCCGAGTAGACACTTTCTACCTAAATGAGGTGTTAATGAACATATTCCTCGCGCTCTCATAGAGTTCTGAATAGGAGCCCCACAATGTAACTCGCTTCGTAGTTCTAAATTACATTCTATAAACGGTTCGAAGTTAGTTTCAGCTCTTGTTTTAGGGCTTAAGCAGCGACTTGAAGTCTCAATAAACTAGGAATAATTCCAATCCTATGCAAAAATAAACATGTTCCTTTCAGAGAAATTTTGGAAAAGCGCTAATGAAGTCGGAAAGAGTGCGAAAATATCACGTATTATCTGCATTTAAAGTATGAAAAAATAAAATAAAATACCATAAATTAATCAGAATTTTTATTAAAAAAAACTAGCGAAACTCGTGCAGTAAAGAATTTTACATCAGACATTAGTGAATTACGAAATGAGTAGCAATGCAGAGAAAAACTCACCAAGTATGTAATTTTGAATCATCAGACAATGGTTGAAGTATATTACATCCAATAAACCAGTTGTTTGTTTTAGGTAGATATTAAATTTAACAACTCATTCTAACAAATATTGATGACTATACTTGAATGTTAAATATTTTTAATGTCCTACGGAATCAAACATTCTCATGGAAACCAATGTAAATGTAATAAATGCAACTGCTCTTGAAATTAATGTGATTAAATTTCTCAAAATCACAAAAATGTCATATGAGGTAGTTCTGGTAATATCGCCACGAATTTTAAGAAAGTTGACCACTCCCGAAGGAAATATAAATTACTATTTCGAAGACTCGCATAAAGTGAAGACTGATGAGAAACTAAGCAGCCCCTGGCCATGAGGAAGAATCAATGGTTTCTTTAAATAGCTTAAGGAGACTTGAAAAATACATAAACAATTAAACAATTTCGATTTTGACTGACAAATGCAAATATTTGATTAGAGGTAACCGCAAATTGTCATAACTGATGTTACGACTGTATTCTCGTAGTTACTGCCTCACTGCTTACGTCATGCGACGAGGTAAAAGCGTCAGCATTCACTTGTGCCCTTCCAAATCAGCCAAGTTTTGTTGCTCCATTTTCCTTCTTCCCAACAGCAGCATTTTTGCTGCTGCAGGCTTCAAATTAAAACGATTGTTATATAATATTGAAACATGGGTAGCTTTCAAATACTGATTACTTTACATTCCAAATAAATAGTAGAAAGGAGATAAAAACTATAACAAACATTTTGCATAATATTTTTCACAGTTATAAAATGTACTGGTAAGGAATTTACCTTTGTTTCGTATTCTCTGTACCGATATGTCTGATGAAAATACAGTTCGCCAGGAAAGTATCTTCGCAGTGTGACCATACTGGTGAGACGGCTAGCAAGTAAGTCATGTTGGTGTCACGAGAACCAGGCGGGGCTGGGATCGTCCAAAGGGCGGCGCATAAGCAGCAGTGGAGGAGGGGGCGAGATGAGAACACGCGTGCGACACTAGCGCTGCACACGGCAGCGAAACTGAAGGCGGAAGTGGCGGCGACGGCGGTATCCGACTCTGATTGCTGAGAAACTTTCCTGATCGCTCCAATTTCATTCTCAAAAAATGTTATAGTTTTTGAATAAACTAAAGGAGAATTTAAATCTTTATTCGTATTTTTAGGATACCAAACTACAAGATTTCAACAGAAAAAAACATTATATTCAATTTTACATTGCTTGAATATAAATATTTTAAGTACTAATAAAATAAAATTTATTGAATACTAATAAACTGTGAATTATACTTGTTTGTACAGAATACACGTCCGTAAATACATTATTAAATAATAGAAAACCTACGTTCTCTACTACATAGTTATTATCTCATTGATTTGATGTTCAATTTTAAAAATGCTGCTAGAAAAGCTTTCGCTTGGTAAACAAAGTGCGAGCGAGGCTTTTCTCGCTACCTGCGATCAAAAGGGGAGTTGGCCCTCCCCGCCACCACCCCGGCGCCCGCCGCCGCCGCCGCCCCTTCCCCGCCCCGCCGGCCCCGCCGCCCCCTCCCCGCCCCCGCCGCCCCCGCCTCCGCCGTCGCCGCAGTTGGGCACAGACCTTGGGAGAACGCCATCCCAAAGCGCCACCGCCGTCACCAACAGCTCCAGCCCTTACTAATTACTTTTAATCAACATTCCTGGGTGCGCGCGGAGTTCGATTTATCCGCCCACCTGCATCCCTTCCCTTTCCACGCAGCTGGGCCAAGGACTGAGACGGAGAAGGGGTGACCGCATCAAGGTCAAAGGGTATTCACGGCTAAATACTCTGGATTTTAATTTTGGCGGTGTCGGTTGTAAGGGAGATCTGTCTAGAACAAGGAAAATCGTGGAACTATTGCGTCTCTAATTGTTACGTATTTACGAAAAAATATCGAATGACGTATTCATAATTCGAGGCTGGTCATTGGTTGGAATGTTGGTTGTAAGGGCGGACTGCTTAGTACTAGAAAAACCGTAGAACTATTGCATCTCTAACAGTTACGCATTTACGAAGTAAGTAAAATTGAAAAACATATGTTTATCATATGAGTACATTCTGCCAATTAATAATGATCCAATAAGGACATTTGCTAATTTTGAAAAGCAGCCGAGTATTGTAATGAGATGTTAGGATACGGATTCCGTACGTTCTATCCACTTCGATAAAACTCAAATGTACTATAATTTTCACTACTCATTCTGTGAAATATGAATGACTGTTATTAGTTAATGAAACAAATAGGATATGAATTATTTTGTTTTTAATATTTGTACTATAAATCTTAAAATGTATTACCTAATCTTAAAATTTGACCTTGGATCAAAGTGGATAAGTTATATTTTGGAGTCTGTGCCATACACGTCTTGACAGAAACCAATTGAATGGGTGAAAACCAAAACGGTATAAGCGACATTTTATAAATTCCAAGAAAACATGTTAATTTTTATATGTAAGTGGCAATGTATTTTTGTGGTTTAAAAATTGAAATGCTTTGGTTTTCATGTTTAAACAAAGCATTACCACTTTACAGTGATATAAACTTTAATAAACAGATTTCTAAGAATTTATAAAATGCCACTTGTTCAGTTATGGTTTTCACCCATTCAATTAAACTTCACACGATGCCTTTTGATATCTAGTGTGGTTCCACTTAGTAACAATCATATACTTTTTGTTTCTCCTTCAGAATTTACTTATTATGGCATTTAAAGTGAGTTATTTTAATATCACTTCTATTAAATTTTATTACAAACCTTCATTAATATTTTTCTACACTTCTTTTAAATGCTTTGACGTATTTATAAAGAAATTGAAAATACATCCCAAAATATACCGTTTTGATGATTAAATCTGTCAAAACCTTCACGGAGGACACTCGGCAATAAAATACAACACTTCAAAATAATGTTATATTGAATCTTTCATTAAACGAGTTTAGTGCCTCAGCACAATGGCAGGTTGTAGAGAGTATGAACCTAATTGAGGCGTAGACAAGTGTGAGGTATGCCAGAATTTTTCCATCATTGAGACTTTTACAGGGTTATGTAGTACATTGTTTTATTTTATGTTGTTAATGTTACTGATACATTTTACCTCCTTCCCATAATTTTTCGACCGTTAATATTCACTGAAGTGAAAACGTGGGTTTCTGTTAAGCTGTAGTGAGCTATGCTGAGCGTCAGTTTCCTCTCTCGAATATTTTTCTTTAAATACTTTGCAGAACAGAATATTTTATCTTTAAATGTTTTGCTAGATTAGCAGATATTGCATTTATAAGTGAGGTTACTTCCAATTTCCATTAAAATCTTTGGCTTTTTAAAAACTGCAAAAATCTTTATATATAAAATACTCATGGTTTTTGTTTAAAGAAAAGTTTGATCTTCATTCTTTAAATTTTGTGATTGATGTTTTAAATAAAAGAAATGTACCGTAGATGTGTTATCACTTGCTTACCATTTTAATATTAAAAAGTATTCACACTTCTTGTGCGTTGTACCATCCAAGGAAGAAAAACTTTTAAAAAAATTGAAGCAAATTATACAGGAATTTACAATTTCTTAAAATATTAAAATCTTCTTTGCACCGTTCGTAATTTAATTAAACAAAATACAACAATCGAGGCGACGAATTTATTTCCTATTTTTATTACATTTAAATTACTTTTGGCTCTCAAGTTTTTATGATAGCCCATAATATATGCATCCATACTGCATTTGCATTGTTTTCGTGTTATATATTAATTTCCTCCAAAGGTTGTTTGCTTAAGAGGATGTAACGCTTTCGGCGCTACTTGTCAGGTACTCTCTTGCACTTTGCGTTGTCTTGTTCTATGCATCTCGTTCAATTCATTCTTGAAATACTTGATTGCAGTAAGGTGCTGGGCTAAACTGAAATACAATAATCTCAATCAGATTTATAGAATATGTTTGTGATATACAAAGATTTAATGACGCATGATTCATTTATATTTACTTTTAAATTTAACTTTTCTCAAGATAAATATTCCTGTTTGTAGAATGACCCTCGCAACGTCACTTTACTTCAAAAGTTCTTTCTTTTTGTTGAAACACGGTATTGTTGAATTTCCGTAATTGTTTAATGTCTGAGTCTCTTAATCTCTTACAGCTTATTGTTGGCAATGACGACTCAATTATTTCATTGTAAATGCCAATGAAAACTCACCATAATACCAATACTCTTATAGCATTTTGAAAATAGATTCTAATCTTTTATCCAATGAGATAATGCTATTAAAATTGTAATAGATAAATGATTTATTATCTGTGTTACTATTAAAATAATATTAGATAAATATTTTTTCACTTTTCACGTTTTCTACGCGGTAAATAAATATTTCCGCGAATTTTAGTCTCCCTATTTTTTTATAACCACTCATTTTCAGTTTAAAAATGAAGTCTGGCGTCTCGGTTTACAGCACACTAAAGATAACATTACTTACATAATTGATGTTATGTTACAAGTACTAATTCATGCGTGTTTTCATGGGAAAGCTTTTCCACTGCCACATCCGGGCCCGCAGACCCATCGGCAGCACAGAGGGCAGCCGAGAGGAGGGCTGGGACCGCAAGGGCTATAAGGAAAATATAATGCATTTTTAATTGTGGCTAATGTAATCGTTCAAGTATTACTTCTTTTGGTGGCGAATTGGCCGCCTAGGACCACGCGGATATACACCTGAACTTAACGAGGCTCGGTAACATTTATTCCATGGCAAGTGTATGCGACTCATTTTGGGGGAAATCAGCATTATGCTGAATCCAATTTTTATTCACCAGGGTTGCTAGTCCTTGGGGTACGGAATGTGGAATGGTGTTGATGATAATGAAGGATGAATGAACGACACACTCATACAGACATAGACAAACACACCCGTGCCCAAGGCGGGACTCGAACAAGTGATCCTTCCGTCCGAAATCGCCACTGCTCTACTGCCTTGGTGATCTCGGCTAACCGGATCGGCGTCTTACATGTAATCGTTAATTTTATTTTTATTTTTAACAAAGTTTTCTTATTTTTTAAACACACTTGTAGAATATATACAACTTTGTTTCAAAATGAAGATTATGAAATATGTCACTTCACCGCAAGAATTTCTAAAAATCAACTGTGGCTTTGGTCACAAAAGTAATACGAAAAGTATATGTGATAAAATATTTGAAATTTAATTTTTCAGACATTTGTGGATAATGATGGCTGTATTTATTGTTTTTTAGTGCTTACCTCAAGTTTTGATTACAAGCGCTTGATATGAGTATGTTACATTTGTTTTTGTATATAAGCTAAGTTTTTGTATATAATACTAAAAATAAAATTACTTACATAATTGGTTATGTTACAAGTACTAATTCATGTATTCAACGATTTTAACTTAAATCATCTCTAAACATCTTAAAAACACCTAAAACATCAGTAGTCATACCTTATTCAGCATATGCAGCATTTTAGAAAAGAAATTATTGTGAATCAATCACTACCAATTTAGTCACATAAGAGAGGATTTGCTGTTATTAAATACATTTAGGAAACGATTTTGCTATAAAACACCAAAAACATACAGACGTTTTTTCTCATATGAATGAAGGGGACGCATTCAATATTACACACATTAATACTTCACTTCAAAGTCGCACTACAAAATGAACCTCAAAACTTTGTTTTCCGCCCAGATCCTGCAAGGCACAATCCAGTTTCCTTACGCATCTGACTGACTCATTCTAGGCTAACAGAATGTATTTAATTTTTGTAAATAATTTCAATAATTTATATTTCGTGTATTGCTGCAATTTCTGTTTCCTACTTCATGTATTTCAGAAATTTTTCAGATATCTGTGATGAAGATTGCCACACTATCGAAAAGGTCTTTTGCTAAAATGTACATTTGATACCGGACAACACCTTTTATTTATTTAATTATTAAATACGTCTTCAGAATACTTACTTGCAACAGGTACATCCCATGATGATAGTTGGTGGGAATTAATGAATTCCTTTCTTGTTAATCTATTCGTGCAGTACTTGCGCGTTGTTCTTGACCCTGAAAGAGTTAAATCAAATACTTCTAAGCAACAAAAAACGAATGTTATATTTAAAGCAATTCAGTCCACATCAAACTAATTATTAATAACAACTATTATTAAGCTTTGAAAATAGTTCAAGACAAATTAAATTATTTCAAAGATAATATTTCATCATACATTTAACATTAATTTTTTGTATCTAGTGGCTTAGTATTAGAAGATAATGTTGAGTAACACTTTGTAAAAAAACGAGCAAAATAAAAGTAGCAATTCATTATTAACAAAAGGCATTATTTAAAACTTCCATTTTTATCCAACTGATGTCATTTTAATCTGCAGAAAGTTCAACGCTTTCGAAGTTCTTACCAGCGTTTTCTTTGCAGATGTTATTTTAGCTGTAGAGATTTCCTGATTCGGACATGTATAAATCCGTCGCCTCGTTATTTGATAAAAGAATGAACTATGTTACTGTAGCAACACATTAACAAACTCATATTTGGGAATTCAATTGTTATTGTTACATTATTGTATTTTTATTTTAAGATATAATATTCCATTTGCTCTTGCCCACTAAGTTACTTTGCGCAATCAAGTAGATTTATAAAAAAAATACGGAAATAATTGGCATAGTATAATTATATAGGAATTTTTAACTATTAATTTTATTAACAATCATTACAATCAATAAATACAAAGTTTCTGGAAGTGAAAGATACGATTTTGTTCTATATTAATATCGTGTATTCAGCACGTGACGTATGAAATTGGCCGCTACTTTAAAATAGTGATATCATTTATTTGAATTAATTAAACACAAACATATACCATAACACTTTCTCACGAGGTTAAATAAAACGCGAAAAAGTTTTTTTTTAAAATAAATGTTCTGTAGAGTGGCCGTAATTTTTCCAAAGTTGGATTTTATAAAAATATTTTTATTTCATAATGCATACTAAAAACGTGATGTAGCTTGTGGTAAAATCGAGACTCGGTCAATTTACTAATTAACCATTATGCCAAGATCTTGCACTAGAAACAAACGATAAATACACTGATAAAGTGAAAAAACAGGGAAAAATAGTGCGGTTATACAATATAATCCCGTACCATCGAGTACGGAGTTTTTAGATTACTGTTTGGGCTTTATCTTTTTTAGAGAATGAAGGAAGCATAGGTATTCGTGGATATTAGTGTCAACAGAATAAACCTTGAGGCTAACTTTGAGATTTTTATTTGCAAATAAAATATTTCAAATAAAGCATACACTATGTAACTCAAGGCAATTAATTAAATCCCTCTTAGCCATTCCTGATCAATAGCCAATTCGTGTAATGACGTTCCTTGCGCCCTTTCATCTAAGTGATTTTGTAGTTTTTCGTCGATGTTAATTAATCTAATTTGTCGCAAAGACGATGTGTCCCAAATGATGTGACTGCCGCAAAATGAGACTGCATTAAACCTTGAACGCGACGTAACGCGGAAGTCGCCATTTAAAGGGTTCAGACGTAAATCACGATAGTACACAGATAACCACTTTCGAGATAGAATCACACCCACATTTTGGTTTAGGCGAATTTAAGTTTTTGCATAAAAATGAGAACAGGGACCCACCATCATCCATAAATTGAACTATTTGATTATCACACTACATGGACAACAGCTTGAAGGAACCATACACAGTATCACAAAAACTATAATATCAAACTAAACTACTTGAGGCTAAATTTGATATTTTTTATTCGCAAATACGATATTTCAAACAAAAAAATGGTTTAATGGCGTTAATACTTAAATCCCTCTTAGCCATGCACGATCAACCAATGCGTGCAATAGCGTTTGCTGCAAACACTCCCTTGGGGATGCAAGTTGTTGGCGGCGCAGTAGGAGGCAGTGAAGCCGAGCTTGCGCATGGCGCAACCGACCTTGCTGTACTTGCCGCTCTTCAAGCCGTTGATACTTAAATCCCTTTTAACCATACCTGATCACCAACTAATGCGTGCAACAGCGTTTTTTACAAACACTCCCTTGGGGGTGCTAGTTGTTGGCGGCGCAGTAGAAGGTGGTAAGGCAGGCTTGCGCATGGCGCAGCCGTCTTTGCTGTACTTGCCATTGATACTTAAATCTCTCTTAACTAATGCGTGCAACAGCGTTTTTTTTTACAAACACTTACTTGTGGCTGCTACTTGTTGGCGGCGCAGTAGGAGGTGGTGAAGCCGGGCTTGCGCATGGCACAGCCGTCCTTGCTGTACTTGCCGCTCTTGCTGCCCGACTCGGCCTTGGGGGGCGGCGGCGCGCGGCACTCCCAGTTGCCCTCGCCCTTCGGGTGGCAGCCCCCCCGGCCGCTGGGGCCAGAGCGCGTCCCCGACCCGGTCTGCACACATGCACGCGCGGATTCGAACTTCGATTGCACTTGAACTTCGATTAAAACAGGAAGCATGAGGGCGAAGGGGCACTGTTACGCATTCGCGAGCTCCGTAATGACTTAAATTTTTGGTATTGAAGGACTCGACTGGACGAAAGTGTCACTCTCTCTTTTTTAGCTAGTGACATGGACAGAACTTACTGTTACAATCGAATTGCACCGTGAAACACACCATCTCTCTTTGAAATGAAAGCCTGTACACGTGATAATTTTTTTGTTATTGATTATTTCGTTTTCCCAGGGGGTTGGTGAGTCGTATTCAGTGAATTCGGGTAAAGATAAATACAGAGACTTCAAAACATTGCTAAAATGTAAAGTGATTAAATTGAAATTATATATGATTTGTAAAAACATGTGTATCAATTTTGTTCTGAAACATTGACCGTATTATTTACGATACTAATAAAATATCACCCCTCGGGAGGCTCATGGACAACTAGCGATTCCGGGTTCGATTTCTGCCCGGAGCAAAATTAGAGCAGTTGCTATTAATTAAAATCGTCAATTTCTGTACTCTATATGATGAAATAAAAAGATCAGGCAAGCCATGCACACTACATATGATGAAAGGAATATGAAATGCTCGCCACACGTCTTCATTACACGTAGGCATGGATAATAAATAAAGAAAACAGGGCCGATGCTGGTTGGTTGTTAGTGATTCAGGGCGGGTCAATTACCGAGGTATTTGGTTCCGTAAGTGGGGTACATGTTTTTTATAGGGAGGTGACGTTGATCTTCTCACGCTGGATGGCGAGATCCGGCGCCGACCTACCTAGCGCGGTTTCTCCTCAACCAGGTATCTCCCACCAGGCACCGTCCCAGCCGAGACACGTTCTAAGCTCCTCTCCCAGCATGTGTAGTAGAGTAGTGTATGTTAGTGTAAGTGTGTGTAAGGGGCGAGGATAGTACAAAGAAGAAGGAAAATCAGTGCGTGGTCCGTAGCCCGTTTGTTAGGGTACTGCTCCAGCATTCGCCTGGTGTTAATCGGAGAAACCAGGGAAAACTACCGATCAGAGCAGCCGGCCGATAGAATTGTCCTGTAGACAGCGACTGAATACGACCTTGCTTCGAGAAAGTAACTAGTGTCGAAAATCTACCAAAGTCCGGACTCGAACCTAGAACCTCCCGATCAGAGGGACAGCAGTGACATCAGTTGATGCACTTAGCCTCCTGTCCCGGTCAGGACCCTTGCCTGGGGAAAACACTATCTGTCAAAAGACAAATTAATCCAACCCAAAAAGTCCAAAAAGATACTTACATGAAGCATTGATGTACGTACCTTGGGGCAGTGCTTGTTCTTTAGTACGTCCTGGTGCGCGCCGCACACGAAGCGCTTGGCCGGTTTGGAGCCCTTGCGCGGGCACGTGCCGCCAGCCAAGTGCAGCTTCCCGCAGTCCTTGCACCTGCCACACGCGCACACACGCCAAATCACAAACCATTGTTGTTGTTTAGTACATTGGACAAGAACCTTACTGCCTAACACAGGTTCCCCAGGACTCGCGCATGCATCTCTCGGATGTCAACCAGACGATAAACTCAACCACTCCTCTTTCCCTCTCTTATTTCCTCCCTCTCTCTTCCACTCTCTCCTTCCCCCAACCCCTCCTCTCTCTCACTCTCTCCATATCCGTACGGTATTCTCATCTCTGTGACTGTCATTTAACGGAGTTTCAAACATATCCGATTAGTTATTAATTATTTTCCATCAGGAGTGCAAATCATGAATTGCATATTTTGTTCCTCCTTATTGAAATATATATTGTTCCTAGATCAGGCCTGCACATCGCCTGCTCCCGCGGGTTCTGCACTTACGAGACGACCAGCTACCCGCGAGAGAGCCGAATGTGCAAGTAGTAGGGAGTAGGCAGTAGTGGGGGGGGAGGGGAGGGGAGGGGAGGGGAGGGGAGAAGCCGGAGGGGGTGGACGCGGCGCATAGATTGAATGCCGGGGTGTCTAATACAAATTATCCATGCCGTGAAATGAATTACTTATTTAAATAAGCAATTTTCCGTATTTCTAGCTGCAATGACCATATTTCACTGTTTGTTCTCTTCAGAACTGGTTGTATCGACGTTTTTAGAATATTATTTACTACATGCTCATTATAATTTATAAATAATGCTTTAAAGATATATTTTAAAAATAACTCATTATAACTCATAAATAATATTATAAATATAAAACTTTATTATCAGAGTTTTAAATATGTATTATGCCATTTTAACTAACAAAATTTACAATTTAATTATTGATTTTTCACCGGGAATGTTGTAATGTCTAAATTAGAGCATCACGAAGGTAATTAAGAGCAGTCTCTCACATTGAAATTGTTATAAAAATGAAATGTAGGCAATTCCAAGAGGGGTAATGTTAGGCAACACATATTTGTGGCATTTTTCCTTATTATGAAGCTGAATAAGAGATATCAACGAGCAAAACGTTTTGCGGTATTTTACGGGCAGTCGTGACTTTATTACCAGTCTTGTTAAATAGAACGCAATGGTCTTGGTCGTTTTTATACGATGTCAAAAACGATTATGAATAAATAGTGTTCGTTGAATTGAAATTAGAAATATATAATGTACTCTTGTCGGAAATTAGAGCAGACAGTGATCATGATTTTTAAGAAGACGATTCTTTACCGTTGATAGAACCAGCTTAATCAATAAAAATAGTCTATTAAAATAATCTATCAAAGAAAAACATTAAATATTACAATTTTGTATCTAACAGTATGCTAAATTTGCGATTTAATCGTTGCAACGCAAATAACATTATCAGCTCTACAAGCAATTAAAATACTGGTATCCAAATCAAATATAATTGTCTAGTTCGTTTTAAGTCCTCATTGTCGTACATTGGCATTTCCAAATTGAAAGGTAATGATTCCTGCACTGTATGTAATTGTCCGTCATATTCTCGCAATTACTTTTTAATTTACGGACTGCGCATTCTCATTAGCGGCCCCCACTCCGAGAATGAGTCTTGTGAGTACCCATCCACGCGGCCCGCGTTTGCACGCAAGTTGCTAGGGCGCAGCTCCTGAGGTCAGTCAAAGTGCAAAATGTTGTGCAGACTTGCACTAGATATATAATATATTATATATCCTCCTTATAATAATACCTCAAAAGTAATATATGATTGTTGTTTGGATTGATACACCAATTGCCTATAATTAGGTACAGATACTGATTGACAAATTACTTATATTAACTGTAAGTTATTTCTTAATTACAGGAACTATAAGGACTCATATTATTTTGGACTGAGAGAACTAATTTCATCATAAACGTGAGTTCTATTTTTCTTCATATGTGTTTTCGTTTTTCAATGTTTTCTTACTTTTTATTGCGTTTATTGTGATAATAATAATAATTATTGGAGAGAAAATACTCATCACACAAAATCTTGTAAATTAAGTTAATAAGCAAGTTTGATTGTATGACTGACGGTTTATTACGATAATGTTAATCACGGTTACGCTTCCAAACCGTAATTTTAATGCCAATGAAAGTGCGTTCCTTGGTATCTATGGAATCTTAAGAGAGTTTCTTTAACTTCTGTCTGCCTTGACAGTGTCAAAGTTTATTTCGTGATCGTAATTAGCGGGAAACACGTAGAGTTTACGTGTCGTCAGAGAAACACCAACGGCAAAATCAAGTTGAGCTTCACCACCCACAATCAGTAACAAGGATTAGATTTAAATTTAGATTTATTCAGTCAATAAAAAAACCGTAAAAATCCGTATGTGACGTAGGGGGGGAGAAGAGAGGTTCTACGATATCTTTTGGTATGTGTTTTTCCTTCTAGTGAAAATCACAATAAATCACATGTTACCACATATAATATGTTCTATTTATTATCAGTGACATTTTAAGAGCTATTATGGTCGGGAATATTCTCTTGACATTTCTAATACAGCGTTCATATCCAAAATGAAGCTAATCTGCAAAATCTACCTACATAAAATAATTATTTGTAAGAAAACATTAGAATAAGAAGTATGGACTAAAACATCACTTTCTACGTCACACGAAGATACTCTCACTTTCTTTCATACTTTCATATAAATAAACATCTAATTACTTCTTCAAAAAAAGAATAAACATTGCATTTAAAAACTCAAGACATGATTAACAAATCATTAGATTTCGACGCTTGGCTTCTCTTGTTGCGGTGGGGAAGGTAACTGATATTTGACTGATATTATAAGATCAGGAGGAACATTTTCTTAATAAAACAGTAAAATCAGACCACAAATGCACACAGATAGCACACTGAAATACAATATAATTAACCCTCTATAAAAACAATTATAGAAGTGGTCGCGTGCAGCACAGAAGTGTTCCCATCATACGTTGTATAGAATAAATATTCTTGGAAACGTATAAGCAACTATGAAGCATTTAACAAAGAACTAAAATTATTTTGGAAAATGTAGGGAAATGTATTAACAGACAGGAAAAAAACTGCCATTCACAATGAGATATTAAAATAAAATACTTGGAGTACCACTGTTTTTCACCCACCCCCTAGAATGTTAAAGAGATGATGGATAAAGGTGATATGTTACAAGAATTAAATATAATGCTGCGAAAAATTGCAGACGTTCTACGTTGGAGGTTTTCAGCAAGAATACTTTGTGAGAAACAGGGCCATATACCAGTAGATTTCAATTTTCTTCTGACATAACACCTTTATCCATTTTTCTCAGGTTTCTACGACGAACATATGTAAACAAATGGATTTTGTGTCCAGTTTTCGAATAAAAACCAGGCGGTTCACAAAAGTTGGCAAGTTGAAATGGATTTTTTTTTCACTTTATCTTCACATCAATTGCAATTTTTTAACATTTTCTGAGGATTATGAGGACATGATTACCTTGATACATGCTTACAAATTCTTAATTTGGTCCATAAATTCATCAGTCTCTAATAGTCACTATTGCTTGCATGAAGTGACATTATTCTGTTATGGTTATTTAAGAAATGTTAAAAATCCTAAAACGTCTTCTCATCGTCGCAATTTAATTTAATTTCATTCGACTTCTTTCTCAGAATTTCTTTTATTAAATGAAAAGAGTCTGATTTAACCATCTTCGTACTTGCTTTTGAAGTTTCAAATATTTTTTCTATGCTGGTTTCAAGCATTGTATACATTTCATATTTTGTGCACCATTTAATTAGAATTCTTTGACAAATTATTTCTTTGGATTTGGTGATACCTTCAGGTTTTTCTCAGTCGTCAACCTCTAATTCAGATAAAGGAACACACGTCCATCTACTGGTTATACTCTGACGGGAACGAATGCGTATTGAAAGAGCACTTCCAGAAATAAAAAGAAAAGTACCTCCAAATATACACAATGAAGAAAACTTGTAACATATCACCTTCAGCCGTTTATTAGTGCAGAAGCTCTTCTCTAGGTCGGGCTGGGCGGGAGCGCCAGCGTAGGGCGCGCCTGGGTACCTTTCTTAGAAGCCGAAGAGGTCTCCTAGTCCCACCGGGGGCCGCTCGGCGGGCTGGGCGGGCTCGGCCGGGGGCTGCTGGGGCGGCTTCTTGGGCGGGGCGGGCTTGGCCTCGGCCACGGGCTTCGGGGGCGGCTCCGCGGGCGGCGGCGCGGACTTCCTGGGCGGCGGCGGGCCTGTGTCGGCGCCTGGCGGCTGCACGTAATTGTCCGGCGACCATTCGCACGTGGGCAGGGCGTCGGCCGGGCACGGGGCCTTCTTGACGGTGCACGCCTGGCTTTGCGGCAGGCCCGCCGCGCTCTTCTCCACCGCGCCCACCGTCGACTTCTTGGCCTGGCCGTACGGCGCCCACTGGGAGTCGCCGAGGCACTTGGGCGCCTTCTGGTACTGCTTGAAGCGCTGGTGGCGCAGCACGGCGCCGGCCACGCGGCAGCACGCGGCCGGGTCGTTGGCCGTGCGCGCCGCCAGCAGCTTGCGCATGGCCGGGCACTCCTCGTCGGGCTCCACGTAGTGCAGCGAGCCGCAGCCGCAGTCGCAGCTGGTTCAACGGCCGCGCGCGCTCGTCAGCCCCACCCACCCACAGCCCTGTCTGTCAGCCCTGCCTGTCTGTCAGCCCTGTCTGTCTGTCTGTCAGCCCTGTCTGTCTGTCTGTCAGCCCTGTCTGTCTGTCTGTCAGCCCTGTCTGTCTGTCAGCCCTGAGTGTCTGTCTGTCAGCCCTGTGTGTCTGCCTGTCAGCCCTGTCTGTCTGCCTGTCAGCCCTGTCTGTCTGCCTGTCAGCCCTTTCTGTCTGTTTCTGTCAGCCCTGCCCGTCTGTCAGCCCTGCCCGTCTGTCAGCCCTGCCCGTCTGTCAGCCCTGCCCGTCTGTCAGCCCTGCCCGTCTGTCAGCCCTGCCCGTCTGTCAGCCCTGCCCATCTGTCAGCCCTGCCCGTCTGTCAGCCCTGCCCGTCTGTCAGCCCTGCCCCACCCAATGACCACAAATCCAATCCACCTAGCAACCCTGCCTGTCCACCCTACTCGTCAACCCTACCCGACCCTCCCGGCAGCCCTATCTGTGCTAGTGTCACTATCGAACCTAGTGACGTAACCTGGAAATTTGGCGACTTATTCAAATTGCAATACATATACAATAACTTTCGAATCACTCAAAACGCAAAACGGAAGTAAACATAATCGCAAGTAAACTAAAAATCATTCAAACTTTTTAAACTACTCCTAAAATATACGAGTATCACAATGGTATTGAGAGGTCTGGCCAGTAGGATCGCTAGCTTGTGTCTCCCGTTGTATCGCCGAATGTCCTGTATTGTCTCTATAGTTTTTGTCCTAACGATTTCCAACGCGACCCAATGCACTAGGTTAGTGTCTGTTTCCATAATTGTGGACTATTCCATCCATTCCAATTTCCGTCTTCGATGGTTTCATTACAAAATACCTCTCGCACGAGCGCTTTTCCCAGAGAGCCTGTTGCTTCATATTCGAGTCGTTGTGAAGCGGTTGTTGAAGTCTCAAAAGTCTCAGTTCACATTGCACGTAATATCACCTCCGTCCACCCATTAATCTAGTCTGCCTTGCCCAGCAACTACACTCAAACAACAAACCTACCCCGTAATCATTCTCACTCAGCAAAGGTGCTCGATAAGTTCACTTGAATCCTCTCCCGACAACATTCCTCGGATTTAATTCGAAATTGTTCAGTAAAACTTCCATGAACAAAATGTTATCAATGCTGAAGTTGCTCGTCCAACAGATCTCTAATGAAAAAGGAACTAGGAAAAACACTTAATTATTTTGGTCAGGGACACTTCCGTGATCCCTTCATTAACTTCATTAAAGTGGCAGACGGGATTAAAATAATTTATAATTTTTTTTTACGTAGAAAAGTATTTGTACACTGAATATTTTTATTTTCCTGGAAGCTTTTGTGTGTCCTTGACGACAAAAAATCAATTTAATAGAAACGTTTTACTGATACCTGAAATGTGTATCAAATGGATTATTATATGCGTTGAAAACATAACTTTTGAATGAAGGAATTTATGATGATTGTAATTTTGTTAATTAAATATTTTTCTCAAAGACCTGAAATATATAATAGGAATTCATCACAACCATTTCTAAATATTAATATTTCCCGCAGCTATGCTTGTGTAACTGATTATTTTCCACAATTTTTCATCTTTAAACAACATAGTTTGTATATGTAATTCCAATGCAACAATTCGTAATTCCTTGCCTTGGATTGTAATTTCTGATGTGTGGGTGTTATGAGCGCATCAAATTAACAAATGTTTTGATACTATTCACAAAACATTAGTAATGATTATAAAATGAGTATCGATATCTCCACAAAATTTGAAAACCCATAAAACGGACACATGATATTCGTAGTAAATCGTATAAATAGGGCAGGTCATGTTACAGCTCCCCCCCAAAAAATACGGTCTTTCTGACCGAAAATTTGATACTGCATTGATGAGATGATTCCAATACTTTTTCCTCCCAAAACTGGAGTTTAGGGAAAAAACGCAGGAGATCCTTCTGCAGTGATAGTTGTGCAAGTGAAGCAACATTCAAAAAATAACTGCAGAAACTCCTTATGAAGAACTTACAAGAATTTTAAGAAAATTCATTCGACGAACAGGAAGTGACGAAATTTTGCCAAGGTTATCTCCAGAAACAACGTTATAATAAATACCAATGACGAACAAACTAAAATCAACCGAATAATAAAAAGTAGATCTGTGTTAAGCCCTCTATACACGGTCATTTTTGCATCATTTCTCGTCGGTACAGACAAGTTACGGACCAGACTGAATGCAATTTGTACGGAAAAATGAAGCATGCTTCATTTTTCCGTACAAATTGCATCCAGTTTGACTATGGCGCTCCTGGTGTTACTCTATGGAACTTTCTTCGATTCCGGGCCCTGGAGAGTTGCTCGAACATTAGAGCGTTTTGTGCTGTTTTGGTTGTGATTTCGTGAGGTTGAGTGTTCAGCGACGCCATTTGTGCGAATTTGTGAGTTCCAGCGGATTTTTACTTCCTCTTAATTTCGACGAAGTTTCAGTCTCTCTTTTCTGCACCCAGGATTTCACCCAAGTACAGCGTTTCTTTCTTTTACGTTCTGCTTTTACTATAGCTGAAGCCACAATAATGTGAGCTGCCGCCGTAGCGATCATTGCTTTCCTTTCCATTTCAAAATCAAAAACCACAATACTTCACACGACTATCTACCACCTTAACTGCGAATACGTAACCATCTGATCATTCTTCCCGCGTATTGCAATTGTTTACGTACGTGCGATGTTCAACTGTTTAACTTCCAGCGCTTTTTGCGGCGTGTGGAGGAAGTATTTTCATCACGATTACATACAGAGCAGAAATGATCGTGTAAAACATCGGAATCACGTTCATCCAGTTTCGGTACCGAAACAAACGCACATCCTTTTTCCATCCAGTTTCTGTACAGAAAAATGATGAAAAAATGATGCAAACATGACCGTGTATAGCGGGCTTTACAAAGAGCTAAACAGACCAAAATAATATTCAAAGATCTTAGCATGGAAAACTGTAACAATTTAAGACAGACGAGTGAACTCAGAAGCAAAAGATTACGATGGTCCTTTTTCTACTTGATAACCTTTTTTGTAATACATTTAACGGATGTGAACATTTACAGATTTTTTTTTACTCCGAGTGTTGGTAAATTGACATTTAGTATGGGCATTTCAACCTCCAACTCCAGCGAAACGTACGTTCGATGGTATTTGAAGGTCCCGTCGTCTAACTCATAGTTTTAGAAACTCCGTCCTTTACAACCTCGCACGCCGCGTCATGGATTGTCCCGATCGGGCCAAGGGTGCGGCGCGCGCGCCAGCTCACCGCTCAAACTGGAAGATGTTGTATTTGTTGCGCTCGCGGTCGCACTCGCCCTCCTGCTTGCACGGCTGCTGCACGGGCGGCACGGGCAGGCCCGCCGCCTTGGCCGCCGCCACCTCGAGCGCGCGCTGCTTCTCGGGGCAGCTGTCGTGCGGCTCGCAGCTGCCGCACCACGGGCACGGCTCCCCGGGCGGCACCACCTTCACCACGATGTTCCAGCACCTGCGCCACCAACCACTCACTCGTCAGGCATTTGTTTTATTAAAAAAATTTAGTTATATTTGTCTTTTAATTAGTTTTGAACTATATATTATTTCTGGACAATACCTAAAAGAATTGAATTGAAGCCTTATTTTACGTGACGAGACTCAGGCCATTAGGCCTGCTCTTCCGTCTTACCACGCAAATTTCGCTACGCTCCTTTCACCAACTAGCAGAGAAAGGAGGTATTTCTTGGGCGAGAAACAGGCGATTTGAATTTAGCTCAGGGGCGTCATTTAGGCTTGAGGATCTTTTACATGCAAGTAAATCTACTAACATGGGACAGCCGGCTTTACTTCCCCTCCGAAGGAAGGCGTACGAAGGATTTTTTCGCCCTGAAAAATCCACGGCTTCGATCGGGTTTGAACCCGCCAACTTGGATACAACAGTCCGAAACGCTAAGCGTTACACCATCGCCGCCGCCGAAAAGATAATTAAATATTTCGGCTGAAGTCTAGTATACGGTACAACTTACGGAAGACTTTTTAAATTGGCACTTCGCGCCGCTCCGGCATTAACTCGGCAGTTTGAATTCTGGACGCTTTCTTGAAAAGTGATTTCTTATACAAGTGAATTGGTAATGATGCGGTGGATAGACACAAGGATGTTTGTAGTGAGCGCGAGGCCGGAGGCCCGAGCCTCGCCGTGACTTGGATCCGGGCGAGCGAAGCGAGAAAACTGGCCTTTGAAAGTAAATTGGCGTTACAATGCGGCGGGGACAAAGCATATGAAGGGCGAACCATGAAAATCACTTATACGTCAGCTTTATTTATTTCTGTCAGAGCACGTAAAGTAATAAGGGATTAAGGAGACACCCCCCCCCCGCCCGCCACGCTTTTCTGAGGGTGTACCGTGTACCCTATTTTAACCAATATTTTCTTTGTTTCTTTCTAATAATTTTTCTATTTCGAAAAGGTTTTTAAATATAACGTTTCTGGATGTTATTACATCCCATCGTCAGCTTCTTTAAGTTAACAAAAAATAAAACCAATTTATTTCTTTTTCAAATTATTTCAAATTTTTACGTTCTGTAATATAAATCAATTAGTACACATTATATACATTTTTAAACACATTTTTAATATTTGCTACAGGTGGCGTGTGAGGTTTGTAATGTGTAAGAATTTATTTATATTTTAGAATGTAAAATTTTGAAAGCATTTGAAGTAGAAGTATATTTTGTTACAGCAGTATGGTTTTATTTTTTGTTACATTATGGAACCTGATAATAAGATAGAATAATATCCATATACGTTGTTAATCTTAAACCTTTTTTTAATAAAAATTTTATAAGAAGGAAGCTAAGAAAAAATTGTCGTAGATAACGACCAGAAATAATATATAGTTTAAAATAATAAAAATCGAAATGTTCTGAACTACGAGATGAACAGAAGTTTCTTTTGCTATCTTGCTGAGAAATGATACTAGCCCAAAAAAATGTTAGCTTTTGTTGTGGTCAATCGTATCACTAACCAAACTGATAATGAGTGATTATTTTGTGTTTACGGGCGCGTCAACTACATCGGTCGTTATAAATCAAATAAATTATAGCGTATACATCGAGGAAATTCAAAATATCTATGTAATTTTCGCTTTCTGCTTTCTATTATACAGAGTGACTATTTCATTAGTGAGCCGCGATCGTGACAAACTCTGTTCTCCCGTCGGGTCTCCACTTGTCGGGGAACGGTACACTAAACTCCCCTGGGAACGCTGCGGGGTTTCTACGTCTGCCCTGCTAAAGGCATGCTGTTTAGTCTTGTAGAGTAGTCTAGTTGACTGTTTGTGATGGCTCCGTTGAAGTTCCCTCTCAAACATGAAGTGTTTGTATTTGACTTGTTGATAAAATGTGTCAGTTATGTACGTGAAGCCTGAAGCCTTTCTTCCAAATGTTACGAATGCAGAGCGCAATAACGGTAATTTTAAACAGAACTCTGCAACTGCGTCAGTTTCCTTAAGAGTTTTACATGCCGTTTATGGAAACAAAATTATCACACGTAGTTTTTGGCCTGCATAATCTCCTGATCTGACTCCATGCGATTTCTTTCCTCGGGGATTCCTCTTTGGGAAGAATGAGACAACTCCCCGCAAGGAAGAAGTAAGGCACAATGTACTAAAACAGATCTCTGCAATACCACAGAACATCCATTACCGAGTGAACCAGAACTAATTTAGATGTCACGAATGTATCAGAGCCGAGACGAGCACTTCCAGCATCTACTGTAACACGAGTACAATTTAAACTTTCCGGAAGCGATAAGCCACCTTCTCTCTTCGGCGATCCTTCCGAGACCCTGTCAAGCTTTTCCCGGCATTCATGCCCTCGTGGCCGGGACTAAATTTCCGTCCGATCGATGCATTTATAAAATGGTTGCGTTGTGTATGCAAACAATAAAAATATGTAGATAAAATATGTACTATTTTTCTTCAATAGTTTCCCAAATTTCCTAAGAGCTTTGTTTACAAATTTTGGGTACATTTCAATATTTTGCTACAGAAATATTTACCTTGCAAACACTGTTAAAGAAATTGTATTCACCAACCTGTATCAGTTTTGCAATAGAGAAGATAAATTGTGTACTTAAAATATTAATTTTAACAATTAATATAGCATTTATATTAACAATTGACTCACCCACATTCGCATTCGATGCTCTGCGAATTCATCATGGCTGGTTATAGGCGCGCAGTTCGTCACGTCAAGGTTTAGATGAAATACTCACCGTCCGTACGAAGTTGGACTAAAATGAAGTTGAATGAAATTATCAAATTAACACGTTATATTTTAACTCTGTATATTTTTGTTTTAATGTCAGATAACAAGAAACCTGTCTAACTATATATAATGCACATAATACAATACAATAAAATATTGTTTCGTTTATTCAATTACAAAAATTAATGTAAGATGACTAAATTAGTTAATTCAGCAGATATTACCCTACCAATTACTTTACGTACAAGAAGGTAATAGCAAGTACACATTTCTAAATTACGTACCTCATGTCTAACCTTAGACAGTCATGAAGGGTTATTACAGATTATAAGCATGTCCATGGCGTTATATGGCAGATGTTTCTAAAGAAAAGGAAGATGGTGTAGTGCAATTAATACGAACTACTCATTATTACACATGTTAAAAATGCAAATATTTACCCAAATTTACGGATTACTTGCTGCCTTTCATGATGGTTAGTATATTCTTTTTATTGATGTTACCAAAGAACTTGTTAATTTTACAAATTTGCTTGATTGTGAGGGAAGACATGAATTTTGTTTTTCTTATCCTTCGAGAGCAACTATTTCTATCGTTGCTTGACTACAGTATACAAAACAAACGAGAAAAGCCAAGAAACTATAAGCAAATGTAGATAATAAATATTATAGAACTAAGAAAAGAGTTATGGACCTGTAATTCGGTACGACCTCAAATACGTATGTTATCTTGATTGAGGTCAAATTCATTTAGAAGGGAGGGAGGTTAGTGAGAAATGGGAACTACCCTTGACAAATGTGGTTATTCCACAGGCAACACATGTAAAATGTCTGATAGTTGTTGACCATACATTCCTGTTTAAGCCAGGCACATTGGCTAGATCTTTAGTCATCGTTTTCTAAAATAATTTATTGGTGTCGCATTAACAACGAGATATTGAGTGACTACTTGATTAGTACAGATAATAGACAGTATTTGAAGTACTCAAGTAAAACGAAATGGTATTAAAAAGGAAAAGATACAAATACGTGCATTACAAAATGGTACATAATGGTCAATATGTCAAAAACCCGTCTACTTCCAGCTATCTGTTGTGGCAGATGTTGAGACACTATTTTTTATTTAGCCCTTTCTTGGTAACATAATCTATGGAACCCACCTCTATTATTCTTTCATTTTTGTGTGTTAACGGCAATGGCAATTCACGACCTTCATCTGTTTTGTGCATTCGTACGACCCGCGATATTCAAAAGGATCGATTGTCGGAATTAATTGCACTACGTATTTGATACATAATTTTTTAAACGCTTTCATTTTGTTAGGTTTGGAGCGCCAAATAATACATTATTCTTCGTAAGTGATCAATTCGAAAAAAAGTATGTAACATATTATCATTCTGTTTTAAGGTATAGGGCCTCTTGGAGTAAGAGATGTTGGTAGCAACAAGGCCTCTTAAAAGCTTTCGTTTTGGCTTCCTAACGTACCTTCAAAACTGTCCCAACTGCTTGCGTTACTTTAAAAAAAATGAAGATATATATTCCTGTAATTGATGAATAAACGAATGCAATTAAATGTATTGGCATGGCAATTAAATACTTCTTACTTCTATTATAATAATTTCTTACTTCTAGCATGTCCTTTCACCTTGTATTCATTCAAATAAATGTGTAAAGTGGGAAATAGTTCAAAAGTGTTCAGAGCTCAGTACCACTCCTGACGAATGTTTAATGTCTGTAACTACGTTTAAGAATATTATAATAATTGTACAAGTATATTTTGCACTGGTTTGTTATTCCCTTTAATACACAATTAATAGTTACATGTTTTACATTCATACACTTGCTAATTAGAGTGTGTTGTGTAATAATTAAATTTTGGGGAAATTTTCAATAGTTTAACCTGTTATGTTCGTTACGGTGCCCGCACAATAGAAATGCCTGTTTGTAGTGATTTTGAGACTGTTGGACCCAGTGAACCAACCATATAAGTTTATTTTCGCTGACAAAAGAACAGCATGAAGACCAGAGATTAGCGAAGAGGGACTTTTTTATTTATGCAAGGACAATAAAAGTCGATATTCTCGTGGAAAGTGCAATCATAATCATGTGTTTAAAGATGCATACCACATTTCTGTGTCTGAACGTATCTAAAATATAATTTTTTACCAAGTACATTTCCTTTTATATTTGCAATAATATTTACCAAAAATGTGAACAATTATTTGAGTCCAGTTTCTAAATAATACAAACGATCTCAATTCTAGAATAAAATCACATATTTCTAAAGAGAAATACCGGCAACAAAAAAAAACAGTGGGTCTGTGAGACCCAGAGTACCACCGGTATAGGAACCAGGTGCCGTATTATAACGAAGGTCATCTAATCAGTGGTCTTTGTGTAATAGTGAAAAGCTGTTTCTGGATTAATTCGAAAAAGCTACGATTCCATTTAAAATAAGTAAAATATTTTGTTCTTAAAATACTGATTTTAAATGCACTTCATACGAAAACTTGATATGCTACTTATCTCCTGTACACAGTAAAAGTATTTTCTATTTTGGTATAAAGTATTACACACTCTCTTTTCTTCAGCTTTAGAATATTTCCCTTTACCAACGTAGTTGAATTACGAAAAAAATATAACAAGCGTTTTTGACATCTGATTTAAGAAATGTTCACTCCCGTATGGTAGTAGTATTTGAATCGAATAAGCTTCTGGTTTTGATATTCATAATAATCTGCGTTCATAATAACAAAATTCTCCACTTCTTTCGCAACTAGCAAAATGAGAGCTCACGAAAATGTCCTCAAATTACACAAAAACCACTGTTACATTACAAAATAAGTCTTACCTACCAGTTACTCATAATCTTACTCAATGTCGTAAAGTTCAAGTGTCACTTCTTTGAATTATTCGCCTTCAGATTCATTTACAAATGCCATTTGAACATTCCTTAACTGTTATATTTCAATTGAATTGAATTGAATTGAATTTGCCTTATTTTACGTGGCGAGACTATTTAATATGAACCGACATTTCCAATTGTTTTGTTTTAGATGCTGCATTCTGTTATTTTTTCTTAAGAATCCTTGGATAAAATGCACATCCAACAATAATTAAAAATGCAGAAATCATTTGTGAATTGTCATTTCAGTTGTCATAAACCAAATAATTCGCTATGTGACATTAAACGGATATACTAATAATTTGCTATTCGTATTGTCCATGTAATGTGAATGAAAATCCAATTCTGTTCGTTGCGTCAACAGCCTTTCCATACAGATTCCCCGTCCGCCGCAATTCACATAGTTCAATAAAATTATTTGCTCTACACAGTATTTCATGTGTAATTCAATCATTTCCGGTTATTTGCTAATAATTTTTTAAATGGATACTATTGACAATTTTTGCTTTAAAAAGCATAGGTGGTAAAAATTATTTCAATGTTCTTCTACCACCTTCTACTTTCAGCAAATAATTCTAGATCGTTTTTTAAAAAAACCTGGTCATATAGCGACCACTGTGATTGTTTTAACTGTAGGGGGAACGGTAGAACTGGTAAGGAACCCACGAACACACGCAAAGATGCATGTTCGAGCTGGAATTCAAACCCGCGACCCTTCGGGCCAAGGCAGCCACGGCCCTTCATCCTTAGGCTTCATCCTTAGGCTTCATCCTTAGACCTCTGCTATCCAGGCCGGCGGAAATTACTTTTGTCCACACGAAAACACACACACACATCTCAGAGCGGAGTAGCCATTTATTGATGTTGTAACCAGAGCAAAAAAGTTTTTTAAAAAAGTGTTAACAAATTTTCTCATTTTTATGGCGTGCGGCTTCGCGTCGAGGGCGATGGGCTGGCAGGCCGGCGACCCGGACGTGCATGCGCCCGAGGACCCACCCGTCGCGGCGGATCCATGGACTTGAACACTTGAAAGCACTTGACTTGGGAACCGGAAGTGAAAAGCGAAGAGAAAAAAAATACAAAATAAAAAGGGGGTGTGAAAAAAAAGAGAAGGTGCGCGCGCGAAGGGGCAAACCGCCGCCGTGATGGAAGGGTTGCCCGCCGCGCTGTGCCGCGCCGCGCCCTGGCCCCCGCGCGGGGGTGCAAGCGGGCGTGGTGCCGGCGGGCGCAGAGGCGGGCGGGACCGGGCCAGGCAGCCCGCGGCCGCTGGCTCGCGGGAGGATGGCGCCGCCGGCGCCCTGCGGCACAAGCGGGCGATTTTCAGTTAATGCGATTACACTGCGATTAATCGATTCATTTACTTGAATCCGGGAACGTCAACTACTAGGGTCATTAGTCCCGTAAGTGTGATGAATGGTTTTTGCTCGGAAGGCGGCGATGATCTTTTCGCCGCTGTACAGCGAGATCCGACGCCAACCTACCAGGTCTGCGATTTATGCAATTCTGCCCTTGGCAGGTATCAGCTGTTGACGGTTTCATCCGATCGGGAGCTTAAGCGTCACCATAGAACGTCATAATGGTGACGTTCAAGCTCTCGATTGGATGACACTGCCAACAGCTGCTAGCTGCTAGGGGCAGAGTTGCGAAACATCGCAGAATAATCGTGCCACAGTTATGCTATATTTGAAATTTCTAGCTAATAACAAAACTCGTTTTGAAATTTCGTTTTGAAATTTCGTTATTTATATAATTGTACGGCATTCAAATTCGGTTGTGAATGTACGGAAATTGCAAGTCAAAATTGAGTACATGCTCAGTGACTTTTTGTTCAGAAAATCGGTTGAGGATCGACGAATATGAAAATCTAATTAGGGATTTTTTATTCTATAAGTCAAAAATTTGTCGTGCATCACAACGAATGCCTTTTAAATTAAAGGTAAGCAATTATGGTAACTTTCCTTGCACTGATGCAACGTATTGCCACTTCATTACGTTGTAGCGTATGTAGGAAATTAAAACGGGGCGAAGAAAAGAGACATTGTTATTGAAATTTCCATAGGGAATTGTGTGTACACTCGTAACCCAATACGATAAAACTAATGCTAAGATGGGGTTTTAAGGTTCAACTGATATTGTTACGGGTGTGCAAGTGAAATTTTGGCTTAGATGTGCAACACACGAAAGATACATTACAAAAATCTATTAGATAAAGTGTACGTCATTAAGTGAAAATGCAATTTAATCGAATAGTATTGTTATTCTTATAATAAAATGAGAAACAAGCTACGCTCTTATACGAACAATTGCGTTGATTGTAAGTAGATACGTAGATAAAAGTGACTTCCATGTTTTAAGTTACCTAGAGATTTTTATATAAATGCCAAAATGCTGATTTTACATAATTCAAAGATTCCCGCCTACATGAAAATTTGTAATGGGGGGAAAATAAACAAATAGTATTGACCATTATAATAAAAATCAATTCTAGAAGGAAGTTGTTCACGAAATTTTTAAGTACTTATTTTGATCTGAGAAGTCTAGAAAATAATACTCTAACTATACATATATTTTTGTTTTACTTAGCTGAAAAGATAGTATTCATTTGATTCTTACATTTCATGTTCCCATCCTGTGGAAGCACAGACGTAATTCAGAGGGCTTGGTTGTTTCTATTGACGCTAACCTCGACGACGAAGCCTCTAACTGGTCAGAATGCCGAGACAACGCTGCAAACATTAACATACTATTAAATATTGCGTTTTCTCACATTATAAATGTATTGTTTATCTCCCTTGTACGGACTTAAAATGAAAGAAATTTTATTATATTTTTGAAAAGGAACTCTGAATGATCATGAAAATTAAGTTTTCTTTTTATGTTATTCTCGTATTCATGAGTTTCATATTGAAGATGTCTTTTCTTATGAATGATTTCTTTCATACCTTCCATGATGTATGCTTGAAGATTTTTGAAGTATGGAGTTCCACACACAGAGCAGCCAAAATAGAAAATGTGTGATGGTAATGATCTTGGAATTATAAAAGATCACGGGAATATCTGTCAAAAGTAGAAGTTTGTAGTTAATTTCACATTTTCACCTTAGTGGGTTGTTATAAACTTTACGTTTTGTAATACAATGTTTTTTAAACATTTTGTTTATTATATTTCGAGGTCTAAATTTAAATAAATTGATTTCTCTGATCAGAAGCATCTACAGCATGTTTAATATTTAGATATCGTAGTAATAATTGTCATTAGCGTGATCATGCTATAGTAAATAGGAATATAAAATACAACAAAGTAATCTATTTGCTCGTACGTACCAGTTCACGTGGAGGAACCGACTCCATCCCCGGTCGACAGCAGGGGAGAGGTCTCGTCCCGCGTTCCATCCCCACACGGCCCTGGTGCGCGTTGCTCAACGCATCACCCTTACGTGCGTGACATTGAGGCTCGCCAGGAAAAGCCTCGCTTCCAGGGGAGCCTTCAGTGACAGCTGTTGCAAGCGCATCCACAGGAACAAAGCGACCAGTAGCGGCCCACGGGACCGCAGTTCCCGCCCGAGCAACAACCTCCGCAGCCGCAGCCGCAGCCGCAGCCGCCGCAACTGCAATCATGGCACGCAAGTGTAGGCGCGTCCGCGCTTCGTCGCTTCGCCGCTCGCTGCCCCAGCCCTACGCTCTAGAAGCCCAGGCACGGGTGTCGGCAGCGCGGGGGCGGCTCCTCGTCCTCCTCGAAGCCGTTGCCGTCGTCGCACGGCAGCGGGCAGCGGGTCATGCCGCTGGGTGGGCGGCAGCAGGGCATGCAGTGGCAGGACCTCGGGTAGGCCGAGCGGCAGCGCGGCACCACGGGCCGGCAGCACGGCGACGGGTAGCAGCGCGGCTGCGGGATGCAGTCTTGCGACTGGCGCCGGGAGCCGTTCCCGTTGCGGCTCTTGCCGTTCCCGTTGCCGTTGCCGTTCCCGTTCCCGTTGCAGTTGCCGTTGCCGTTGCCGTCGCCCTCGTCGATGTCCGTCAGCGAGCTGTGGATGGCGCGCGGCCTCCTCGAGGAGCAACATCGCGTCAAGGTCGTCGGGAAACAGTAGGTGGGCGGAGGGTAGCCGCGCAAGCACTCTTTGTCGTCGGGGTTGTCCGGTTCGAAATACTGGCAACAGGGGTGCGGCGGCGGGCAGCTAGGCGGGACGCAGCACTGACTGCAGCAGCTGGGCGTGCGGCTGGGAGGGCTGCTCGGAGGGCGACTGGGAGGGTTGCTGCACGGGGGAAAGTCTTCCCAGCATGGGGGGCAGCATGGGCTGCAGCACGGGTTGCAGCATTGAGCGCAGACGGGAGATGGGCTGGAAGATGGCGAGGCAACGTTATCGTTTTACGATTGTGTTTCCGAATTTCCAAAATTGCAAACTTATCAACCGCAAATCTTGTAATAAATGTCTTTGATAAAAGATCAACATTCACTTCTTCAATTACTTTCTTGTTCTACAAGTTACAATATTGTTTTGATATTCAATAAGTATTCCTTCTTTACTTTTTTCTAAATAAGTCGAAGCCGTAGTATTTTATTTATTAGTCCATGATATTGTCTTTATATCCTATGGTTCGAAAATCTACTTCTTCATAATTTGTCTTTGTGCCTTTTTCAATATTCTTCAGAGTTACGGGCTCTTTTATGAAACTATTATTTCACTTTCTGGATTGCCGTCTTTCATAATACACTGTTTTTTCTTTTCTTCCTCTTATCTTTAAGTAGTAAAGTTTATTCTCCAAAAATCATTGCAATCATGATTTGTGTCTTACAAATTTTATTACTTTGAAAATAAAATTTACTTTTTGGTTTGAAGTTTCCCTTTTATTGTTAAGAACGTTTACATCCACAATGTAGCTACGTTTCTAGTACGTAATCGTATCATTTCCATCTTTTAGATTTCGCAATTCATTTTTCATATTTAAAAAAAATGAGAATATCCACTATTCTTCGTTTAATCCACAGAATTTTTAAAAAATTCTACACGAGTAAATGCCATTGCTGTTGCTCTACAATTTGTTAATATTTTCTCTTCTTATCAACCCTGCTTTATTTCGAAGTTCATTTTGAGGGTATTGCAAACTATACTTTTATATATCACTTAGTTTCATGATTTTTGATGATTGCCACACAATAGAAATAAGATATATAAATTCCATTATTTAAAAAAAAAGTTTATCTGATGAATGTTATTGAAAAAAAAAATACCTACGATACCCAATTCGAATAAAATTAAATTATTTCTGGATTTTAACAACGCAATTTGTATTATTTATATTTAGTTTTAAAAATGCAAAAATTAAACCGCGTACGTTATTTAAAATATAAACTGACATTTCTGTTCTTTCAAGATTTTAGGGGAAAAATTGATGATTTTCTTCCAGTAATACTTTTGAACACAGTATGTAACTAGTGCCCGGCAGAAAAATTAATAAGATAATGAGGGAACGACAGAAAATTTTATATAAAATTATAGAAATATTCACAACGGATGCTTTTTGCAAATTATGTGAGGAATGCCTGCCGCTTCTGAAATGATATTTCTATAGAATAATGTCTTATTATTGTATGCTCTTCTGGTTTTATGAAATGCCTACTGAAAATAGTTTTTCTAAAGAAAAAATATGATTTTCGCAATAAGGTTTCGTTATTTGATTTTGACTTTCTAGTTATACTATTTGATGGTTATTTTTATGAACTTGAGAATAAATCAATTTCTTGTCAGCAATGCAACAATTTTTGAAAGAAAAGATAATGTACGATGTGGAGAACTTATTTTACTTCACGTACTTTTTGATCATCCTAATGCAAAATGTTGTTCTTGTAGGAATTCTATCTTGATGAAATAACACCAGATATTTTGTATTTTTACTTACCAGCAACCTGAACAGCAGTACATTTTGGAATTCTAGGAAGGTGAATTCGAACCTTCTCAAATTTATAGGGATGAGTCAAGGACGTTGGATATGGCTAGTAGATGAAGATCATCAACATTCTGAAAATGAAAAAAGCTGTCATTACAATTACTACTAATTTACCTTCGACATACGTGAATTCTCAACCAATTCTTGGATCATGTAAACCTTTATCAGGTTATGTGTTTTTGCAGTACATTATAAAATAAACGTGTAGGTAACTGTGAATGTTTCCATAGTTATTCAAGTATTTCAAGATACCGTGTTAATTTCAATAAATTACGGACGCTCTTCATATTTTTCATCACTAGTTTGCTTATACGAGCATTATATGAAATAGTTTTGTTTTTATTATATCGTATATTACATCTACTTAAGTAAATTGTTAATGCTGTTTTATTTTCTCATTAAATTTCTAGAAAATTCTAGAATTCACTTAATTTGAAATAGATATTTCATTCGAGTCATTTCATTTATATTTTGAATTGCATTTGTGACCATTTCATTTTGAATAATGACAACGACACACTAAGTACAAGTAAATACATAAAAAAGCTGTGCTGTTTTAAAAGCTAGATTTTATCTATTGTAAGTCTATTTTATTTTTTGATTAGTTTTAATACTAAACGTTGATGCTTAAACTATTTGATGAATGTCAACAAATTCAAATGAGAATACATTTGCCTCATACATTTTTACAAATGTTAAAAAAATTTACACAAAACATAGTTTACTCACTTACCACACAATAAGCGTTGTTGTTAGTGATTGCAACTGAAAATTAAATAATTTTAGTCAGTAATACTTTTTAATTTTGAATAGACGATGAAACTACGTCCGCTCTGTATAGAAATTTGGCCTGCCCTGTGTAACTTAGTTACGGTAAACCTTCATCTGTCAGAACTGACAATATGATGTTTATACTACGCCATTGTTATGAATTTTCTTCAAAACGTTCTATAATAAAACATTTCAAATGTGATATTTTAAAGCTGTTTGAAAATTGTTGACGTATTGTAAACCACTCTCGAGTTAAAACCATATTTAATTCGTTAAACTCATCTTTATACGTCTAATGAATTACTAATAAGCTAACGAATTATTGCTGTGTTACTCTTCAGAATATCCTTTTTTCGAATTTTTGTGCTTTAAAACATATTTGACAGTGATATTATTTCGAAATTTAGTAATAATTGCAAAAATTACAATAAACGTAAATAATAGTAAAAGTAGAATATTGTAAACCTATGACTGAGGCTTTAAAAATATTTCAACATTATTAAAAGTTTATTTATGGTCTATCTTACTCTACAAGATCCCATGTTTCCTTCAATGATATTTTAGATATTAGAATCCTTATTCTAATATTGGGCTTTTGTTACCCGCCGAAAAATAAAGGGTTTGTCAAGATAATTCATTTTCTCACATATTTGTGAATATTTTGATTATAACAGTTTTGAGTAGAAATAAGTGATGTTAATAAAATGTTAATATGTGAAGCTCTTGAATTTAATATAAGCTTTTGCTTCAAAGCTTAGCTTGCAAACTTACAGTATTAAATTTACAAAAATATTGAAGTATTTTTATTGCGTTTATGTTTTTGAAATAACATGAAAGATGGCATCGGTTTTCGACAGATAGTAAAGAAAAATATGTTGTAACTAGTGAACTGAAACAGAAAAATTGCCGCTGAACAAAGCTACACAATTTAGCTTAATGTAGCTAATTTAGCTTAATTAAATATTTAATAATATATTAAGTATTCGTGAATATTCGTAGCTTTGTTAAAATATGTAATTTTTGTAGTGTTATATGGGAGTCAATTATTTGTCATTGTTCAGTAGAGTACGTGCTACTTTCTGCAAAGAGATTGTGTGACTTCGTTCAGCAGCAATATTCCTGTTTCAGGCCACTAGTTACAAAATAATATTTCTTTACTGTCGTTTTAAGTTAGTAGCTTATGTGATGTAACTGTTAGCATACCGGGTATTAGCATATCCATGTTCGCGGGTTCCAACCCGATCGAAGCTGTGGAGTTTTAAAGGTAAGAAGAATCCTTAGAATGTCTTCCTTCGGAGACGGTGAAAGGAGCGTAGCGGAATTTGTGTTGTCAGGCGGATGAGCAGTCCTCAAGGCCTGAGCCTCGCCATCGAAAAATAAGGCATAATTGATTGAAGTATGATGAACCCTTTTACGTTATTTATTTCAAAAACATTAAAGCAATACAAATCTGTAACACTACTTTTATAAAGTATATACGTCGAGAAAAGGTAGCCGCACGGTAATTATATGTTTCTATGTGAAAGGGAGGAAGAGAGGGCTAGAGAGGGTGAGTTTTTCTTCTTCGTCTCTTCGAAGAACAAGCTTACAATTGTCTTAACTCTAAAAACATGGATTTTATTTACTTTCATGTATATTACCTGCTCTCCTGTTTAAGTAAAAAGCAAGCGATCCAATCCCATAACAAAATTTTTTATAGTTTTTTGTATGTCAAGTATGCTTGAAAATTCATCAAATTTACTACTTTTGCAATGTGTAATGCTTCAATAACCTATTGAATATCTTCAACAACACGTTTATTGAAAAAATGCAATAAATATTAGTTACCGACATTCCATGATCTAATACGTACTGCAATAGGAAAAATATAAAAAAATGTTTTCAACATTTTAAATAAGTGATTTATTTATTAATTAATTATACAATTTTTTATTATTTTGAATATTTTAATTTTTTGATGTGGGATGTGGAATTTCTGCATATCGTAGACACGTAGAGCTTTCTGATGTCTTAGTTTTTATCACGTGGCAATTCACATTGAACTGTTGATTATGTTGACGCCGATTAATGAATGTTGCATGTTCCTTTTTCGGCTGCACCAGCTGTAAATAGAAAATATATTCCATTTTATTTTCATTTAAAGTTAAGGTATTTAAAGTTTAAAAGGATTCAGTTACTCGAGACAATACTTAAGTCGAATATAGTACTGACATCTATACTGTGGCGAAACCGATTTCCTCATGCCAGGAAAATTAAATTAAACAAACAGACTCGGCCACCATGAGTTCTACTGGGAACAGATTGCGACATGGCCTCACGCACGCAACCCTGCTTATCTGACAGCCGTCTCCGCCTCCGGCACATTAAGAAAGTCGTTACAGGGTTAGTCGTCGACAGATTTACTGTGGAGCACGTGTTCGCATGCCCAGCTGTGCGAACCTTCTAGATCGCTTTTGAAATCGACATCCAGTGAATCCGAAATCGACAAATTCTTTCACGGACAACGCCCGTCTTGTGCGAGCATGTTCTAGAAGGGCAAAGAAAATTCTGGACGCTCACAGTTATGCAAAGAGTCGGAACTCCATTCACTACCCCTGTCACCATTGGTCGAAATAACGTAATGCGACATTTCTTTTGGCCAATAGCGACGCAACTATCATAAGAGCTTGAACATACGAGAAAATTGGGTGGGGGCAAAAGTTAACCTAATGCAATTTCGACTGACAGAATATCAGAAAGTGCAGAGCATCAGACGGGGCCAGATCTTTTAGACGGGAAGCAGTCGGGAGAGAATCTTCTTTGGGGGGGATAATTATTCGTCGGGGAGAGACCAGTGTGTCTCTGAAAGACTTGTAATTTTTGTCGGAAGGAGCCTGAGTCTAGGCTGAGGGCAGTTGGGAGAAAAAACTTATCTGGGGTGGGATTATTCGGGCGAATGTGCCTATGTGGGATTTTATTATTTTGCTGCGAGTTTTGAGCACTGAGCCGGCTGCAGTAGACAGAGAAAATTCTCTGGGGTGGGAATTCGTCGTGAGGCGAATGTTTCTCCGAAGAAGTTGTAAACTGTCCGAAGTTGAGTCCGACAATTATTATCACGGAAATCAGAGAGACGCATGATCGACCACTACGTTCCTGAGATTGTGAACGCCCGGCCGCTCCAAGTCTACCAGTTTCTGCCAGTTCTCCCAGACGCAGACAACACTACTAGACGCCGTCAACGCAGCCGCGCGTCGCCACCCCTTGGTGACGTCGCGACCCAGCCGCCAGCTGTTGGCCCGGGGGGCCATTGACCTCCGCCGAATTTTTCCGAAGGACGGCAGCCGTTTCCTCGCCCCGGCCGCGCCCCTCTGCGAAGGTCGCCGCCGCCTCCCCTCGCCCGCAACGCGCCCGTTTCGGGCCCACAAAAGAAACCTTTCCAAGGCAATATAATTCAGGGTATTCATCCCTGCGAAAATCCTGTAATGCGGTGTCGCGCTAAGACACAATGATCTGTAATATTTGTTACCATTGTGATGCTAACTATAAGTCTTCCTAATTTCTAAGCTTTACACTGGCTACTAACTTTTCATCTTCTTATCTGTCCACCTAATTTTCAGATTTCTGATCCTATTTACATGTGTAACTTCCCTGGGGCATTTCGAATTATTTTGCCCAGGAATAAAAGTGATTTTACCGGTGATCAAAGTGTTTCTTTCATGTTACCAGTATCTGTTAACGATTCCTTCCATCACCGACTGAGCTATTTCAGGGCCGCTTACCGGGCGTTCTCTCACGAGACGACCGGGAGTGTTACAATACTAATAAAAGAAAATTGAACGACATGTAACCGACATCTCCACCACAAAAAGTACTTAGGAGCAGATACGAAATGTTTATAGACTCTTCTTCAGGATTGTCGAATTATCCTCGCGAAGTTCGATAAAGATGAATAAAACACAAATGAGGAAAGTAAATAATTTATATAATATGTTGGTAGATGCACCACGATCATTATTTTTCGCCTTCGCTAAGAGAGAATTTATTCCTGATATATTTCGCCAGAAATTAGTTTCAGTGTGTAATAAGATTCTATGATTTTTAAATTTTGGATTACAATGGAGCCTTCCTTTTTATAAATAAATACTAAACGATTCGGTTATAGTAAACTCTTCAACTCGGTTATAACGATCTGCGAATTCCATAACACTTCAAGTATTTGCAGACGGTGGATCTCCTGAGTTATTTTCGTAGCATTCGGGGCGAATGAAAGGGACGAAAAGAACCATTGTTTACGTACGTACCATTTACGAAAATACCATTGTTTCAGCTCATCTACAGCAAGTCTGTCGAATGTGAATACTTAATCAATATGTACCGCAAGATGAAAACTAATGATACCCCATCCAGCTAAAGCATTGTTAATGCTGTCAAATGGCCTTCTAGAACAAAAAAAGTAAAAAAGAGGGTGGAATTTAAAAGAAGACAAAAATGAAGAAAGTCTTCCAAAAGGGAAAGAGTCGGGGATATGATATCAGTACGACTAAACGTTTTGAGTATGGACACTTACATCAAAAGTCGATAAAGCAGAAGCTGTATACAAAGTTCTCCTAAAAGTGTTAATAAAACTGCATACATCAAACAAAGAATTGTTATTTTAAGGCCAAATTAATGTATTCAAATTTTAAATGCACCGAATTTGGATATTTTAGTGAAACTCTGTAGCATAAAATCAATAATCAAAGAGATACTAGCTCTTTTTCGCATTATCCTATTTATTGAACCTTAGATGTAATAAACCAAACATGTTAGCGATTCATTATAAGAAGAGGGGATTGAACCTTGATCCTGACATTATATTCATGAAACAACATATTATATAAAAATTCATTGAGAAAAAACCTGTTAAATTTTTCCAAATCAGCACACGTGTATAGTACGGATGACGAAGATTACATACGTGTTCTATAATTGACGAAGAGGAATTATTCAGCACCACGGCCCAAATCCACGGCCCGTATAAGTGCAGGGATACGCACCTCCCTGTCCTGTGCTTTAGAGGACAAAAATTGAACAAATATTTCAAAAATTAGGAACAATTATTTTTTATACAATTCATTGACATTTAAATTCGGTTGAAGGGAATTTATCGAATATATCTCACACTTTTGCCTCTGATGCTCAAATACTCACTAGCATTGACAGCCACCCATTTTCAATTCTGTTAGATCGTCAACGAGGTAAGGATTATACACTCTCTTCTTATCGTCGCTGATAATTCTGATTCTCGTGGTCTTTCTTGTGATCCTGTATAAATTGCAGCTGATATATAGCATTTTCTTAAGAGATAACTATTACTATAATATTATTATATACTTTTTCATTAATGCACTGTAGTTTTCTTTGAATATTTTATTGATCATTTCTTTCAAAAATACTTACTTAGTTACTTTTTAAGTTCCATTTAATTGTTTTTCCTTTTTCTTAAGTGATAGTCCTAAAAGAACAGTGAAGATCACTGACATAAGCAATGTTGTTAGAACTCTTCTCCTTAGAATGTTAAAAAACTAATGAGAAATGTAGAACAAATTAACTTGGTGGTTAGAATGCTAAGTGTACTTTAATTTCAGAAACCGCAAAATTGATTTCCTTCAGTACCTGGAGTGATTTCCTTCATTTCTTGTGTATTAGAAACTCACCACATCCCACTTTTTGATACATGCATTTTTGGTTATGACATACCGATGCTCGTTAAATCATCGTTGTCACTTGTGGGTTCTAACATTTCGTATCCATAGCAGCAAAATATATATATATATATGTATATATATATATACATATATATATATATATACATATATATATATATATATATATATATATATATATATATATATAATACTTTCTGATTTGGCATAATTCAGTTACTTTAATATTATATATATTTGGGGGGAATTAAATTGATATAAGGTGTCCTTTTTTCCATTTGGTTGGAATTCAAAAAATGCTAAGATCCAACGTCACAATTTTTGGATACTATTGTGACTGTGACTACCTTTTCAAGTTTGTGACTGTTTATAATCAATGATTGATCGAGAACCCGTGTGGGGAAAAATGATTGGTTATTTAAAGTTGTAAAAGTGGTAAAATGTATGAGAAGGCAGCGATTTCCATTACACATTTTAACGGAGAATTGCTCTTGCGAGCATTGCACGATCTTTCAACTATTTTATAATCATTTGGATTTATACTTTTCTAATCTTTTTTAGTGCTCTTCGGAAACTTTATTTTGCCGGTCTTTTAGGCTGTATGTGGCTATCAAGGTTGTGTACCCTCTCATTGTTTTGTATCTTGCGGTTAAAATCTTTTCATTTGCAAAAGGGTGGCTAGGGATCCGGTTCCTAAATTTTTTGTTGGGCAGAACTCCATTCAGCTGTTTGTTTTTTCAAAGCTGAGTCCTCTATACAGTAATACCTAATCCTTTCTTTCAGCTGCGTCTTTTAATTTCTGTTTAGTTTAATGGATGACAACATCTTTATTCATTTTCTTAAGTACTATTTGAAGTTCAACCTCTGTTTGAAAGTCCTCTAACATTCCACGCCGCAATTTTCAGATGTTTCGGTATTCCACGTCTTTTATTCCTGTTAATCCTAGCCATACTCGTCATTATTTGATCAGTCCTCTATTTATGTAACTATCTGCGGAAAGTTCTATCAGATTATTTTTCCAGACGTTCATGGAAACACTATCTTCAGCAAATGCAAATAAGGCATATACTTTTACATGAACTTATTTACATAGTATCAATTCATATGAAATTATGATTATTTTATTATTGCTGTTATTATTAATAATAATAATAATAATTATAATAATAATAATAATTATTATTATTATATCTTCAAGTCTCTCGCTTAGCGAGGTGCCTATAGCAAACACCGGGACCTTTGTTGTTATTATTATTATTATTATTATTATTATTATTATTATTATTATTATTATTATTATTATTATTATTATTATTATTATTATTATTATTATTACCTTATTCAGTTTCAAATGCACAGAAAAGAAGAATGAATTTGAAATGAACATAACTGAAAATTAATTGAGAAAACACAAATTCAGGAAAAGGAAACAATATTAAACAAAGAGGAGAAAGATAAAGAGTGAAAGGCAGAAATTAGTAGAAAATATACGAAACTTTGCAAAACAACGAAGAAAAATATGTAGGCAGAAGAAAAAACTTATGTGCTACCAAAGCAAGAAGTAAAAATTAACCAACTACAAAAATTCAAAACAAGTGAGTGCCGTCAAAAATATGTATTTCCAGTTTTTATATAGTTTACTATGGTTAGTTGTAGTTTTTGGTCAAGTCACATTGTACAATTTCGCTTGGTAAATTCCGTTTTTTTTGTCGGGCATTTGGTGGCGGTGGTCGGCGGCAGCGGAGGCGCGTGCGCGGGGGCGTCACGTGAAGATGAGCCGCTTCTTGCGCATGCGCGCGCGCGGCAGCGGCAGGTTGCCCAGGGCCATGTCCACGTGCGAGCAGGGCGGCGACAGCTGCAGGTGGACGGCCTGGGCCTGCGCGGACGACGGCGCCTGCAGGTGTCGCAGGCCTGCCGGCGCTTGCGGGCCTTCCTGCGCAGGCGGGCGCGTAAGGGGATTAGGCGCTTGCGCGGTGGGAACACGCAGTGGGTGGGACGTTGGGCGGCTGGAGTAAGGAGGAAGGAGGAGCGTCAGCCAACGACGCCCCTGGTCAGTTTGGATGTTTTTAAAATTCAGTTGTAAATATTCGAGGGTTCATTTCTTAACTTACAATTAAATTGTTATAAATTACGTTTTAATTTTTTTTTTAAATCCATCAATAGGAAGGGGGTAAGATATTATACTTTGCCTCTTTTGCGTGAGGTATTGCAAACAATTTTAGGCAAAATGTAATGATTATTTTCTACTCGGCGTAATTGTATGCATTGTTCGGATTATATGTCATTTACAGAAACCAAAGTAAACCCTCGTGTTAATTGAAATGTTCTTTATTTTTTGTTCTCTAACATTGGATAGAGTTCGTGAATGGAAAGAATGTTTATGTGTAGGTGCTACAGTGTTATTGGTTAAGTATTGAACGTTAAAAATTCTTTTAAAATATTGTTTCCTTACCAACGAATCCTCTTGAACGTTATTCGTGTGCATTAATTGAGTGTCTATAAACACAATTGTTCTAAATATGTCTAGAGATTTTCACAAGAAATTTAATTTTGACACATTTATTATAATTTTACATAATCGTTAAAATAATGGAAGATAATATGTGAAATATTATATTACTACTTTGTATGTATGTTTGTGTAAAAGGTTGTGCGCTAATCTCGACGTGCTTAACTCGTCATTATTCATGTGGATCTTATTACTCAAGTTTGAAATTGCTGCTCGAAAATAATTTTTTATTTTGTAAGCCGATGTCGATGTAGTCCATCATCGAAGACACTTATCAGAGACACAACAATGAACAGATGAATGGGTGTGCGACAACAGATGAATGGGTGTCGGACATTCACAAGCTTTACATTTTGAAAGTAAAATTGCAATCCAAAAAATATCTGCAGAGTATATTGCTGTTTTAATGTCCAGGAAGAAAATGGAATTTTTGTGATAAATACAGTTTTGCTTCAAATCGAAACCCAAACCGTTTGAAAACCAAAAAGTATTTTTTATGCTATTTAGAGTGTGTGATGTTAAAGGTTTCTCGTACACTCACAGACACACATACTTTCACACATTATTCCTTGAAACGTATGGGGAAAGTTTTTTTTCTCTCTCGCAAATCTAATCACGTTTTTGTAATGACGGGACACTTCGATGACATTTATTATCACTAAAAACATAACAAAACAAAATAAGAAAACCGCACATTGTACTCTTAAAGGTACCAAATGAGGCAAAGGAATCGTTAGAACACTTTGCACGCACACATGACACACGGCCCCCTGCGAGAGTGAGAGTATAGATACATATTAACTGACAATATCGCATAGCCTCTGACTGAATTTGTACGCTACGTGATATCCCAGGTAATGTTATACGCCTTTTGGTAACAAGAACATTCACAGACAATGCCGCTTGGCCATTTGACCGTTTTATTGATGTGTTGCCTGCAATAGGTCAGTTTTTACGCTTTGTATTCCATATATTTCTTCCTATAGAAATATTCCCGAAGAAAGTTTTCTTTGTAATTTTTAAATTTTGTCACAGCTTAAATATCATTGGAACTTCGAACGCATTTCCCAATTTCAAAGCTTTTGTAGATTCAGGAATTCATTTGAGACATCGTGTGTTCTGCAATTCTGACTGCCGACTTGAGAAAAGAAAAGATCGAAGGAAAGATCGCAGGGTCATATGTCGTTATATGCACACGAATTCACACGTACTCTGTCGTTTGTAACAGCAAAAAAGTATTTTGTCTCTTCGTTAATACTTATAAATATTATCATAACATTAAACCCAACCGTCTGGATGTGACGGGAAAGAACGTGTCAAGAAATGTCTGTGCAGTAACAAAGATTTTCTAAGCTAAAAGACAATCATTTGCTCATGTAAGTGAGGAGAAACCGGAGGTGTGTGTTCGACGCACTAGTATACTCTCACACATTAGTTACCTTGGCAGAGAAAGAAATTAGAGGAAGAAATTTGGTTCAGAGGTTAATGTTATGAGAATGCACTCCGTGCCACTATGCACCTGAAAACATCTGTGCCTTGCGCGGCATTCGGAACTACTCGCGTACTTGGTGTAACGCGTATTTGCGGCGTGAATGTAAACATGAAATAGCACTCATACATATTACAATCCCGACTCTTACACTTATCATGGAAATATTCTGTAAGTAACTGAGGGGCAATAAATAAAAAGAATGCAATCATACCAAGGGAACTACTATTATTCTTCCATTTTGTGATGAACTCACGGAGCTTTTCGCAAGCAATGGTGATGGGTAATGCCAATTTATGCTCTTAGAATCTTCTTAGGTTTGTGCCTGATGAACGTTATAAGATGTTTTTGGATATTTTTTCGGTACCATACATTATGGTGTTCTCAAAACCACGCCACATTAGCTTGAACTTCGAGAACTTTCACAGTAACGTCTTATTTCTATTCAGATTTACGTTTACATTCCCCATTCTGGGTGGTTCCGAAATTGGGGTTCTCGTTGCTAACTTGCTTATTTAGTGTTTGAAGGCGTGTCAACTGTTGTGGTCATTAGTCCCGTTAGTGTGGTGAACATTTTATCGTGACAGGTGGCGGTGTTCCTCACCTGCTGGGTGGAGAGATACGGCGCCAACCTACGTCGCAGTTTGTGAGGTATTTCACCCCAACAGGACTTCGCCACAGTCGTTACACGTTCTAACGCTAAGATCGTGCTAGGTCTCCCTCTAGTAACGTAGTTATAAGGCGGGGAGTGAAGGACAAGTATATTATACTTACATGCACCATGCCGGATAGTTCCGGAATTGAGATCGCCCGCGGTCCGTGACCCGTTTGTTAGAATACTGTCATTCGCCTGGTGTTGATATTACTCGCGCAACTTTTCTTGAACGATGACCTTGATCCCCCTCCCTTGTGCAATAAACAGTTGAAGGCAAAAGCTCGCATAGGGCACTGATGACAACCTTCCAAGCATTAAAACTTCGTTGGCGCGAAACAGAAGCTAGTCAAAGCCAGTTGCTTTCATAGTGCAGAACTCCTGTTCTGATTTAGTGTCAATATCGAAAGAAATGGCTGAGTCAAGTCCAGTTCCATCAAGGGAGTCACCTAAAACTCCCGAAAAAGTTAAGCACAAGATGCAATTTTGACTTTCATTTCACAGACGTTGGCATTACTTAAAATACTCTAGTGGCCGACTTTGTAACTAATACCCCCACTCCACCCGAAATCGTCAATCCATCGTTCAAGAAAAGTTGCCCGAGTAATACCACGATCAGAGCAGATGGCCGGGAGACATCTCCCTCAGACTGCGGCTGAGTTCGACCTAGCGCTGTGGCTAGTGTCGAAAATCCGCCTCAGCCGTTCGCAAACCCTAGGGCCACTCGGCCAGAGAGACTGCAGAGACCTCAGCCGGTCGCTCGCATTTAACTTCCGACGACGACGAAGGAGCGTCTCGCACCTGGGAGGTCGGGCGGCGCACGCAGTCGTCCCAGTCGTCGACGCCCAGGGAGCGCTGCCAGCCGCCCCCGCCCCCGCCGCCGCCGCCCCCGCCGCCGTGCGCCGCCACGTTCACCGACGCCGACGCCGCCACCGTAGCCGCAGCTGCGCACCCGCCACACCCGCTTTGCAGTCTTATTCTTTTTTCAAGAATAAATGAACTGCCTTTTCTCTTTATAGTTGTACAAATATTTTGAACTTGTTTTTTTTAGGACAGTGCTAGTATCAGGATATTTAAAGACAAAGCACTCGTATATTTTAAAACATATTTATATTATAATGATAAACACTAAAAAGCAAATGTCGCGACACGGTATGGCCGCGTCATCTCTGAGACGAAGAAAAAACTGAACGCATACTAAAAAGTCACTATCTTTCTTTTTTTCAAAAATTTTCTTTATTTCAGGCTACCTGTACTATAGAATGGAAAGTGAAATTCTTAGCCACTCCTTGGTTTAATTAACGTTCGTCAATCGAAACGTTTTAGGAAGTGGACAAAATTAATCAACTATGCTCAGTAATTTGAAACTATAATACCAACTACGGAATATAAAAGTGGTCATATTTCTTCCAAGCGAATTTCATTACTTTTGTTTGATTTTTTATCCAATTATATCAACAATTAGAGTCCCTTGGATAGTTCTGATCAGTGTGCTAGCGCCCCGTGGCGAGGTCCCGAGTTCGATTCTTGGTCGCGGCAAAAATCGAACGGTAGCTTCGATTTCAATCATCTCGGTTTTTGTATCTTTGTGACGAAAGAAAAGCTCAGGCACGTCAAGTATCCTGGATTGAATTAATGGAAAACGTCATGCTCGCCTCATGTCTTTCTTACCTTCAGGCGTGAATAATAAACTAGTTGTGCTACAACAGTACATACTTTCTCGCATTATTTTTACAATTACATTTTTTTAATATTCCAAGGGTTCAACGATAATGAGACCCGAGCCATTCTTTTATGCTTCTCTTATTCTGTGGAACACGTTTTGAAGAAAAATTTGAAGCGGTTTTTGAGAAATAATTGTTTAAAAAGTTCATAAATTTTCAGATACAAATTATGCAAAATCTACTTGTTTCTTCAACAACTTGTAGACGACCTTTTGTAAAGCGCTATTTTTTTACAACAGACTTTACAACAGACAATACAACAGACAGGCAAAAAAAAGAGCTTCAATTTTGTAGTTTTGAAAGGTTAATTGTAATTTTCGAAGGATCACCAAAACTCTCCGATAATGGGACTTGCATAATATTTTCTATCGTCTCTTGCTCCATATGAGGAGAAAATTTAAAGAAAAAGTTTGGAGAAAAGATATGTTTAAAAAATCAAATTGTCTATATTACATAATTACAGGAAAACTACTCATAATTTCCAAAACTTGAACATGACAATTTCAAGATCTCTCTTCGAAGAACATATTTCATTAAGGAAAGCTCTATCTTCAATATTTTAGTTGTAGGAAAACGACCAAAAAATTGAACTTTTGCAATTTTCGAAAAATCTGTTATTTCAACGAACATGAGACGTACACTATTCTTTAAAGGGTCCTTTACAGTATCCGAGAAAGAACTTTAATTAAACAATTTGGGATCATTTTTGAGAAAACTTTTAAATTTTTTTTGAAGTTTCATGTAAAGTACCCTCAATAATCAAAATATCCGCTTGAAATTCCCAGGGCAGGGAGGCAAAGGCTAAACGGTTTGGGTACTAATGTTGACCACAAACGAACGACAGATAGGCGGACGGACAGGCGTTTTGCGTCAATCGATTTTTCGCTATCAAGGATTCACAAAACATGGATTTTCTCAAACCACGTGTTAGAGTAAGTAATGTACTGTACACAGCAACAAGATTTATGTACTTCGTTTCCAGGGATCGGCAATAAGATTTCCTTCTGCCGAAAATTCGCAGTTTTCCGGCTCCCGGAGAACTCTTACTGAGTGCGAGAAAGTAAAACAGGGCCCCGGTTTGGGAACACCTCTAGCTGGGAAAAGTCGGATTCATCCAAGCCAAATACATCAATTAATAATTATGATTGTGTTGAATTAGGGGGCACTTTTCTCTAGGTTTAAGGTGTTTGCGCGAAATATAATCAATGAGTAATAATTTTGTCCGCGCAAAGTGGATTTTGATGGCATGTAATTATTTCGTAATCCAAATCGCAAACTTCGATCATTTGGTTGGCCTGGTTGGCCTGGTTGGCCGGCGCGCGGCGGAGGGGCTCACCGGCGATGACGCTGGGGGAGACGAGGTGCAGCGAGACGGGGCCGGAGATGAGCGGCGCGGGCGGCAGGCGCTGCCCCTCGACCTTGCGGAACTCGGTGGCGGAGCCCATCGTCACTGTCTGCAACACGGGGCCGTCCCTGCCGTCGGGCAACCTCTTCAAGGGGGCGGTACGTAAAGGGACGTTGGCTAAACGCTAGTTTGTACGCTTGATTTTATCTGGGGTTGTCATTTTTTCTACTGATTTATTGCGCTTTGAACATTTTGAGGTATATCCGGAGTTCATGGTGGCACCGGTTCCTTTGGTTCGTTGATTCGGCTCACTATTTCTCGTGATTCACAAAACATAGTTGCGCGGTTCACTTCAATCACTTTGTCCCCGCCGCACTGTAATGCAAATTTAGTTTCAAAGGCAAGTTTTCTCGCTTCGCTCGCCCGGATCCAAGTCACGGCGAGGCTCGGGCCTTCGGCCCTCGCGTTCACTATAAACAACCTTGAGTCTATCCAACGCATAATTACCAATTCACTTTTATAAGAAAGCACTTTTCAAGAAAGCCTCCACAATTCAAACTGCGCAGTTGCCGCCGGAGCGGCGTGAAGTGCCAGCAAAATTATTCTTTTTGTGAATCACGAGAAACAGTGAACCGAATCAGTGAACCAAAGGAACCGGTGCCACAATGAACTCCGGATCAACCCATTTTGAAAATTTTGAAAACGTCCTCTAGTGGCGTCGCTATTCTCTAGTAAGTTGGTTAGAATATTGGGATGGTTAGGTAGTCTTCGGTATTTTTCACGGGTCTTGTTGATTTCTTTTGGTGTTGGGATATGTAAGTCTTCGGGTATAATTGCATTCGTTACATAACATGGGGCATTTGCTACTCTTAAGGCTATTAATTGGAAGCGTAATATTTCAATGTTTGAATTTTGAGCTGTCCCCCAAAGTTGTATGATATATGTCCAGACTGGTTTTAATATTGCTATGTACACTATTACTATGGATGCGATGCTTAAAGATGATTTTCTTCCCGGAAGCCGGTTTAACCTTGAAATTTTTAAGTCTAATTCTTTTCTTTTGTTATTAATATAACCGAGGAGTAAGTCCAACTTATTTTGCAGAGTCGTTCGGAGCTTCTGAAATCTGTAAACTTTATTCGTTTTTTGCAATTTAATATTATATCGATTTAAGCGAAACAAAGAAATTTATTCACAAAGCACTATTTGGGCTAAAAAGCCAAGTAAAAGAAAATTGATACTTAAGTAAAATAGATCATTGTCAAGAAATATATCTTCGGATCTGTGACACCGGAGATTCACACATTCATATTCCAGAGACAAAAACGTTTAGTTCACTCCTATTTTCATGTGCTCGTTCAATAGAAAATCCATACTGTTTTGAATAAACAGTGAATGTCATATTGTGCATGAAATCTGTCTATAGTCGTAGATCTCGTACATTTGAAGGACTTTACAGTGAATAAAGCATAAAAATTCAGGGGTATTTTTGAAAAAAATTATTAAATTAAAATTAATTTCACCACATTGGGTGAAAAATATTGCTATTTGTGATATTTATAGTTGTTAAAATTTCGTGCAACGTACATCATGAATAATATGCGCAAATTTAATTTACTCTTAATAAACCGTTCTTCAGTTTGTGCAATACAAGAATGATCCATACTTTGAGTATATATCCTTTTTTATCCCTCGAATATTTGTATTAATAATTCTGCCGTTGAATAAATAATATGTCAATTTCAATTCTGTAAGTTTATATATTAATTATTATTATTATTTCTATCAGACACTACTCGTAAGCCTACTAACCAACAGGTCTTTTTTGAAGCCCCCTTCGCCACATAAGTTGCCAGTAGAACAGCTGCAATGGCGTTGATCGATATAACTATGAAAAAACTGGCGAAACAAATATTAAAATATTGCGTATCTCTCAATGTTTTTTCGAGAAACAAAACAATTTTGTTTCTAGAAAGAGGTGAAAATGTTGAAATTTATAATACATTTTGAACTATTTTTTTTATTGAAATGCTTCGTAGCTTTCGAATTATTTGTTTAAGTATTGCACTGTTGGGATAATTAAATACGAATTCAATTTTCGTTTACTTCTAAACACAGAGTATAGTGCCAGCATGGATAGCTGAGGTCGCTAAAGCTAAAGAGACATAGCTGCCTCACGCCTGAAGGATCGCGGGTTTGAATCCCATCCGCGACAGAGATGTTTCTGAGTGTCTGTAAACCGTTACCGTTACCTCTAATGTTATGGGTGGTCGGTACGTTAATTTAATAGTGGAAAAAAGACCTTAAATAAATAAAATATATAAAAATAAAAGAACATAGTCTAAGATTAATTACAATATTATCAATACTACTTTTTTGTATTGGTAGTATATAATTATTATCAATATTCAACTGGCCTTCTACGGAACTTACCAGTATTATAAACCAGCACATTTATTTGAAAATAGATTATTTTTTTAAAGCACTCTACTAAAATGTGTGAAATACCCCTAAACTAAGCTTTACAAAAGGGACGGATTTGGTCTTGCTTGGAAACATGTGGTAATTTATCCATTCAAATAAGTATTTTGTAATTACCATGCTTCCAAAATGACGTGGGAGTCAACTAGTTTTAGAATGTTCTGTGATAAAATATAGCAGTTGCAAAATCACCGCAAGTACTGAGCCCAAAGTTTCCTGTAATCGGGGAGGGCCAGGTATGATTTAAATCCAAAGCCATTTCGTTTGCACAAGATACATTCGGTTATGATTTAAAGACATAATTAATAACAAATTATTGCTCACGAACAGAGCACAATAGAACATTGTCCTACTTTGATTTATTTTAGATATCGATATGTAGTATCTTTCATGATGTAAACATGTCGACGATATAAGTCTCACCAGGTAGGACACATAGCAGAACTTTTCAAGTAGCTCCTAGTTGTTTGGAATATATGAGGGTGCTTCATGAGCTTATCTTCTGCAGCTGCAGTGGTAGGGAGATGCGTAGTTGCCATATACCAAAAAACATCTATAACATAGAAACGGATACAATCGGACTATGCCTATTAACACACGTTTTTGAGAAGTCTGTTTTATCCTTATATTGGAAACTTAATTGCTGGATATACTTAAATTGTTGACTAGTTCTTAATATGTGCATAAATGTGCTGTATTGTACAAGTACATAAATACGGTGACTGAAACGTTGTTTTGATGTAATTGAAGATAATGATTACACAAAACTGTGGTTTTAAACAACAAACACTTTTACTATATGGATTTTATTTGCTGTGTACTTAAAGTTGTAGATTTAAGGAGTTAACGTATCATCAATTTATACGAGTATATCTACAGTTTCAATAACATTTGAACCAGGTTTTGAGACATTTTTAATCGTGTGATCTCTAGTAAAAATTAAATTGACTAATTAATATACAAAATACAATTTAAATTTAATTAATTAATTAATTAATAAAATACAAGAGCAAGCACTTTATAGTTATATACTTACGGCCAACACATCTTGATCAGCCGATTTGCCCGCTTTTAAGGTAGTAGTATTAATTGACAACAAACAGCCTTAGAAAAAGCAATATCATGAGCAACAACCACATCCACAGTTGGAAGGATGTGTTAAGTTTTGCAGGGCCACTGTTCACCGTATCACTCCCTGAACATAAAATTTCCGAAATACATTTCCGTAATGTGATATGGGAAATAACTTGTTTACTATTCATCCGACGTACCTGCCATAAAATGTCATGCCTTTTATTGTCGTCTTTGTACAATGTGGACGTGAATTTTGTTAGGCATGTAGCAAAAGTATTGTGATGTTCTTGTTAAGGAAGTTTGCTTGCTACCATGGTAATTCACTTCAGTAGATCAATTGTTTCTATGTCGAAACAAACAATTTGTGATAGTAAAGCACATGAAATGGACCCCAAAAACTTGTTCATTCACGACGATATACGATATCATTTTTAAGCTATGGGCTTAGGAGCTGTTTTATTGTTTCATTTACGATAATTACTTATCACTACTGCATCCTGCACTAATCCATTGGAACGTTTTTTCTCGATATGACTTCAACACTTGGAGAAAATTGGTACATTTTGTATAATCTCTTTCATTTCGATTGAATCCTTCCAGTTAACTTGACATAATGAATGTGTTACGTGAATATTTCTCATTTCATTTCTTATAGCCCCTTTACAAAAGCGTTCCTTGTAACTATACTTTTATTATAAATACATTACATTCACCTTTTATTTCATCCCTTAATTATGCAACTTCCTATTATTGAATTTGCAATGAGCATTGACTACATATAAATGAAAATGGCATGCTTATAACTCAGCCAAAGCCAATTATCGTGTAATTCGTTTTTCTAATGGTTTTCGTTTCTTCTTCAGTCGCATTGTCTTCTGTCCACCATTTCTAACACAACCGACCGGATCACTCATCAACTTATGTTTCTGCAGCACCTCGAATTGAGGTTCTAGGGTTCAAGTTCACGTATTGGCGTGTTTTAAACACTAGCTAAATAGCTAAGTCGTATTCTGGTGAATTCTGGAGGAGAATTCTATCGGCCGCCTGCTCTGACCGATAATTTGCCGGTTTTTTTTCTGAATGCAGTGGCAGGCATTCTTCCAGGTGAATGCCGGAGCAGTACCCTTACAGACGGACCGCGCGCGATCTTTATTTCCTCGTGATTGCTCTATACTCACCTCTTACACACTTCAATGCACTGCCCTAACACGCATATCGGCAATCCAGCTTAAAACCTAAAACTTTTCCCGACTGGGGCGGTGCACGCTGGTGCGAGATACCTGGATAGAGGAAAACGCAAGCTGACGTAGTTGGCGACGGATGCCACTTCCCTCAAAAAACATGCACTACACTTAAGGGCTACGTGAACCTAGCAGTAGACGCACCCACAAACACGAAATAATACATTAAAAAAATTGCCGAATGATTCTATTTGCTTGCTTTTCACTTAGCTCGACTTTGCTTTATTTCTTGTTCCACCACCAAAATTATACATTTACTCTGAGACATCTAATTAAAGATGAATCTGAGCAAAAATAATATTAATACTTATAGACCAAACAATTCGCACATTTTAATTGAGTATGAATGAAATTGTTTATTTAGATTCCAATATTTCTTGTTTGCTAGTGAGTATAACGTTTACTTTAAAAATATTCTTAGTACATAAAACACTCTGGTGTTGTATGTTGTGAGAAATATTAGTCAATAAATGTTAATTACGGTTTTCTCTTGAAATTAGCTTGTGAATTAGTTTTTAAACTGAGAAAAACATCTTATATAAACATTAATTTCTGTGTAACGTATACAAAAAAGAACACATGGTAGTAATGATGCTCACTATCTACTGAAAATCACCATAAATATTCCTGTAATTTGTTGGGGACCGTACTAAGAAACGCCACTTCCATGATGTCAGAGACACGGAGGGCTCGAGCTAGTTGCATCAAAGGTCACGTTCCACGCTAACATCGCTGCCGCCGCCACCGCCGCCGCCCTTTTTGTGTGGCTGCCTCGTTGCGCGCTTGTTTCGTGGGTGGCTGCCCCTCGGTACGTGATTATCCGCCTTCTTGCGCGTGCACTGCCACGCACGCCTGTGCCTGCCTCTGCCTTTCTTGCTTCATTCCGCCTCTCCCCCACCGCTCTATCCGCCCGACCATCCACCCGCCTTCTCGCGCCACCAACGAGCACCCGTCACCCCTCCCCCGCCCCTCCTCCCATCCCTCTCCCCGCCCCACCTCCCGCCACTCCTTGCACCCCTCCATCCACGCCTCCACCCGCCCCTCCACCCTCTCCATCCACCCCTCCCCCGCCCCCTCCTCCCTTCCCTCTTCCCGCCCCACCTCCCGCCTCTCCTCGCACCTCTCCAAACGCGCCTCCACCCGCCCCTCCACCCTCTCCATGTAGCCCTCCTCCGCCCCTCCACCCTCTCCATCTACCCCTCCCCCGCCCCTCCACCCTCTCCATCTACCCCTCCTCCGCCCCTCCACCCTCTCCATCTACCCCTCCTCCGCCCCTCCACCCTCTCCATCTACCCGTCCTCCGCCCCTCCACCCTCTCCATCTACCCCTCTCCCGCCCCTCCACCCTCTCCATCTACCGCTCCCCCGCCCCTCCACCCTCTCCATCTACCGCTCCCCCGCCCCTCCACCCTCTCCATCTACCGCTCCCCCGCCCCTCCACCCTCTCCATCTACCGCTCCCCCGCCCCTCCACCCTCTCCATCTACCCCTCCCCCGCCCCTCCACCCTCTCCATCTACCCTTCCCCCGCCCCTCCACCCTCTCCATCTACCCCTCCCCCGCCCCTCCTGCCATACCTCTTCCCGCACCACCTACCGCCCATCCACACGCCCCTCCACACACACACCTCCACACCCCCTCCACACGCCCCTCCACCCCTTCCCTCTCTTTCCACCGCTCCTCCACCCTCCCTCTCTTTCCACGCGCTCCTCCACCCCTCCCTCTCTTTCCACCCGTTCCGCCACCCCCTCCCACTCCTTCCACCCGGCCCTCCTTCACTTTCTGTGGCGCACCGCACCATCCCCGCCTCCCAATTCCGTCCAAATCCCCGTTCGTCTCCCTGACGCCTCCTCCATCTCCTCTCGGGTCCCGCTTCTACTACTTTCCTTCTCTCCTAGCCGACTCTTGTCTCCTGCCATGCGGTCCCAATGACGCCTCGCTGCCCCCATCTGCCGTAAGTCGTCGGATGTCGCTACCAGACCGGCTCCGCCTCTTCTGCTCATTTCTCATGGCTACTCACTAACCAGTACCTCCATTTCCCATCTCGCTTGTCTGCGAATACTTTGACAGATCTATCAACGTTCTCAACCATACTCTTCCAGCCACAGGAAACTGCTAAAACTACTAAAACCGTCTTTTCCCGCACCCATTACTTTCTTCAAATATGGTATTTTCGTACATGTGGCTTGCTTTGATAAGGTACCTTCTTTTTCGCTCATTCTATTTTATTGTTTCGTCTTTATGCTTCTCGCTTTCATTTTCTTCCCTGATATTACATTTCATTTAATCAATTATCAAGAATTTCAGTGATACAGTATTTCATTATTTGTGCCATAAAATTAATACCTTTCGTAATTAATGCTCAAAATATTGAATTCTGTAACATTCAACCATCCTTATCACTTTTACAGTTCCACATCAATGTTTGTGAACTGCGAGTACCTATTTCTTTAAAATAATAATGCAATTCATTTGTGTTCGGTAATTTATGCACTTCTCACAGAAAAACGTCTCTTCGAGTTGCCTACAAGCACTGACTTGGTTGTTTTCAACCCGAGGCCCTCCCTGCTCCAAGGAGCTGTGTGCAGCCGTCCCCTCCATTATGTCGCCCCTGCTGTTCGCAGCTGCCTTCCCCCACGCAGCCTCCCCCCTCCCCTCGCCCTCCCCCACCCCGCCCCACCCCACCGCGCTCTGGGCCTCCGCGCCCTGCGTCCTCGCAGCGCGGGCTAATCGTATTACTCGCGTGGAAATTGAACCGACGTCGGCGCCAACCGGCTCCCGGCCGCCGCCCGGTAACGAGATAACCTTTTCGCCCCCTGTGATTTAGTTATTTTCTAACGCATTATTGCTCCATGGAACCTTTAAAAAGTACTCGGTGGAGTCTGTCTTCGTCCGAGTAGGCGGTAAAAGATCAGGTTCTTATGCGAGGGGAAACAAGCAAGCCGATCGTGTGTCTCCATTTCGGAGGAGTGGAGTGATTTGTTTGCGGGTAGTAATTTAGTTAATTATATTATTTTTTTATGTAAATATTTGAAACATTTAAAAATATATTCAAATTAGTTAAATTGAAATTTTACAATTACATATCAGATAAATGGCATAACTTTGCACAGAATTCGTACAGCGAACTCGATTTGCAAATGACTTATCCAATTTGACTGAACATACATTTTTAGTTCATAATGTTGGATTTGTAATCCGATCACATAAACAACGCTCTTTTTCAAGGACATTTTCCATTTACCAACTCATTTTTCATGTGCTCCATACTACATTTACAAAAACCTTTCATTTATGAATTTTGCGTAATGCCCTGATGTCATTATAAATTAATAGGTATAATAAAGGGAAAAAAGAATTAAGGAGAAAAGTCAGATTGTATTATTGATGCTCTTATCAATTATCCAGTTGCTTACAAAATCAATTCATTATTTTCCTATCATAGATATGAACATTTTTGAACGAGATATAAATGTAATGTATATTGATGATAATCAAAACAATATGGATGTGTATAAACCAAATTGTGTTGTTGTTTTAAAAATGTGAAATTAATCGTAGTAATGACCAAAGGCTACTTTCCGACAATTTTTATCGATTTTTAATTTGAAATCTTTGAGAATTTCAGAAGGAAGATAATTACTAACGAATTTGCACTTGCATTATATTACCTTCAAAATAACTCTAACTCTCGCCGACTTGAATCACAAACGATCAAGGAAAACGAATAAGCTGATAGTACTAAGCAAACGTAATTATCCCAGTGTCCTCAACAATTAAGAATTTCAATGGAAATCATGGAGTAAAAGGCCATGATCCAGCAATAATAACGCGTGCTTGTAGATAATCCCTTTTTATTGCTTGCGGGGGTGCAGAAAGGTTTTTAATGAATTTGGGTGGGCCAGCTTTCCTCTCTTCTTCACGTAATCGAGTCCATTTTGAAGCGTTTCTCAATGAAACGTAACACCCCCCCACAGTTTACAACGCTACGTGCCCGGAATTTCAGAATCTGGAGAGAACCACTGGCGAAGTCCCACGTTACGATTTCGTGTTAAAATGCTGATCCCCAGAAATGACTTCCTCATCCGCACTCGAAACGCCGCTTCGTGCCAAATGAAGGGAATTACTTTTCCGAGTATTTATTACGCCAATTAATTCCTCCCGGAAATTGGTGCCGCCTTTGTGTGTGCTCTGCAAGGTCAGCCCCTTCTTAAAGGGGATGTGCTGCGGCGTGTAGATGGAACCCCAATCACGACTTGCCGGACTATTGTGACGGTTCATTGAGTGATGAGTTCATACCCGTGATTTCTAGTACTCATATTTGTTTGAGAAAAAAACGAATTTGCGTTAGATTATCGTGGAGTCTTCTCCTTTTCCAAAATGATATATCTAAATTCTTCTTATCTATTTTCTAAGGCGGCGGCGATGGTGTAACGGTTAGCGTATCGCACTGATGTTGGCGGGTTAAAACCTGATTGATTTTTAAGGACAAAAAAATCCCTCGTACGCCTTCCTTCCGAAGGGAAGTAAAGCCGGCTGTCCCATGTTAGTAGATTTACTTACAGTAAAAGATCCTCAAGCCTAAATGACACCTCTGAGCTAAATTCAAATCGCCTGTTTTATCGCCTAAGAAATACCTTCTTTCTCCGCTAGTTGGTGAAAGGAGCGTAGCGAATTTTCGTGGTCGGACGGAAGAGCGGGCCTGATGACCCAAGTCTCGCCTCGTAAAATAAGGCATCAATTCAATTATTTTTTTTTTCGTTAATCGGCCGACTAGGACCACGCAAGCAAGCATCCTGCATACACCGTGGCTCAGTTTTATTATCGCGGTAGCAGGTGCTTGCAACAATTCTTAGGGGGGACCAGCATTTAGCTGGCTCCGATTTTTATCCCCCATGGTTGTTAGCCCGGGGGTATGGAAGATGACAGATGATAGGAATGGATTAGGAGGCGATAGATGATCGTGGACTTTTTGGAACCATCCCAGCATTCGCCTTTATGACCGAGGGAAACCACGAAAACCCCGGTCAGGATGACCGGCCCGGGAATCGAACCCGGACCTCCCGATTACGAAGTCAGTGCGCTACGCACTGAGCCACTTCGCTCGGTCAATTCAATTATTATTATTATTATTATTATTATTATTATTATTATTATTATTATTATTATTATTATTATTATTATTATTATTATTATTATTATTCAGTGGGTGTATCCTGACATGTTATCCTTAAGATTTCTCGCTGAGCAGCATAAGGAAAAGGTTCTTCTTGAAGTTGTGCTACTATTCCGCTTGTGTGTATAGTCCTTATTACTTCGTCAATAGTGTGGAGAGGGAAATGAGAGGTATCCCAGTGGCTGTGCAAAAAGGGATATTTAGCTCTTCCTTTATTTTAATTATTTATCAAGAAAGGAAGAGCAAACAGTTCGTACGGCGAGTACTTACGTCATAACGTGCCGTAGGCCGGCAACACGCCGTTAGCATCTAAAAAGCACGGTAAACGAGGTCATTGCCTTGCATATCAACAGGCATGGCCCTCTGTACCTCTGCAATAAGTAGTACATAAATACATGGATGTCTATCAATTAAAGTTTGTCAATCAATACCCTATCCATGCCTATACAGCAGGGACGTCAAACCACGCCCACACGAGCTACTTGCCCGCCTGGGTAGCCCGACACTTCTATGGACACGGGCAACTTCCCCTGACTCCGCACGCATTTCCTCTCCAAATCCAGAAAGGGGTGAACATGCGCAAGCTGAAGCGATGCGAGGCGGTGTAAAGTTGCTTCTTGCGAAATTGTATGTTTGGAAAATTTATTTACATCAAATAACCGATAATTATATGTAATTGTATTGTATAACCGAATATCATATGTTCACTAGTTATTGTTTGATTTTGATTTTATTACTGAATTATACCTTATATAAAAATCTTTGCTTAGTAACAGGAATATGTTTGAATGGAGAATTTTTTCCTCGTTTTTGTTTTGTGTTGGTAAATCATTCAGTTATTTATTGTTTAACAATAATGTGAAATAAATTAACAAATCTCTTATAAGTTATCAATCTTCACTTACGGACGGACAGCACTTTTAATAGATAAATATTTGTCTGTTAAACCTTACATCCTGAACGTAGAATGTTCGTTTCTTTATGTCACTCTTAAGTAAACAGGATTGCAAAATCAAGAGACTTTCAATTAAAATTTTTAATCTTACTCTCAAATGAGAATTTGAAATGGAATTGATGTATTATTTCATTTTAATCGGTAATTTCTTTCCCTTAAAGAGAAAATTGGAATTGATATAGATACATTTGTGACAAGTAACGTCTCCCGAAGGCTAGTATGAGCCAAGTATCTATTGACGTGCCGCCACTCCATAACATTTGTACCACTCTTACTTTTAAGTCTCGCGCCAATTTCTCTGGACACACTGCCCGCGAGCTCTAGTAAGCTTGTTACTTTGCCTGCGACCCTGACATGCCTGCTATACAGTATTTGAGAAACTCCTTAAGTGGGCTTGTGTATTGTTCCGTCACTCACGGTTAAACCACTTCGATTACATCAATCGAGTCATATGTGCCATTTGACGCGTCTCCTTCTCCTGATGGAGAATTCATAATTTTTTTCCAATACGGCCAGAACATTGAAAGAAATTTCCCAAAAAGAGTTTTTGTGTGTTTTGGCGCTGCGATCTTAGTGAATATACCGAAAATTAAATAGGTCTATGTCATCTAAATAGGTCTATGTAGGTGACGTTGAGTAAACCCCAGTACCCAAAGACATTTTTCGCTCGATACGATATAATTTTATTTCACAACGTTGGCAACACTGTTGTTGACATACTGAGAGAACAAGTGAAGTTAATTCGAACAAGCGATTCGCGCGGCATATTTGCTGTGTTGAATTCAATGCTAAATGTGTGTATTGTGGTTCGGGAGCAAACGAATTTGTAGGAACTCAGAGCAGTGAATATATTAAAATTCCTTACTATTTATTTATTTAATAGGTAATTATTACAAACAAATTAGCTTATTTGATCCTATGTGGCTAGGCCGAAGGCGTTTAAGCCATTACAATACTTACATCCTTTCGCGTTCTAATCCTTCGAATTCTGGTATTCACCCCAAATGACCTCTCCATCGCATCAAAGCCGCGGAAAAGAGACCATAAGGTACGGCTCAGGGAAAAACCCCTGAAGGGGGAAAAACCTGCCGTCAGAAGCCGAGTACATACTAATCTATCGGACGTTTATTTTAACTATTTATTTTCTGGCGCGGGCGTCCCGCCGTCTCCTTCCAGTGCTTGGCCTCCTCAGCACTTGAAATCAAACAGCGCCACAGAAGATCGTCCGCACCAACGCCTCTGCCCTTATATTTTCGAACCCCCCTTACCTTCACCCCCTAAATTCCTTACTATTTCACCTGGTGATACTCGTTCTCGCCTACCATCATTAACAAACTCCCTAATCTTCTGTGTTTCTTTTGAATCAAGAGTGCAGTGGAATGGTACAGTATGAAACGATGATGTAATGATGGGTATTAATACACGTGTGAGATATTGTGGTACTAGCGAGGAACGAGCAAGTATTTGTAACTTCACACGAGTGTGTTAATACCCATGTCACCGAGTTTCATATGAAGGTTGCCTTTTATGTTTCTGGATTTGGCAACCCTGGTGTTGCAATCTCGCAACTGACAGCTCTATCGTAAAGTTGGATGTTTTGAGGTTATACGTACTCAAAACGTTTTGACATACGAGCGCTATTCGTGTTGTTTATAGTAACTTAAAAGATTCACCTTGGCCCAAAAATGGTATTAGATCGTGAACATTTTCGTGCGATTATTTTTTACAACTTGCGACTTGGATTAACTCAGCAACAGTGCATGGATGAACTTAATTCAATTTTTGGCGATAAAGCTCCATCAAGGACCAGTGTTTATCGATGGTATGGTGAATTCAATCGTGGTCGCAGTTCACTCAGTTGCCAGATTGCAACACCAGGGTTGCCAAATCCCGGAACATAAAAGACAACCGTCGTACGCTGAATCCCTTCGTGGCAATTGACGTGCAGTATTCAGCCTAGGCCATCTTTGGTTCACCAATCCGCCTGCAAGGGAGTGCAAACGTTGCGGCAATAATTCCGACGTCACCATTTTATTCTTATTTCTGGAGGTGGCAACTCCCTTTCTGGTTCACTAGACATTTTAAACTAAAGAATTGGCCAGTTGCTAAGGACCACCACAAACAGCAACATACAACACAATAGTTTCGTACGATATACGTGTCGTAAAGAATCTGATTACAGTGCGAGCCTGGAAAACTGCTAACCGAGGCCGTTGGGCTGAGTTTGGTAACCAATTGAGAAATGTAATAAGATGTTATGACATGAATATCATACAACGGTTTATTCACTTGTACAAATTTGTTAGGTTAAAAATTAAGTTTCATCCCACTCCTTCATTTAATATTCACATTTGTCTCCTATAAGTGGCGACGCTATTCTCAAAAAGGAGAACAATTGAAACACACTTGCTGTACACTTTTCCACATGAGTGAAATTTTCTGATTCGGAAGTAGTAATAGCAGCATACGCTGCTATAGGAACATTGTGACCCAACAAATCAAGAAAAAAATATTAGCGCGAGTATTTCATTTTTAAATATAGGTTTAAAAAATAAAACAACGTTCATTCTGTAACGGAAAAAAAGTTTTGATTGCTTATTTCTCTGACAAGTCAGAGAAGGATAAACCAAGTTGTCTTTGGGCTCACCACTGTATGTTAAAGAGTACAATATCACGTAATGACAATATTGATATGTTTACTCAGTTATTAGCGTTTTAAAAGAGAACAAGTTAAGGATATTTGACAAAGTGGTCCGAAATAGTTTTAAAAAGAGTGGCAAAGTACGCCATTACTTCACCGTCGTAGTGTGATAATGATGTACATGACCACACTAGGGCGGTAAAGTAATTCATTACAAAACTGATTATACTGGCATAATCTTCAACTTTACCTAACCATTGAGAATAAAATGACTTACTACTTCTGATCTTAACGTCAATCAAATGTTCTTTCCATTAACTACCACTGAATACGATGCAAAGTGAAATTACGATGCAATGTATTTTAAACGTAATCCACGTAAAAATACTACTAATAAAAGAAATTACATGTGACGAGCATAATATAATATTAAAAGCAATTTTAATATCACAATCGAACGCAACATTTACTACAACGATTCTCAATAATCACGCGCCAATACTGGGTTTATACACTTCTCTGTAATTGGTCAAGAACCTCTATCATAATGAAATCTGTATCGAAATGAATATCATTGTGCAAAGGGTTGCAGGCATCAAATGCCAGAATTATATAATGGGAGTAGAAAACCAGATTAGAAGTAAAATACAGCTATTAATATTATTTTATGACAATCCTCCGGTATAAGTGGCCACCCCTTCAAGAATTACTGAAACAATATTACCACAAATGTTTAAGTTATAAGACAAACTGGTAAAACTTCAATGTGATTCAAACTGCAAACTATCTGCAAATATGGTCTTAAAGATAGTCGAGGATATTGAAGACGCAATAGAGCTCTTAAATGATCTAATAGAAATTGCGCCTTGGGTAGCACCTGCAAGAAGTGAATGGTAAAGTTTTTACCAGATTCAGAAGAAATAAGAGAAAAAGCAGCAGTAAAACTACTTCTAAGTCAAATCCTAATCAATACACGTTAATAGGACCAAAGAAATTAGAAGGGAGAAGACAATTAAAAAGACAACTAAACGTACACGAAAGTACGAAGCCAAATAACTACATTTATTCTTTATCACCAACAGTGAAAAACAAATATTCACTGCGGAAAATAACAAAGAAACATACTCGCCCGCAGCAACACATTCCTCCAATATGATGAGCGGACGGTAACGAGCGACACAACACTCTGAAGGAAAATCAGATTGTTTTGCATAATGCTAGACAGTTTTCTAACGAAGAGAAGAAACACAAAGTTGTGAAAATGAAGTAATGGTTTTCCTTCAATAAATCATCCTCTCCAACTATCACTTCCTATTAAACATTTCATCTCCCAAGAGATAGAAGAAACGATCAAAGCATACGAAATGCTATTTTTCTTCTAAATAGTCACTACAAAGTCGCGCAGATAACATCTATAATAGAACGAGAGAAAACATGTGGGAAAAGTGATATTGTGAATGTCAAGAAAGCCTAAAAATATGTACTATTCCACTGCCTTCTTGGACATCCAGAAAGCGTTTCATAAAGTCTGTCATAATGGTCTGTTTTTTCTTCAACTTTGTTGTTAAAGTAGATTGAAATGCGCTTCTAAAGATGGCGTAGGTCCGAATTTTATTATTAACTTTGAATTTTTGAAAGTTATAAAGTTTACGTTTTTCTGGGAGTTTCCTCACAAGTACAATATTGAAGATGATTATTAAAAGATAAAATACTTGCTACCTTATACGTATTACTTTCTCTTCCAATCACATCTAGACGATTGAAAACGAAATACCAGCCCTTTATGGAAAGAATTTGTGGGTTTCCACTTCCGAGTTGACAATTACAGACTGCAATAATATAGCTACAATTGCAGATGACACAACTATCCGCGCAGCTGAGGAATATATTTCTTTTGCTTAACATATATACAAGCGCATCTGAAGAAAATAAAAGAATGGAACAACAAATGGCGTGTAACAAAAAATTCTACTACGTAAAAACATATTCCAATCTCATTAGGAAGAAAACAGTCCAGAAAAGTTAGAATAAATAACATAAATCTCTTCGAGATAACAATTGTCAATATGTTGGCTTACATGTGGACTACAATTTGACGAAGAATTCTTACATAAATAAAACGAAAAGAAGCACAGTTAAAAGAAATTGGCATGGATTTACAACTGATTTACACCTCTCACTCTGTTCAACAAACTGCTGCTACACAGAACTGGTATATACTTGGACCTTCAGTACAAAATAACGGGGATACCCCAGTAAATCAAACATTGAGATTACCACAAAATTTGAAACCAAAATCTCCATTGGCAAGTCATTTTCAGCCATGTGTCCGGATACTTCTGATCACCTAGTGTACTTTGCTCCTTGACACTATTCCCCCTGCACTCCCTCTCTCGACCGCTTCGGCGTCGAGTGCAAGGAATCGGAGCGGCTCGCGGTTCTTTCGGAGAGTTCGGGAGGAGCTCCAGCTGCCTGCTGAAGTTGGTAGCACGTTCTTAGAGATTGCTCGAAAGGGTGTAGGGTGGCTGCAAAGAACTTTCGCTCACGTACACCAGCACCTGGAATGTGCACGGGAGCGACAAGGGAAACACAAAAATTCAGAGAACTAGGTTTAAGGGGGAGGTGTTAGTTTTTAGCACACACTAATATAAATTAATTATTTATTTTATTATTTATTTAATAGGTAATTATTACAAACAAATTAGCTTACTTGATCCTCTGTGTCTAGGCCGAAGGCCTTTAAGCCATTACAATACCTACATCCTTTCGCGTTCTAATCTTTCGAATTCTGGTATTCACCCCAAATGGTCTCTCCATCGCATCAAAGCCGCGGAAAAGAGACCATAAGATACGGCTCAGGAAAAAACCCCTGAAGGGGGAAAAACCTGCCGTCAGAAGCCGAGTACATACTAATCTATCCGACTTTTATTTTAACTATTTATTTTCTGGCGTTGGCGTTCCGCCGTCTCCTTCCAGTGCTTGGCCTCCGCAGCACCTGAAATCAAACAGCGCCACAGAAGATCGTCCGCACCAGCGCCTCTGCCCTTATATTTTCGATCCCCCCTTACCTTCCCCCCTAATGTGCTTATTACTATGCCAGTTTTATTTTATTTATTATATTGACCTGTTACTTACCAATTGACTACGACTTATGACTTATTTCTTAACTGTTTACTAACTTAACATAAAATTACTGATTAACTTACATATTGTTAGCTTATTGACTTATTTATTTCTCTCCAGTCTAGGCTCCGCTCAAGCTAACCGGTGCTGTTTTCCCACTCCCTAATTTCAGTTTCCCTAATGGTCCGAACCTTTCCTAAAAATGTTCCTAATTCCTTCATGAATTTAGACCTTTTATCACCTAAATAATAAATAAAATATAAATTAATTATTTCTGCAAAACCAGAAAAAGGGTACAGTTCTTAATTATTGAACAATATTGTAATACGCTCGACTCTAACTAGTGTGTGTTTTTTCTGAACAATGAAATTTTCAAGTAATCAGTAACATATTAGTTACGTTGCCGATAGAATAACTAGAAACGACGATAATTATCTTTCTCCTTCCTTCTCTGTTTATAAGTACTTTTAATGTTTATGTTTTATCCACTAATTCCATCCATAGTTTATTTTCTCTCTGATATCTATCAAAATGTGGAGCTAAATTCTAACGTTCTGATAAGAGTAGCACAATTTTTCGAATTTTAAATGAACTAGATCCACTGACTCCAGTACCCGGCAAGTGCACGTCCAGCCAGAATATTGATTGTCCTTTCATAAGGCTACCGGTGAGGTAGAAAATATGTTCAAATTAGGATGAGTCGCAAAAACGTCAAAGAATCTTATCTAACCTACGACAATTTGAAATACCATAAACACGAGCTACTTGGATATAATACTCCAGAGTAGTTTAATATAATATATATGTAACACAAATCGCAAATAAAGTTTTTGAAAATTAGTTTCATGTTGCACTGCTGTATGAGCTACTGGAACACACGCGATGTGTTCGTTCTTAAAACCACTGAGATTTGCATTGGGTTCATATGTTCCTAAGATTTCTTGTACAAACATGAATGTAAATGTGCTACAATTACAAAGATAACTTCAATAGCTGAAATAAAAGTTTTATTATCCAATTTCTTGTCTGTAACAGTGAATGCCTAAAAAATAATTTTATCCATTCTCGCCCTGGGAGAATACGATTCGTATCTTTAAACACTGTAATTGTTTTGCCACCCATAGATAAGTAAGATTTTACAATAAATCTGAAATCGAGTTCATAAAGAGGAAATCTGAAATCACTGATTTGGTCACGATGCCTTGCAAAGAGTAATTGTTCGTCATTATTAACATTTTTGGAGGGACCGGATTCTGAATGAATTTCTTTTTCAGGGCCCTTTTTATAGTCGATCGACAATAAAGGAAGCTTCAGCTTGCCTTCGTGATTTTTAACACTGTGGGTATCTGAACTCCGATTCTAATGGTACGAGAAGTTCAGTACATATCGGTGATTGATTGTGCATCAGGCTGTTTTGACCATATCGCCTTTAGACTTTTCTTTTTCTGCATGAGAGTAATAAGACAGTTATTTCAAGTTCAAAAAGACGTTGGATGCATATAAATTCCGTTTAACCCTTAAAAATAGGTAGAAAGTAAATTTCCCTAGGTCGTCAACAGAAGGAAAACACATTTTCTAGAAAATAAAGTAGCAGATATACAACATGTTGCCCTATACGTCTACAAAAACACCAACCAAAATTGAGATTTTTGTTATACCGTGGGTTCAACAGTTGCATCCCTGTGATATAATAAGTCTGTCGTCTGGGATAGTACCATTGTTCTGTACCATACTGTACTCAGTACTACTGTCTTGAGTACCATTGTTTGACAATCATTTGAAATTCTGCGTCACAACCAGTGCTGATCAGAGAGGAATTTCTTGAGATGCAGGAAAAGGCACAAATCGCCTTGAAGGGGGGAGGGAGGGTGGATAGTCAAACACCTCCCAGCGGTGACCAGTTGTAAGCAGAGCCGTGTGAGGCCCTGTGTTATCGTCAAAAAAGACGTACATCTGCACTGAGCATCCCTTGTTCTGAATGATCCCTTGCAGTGTTGCACAGTAAAGTTGAAACTGACTGTCATACACTGATGCCTAAACGTGGCGCAAATGTCACCGACGGGATACTGAGCCTACGTATGATAAATGCCTCGGTGATAGCGATGATTTTATGAACACAAAACAGTGCAATGTGTGCTGTATCTGCTATAATAAAGGTTTTAACATGAAATTGTATTTTATTTCTAATAAAATTGATAATTTTACATTCAGGATGCGTCTCGTATTAAAACGTTTTGTTGAAAGTGTAAATAGTGGTATGTAATTAACACTTAATGTATCAAACATGCACGAAATTAATTAAATTTTGAAAAAATTGTTAGAGATAAGAAATACTGAATTGAAAATGAATAAGAAATACCAAATTGTTTCCATTTTCTAGGTATTATCGAATTTAATCCGAGAAATACTACAGAAGAAAAATTAATATTTTTCCGCGAAATCATCAATTAGCTGATTGGAAACATTTTACTAATCAGCGCCCTGTGACATCCATTGCAACACAGTCCATGTTAAGTCATCCTCGCTTCGAATTCTTTTTGCCGTATCGTCAGTTCGTGGCTTACAGATTTTGAAAACATTACGTGTAACACTGATTTCAGCGGATTTGCGTCTGCAAGCTTACGGCCGTGAGCAAATCAGATTTGCGCATTGTAACGGCGGCATCACCACTACACGTACCGGCAGCAGCAGCGGAAGCTCTGTTGGTGTATGCGTGGCGACACCGCTACAGGCAACCCCCGCGTTTTTTTTTTTTTTTCGCGTCTCCGTAGCACTCCACTCCGGCAAGCGGCAGCCCAGCGTCAAAGAGATTTAATATGAAACCTGACGCGCTCGCAGCGCCGGAAGCGGTGGCGGCGCCGCTCGCAACTTGTTCGCAGGCTTAAAAGAAACCTTATTGCGTTAGTCGGCCTAGGAAGCCGTGTTTCAAACAGTTCTCGGAACTGTGGAGTGCTTCGCCTCGTTTACCCTCCTGGCTTGCCCTCTGCGACATCCCTGTGCTCTCCGGCCTCTTACTCCGCCCTGCTTTCCACTTCTTCCTCGCTTCGTCGAGTAATGAGGAAGCAGCTACGTGAAGTCTGGCCTTCCAATCTCGTGCATCGTTAGTCTTTCGTACTGGAGCAATATCGAAGCCGTCGCAAGCATTTTCCAATATCGATAAGGTCGATATCTTGCCAAGCTCGAATCCGCAGTCACTCGTTCGCCGCCGCCGTCGTCGTCGTCTTCTGTTCCCCCTTCCCCTTTCGTCTCCTGTGCTTCTCCTCTCTTTCCCTCTTCTGCAAAAGGCTGTGTTCGGAACTTAAAATCCAATTAGATGGCAGGCACTGCTCGTACTGGAGTCTCTCTCCAAATGCTATTACATTCCATAGAAATAACTTGGAGGAAATGGGAAGGAACAATAAAGATTTTTGCATAAGGGAAAAAGTGAGAACTTTTTGAAAAGACCTGTCCGTTTTTAAGTACAGAGAACGAAGGAATATCGATTGATTTCTTCATCTTTTATGTGAGGAGCAGCCTTAAGAATTCTTCGAAGACAACGAAATTAAATTTAGAAAATTTTGGTTGGTTTTAAATGAATGAATTGACTGTGTTTGAAATGCATAATGAATTCTCACATTGAATTGAAACTTCATCAATCTCCAAACAACTTCGACCAACGTCCTTTACAACTTGCGCAAGCAGTTGGTAGTCTGAAATTTTGTAATGATGAAAGAAGGACCAGAAGAACTCGTAAAACATTGAAACGATGTTAAGTGCTTTAATGAAGTGGCGACTGAAGATTGGAGAAATAAACTTACAGTATTGAGCTGTAATTTTACATTACGTACCGAGTTGTCAAGTAATACGAGAATTTGTTTTTTACTTTCTTAATTTGTGTCTCAAAGAATGTCTTTTGTCTTTGCGTTGCATTGTTCTTTTGTGCGTTTCTATCCGCTAGACGAGTCGATGAAATTAAGAAATTTTATTTAACTGTCGTTGTCAGCCAGGCATTGTATTTGATTATCGTAGCTGTAGTATATAGCCGATTTTCCACGAGAAACGTTGAAACTAAGTATAATGTTCTTTTCCATTTATTACTCAAAAACAATCAAAATTTTCAATATTTCAAAATATTGAAAATTGAACTTTTTAACGAAAGAATTTGTCGTTTGTTTTAATATCTAATATGTAATTACGTTCATATTAATATGTTTTGTATGTAAATACCTCGACAAAGTATACTATTTAGCTTAGGTATTTATTAATCACAATTCTCTAGTAGGAAACGGAATGAATTCGATGTATTATCCTTGCCTGATCCTCACTGGTCTCTGCTAAAGCGTGTCTTCTCCGCCTGACCAGACCTGACCGCCTGATAATGACGAGTAATTTGTGTATAACAATACATTCAATTATTATATTTTCCTGTCCAATAGAATTTTGTTGCTAGCGGTATCAAGAATGCTAATTGAGAAAAAGTGTATCCGATACTAGTTAACGGTAATTGTTGCTTTTGCAAACGATTGTTGTAATGCCGCATTGTTAGCTGAAGACGATAATGACTGCTGTCTTTCTATGGCGTTAATATAACCAAATAATTGTATATACCGCTAATATACGCAATGTGAATCATTGGTATATTTATGTAGAACGTGAATACACTGAATTCAATGGCAGAAAGGCGTTTTCGTTTAAACGTTTGAATTTAAAAAAAATATATTTTTCATGTTTCGTTTGTTTAAGAATTTTTCAAATGGTAGTTTAAGTGTAAGACAGATATTGACATCTTAAAATTTTACATAACCATTAACAATATCGCAAAAAAACACATGCAATTGCAACACCTTTAGTTATCAAATAATTATTCAAATCGTAAATAAATGTATCGGAAGAAATAAAAAACATTTTGAAGGACACGTTAAAGGATAAATAATGTTTAATGAACTTTGGTGAATTTTCTCAACTTTTTGGGATGTTTCCAAACAACTGAAAAAGTGTATACTTATATTTCCGTTTAAAGGACGGAAAGAGAAAAGGGGGAGTAGTTTTAAGATATCGCATGCAGATGGATTTGTATAAAAAAATGTAAATGTCCCTCTGTATGTAAGAGAAAATACTAACTAAAGAAATTGTGACCTAAGTTATGCCCGACAAAACACTCTACCTTTCAGTGAAAACAGCAAGGAAATCGGTTACGCGGTCAAAAGAAACTGGTTAAGCGGTTACCGGAGATCTTCCAGAAAAACGTGCACACTCATAGACGAAGAAATAAAGAAGTTACCTCCGTCAAGTTAATATAATTATTTAGAGAGCCGGCTTTCGACTTCTTTGCCGTCAGCATCAGTCTGGCCGTGTGTGGCAAACATCGGGAGAGTGTCACCTACAGTTTTCGCGCACTATGAGCAGTATGCCTGAAGCTGGAAGGGAGTTAAGTATATTGGAATTTGGGAAGTGTTTCCATTCACAACACAAAATTATATTATGTTCAAACTTGGTCGCCAAATAAATGTAAATTGTAGTAGCCCCGAGGAAGGCTTAAGAACCGAAACATTGGGAATTTTAAAACAGGTGATGTATATCCCTGACTCAAACTCAATATGATTTATCCCTTAAATTAACTTATACAGAGTTTTTGCACATCATGAAGCACTGTGTCGTATACAATATGAAGCCACTTTTGTGCCATCTGTGCGTGCGTCAACTCCAACATTACGATAGAGTTATATTGCAAAACAGCTCTCCTCCAAAATTATCGCGTGTAATCACATAATTCGTACTGCATACGATGCAAGTCACGTGATCACGATAAATTAAATTTATTCCAAATTTATTATAGCGTCAAAGTGTACCATTAACTCAATATTCCCATGATGCAACTCTATGTTAGTGGGCAACCCAAGTTGAACGAATTCTAATGAATAATAATGTAATAATTAATGAAATACTTATTTTTATTATATTTAACAACAAAATGAAATTTTTTTAATTAAATATTGAACTTATTTTTTTCACAGTGGAGTCCGTTTTCTACATCTGAGTTATGCTCTCTTCAGCCTTGAACGCGCACTGCCATAAAATCAATCTAAAACGTATTTATCTAAATCACAAATAATATAGAAAAATATAAAAATCAAAAATTAGCAATGTACTTATTTTAAAAAGTTCGAGGTACGAAATACAAAACTGAAAACGAGGGTGTGGTGTAGTAAGAAAAATAAATTGAAATGTTACCTCAAGCAATGGATTGGCCGAACGAATAAAGTATTATCAGGTATCTGTAGCGTTCGCAACTCAGCCCGCGACAACGCAGTGCTCAGTTAGGTGCGTGGATACTATCAGAGTGGGCACGTGGGGAATTCATCTTGATGGGCAGCAAGCGGCCGAGCCCGAGGATGCAGGATCAGAGGAATGGTGCCAATGTGTCGCCAGACCACGCAGAGGAGGGTGGCGACGTGGTCACAGCGAACCTTTAAAGGCGAGTGACGCCTGCAAAAGGAGACCACGGTACCACAAACGTTTCTTGCGAGTGCGTCGCGAGGACGCCAGTGTGCGTGGGAGGTCGCAAGCTTGCGGGTATGGGCGCCAGGCTCATATCGAACTGTGCGTTCGGTAGTTAGTAGATGCTAATTGGGAGCGAATGCTACAGTAGTAAATGGTACGGCTCACATGTAAATAAATTGTATATATAGGTTTATATATATATATATGTGTATATATGTATATATACATATATATATATAAATATACATATATACATGTATATCAAGCCATCTTGTCTGTGACTTGTGCAACCCACGCAGTGACACATCCAAGAGCAGCAGAAGGCAGCCTCTCCATCCCTATCGCTGCGCGTCGCGCTGCTAGCGGCATCTGCTAACGAAGTTGGCCCGGCCGGGGGCGGCGGAGCGTCCATCGGTGTGGTGCGGAGAGTATAGGGAAATGACGGGGTGAGGGAGAGAGGGGGAGGAGGAGGAGGAGGAGAGAGAGGAGAGCGTGATGAAGCGAGAATGAGAGGGATGTGGGGTGAGGCGCAGCGATGCGAATTATGAACGCAGCGTGCCCCACGGCCGCTTTGCACTTAATCTAGTAGCAGGCTGCTCGGATAAACAGCTTATGCAACTAGTCGGACCCCGAAGCAAGTTCAGGGGATGCGATGGGGCACGATGTGTGACCTTTACGCCAAGTTCATCTCAAGTGGTGCGTAGGAGGAGAAATATTACCCACTATCGGAGATGAATATTTATATCTAGTGAAGTATATATGATTCACGGTGGATTCGTAAAAAGAGAAATCACAGTATTCTGTTAAGATACTAAAAATAGGTTGTGGTAGAGTTTTACTTTCTCGCTACGACGTAAAGAGAAAGTTATATAGTGCTGCGTGAAATAAATGGCGTATTTGTGGCAGAAAACACTTATTACAGGGCACTGGTAACAAAAAAATGGATAAATCGAGATGCTGAATTTTAAAAAAAGTCCTCGAACACGTGGGTTTGACAAAATTCTTGTTTTGTGGGTCCTTAATAGCGAAGAACGAACGACTTCAAAACGTCTGTTTGTCGGTTGCTCCGTCCGTCCCTCTGTCCGTCTGTGAACAACGCTAGTGGTAAAAGCGTCCAGCCGATTTTTTTTTCAGAATTGACATTCTCTAATCGATGTGATCAATGTCGCGGCCCCTTGAATTTAAAACCGATATTTTAATTTTTGGGAGTACTTGATGGCCCTCGGCCATTTTCGAACTTTAAAAAAAGACTATTTTTTATTAAATTTTGTCGTTGGAGAGTGTGAAGGATGTTTAAGAGAATGGTGCAGGTCTCATGCTCATTAAAAACCCTCATTTTTCGAAAATTGTAAATGATCAAAATTTTTTGGTGTCTTCGTACTACTAAAATATTAAAGATCGTGATTTTTCCCTTAATGAAGTCTATTCCATAAAGATATAATTTGAAATAAGGTCACGTACCATTTTTCAAAAAAATTCGGTGTTTTTCAAATTTTGGTGTTAATATATGGGTGAGGAAGTACCTGCTGTTTAAGCACCACTAGCGTGGCTGTCGGAAATCGTGAGTAGAGGGGAAGTTGAAAATGGGAGTTCGATTGCTTATCGCTCGTTTGCCGATGCCAGTCTCTCGCACCGATGATTAATTATTTTCATTAAAATCTTTTTGGAGATGATCTTTATTTGTCAGAATTCTACAAATCGTTCGTCGTTCGGTGAATCAAAAATTCATTGGAACACTCCAGAGAAGATTTCACACTCTTCCTCTCTTTATTACAAATTGAAAATGAAAACGATTCTCCTGATACAACAATATTTATTTTACTTATTAGTTCTGCGAACGGCTCATTCCAAATCACCTCGAATTCGCTGAAGAACTGCTGTGACGTTTTTAACCTGATTCTCTCTTCACGCATTTTAACGTTTTTGCAAACACTTTACGCGACTTTCTGTGAATGACTCGTGCGACTTCCTCCGAATTAAATAATAACTTTTTCGTAAAATACGAGAATTTCATAAAGGCATATCACTCACAAAAAGTACGCACCAATGCCAATGAGTGCTAAACTCCAGTGGGACCCTAAACTGAATTTTTGCGGAAAGCAAGTCGTTGCTGACGTGTGACTGAATGAATCAATGAACTGGCCCAGCAGTTCTTTGTCCACGACGCTGAACAGCCACACTAAAACAATTACACTGTAATATCAATTATATCTGATTTCACTTTCTGTTCTTGTTGTGTTTAATGTTATTGGACTTCCACTATATAGTTCAAATCTTGAAACATCAAATTTTACATTTTTAAGTAACTCTGAAAATATTTTGATAACATTACGCGATGATGCAGGATTTTAATTGCGCCTCCCCCACATTTTCCGCGCAAGTAATGCGAAAACATTTAGGTAAAAAATGAAAATGATCGCATCAAATCAACATTTCGTAGGCTAGACCCATTGAGGCCCTATGACTATACAATGTCTACAACGGATAATTTTGTGGTTTTTGAAACAATAAAAATCTGCATATAAATCTGTTTCGCAAAGTATGAAAAACGCAAATGTGTATATTGATGGAAGTGGGGAAGATATGTGCGGATTAACCACATAATACATTTTAGAGGAATAAATTGGCTTGCAAAACTAATTAACCATTATTTATCGATAATTGACATCATTGCACTCTTCAGATTGAAAGCTCTTGGAGATGACCTTCACATCTGTCAGACAAGCTTCTATATCTGCCGATTTGCCTAATCTCTGAACAGCATTGGTATTTCAGAAGCTTATTTACTTAATCGTTTTGACTCAACTAGAGGCATTCAAAATTTGAATATACTATTTCAATACTGCAAACAATGTTTTTAGATATAAAGCCCAATTAGCTCACCCCTCAAATGAGAAAAATACCAAATTGTTAAAGAATTTTGTATTGAAAATTGAAACTTTTTTGCAAGTAAAATTAGTGTGAAAAACAAAATAAATTTACATTAATTTTTCTTCTAAAGAATTTATATTTTTGGTACCATATTTATGGATATCATGAACTTGTTAATTTCACGTTCTTATACGTCTGTGCATTTATGGAATGTGAAATTCAGTGGCTGCTTGTCTTAAGGTTGCATGGTTGCACCCAAAATAATCTAAAAATACTATCATATATTAAGAACATATTTTTCCAATTAATTTCATTTAATAATGAAAATGTTGCACCAATGCCGGCGAATAAAATAATTTGGAAAACAAAAGATCACTTGCCTCGTCAGACCTATGGAGGTTTAATATTGCAAAGCACGAGCCATCCGACTCACCACGCGTCCATATGCGACATCACTGCGAACACTTGGTCATTCTTCATGCACTTTAATACCGCAACGATACTTAGAGAGCGCCACAGCCCTATATCGCAGAATGCTGGGCAGGCGCTTGCGATCTGTGTGGCCTTAGAAGACATGGAGGGGAATACCATCTCTCAGACTTACATACTGAGTGTCGGAACTTTGCAGCGTAATTTTAGAAATTCTCGCGTTATAGAATGAACGCAAGTTCAGACAATAGTTGACGATGTGGAGATTATTGTTATTTATTTATTTATTTATTTGTTTATTTATTACGTCAAAAACAGTTAAAAATTGTGTGTGACCTGCTATGGGGAGAAGTTAATTTGAAGTTACATTTATGTCCAGCTCCAAAACAAGGGTACATCTCAGCATTTGTTGGAGGATCGGGGAAACTGGACGAAAGGTGGAGTGCAATACTTGTTACAGGCTCTTTACAATCCAAAGGGTATATAATACATTCAATGTCATTGTTAAAAATTAATATTACTTTCCTTTTGTATAGTCGGTACAGTATCTAATTGTATAAAAACAGTTGTGATTTATTTAGAATGTTTGGATTTTTTAAAATTTAATATTAGGTTTGTTAATTCAAATTGTGCCTTTGATGAGTGCATTTTGTGTTGTTGGTCGCCTCGGAAGACAGCACCTCTCTCTGTATATTAGCGTGGCCTCAATGGCCTCAGTGATTTTGCGTGCAGTCAATTTCGCGACATTTTGTTTACGAGATTTCGAGGGGCAATTGTTTGTGATTTTTATTGTTGTTGATCTTCATTATTCATTTTGTAGTTGTTTCTTTAAATAGATTAATTTCTTTGTGATCAGCAGCTAATGTTTTTCAGGGAGTGTAACTTGTACAATAATGGTAACATTTTGGATTTTCATCCTAATTTGTGCTATTTTTCTATTAGCTAACTGTGACCTTTGCTTGATAGTGAATATATGCATTTTGTTTGTTTATTTTATATACGATTTTGACTGGATTTTGTCTTAAAAGGTTCTGAATATATGCATTTTTTAATTTATTGTTCATAGACCTGACATTAAAGGTCTAAGGAGGTCGAAAATCATCTTTAGGAAACGGATTCTGGTTTTGGAATTCGTGGATTTACCAAGGTTGAAAATTGGGGTAGTGTTTGTGAATTCTCATCTCATGAGAACACATTTTGAAAAAATAATTATTGGCTATGGCTTTCAGGAGAAAAGTTATGAAATTAGATTCCCGATTTTCCATAAAGTTGCAACCCTCCTTTTTTGGTGGTATATATGCGATTGGTATAAATACAAACCCAATAATATTAATTACCCAAAAAATCAATTGAAAATAGTTGCATCGTTATTTTTCAGAACATTTCCTTTCAAGCATACTTACCAAATATTACGTAGTAACGTTTTTTAAGAAATATAAAAAATATGCTCAATCCAATATTTCCCTATGTGAATAGTAATATAATACACATGGCACTCGGATGTTTTTTTCAGAATAGAATGTTTAATTTGATCTGCAGAGTGTGGTTAAAACCACGGGAGTGGATACGCTTTAAAAACTTTAAACATTCAGTACAACCCTTTCTAGATGTATATTATTAAAAACTGAATGGAAATATTTAATAACGCCAATAACGACTTTGTGCTAGATCCGTTAATGCGAATAGCGTGCGAGTGTGGCTTAATAGAGTATTTCAGCACTGATGCTCCCATTAACCATTGAAATAGCAATCTCCATAACTAGGGCATCGCAATTAACCCGGTCTTTTGGCAATTCACTTTAAATCGGACCCGCAGTTTCACCTTTACCTCACCACTACGTGTTTGAATACGCACCGCAAGAGAGAGGACCAAAAAAAAACATTTAAAAAAATGCCGACGGCAGCAGCGAAATGTAATTCTGCGAATTCGATATTTCAGCGCGACTGATAGAAGTGGAGACCGAGAAGTGGGAGAAGGGGAGAGGGGGAGAGAGAGTTTATTTTAGCATCCGCAGCGCAGTGGGAGAGCGAGGGAGCCCGAAGGAGAATCTCTTCGGCATCCAACTGTGTGAACTTCACGCGGTCACGCTTACAAAAGGGGGCCCGAGCTGTCAAACGCAGCGGTAACAGATTGAGGGAGGAGTGGCGAAAAACGCGTACCTGTTCCCTAACGGCAGCCTATACGTCTGCGAAGAATGGAAGTTGGAGCCGCCCGAAGAGAATTTCTCTTTCTCGCGCTCTTCGGGTCTCCGCCGGGGAGAGGTCTCCTTCAAGAGATATAAGGGCCGACTTTGCAAATGCTACATTTCATGGGTAATTACCTTTTTCTTCTTTCTTGGCGTTATGAGTGAAATTAGAGACACTTTCCCCGCTCATGATAAACATTTAAAAAGAGAAGTCCCCAAAGGCGGAATGACGGAACGTAAAGAACGGAGGGAGCCGGAGGGAGGGGGGAGGTATCATTTAACCTTTTAAAACGCCGCCCCCTGGCAGAACTCTCGTGATTTCTGCAGCTAACTTCCCGCGCAAGTCTCGACAGAACGCCGGCGACACGGTACGCCACCCGCCGCCACATATTACGTCTCCTGTGCCGAGCTTCTTTATTCCTAGTCATATTTTAGGGGTCATTTAGCTGCTCTTAATTTAGGCGCCGCGGTGGGAAAGAGAGAGAGAGAGAGAGAGAGAGAGAGAGAGAGTCTGGGGGAGGTTACTAGTCTGGTGACACTGGCGCTGCTTGGGGCAAGAACGGAAACAGTCAGGGACTTTAAGCTGAAGAGAAAAAAGCAGGTGACTGAGCGCACCGAAAAAGTCTTTGGAATTGGAGGTGCGCGGGAGAGACAATTTTCGGTAGGGAAATCGTACTTTGCGGAGAAGCACTTAATTAGGATCAGGAGAAAAAATGGAAATCTGCAGGATAACGAAAAGTTCACCTTCAGAAATGTAGCATTTTTATATTGTAATGATTTTGGGAAAATGTAATAATTTCCTAGCGAGACAATACTACAAAATTACCTGACGGCCACTCCCACTATTCCCCATACCGAATTATTAGATTACGTAAATCTGAAGAATTTTAATGTAATTTTTGCATCTTTTACTTAAAACAATTTGTTTTCCCTCCCATTGTTCTCCATGTAAATATATGGACCAGATTTTGTATGTGATGTAGACTGAGTATGAGGGTCCTGCATAATGGATTCGTGGCAGTCCCCATGCTGTAGGTTGAAGTGACAATTTGTTTCGATTTTGCACTGTTTTCGAAACAAAATTGCTTGAACATTCTCATCATCTGCATCAATCTATGGCACCGTCGAAATGGCTCTTACTACTGACATATCAAGTTAGAGATTAAAATATTCTAATCTGTTTTATTCGAGACGCTCTTTCCCCCTCTCTCTCACTCTCTCTCTCTCTCTCACTCACTCACTCACTCACTCACTCACTCTCTCTCTCACACACACACACACACACAAACACACTAATCCATCTACACAGACATTATGGGAAAAATAACTTCATTTGTTTCAGTGATCCTCAAAATGGATTTTATTACCTACATCTTGTTTCAGATGGTTTGGGCCGATTTAAGTATTTTCGTCTATTCTGCGTGAAGACGAGGAAAAGAAATAGTGAGACGATGAAGAGACATACTATACAGTGCAGAGAGGTAAACTGATTGGAGCGAAAGAGAAGTAATCGATCATTTAACAGGAGCAGAGCTGGAATATTAGTTGGAAAATGAACAGTTAAAACTAGTCTCAGGAAAGGAATCCCCTGCATATGAGGAGACGAAAACCATTGGAGACATTTTGTGCATGTGTAGAATGAAGAGGGAAATTCTTGTCGTAGGCGAAAAAAGATAATTCCCGTTTTCCAAAAGATGCAATCTGATTGTGTGAATATATGTGTAGGTACTGTAGTGGGTGCTAAATGGGCTAGTATGACTGGATTTTGAGCCACAACTTTAAGCAATATGTGGTAACTGAAACCTAATACATTTAACTTCAGTTTCAGCTAGAATATTATACAGTTTATGAGTTTAGAAAAAATGATTTTACAGAAGTGGAGTGACGTTTACCTAAAACCGCAAGGGAGGAAATAAAACGTATGTAAAACTTTGATCAGTTGAATATATGACGAATTAAATCGAGTTGTAAGGAAGAAAATGTGAGCGAAATGATGGAAAGTATTTTCTGAAAATGAGAGGATTGTTACGAAAAAGTGAAAGTGGCTCACTAACAGAGGATAGCCACGGAACACAAAACACACAAAGAAGAAAAAAAGAGGGCAGATGATTGAGCAAAGAGAAAAGAAGAAATTAGGAATGTGAAATCACCAACGTTGAGGGTAGGAAAAGATTGCAAACTATCCAAAAGTTGAATCGCGCCTGAAGAGGCAAATGACGTTTATGGTCTAAGAAAGAATATGAAAAATGGAAGTGTAAAGAATGTTTTGCCGTTTGGAATATTTGGAATAAAGTGGATGGAAAGAGGAGCCGAAACAATCCTCAGCTGTGAAGTATAGAATTTGAAAAAGCCGCCTTCTCGCTATCGTCATTTCGTGGTTGCTTCAGTCAATATTCACAATGACTTAGCAAATGTGTTACCATTCTAGAAAGACCTAAATTCTAACTTTAATTTGTTGAAAATGACGATAAAAACTTTGATTTTAGTGATGTATATATTTTTCCTAAAAATTGTGTTAGATATCTATTTTCATCCCATTATGCATTGTGGTGGATATGCGTCTTAGATGTCTCTTTAAGAGTACAACGTACGAAAATGAGACACAAAAAACTATTTTTAATTTCCCTGTTACTTAAATCCTTTGCACCAGGTTTCAGCAACAATTCAACAAGTCAGACTCTTTATTTTCATCAATTTAATTTTCACGAAAGTTTTCATCTCAATCCTCTAAAGTCTTTTGAACTTTCAAATTTATTTACGATTCGCCATTCAGTCTCGATGTTTTAGCTCGAAGCATTCACATTGCTGTCCACCACGCTGTGCAGAGTCGGACGTCGCGCCCACGGAGTCGTGTGTTTCTCACTTTTTCGGGTGCGTAATGCTTGCGCATGGAAACGTTAATAAATATTGTAAATGGAGCAGATGCACATTAAAACCTTAAAAAAATCGATTTTTAAGAAGTAATGATAAGTAAGAAGTGATGAGAAGCAGAAAAACGAGGTGTTCAAACACCAGGTGTTGACAAAATTATCCATAACGCGATGACGAAGGGGGGGGGGACGAAACTATGTTAAGAGCGCCTCGTGACAGACAGCACAAGAGACAATGGCGATCGCGTTGGCGTCCGTTGCCGCGATGGAGAGTGACTTCTTCGCCTGACTTCATTCATCACGTAGACGCCCGGGACCCTCCGTTGCCTGGCAACGCTGCCACCGGAAGCGGAACCCGGCGCCGCAGGGGGCTCCGAAGGAGTCGGTCCGAGACGCCGCCCTTCTCCGCCGTCCAACGCCGCGCATCACCGTCCACCACCACCCACCCGCCACCCACCCGCCACCCACCCGCCACCCACCCGCCACCCACCCGCCACCCACCCGCCACCCACCCGCCACTCACCGCCACCCACCGACACCCACCGACGCCCACCGACGCCCACCGACGCCCACCGACGCCCACCGCCTCCCACCGACGCCCACCGACGCCCACCGACGCCCACCGACGCCCAGCGCCGCCCAGCGCCGCCCAGCGACGCCCAGCGACGCCCACCGCCGCCCACCGCCGCCCACCGCCGCCCACCGCCGCCCACCGCCGCCCACCATCGCCCACCGCCGCCCACCGCCGCCCACCGCCGCCCACCGCCGCCCACCGCCGCCCACCGCCGCCCACTGCCGCCCACCGTTGCCTACCGCACCCTACCGCCACCACCTCTTACCGCGACCCACTGTCGCCCACTGCCGCCCACTTTGTCACCTGCCGTCCCTTTGCCGCCTCTCGGCCACCCACCAGCCGCCCAGCCACCCACCACCCACAGCCGTCTCCGCCGTCCTCCAGCATCGTCCGCCATGACCATCCCCTGTCACCCGTCAACGCCCACCATCCTCCTCTTCCTCCGCCTCCGCCCCTGACTCCTTCTGCTGCCCTTGCCCTCCTTCGCCTCGCTCCGCCTCGGCCCTGCCGCCAGAGGCCCTGCTGGGAAAGCGGGGCGCCGCACCGCACCGCACCGCGCCGAGCAGACGAGGCGGAATTATTGGGAGTACTGGAATATAGATGATGTTTGCATTCTGCCCGAGACTCCCCTCGCAGGGAGCGCCGTGTGTGGCCACGCGGCCGGAGGCGCCTCCGGGCTGTAGGGGAAGGTCAGGTTTCCACAGCTCCGGGCGCAAGAATAGCTGAGGAGCGATACTTGGTGTTGTTTTTCCACTGCATGTTTCAGCTTCGCCTCCTCCTTTTAATAGCATTTGCGTTAGCGGGGAGTTGTAACATTTTTACGTTGGTCCATAATCTGTTTAGAGTGATCTACGATAAGTTGTTATATTGGCTTGTTATTCCGGTGGTTGATGCTTTTAAAGATGACGTGTTTATAATCCTTTGTTTTCTGAGATTTTGTGTTTCATTTTATTCGCAATGTTGTCATTTATTTGTATCTACCTTTATGTTAACAACCAGAATGGATATAATATATAAAATAATCACATTTCGTTTTTCCCATGTTTATACATAAACAACGTATACGTACTAAAATTAATGAATGGCTAGATCCTCTATATGAGTTAGTTATTAAAACATGCTGAGCAAATTTAAACGGAATAAAAGTGATGTGAGGAAACATCTCAATAAGTTAATTACCCTCAGTATGCTCTCTGCATTTCCACTAATTATAGAAGTATACACTTTTCGGAAATTACTCAATTGATATTTGTTTTATATTCCTTATATATTCTGAAAATTAATAACTTCAGTTCGTAACAGTCGTAATAATTAAGATAATGAAACGCTATACCCCCGTTACACACAGCAATTACATTCCTTTATTAACCAAAACTTCCCATTAGTTTCAACAATGAAGAGCAAAGCCTAAAGTTGACCCGACTTGGCCCCTCACCACTAGAATCAACTTTGATTTAATTCAATCGACAATACCTACCCCCTAACGAAATTCGCAAAGTCAACGAGAGACGCGCTCGTTTCAGTTCCCACCGGTTTTTAAACATGGCACTTCCTCGATGCAGAGTAATGTGATTGTGAAGATCACAGAGCGCGTTTGGCGCAGCTCGGTGCGCGGCGGGGCAGAGAGGGGCGGGGAGAGATTGGGCGGGGCTGGGAGAGGCGAGATGGGGTGGGTGTGTGGAGCGTGATGCGGTGGGAAGGGGCGGAATGAGGTGGGACGAAGTGAGACACGGTGGGACGTGGCGGGGCAAGGCGGAGCGGGGCGGGTCGGAGGCGGGACGGGGGTGGGCGGGGCAGGGCGGGCGGGGAGGGCGGGCGGGGCAGGGTGGGACCATCGGGTAGGGGCGGGGACGATCGTGGTGCGTCGGGAAACGTTGCTTTGCGCAACTCCGCAAATCTGCGAACGCCCTCAAATCTCGGCGGAGAGCGGAAACGCAGCTGCGTCGGGACTACGCACCGCTCACGCACTCCCGGGACGCGAGCGGGCGGGCACGCGGGCGGGCGGGCGGGCGGGCGGGCGAACGCGGGCGCGCGCGAGCACACCAGCGAGTCGATAACATTCATTAATTATCCGCAAGACATTATCTCGTTAGCGAATTGAGTACGCTTGTAGCTGTCTCGTTTATGAATCCATAACTAACGGCTCGTACACTCGGGTGAAATTGACGGCGAAATCCGAGCACTGGCTGTTCTCGTCGTCGAGTTGGCGGTGGCGCGTTTTGAGTGCGACGTCAGAGATTTTTTTTCGACAGAGACTTTTCTGGGAAATTCGGCGTCGTTGCGGAAGTTGGGAACGAGAAAATTTGAGGCACCACAAAGCAGAGTTAACATTTATAGTTCTGTTCTGTTTTTTTATGAAATGAAACAAAAATCTGATATGGTTCTAGTTATTTTTTACTTCATTTATTTACGGTAAAACAAATTAAAATTGCAAGTGAGATTCATGGAAAACAGTATATGTTTTCGATACACAAACAAAACAACATTATTTACATTAAATGTCACCAGATAACATGGAAAAAATTCTACAAAAAATGAGCTCAGAACAGCCCGAAAAATGGAAATTTGAAATACTTTAGAATAATAAATGACTCAGTCGTTCCAGGAGGATATACAGAAAAATTAAAATTATTATTTTATCGACTTGACTTTTTCTACTCTGAGATGACTGAATTTTTCTACTCCGAGATCGTTTGTGCTTTGGTGAAGTGCAATGCATGAACGAAGGAAGACCGTTTCTCTCTATTTGGCACAGAGCACATCGTAAACATTCCATTTTTCAAGCACCTCTGGTGGCCGCTCCTGGGCTTCCTCCCCTAAACCAGATCAAGGTTGCCAGATGCTTCGTACAAACAGCCGTTAGATGGATATAAATCTGCCCAATAATAAACATTCAATGTTTCAAGCGGGAAATTTGAATTTGCATTAAAATAATTGTACTAGGGTTTTTTAGATAGGGTCCCCACGAAATGCTTGATTAGTTTAATTTTTGTTTGTTTGTGAACATCGTAGTTAATAGTAATATTTATGTAAAAATGTACACTTTTTGTAATAATATTTAAAAATTATATATGACTATTCTTATGACTATAGTTGATAGGAGGAAAATTTTAAGGGATAAAATAATTTACCACCTTTTTCACTCTCCCTGCTCCTCTTAAATACCCGCGCTTAAAAAGATAACTTACGAAATTCTTAAATATGCATGCTTAACGGAAAATGCTGGCAGTGATATTTCCAAAGATGACTTTCAAAAGATGACTAATATTAAATGGCTAAATTAACTCCTTGTACTTCTAATGTGATATATACTCATGTTGTTCACGGTAAAGACGCTATGACGTAGAACACAACCTACACTAGAGATCTAAAAACGAACATTACTCCCTTCTCAAAGTAAATTTGATCAAATTAACAATTGATTAATGAAAAATAATGAATAATCTAAAAACCAAAAAGTCAAACTCACTGTCAACATCATGGTTGTTTTTCGAACATTTCGCCGCAATCTGAAAATCCGCCCAAAACCGCACATGTTTTTATGCATTTCCGCCCGTTGGTCGGTATTCCGCGAAATCAATTTTTGTCCCGCGTCAGAGAGTCGTTTTCCAGCCCAAACAGCGGAATTTCGCCCATCGGGCAACCCTGATCCAGATCAATCCGTTAGTTGATTCCCCATTTAAGAGGTACATCCTCGATAATTCTCCAATTTTGAATTGTAATATGATGACTGAAGATTAAACGTTGTATTTTAGGACAGATTTCTATTTCGTTTCTTTAGGAGGTTGTGAAAAATAATTGCAAATGTTTACAAATCACGAAAAAGTAGATCTAATGAAGGCATTTAATATCACCTAAAACGTTTTAAAAGGGCTGTTGTTGCCTATTTTAATATTTTTATGCGTAAAACTGCCTAAAACAAGTAATTTGGAAGAATTATCATATTTCAATTAGTTATTTCTTAAATTCTTCATATCGAAACGCAAATACTTTCTTGAATTTACTGAAACGCCAATATTCACGCAATCGACTACGCACCGAAATCTTTCATCCAACACAACTTACATAAGGAGCTCTGCAGGTCAATGTAAAGAGGATGTTTCACGATCAGCACGCACTTAGGCAATTGCATTCATTCCTGGTGCAGCTGCACTGTTGACAGGTAGAGAATGAAAATTGTGAAAGAATGAATGAAGTGAAAATAAATAAAACTGTATAAAATAGTACGCATAATACTTCATTTCATAAATGTAAAAATATTAGACTTCGTAAATAATAAAAAAAGTTCCTAATTTAATTTTTTGTGATTAGTTTTATGCATCAAAAACATAACTGTTCATGTCTTGTGTTTGTTTAATGCCTATTTTTTAAGTGCCTGAAACGTCAGTTTTCATGTCTAATAGTGTGTATTTTCATAATTTTTGATAGTTATTTTAGGTGCTAAAATCATCACATTTTTTGCTTAAAATTCCGAGGTCTACTTATGATACATATTTCGCTTTATTACGTTGTGGGTCTAAGTACTAATCTTAAGTCATCTTATCACAAAGCAAATATAATGAATTATATTTGCATTATAGTATACACGTTTGTAGAATATTTAGGGTATTTGAGGTGGAGTGGAACGAAGCGAGGAGCACGTATTCAACTTCCCCGGTTTTTAATTTGACTTTATCGTCCAAACGATAGATCAGAGTATACCATAACTTTGAACACAAGCAGCTCCAATAGCGTTTCAACAATAATATTTCGATGAACGGGAGGGCCTTGGGTTTGAGTTCCGACAAAAGACTATCTAATGTGAGCTTTGATTATTTTATTTTTTTTTTTGTGATTTCTCCAATGAGTACTACATTAGTTCCGGAGCAGTATCATAACGAACGAGTCACGGATAGGATGCAATCAAATCTTGTTCCTCTTTCCCCCTTCAACGCGCGTACACATACGCACACACACACACACACACACACACACACACACACACACACACACGCTTACATGAACCCCACTACTTTACATGTCAGGGGTCCAGTGGGAGCTTAGATATTTCTCGTGCTATTGTTGTACCCCCCGAGTGAGATCCTCGGAAGCTGAAGTGAAGCACTATGTCGATCTCACAGTCCAGTGGGGGAGCAAACTCGCCACCTCGTAAGATGTTCAACACTTAAGAGACTGACGAGTAAGAAGTAGGCGCGTTCAGAAAAATAAAATCTCTCTCTTGCTCATTAAGATCACTACCCAAATTGTGTTTAGGTAGTGGACTTAATGAGCAAGTGAATATTTACTTTCTACTTTCAGTATTTCAGGTTTTAACCTGATTAGGGTTATAGGATGTTAGGAATCCTATATAATAAATTATGCAATATTGAGAATTATAATTGCATTATAGTATATACGTTTGTAGAGTAATTGAGGAAGGAGACTTGCATTTTGGGGTAACGTTTTCCCTCTTTATATTTCGAAAAGTCAGTAGTTTATTATTGTTAAAAATCATTCTGAAATATTTTACATTTAAAAACAAAATAAATTAATATAAAATGTTTATGAGGGCAGTGCTTTTCATGACAGAAATATTAATTATTTTTGTTTGATGTAGAAAGTAAACTTCACCTATTTTGCGACACCCCTATGAGTTACGTTGAAGCTACGCAAATAAAAGGAAAACCATTATTATCTAATGTACTTTATTTTAATTTATCTGATAATTACTTGATTTTCTAAATAGAAAAAATTAGAAATTCCATATTTTTATGAAAATAGTTTTGAAACTAATACTTATCTTTGTTACTAACATGATTTGCTGTCATCAAATAACCACAACTCTTATTACTTTGTTGGATGTATATTATAAATAAAATTAAGAAAATATCGATATTTCGGTATTTCATTTTTGAGTAATAGTAGACTATGACATTATTATTTATTTCACAGTTCTAAGTTTTTACAAAAAAAAACAACTCTATTATTTCTTTTTAAACACGTTCACTACATTCATAGTGAGAAATTACCTCTATCTAATAAAGGTGTATTAATGATCTATTTTAATAAACTGTGTTAGGTGGAATATTATTATGTCGTCTATTCCAATGCCTTCTTCTGTTCCCTCTCAATAAGAAATGTCTCAAGCGCGTTCTGACTTTGGCAGATGCGAGATAAACAAGCGTCTGGGCCGTGTGTCGCGAGGGGGCGAGAGAAGAACCTCGGCGAAGTTCGTAAACGGCGCAAAGAGCTTCTACGCTCGCCCGGAAATGTGTCTTTCTCCCCTCGTCCGAGGGGAAACATAACGTATCTATTGCTGATTTATTTTACACTCGCAAAGAGGCCGTGGAAGTGGCAGGACACGTAGGGGGAAGCGAAGGATGATGGCGGGGAAATAAAGGAGATATTTCCGAGGCCGTAATCTGAAGGCGACCGTGAAGATGTGTGAGGGTGGGGGTGAGGGGAAGAGTAGGGGGAGACCGGTTCCTTCACCCGGAGAGTCTTTACACCCGCGCGCCGTGAGTGGAGGGAAGAGAAGCGGCAGACCGAATGTGGCGCTGGGGGATGGGACGGGAGTCGGAGCGGGCGACCAGATGTGGGTGTGAACAGATGGATCCGATAATGCAAGGGAATAGGTTTGAGGGAGAGAGCGAGGAGAAGGGTGAAATGGATAACATGGATGATATCGATATCGTCCTCCAAGGGGTGTAACAACAGACTCAGAAAGAAACAGGACAAGTGGTTCCTAAAATTCGTGAAATACGTGTCTGCGTGTGTGTATACACTGGGGAAAATAGGCGGCCAGTGGAGTAGTAGTTAGACTTCACCTTCCTCCCCTGGTGTCCGGGTTCGTTCCCAGGCGGTTGCAAGAGGAATTTGTCGTGGACAAATCAGGTGTGCGGCAGGTTTTCTGGGTATATTTCCGTTACCCTACCGTTACCCTAATATGTATTCCACCGTTATGGTACATCAATCACACCCCATTATATCCTAGATCGCTAGGTCGAATTCAGGTCCTGTCTGGAAGAGAATTCTAGTGACCGTCTGGTAAATAACTTTCCGCTGTTTCTCCGATGAACACCAGGCGAATGCCGGAGCAGTATCCTAACAAACGGGCCACAGACCACCTTTTTCTTCCTTGTCCTATCCTCACCTCCTACTTACACACATTTACACCCATGCACTCTACAGTACCACATTTGTTAAGAAACCAGTCGGGAGCTTGTCCCGGCTGGGATGGTGCCCCGATGGTTGGAGAAACCTTGTTGAGGGAAAACCTAAGCCGACGTACGTCGGCGCCGGATTCTGCCAGCCAGCGTGAGAAAATAATCACCTCCTCCAGCGATACAAAAGCGTGTACTATACTTACGGGGGTAATGATCTTAGCATTTGAGGCGTCCGGAATCACTAGTCAATTAGTCTCTCATTGACCTTCATTCCGTTAAGAATCCAAGGATCCCAGCGGTTCGCCGCCTCACAAACTCTAAGCTCCCAACTAGACATGTGTGGTAGTGTCGTGCATGCATGTGTGTTTGTAAGGAAGGGTGATGATAGAACGAGGAAGAGGAAGGAAAGATTACGCTTACCCATTTGGGAAGGAAAATGCTCCGGAATTTGCCTGGTATTTATCGAAGAAAAACGGCGATCCACAAAAAACTACAGATCAAAGCTTTCGGCTGCTAGATTTCTTTTCCAGACAGCGGCTGAATTCGATCTAGTTCGTGTCGAAAACCCTCTAACCGCCGAGGCTCGAACCTAATGTCCTTCCAGGCAGATGCGCATCAGTTGATGCTCTGAGGCACTTCAACAGGTCCGAAATCGTCCAAAGGAAGACTGTAAACCGGGTCTTATGGGCTAAAACACGTGCGACTCAACCGGACGACCAGCGGCTCAACCGGGCGCCTTGGCACGCTCAACATCTGCACGTGGAAAGCCCGTTCAGCAACCAGAGTATTTTTTCTTCCCTCTTTTCTATAGTAGAGGGAGGAAATGTCACCTTAGCAATACGATCTGGAACGTTTTGGTCGTTAAATCCATGTATAAAGTTTATTTTAGCTATTACTTCGCACTGATGTCAGGATTAAGGTATATACATGTTCATAATGTCATACATAAGGCAAACGTGTTTATATCACATATACAAAACAATTCCAACCCTCGTTTAAAATCCTTTCATACATACACCAAAGGAAGAAGAATTAAAAGTGTTTTCAACAAGACATCACTCAGAAAGTATGCAGCCGCGTGGCTGGGTTGGAACGAAAACGGGATACACGGCATTTATATTCTCCTATTTTATTTCAATAATGTAGTTAGCAGTTGTATAGAGTAATTTTTAATTCATGATAATTATGGATTCTTTGTGTCCGTCTAGTTTTACTATATCGTCGTTCATATTTGCCAGTTTTATAGTTTGGGGATAATTCTTAAAGTGAGTTCTTGAGTCACCAGCAACGGCAAGGTGGTTCCCGCGCCGCCTACCCGCCCCGTGCCGCCTAGCCACCCCTCACCGCCTACTCGCCCCGCGTTGCCTACCTGCCCCGCGCCGCCTACCCGCCCTTCGCAGCCTACCCGCCCCTCGCAGCCTACCCGCCCCGCGCCGCCTACTCGCCCCGCGCCGCCTACCCGCCCCGCGCCGCCTACCCGCCCCGCGCCGCCTACCCGCCCCGCACCGCCTACCCCCCTCGCCGCCAATCCGCCCCACGGTGCCTACCCGTACCTCGCCGCCTACCTGCCCTCCCGCCTACCCCCCCATTTCGCCGCCTACCCGCCCCGCGCCGCCTACCCGCCCCGCCCCGTGCCGTGCCGCCTACCCCCCTCGCCGCCAAACTGCCCCTCGCCGCCTACGCGCCCCTCGCCGCCTACCCGCCCCTCGCCGCCTACCTGTCCCCCCCGCCTACCACCCATTTCGCCGCCTACCCCACCCGCACCGCCTACCCGCCCCATGCCGCCTACCCGCCCCGTGCCGCCTACCCGCCCCGCCCCGCGCCGCCTAGCCGCCCCGCGCCGCCTACCCGCCACGCGCCGCCTACCCGCCCCTCGCAGCCTACCCGCGCCGCCTACCCCCCTCGCCACCAATCCACCCCTCGCCGCCTACCCGCCCCTCGCCGCCTACCTGCTCCCTCACCTATCCCCACCTCGCCGCCTACCCGCCCCGCGCCGCCTACCCGCCCCTCGCCGCCTACCCGTCCCGCGCCGTTGAGATTCATGCCATGCGCGGCCGTCCTGAGGCGGGACGTGCCTTACAAATGGCCACGCGAGATGCGGGCGGCGGCCATCTTTATTTCTCAGGAAAATAACGAATCGCGCCTGCTGGCGCGCTAATTTTTCTTCTCAAATTGCATTTCCCGGCGGCGGCGGCGGCTGGGCCGGTGCAGGCGGTGGGTGCGAAACTCGGGACCTCAACAAATTGGTCGAGTTGCAGGCCGCATTTCTCCCGCTTTGGCCGCCCTCCTACCCTCTTCGTTTGACGCGGCCTGGCTCCGCCGCTCTGCGCCTACTCATCCTGCCCCTCCCAACTCGTCCCTTCTATACCCTGGCAGTTCACTTTGTTTTACTCAGCCTGACCCCGAACCGCTGTCTTACCTACCTCGTCTCTTCGACCGTCTGCCTGTTTCTATCTCTCTTTTACTCTCTTTTCTGCAAACGCCTCATCAGACCTCCCCTTTCACTTGCCCTGCTCTTTACTGTTCTTCAGAATGCCCCTCTTCAACTTTCTTTTCACTCGTTACCGCCGCATCACTTTCTTTGTAGAATCTACTCGTCTCCTTTGTTTCTCCTCTGGCCATACTACCCCTTTCGCCGCCCCCCTCGCTTCCTCCTTCTACAACTGACACGTCCTTAAACTATTCCTTCCTTCCGAACTCATATTTTTCCTTTTATACTGTACCCGTGTCTCTCTTCAGAATTCTCTTCCAACAACCCCTTCATTCCACCTCCCTTCTAACCCTTTTGCCCTTCTCTTGTATAATATTTATTTCTGCCGTTTCTCTCACATCCCTCTCCATTCCTGTCTAACGTCTCTCGCTGTTCGTTTTTCGGTTGCACTACGCCTTCGGCCGCCCCTCGCCGCAACGCAGATGCTTCCCTGCAGCCTTTGCGATCAGGCGCGCCGCACTTGTCACTGCCACCTACGTCTTTGCCACGTGTCGTGTCTAGCAAGGGCTCCGGGCTTCTTTCTGCCTGGAAACGTCTTTTAAGATGCGCTCTTTGACTTTCCTCTTTGCAAAAGGCAGCTCGTGGGTGAGGATGGCGCGGGAACGTTCTGCACACGCAATGTTGCAGAGCAGTAAAAATTGTGGGAGAATGAAATTAATATACAGAAGACTGCAGTTTACCATTCAAATACATTGGAAAAGGCGTTACAATCGTTTCAAGAAATGAATCTGTTGTATACTTTTGGTAACATGATTATAATGAGAACAAAATAGTAGTCAATAAGTACCCGACTGATAGAAAAGAGAAGATAAGTTAAGAACATTCAATTCTTGTCTCAGAAACGATTTTATTAAGAATCGCTAACTTAGAATAGGCAGACTAAAAATACGTACATTTACGGTATTAATTATGTAAATGTAACTATCTGCGAACTTATAAATTTAAAATACATACATGATAAGGATACAATTTGATAATAATAATATGGCATCTCATCACTGCCTTTAGTCTTCATTTTTTATTCTACGTGCGAGTTTAATTGGGAACTTCATTGCGGAATGGTAGTTAACCAGTGAATTAAATGAAGCTTAAATAAATGAGTCTCTCACATATATGCGCATGTTTTCTTGAGTTGGGACTGGAAGTATAACAAAATTGTGACGGGAGAATCATTTAGTGTGAAGATCATTTACTGGAGTCGTGAGTTAAAAAAATTTTTTGTCAGTGGCTTCTTTTCCCTGAACTACCCTTACGTACCGTGCAGACTCTTATTACCTATGAATTTACAATGTGTATGGGAACAGTTCGTGCAATCTTCCTCAGGTTTTTTCAAACGAATGTTACAATACCTATTCAGATAATAATAATAATAATAATAATAATAATAATAATAATAATAATAATAAATCTGGCAAATTATCAGAATTTGTCTAACAAGTCCCTTTTTTATGTTTCATCTCATTGTGAAATCATGATCATTTCGTATCATGGAATTTTTCAATATTTCTTGATAGAGAATTGTTTTACTTCCATGAAACTTCTCGAAAATCTATCCCCTATCAAAACAGGAATATTCATCGCTGTTTCCCACTGACCACAGCCGCCCTTCGCGCACTGACACGCACTATCTTCCTCTGCTCTTTCTGTCAGGGTTGCGCCGACTTTCCCGTCCCGCCCTCTGCCTCCGGATGGGATCTACCCCTCCCATTCCCATCTCGAAAGTCACCCCGTACCCTCCAACGCCTCTACGTCCTGACACCTCACCATTCCCATAGCGTTTCCAACCCCCATAATCAATTTCCCCCGCTTTTAATACGCTTATCCACCATGATCGCCACCTGCAGCAGCTTGCCATTCATACCACTTCATCTCAACCAACATTCTGACCATTTCAACCACCCTACGTATTCCACGTCCTCACAACTTCCATCTTCCGGCCACTCTCGCATCCCCAAAATCTTCACCTCTTACCCACTCCCCCCACGTTAACCTGTCCATTTTCACATCCTGTCTATCTCACCTAGTGGAAAATTCACGATCTGTTCATCGCATTTCCCAGGCATCCAACCACCAGCCTATTTTCAATGATTTGCCACCCGCTATCCCTTCTTCTTCCGTCTATTCTTCATCCTACTCGCCGCAGTCGGACTCTCTTTACTAGCCTCCCCATGTACACCGCTTGCTTACACAAACACTCCTCTTCCTCAGCAGTTCCACGCCCCCTACCTTCTTCCCCCCGCGCGTGTGTGCCACCGCCCCGCCCCAGCTCTCTCGCCTCCTCTCGTCCTCCGCGTGTTTGGGGAAACTGTCGCTCGCAACTTTTCCGGCTAGCGGAAGTCACCCACTCGGAGGGGAAGGGAGAGGGGAGGCGAACCAGGCGCGTGATACGCAGGGCAAAAATCCAATAAGCCGTTTGTATTCAATGCATTTATATGAAGTTTGCCTTGCTCGCCCCGCCTAAGTTATTGGGCACCTATGTCGAACTTCCAGGTTCACGAAAATGGGAGACTCCACGTGCGAGAGTAACTGTGAGAGAGACACACAGGAAAGTGATAGAAGAGGGAAAAAAAATAAAGAAGTTGAATAAAAAATATCCTTTGGGTATAAATGAAGGTAAAAAATGGTTGTTGATGATAATAATAAACAAAAAGCTAGGAGAAAGGAAAGCAAAAAAATAATAACAGAAGGTAGACGATATCAGAGGTGAGAGGTTATGTTTGAATTTAAGTATTTTCGGCACACTCTTGAAACAGTGGTTCTCCGAATGTTGAATTCCCTAACGATTTCCGAAATAGAATGTCCTATGCGTCTACCTCTAACTACTACTCCGCGTTCAAAGTCCGTAAATTTCTGTCGGGCGACCATAATCACGCCAGAAACCTTTTCACATGAATCACGTAAGTACAAATTAAAGGTCTGCCAGTGCGCTGTCCTTTCATACCTTCTGTACGCGATGATGGCGCTATTGCAATCAGTGTAATTGCATATTGCTGGCACATGTCTTTTGTCACCTCAAAGTAAATTTAATGCAATCTATAAAAAAAATGTTGCTATTTTCAAAAAGGCTCCAATTTTTTTATCATTTTCCTGGGATAGAACAAAGGACGACGAAGAATTGGCGCACGTGTTATTTTCATTAAATTGTAAATTTTTGAAAATTAAAAAATGTAATAAATATGCGGAAAAGTATGTGCTGTTGAAGCTTCACTAGTTAACTACACAGATTATTAGAACTCGCATTTAAATAGCTATTATGTCGTAATATGATTTCATTTTCGTAAAGTTCGACTTTAAAAATAAACGAAATTGATGAACTATTATGCAGATTAATACGCAATTAGAATGTTTTGGAATCTAAAGAGCGAGAAATTAATGCCACATACCTCCCAGTTGCGTTTCTATAGATTAGTCCGCTAAATCTTTCGGTATATTATGATGGGGATATATAATGTTTAAGAAAGTGCAATGCATGCATACATTAACCGATCTCTGATTAGATTATTGCAGTGCACCGATCTTTTAAGAATGAATGAGTAAAGTAGTAAGTATCTCTCCATAAATAATAATGACATTGAAGTCACTCTCTCCCTCTCTCTCTCGCTCTTTCTTTCCTCCCTCTTTTTCTCTCTCTCCCTTTCTTTCTCTTTATCTACCTTTGTCTCTCTCTCTCTTTCTCTCTCTCCCTTTTTCTTTCTTCCTGTCTCCTACTTTCTTCTCTCCTTCAGTTTTCATTCCCTCTAACTAAATAGTCTGGAAGGAATATTTTAAACATTAAATTCTGATATTCTCTTGGTTATTATATCATGGAAGCTCCAATGATCCTCCCATTTTTGCAAAAACTCTGCAATGTATTTTTCATTCCCGTTTACTGCCCATCACATCCTTCGGAATCTGGACCGTCACGAAGCAACGAAATGCCGGTTTAAAGAAGAACATGCACCCACAGTCATTCTCGGAGCAAAACGCCACCGACAGATAGCGCGCAGAGCGTGTGGCAAACGGGCAACTGCAGCCCGCTTGCCCTATCATGAGCATTAGTACTCGTCGCTGTCACAAAGTCGAGGGGAAAGGATGGGGCAGCGTGGGTCGAAAATACAAAAAAAAAAAAAAAAGTCGCGAGGGGTGCGTACATCTGATCTCCGCTCGGGTGAGCGGACCGGTGGGTGGTGAGACGCGGGGAAAGATCGGGGTTGCGGAGAACAGAAATGAGAAGCTGCGGCAGTGAACAAGACCGCCCAGATTGCGAAAGAGTCTGCAGTGGCAGGCATGGAGTGACGGAGCGACCAAGTGAACGAAAGAGCTTCAAGCTCGTATGGCACCAAAACAGAAAAAAAATATAACTAGTATAATCAGTTCTCCTATTTTATTACTCATCCATTATCACAAACAATACGTTTCACCATTTCATTTCAAAATATTATGTCCGGCTGATATCAAATTACGAAATCTTACGAAAATTATTGAAATTGTTAAGAAATTATTGCATTAATTTTTAACAATTTAATTACTAATAATTTACCGCAAATATATTTTGAGATGAGACCGAAACCCCAACGAGAGTGGCGCAGCGGCCCACTGGAATGCTGGAGAACAACGCAAAAATCAGGACTTCAACGGCGATAGCAGTGGAGAGGACGAGGATGACACCGGTTTTCGGCGACATCGCTTCTGGAAAGGGCGACACGCGGGGCGGGGGTAGGGACGGCGTCCTGCAGTGCGCGCTCTTTTATGGCGAGCGTGTTATTCATTCAGTTGTTTTAACGCAGCTCGCCGATTCTGCCATTTTCGGCCATTGCTCTGTTAATAGCCGCGGCCGCATTGTTTCGTCGACTGTTTCATGCATCGTTTGCCGCCCTGCCCGTTCCAGCGCCCCGCCCCGCCCCTCCCCTCCCCTCCCCACACCTCCCCGCCCCTTCCGCCCCTCCCGACCCCTCCCCTCCCCTCCCCTCCCCTTTCCGCCCCGCAAGCACCCCGTCGGGACGTCCTTTTGTCCTCTCTTCTCCCTGCTGCGCATACCCAACACCGAACGCGTCGGGTACCCAACGTACTAAATGCCTCTTTTGATTTTAGGGATTTTAATGTTTCCCACACGCGTACGAATTAAACTGGGTACTATTTTCCGAGCACAGGGGCAAGTGCGGTTTTATTGAGCCAAATCGCGCGGTCAACGGATTAATTTTCGAGGATTGCTCTTCGAGGACGGTTTGCTTTTTATATGGTGGATCGTCTAAAATATATTTCATTTGTGTTGAAAATTTGACAGTGAGAAATCATCGGCAATGTAATTTTTGGTCTCTAAAGCAATTTTCCGACCGTAAAAAGTGTATAAAGTTCGTAAATGCTGCATGATAGCTTCACATGAGTGACGAATTTTTGCCGTAATAATTGTAAATTTTTCGATCGAGTTAGACGGGCTTTTTATCGCTATCGTTTATCTTTTGTATTGAAAATTCGTAATAACTAGCAAGTGCCATAAATTGCCACACACATGAAATCTATGTTTAAGCGCTTTCACAGTTTCCAATATAGACACTAAAATATCCATCATTATCTGATAGGGGCGTCAGTTGCCACTCTATTCGACGTTCAACCTAATTTTGAATAGTTCAGCAAAAAATGTATCCAAGGTAGCTCTAGTCCGATGTCTGTGTCTGAGTTATTGTTCTGGATGTAGAAGGCCAGCTCAATAAATAAAACAGATTGCATAAATGTCTCACGAACAGTTGCCCGAATGGAAGTTGTGTATGGATGGGTAAAGGGCACCATGGTAACTCAGGAGGGACTGAAATTGACTCGAAAACTGAAAACACGCACGCTTTACTCAACCCACACCCAGAGGATCCAAGTTTATACTTGGGTGGATCTGCCCCCAAGCCCAAATTTCACCTAATTGTAATGGTTCCAAATATTAATTGTAATAATAATAATATAATAATAATAATAATAATAATAATAATAAATTGTAGCAGATGAACAGATAAGATGGCCGAGATCACTAAGGCCGTAGTGCCATAGCAGTCTCGGACCAGAAGATCGCGAATTCGTGTCCCGTCTAGGCACGGTTGTGTTGTGTGCGTGTGAGTCGTCCTTTCACCTCTCACTATCATCATTTTAACTACCATACCCCAAGGCTAACAACCATGGGGGATAAAAATCGAATCTAGCTAAATTCTGACCCCCTGATTGCTTGCATGCACCTACTACTGTGATAATGATACGGAGCCCCGGCAAATGCACGGTGAATACGCGTGTGATCAAAGTCGGCCTGTTCGTGAGCAAAAAATGCACCAGTTGCAACACGGTAGGATGTGCCGTGTAGCGAGTGCGCCAACACAGGATAAGAGCGGGTTTCAGGGAATTGTTTCCTTTTCAAGTGAATGTCAGGCGTGTCAATGTGTCAGGCTTTTCAAGTGAATTACATTCCTTTTCAAGTGAATGACATGTAGTTTTAAATGTATTGAAATTTATTTTTTGCTATGCACAAGTGACATAATTTTAGTGAGTTTGTAGAAAGTTGGAGGACCATAAAAGTTTTTGCAGTTTATGGTTGTTCTTTATTGAAGTTCAAGTTACACCTTTGGTCTTAGTATGTAGAACTGCGAGCGACAACGCAAATCAATCGGCAGAGTGTGTGGATGCCATCAGAGCTCTGGTTGGGTCCAAACGATTCGGCTAGCGGCCTAGATGTCACAACGGGCATGGACTCGGTAGAGGCTGGAGCTGCTCGCTCGTGTAGTTTCGTGTAAATTCGGCCAGCTGACGGCTGATGTTCGTATGTGGTCTGAATTTAGAGGTAGCGGCCTAGCTGGTTACTTGATGAAGCCTCGGTAGGCGAAGCAAGAGCAATCGACTCGTTGGCAGTCTGTCTGCCAGTGGATGTGTCAATATTAGTCGTTTGCGTCGTACACAGTTGTAGTCTGATGCCTATGTTCGCAAGAGAGTTGCATTTGGCGATCTGCTAGTAGTAGCAAAGTTGCAGTACTTAGAGTATTGAACAGAAACTTGAGTTGTTCTCATTGAACTCTTAGTAATTGTCGGAGTAGTCTCGACTAGAGAATGGTGGATAATAGTTTGACAGACGAACTCGGAGACAAGTATTGAAACAACTATGATAGTTGTGTCCGAGAGAATCGGTGACAATTTTTTTCTCGGCCTCGCGTGGGAGCGAAGTTGCCGTATTTAATGTTGCAAATAGTTCCGAGTCCAAGGAAGAAGGGGATCACGCGATATTACCAGCTACAGTATAGTATGCGGTGAGTCGTAAGGTGCCCACGATGTCTGCTCTCTATTTGTTGACGTCTTCGGGGCCGGGAAGAGGAGCATCACGTGACATTGGCGGCGGTGACACGTGAAGTGCCGCAATGGCCGCCTACTTTTTTAATATTTGAATTTTGGTCCTCACATTGCATCGGGGCAACTAGCGTGCCGGTTATGACAGGGTGGGGGCGGCCACGCCAGCAAGTATTGGCGAGTGAGGCACGTAGCAATTTCTTCGAAATGTTCGTACACATCTAGCGGTAGCCTGCAGATATTGGGGGGGGGGCTGTGCCGACCGCGTGCCGGGGTGACGGGCACAGCCCTTTGCTAATGGCATCTCTCCGGCAGCCGGGGCGACGCCGGGGATGTCGGTAAATGTTCGCGGTTTGATGCTCAACGAGTGTTCATGAAAGCCTTTCAATTGTTTTATTATCTTCGAGTGTTCGTTTGTGCGTATCGTGTGTGCGTATCGAGTGTGCGTTTCGTACGTATTTCGGCCGGGGTGTCGGAGTTGTTGGGAGAGGTCTGCGCCAAGACACTCTGCGTATGTTAGAAGAAGAAGGCAGTAGTTCAAATTCTTATGAACAGAGTAGATTACGGAGGGGCAAATAATTGCCTCGGTAATTTGCTTTTGAGCCGATTTCCCTGTGGGTGGTTTGCCTAATTGATTGCGCGGGTCCCCTATTTTTGGAGGGGGCGGAGTGCCCCCTCGCGACATTTACAGAATTTGCTTGTATTTGGAGCGAGAAAAAACATTTTTTTAAAAACTTTGTGCTTGTAAGTAGTCTGAGAGTTACTGATTTTGTGATTGTGCATAAAATTTTAAAATTAAAAATGACGGATTCAAGATGGCGTATGTATTTTTGAAAATTTTACAAAACGTTTTTTGTATATTTCCGTGTAATTTTGTAATTGAAATTCCTTAAATATTATAATAATTTCTCTGTATGTGTTGCATTTATTTTTTATTTAAATAATGTTTTTAAATAAATTTGTGTACTTTTAAATTTATGAAAGGTTTACAACACTATAACCTTATCTCGAAAAGAGCGTTACAAAAACTCAATATCGCGTGCAAACTAAACAGTGGCTGTAGGAATCCATAACTAAGGCCGCTTGCCCACGCCGCCACAGAAGCGCGCGAACGTCAATCATCAGGGCTCTTGAGTGAGTTGAAGGATGGAAATTATAGGTCACGATGTGGCTGCAATTCTCCTTAAATTATCACATATCTTACCTTCCGACAATATAATCTTCATTGTTACGTGTTGACTAATATGTGTCAAGATGAAATTTCCCATCATTTATCAGTTGATAAATACGGATATATAAGAATATGAAAAGCCAACTTAAGTTATGGAATCATTCATGAAAGCGTGATGGCTGCTTCACGACTCACGTTTTCTCTCCTGATTTCTCTATTGTTCGTAATAGCACGCGTAAATGGGACGTGTTCTTACTTTAAAGGGACGAGTGAAGATGAATGTTTGGGAGTCAGCCCCGAGTCAGCCCGAAGTTGTTACACTGATGAAGATTGTGCGAGGGACTTATTATGCTGCCCAACTGGATGTGAATGGGGTGTATGTGAAGAACAGCCTAAAATAAATGTGAGTACTCCTTCACATACGTACGTAGTATACAAAGTAGCGCACATAGTATATAGGGTAATACGAGTATAATGCTGCGGAAAGTGAATTCCGGAATATTAAAAATAAATACTCGTTTTCGGGTCCCCTGATGCACAAAAGTGTGTTTATTTCATTTTGTTTTGCAAAACGGCAAGTACTTGCGCCAAAATTATTCACGAGTTTGCTAAAATGAATATGCTCTGACCAGTCTGTCCCATGAAAAAGACCTGCGATTTTGAAGAAAAAAAAACATTCAATTTTTGAGAGACGTCCCACAAAGTCCATGAAATTGAATCTGAAGACATTCTTGTAATCGGCTTCACATTTGTCTTCAAACGTTTTCTACATAGAGTACTAAATGCCCTGAATATCATAACATTAAGGCCATTTTTATGTATTGTTTTTATTTTTCAACAGTTATAAAAAGGTATTGTAATTTGTTTCCAATATCTCTTAAGTTGTTATTATTTACATTACCGGCATTTTATATTCACTTTTGCATATGTTGAGGATAGTAAAGTGTGAAATTGAGGAAGCGTGAAATAAATGACTTCAAGCTACAGATATGTAAAAACTTGGAAGAGAGTGGAGCATTGTAGAGATAAGAAAACCAGACTCAAGACATTAGAAAACTTTTCCGGGAACATGTGTCATTCTGTACCATCACTGAAGATATCTTGTTCTCTACTCGTAATAAATTTCCCAAATCTCGAAAATCTATCATTGATTGCAATGTTTCAACTTTTCTCATGGCAAAAGAACTGCAAAAATATTTTTTCTTCATCATAGGGTTGATCACGGCTCTAAACGTAATTTTGGTGTGATGAATTGAGATCTGCCTGAAATCACTAATTAACTAATCAGCCGTCTTATATAATAAATGACTTTTATGCCACGTTTTCTTCCAGGTCACAGTTCTACCGCAGGGGCTACGTGACTGCGGAGGCGAGGACGCCTACATTCACACGGGCGGTGTGATCTTTAAGCGAAAGTCGAAGACCACGTACTCGGCGAAGGGCTCAGTGGTGGTTGACAAGCCGTTTGGCGAAAACGTCACGGTACGATGATCAGACATCGGAAAGATGGATGTATTGAATGCGAGGTGTATTCGGATTACATGTAAATTTCGTAGTTATGAAAGTCACGTAGGAAATGCCGCAAAAAAGGCATAGTATAAGAATAGTACAACGTAAATGTGAACTTACCTGATGCACGTGCGGATTTTGTGATAACAATTTACGCGCAAACTATTGATCTTTGAAAAAAATGTTAAAAACATTGACCAAAGAAATAATTTTGGTAAACAAAGTTTACTGAGAAAACTCTATTTCTTTAATATTGCAGGCATAGAATGGGCCTCAAATATCGTAAACATACATAATTTTTCAAATCGCAGAGATTGTAATGAAACTCGGAATTGCGACATTTTTATAAGCCTAATTTGCTGTATTCGAGAAAAATAGTTCAAGAACAAATTTAGTTCTATTTTGTGATGATGTGATAATGCCCTAGGGATTCATGTTAAGTAGTCTACAAATTAAAAAATTCGTTTCTATCGTGTCGCCATTACATCACCCACATCGGTTGTAGAATACATTGTAGTGAAAATGTTGTGTACGGTTTAGAGTGCTGAGTTGCGAGCAAGCTGTCAGTTAGGTCATTATGTTTTGAGGTGCAACGCACACACTTTTTACTGCAATACATAGCACTCCCTACTTATACGAGACCATATACCTAGCACATACATTCCCCGATATTTATGGTTATGAAATACGATATTATTAATTCCTGTTCTACTAATACGCCAGCGATTATTTGAAAAACCTTCTATGGAAACAAAGTGCGGGTTTTCGAAAAATCAACATATCCTTTTTTTTAATTCAAAAGATTAAATAAAAACAGTGCTTTTGCATTTAAACTACCAATATACATTGAATAAGCATAATGTTAGAGATTTCTTTATTAATTTACAGAAATATTTTTTTCGAAATCAATAACAAATATTAAAATTGCAAATCTGATTATTCTAACGGTTGAATTTGTGGAGGAAAAGTTGGATTTTCAGAAGTTGCTAATAATGCCACTTCTTGTGAGTGTGCTTTTTCCTTATATTTACTCTCTTCTTGTGCCATTATTACACACACACTTTTGCGTTAACTTCAAATTTTTACAACAGACCGCTAATGTTACACTATTCGCTTCGTTACAAGGAAGAACCGGTGAGAGCAAAGTTCGAACCATGTTATAGGTTTACGAAGACGCCGAAAAATGAAACTTTTTTAATTTTGGAAAATTTGGAGTAAACTGTGAATATCGGCCCTCTGCTATCTAGTGTACTTCACTCTCTCCTTAGTTTATTCTTTTTTATCGATAGTCGTAAATTCACTGAATAAAATATCAAAATGTAACTTTAATTTTTTTATTTGATTATCCAGAAATTACTAAATTTTATTTATAGCAAGGATATCTCACGTTTTCAACATTTACAATACGGATGTTTTAACACTTCATTGCATCTGCGAGTACAGAAACTTTAAATAATTTATAATGACGTTTCTCGAAAACTAAACAGTTATGTGTGAAAATTAACTATAAATTGCGCATATTTTCAAACGCTCAAACATCATTTTCTCTGAGAAACGGCTCTACTTTTTTTTCTTTAAATATTTCCTACGGATAAAGCTAAATCACTATATAGTGACATAAATGTCACTTTGATGTTTTCTTTTGTTGTTTTAAAAGATTCGACAAATGTATTCTTTTTAAATATCTTCGGTCTTTAATATTTTCATCCCGAGCATTTCTTGTACAGAGTCGCATTTGTTAGCAGAATTACTTCATATAACGTCTAATGAAGTTTATCGAAAACACGAGAGTTTTGGGTGAAGTGGAGCCTTAAATTATGCATTTTAAACTTGGTTTATACGATTGAACAGTCTTATAATAGAAAGGATATTATCGTATGGAAAGTAGTTTTATTTGTATTTCATTGGTTTTACTTGTGCAAGTTTGAATCGGGCTCGAGTAATTTTATCGGCTGTAAATTGTTTCCGATTGAGTTTTGTACCTATGTTCAGTCCCAGATAGCAGCAACTATTGTGTAGTCCCATGTGTGTTGATTGTATTGATTAGCACAAAATGTGTAAGTAATCTAAGTATTAAAATTTCGGTGTCAGTTTATTTTTTTATATACTTTAACAGGCGTATCTCTCGCTTTCGGATAGAGGTTCTCCTTCCGGCTTAGACTGGTGCATTTTTGCGTATACTACCTTGCTGCTCTTGCTTGATGCCCATTAGTTCCCACTGGTGTGCCCCAGACACCTATTATCGAGAGAACTTGTCACCCGTGGCTAGTGATGCTCGCGATCTCCGAGTTGACGGAACGGGCGGAAATAATATTGTGCTCAAGGGACAGTGCTGCCGTACGCTCTTAGAAATCATGGCCACTAATTCAGGAGGAGAAGGAAGGAGCGAGGAATGGCGCCGACCAAGTGTAGGGCATCTACCACTTGCCCCTTCGCCGACGCACGGGCCAGGAACAAACGGGGACTATGAGAATGAGTACACCGAAAAAAAGAACCGTTTGAGTATACCAGATCGTGATACTGTAACAAGGAAACTTGTTACAGTATCATGGTTCAGGTACAATTCAACGGTTCTTTCTTTTCGGTGTATGTTCGGCCAGTGGGACAGACCTCATAGCAATGATGCCACGCCGAACCTCAAACTGTGACCTTCCAAGCCGAGCTCATCAGTTCCTCTCTAGCGACGCCAACCCACGGCAGTTTTGAGTTTTATTTTATATTTTGAAGCCCAACACTCAGTAAAGTAACGACGCTTATTTAGCTTGAGCTATATTTTAGTACTCAATCCATGGAAGACGAATATTGCAATGAATATTAAACCTGGAGTTTCTACGTGAGCGATCTTTGCTTTGCTTGAGACAAAATTGATGCAACTGTGGTTTTAATGATTTTTTGAAAAAATACGCAATTTGAAGCTTTTGAGATAACAATTTTTCTCGTATTCATAAGAAAAATGTTTATGAGTTCAGTCAAAAAGACGCGGAAATTACTATATTTTGAAAAAAAGACAAATGATTGAAGGAAGTAATATTGATGAATATTACTTCCTTCAATCATTTGTCTTTTTGAAGGAAGTAATATTGATGAAGAGGGACCAAAATTAAGCGGCGTAACAGGCATTATGCCTAAATACTTGAAGATAAGAAGAAGAATATTGATGAATAAATTACATTAACAAAGAAATTCCGTGATTCAATATGTATTTCAGGTACACATTTTGGCAATTTGAAAACATGCGTGAAGGAAAATATCTGAAGTATCCATCATGATCCGTTGTAGACTGTGTATTTTTTTTCACGGCTTGAAATTTCCATTCCTCTTCCGCATGTTTTTATAAAACTATGTTCTATAGCTATCTATCTCTTTTGGACAATAGTTCTCTGTCTCATACACGCTTGCGCCATCTGCCCTCAGCTGGAGCTGTCCATTTGGCAGTGCGATGATGCCACCAGTCCCGACACTTGTCAGTACTACACTTCCGGGACGTACGAGAAGTTTTGCTCCCAACTTGGAGACGAGCGCCGGCTGTGGACGAGCATTGTCAAGAAAATGCCCACGCTGAAGCATACGTGCCCGGTTGCCGAAGTAGGTAGCCTCAGTTGGCACACAAGTGCTCTTGCGCACCGTTTTGGGGGTTAATTAGTTACTTAGATTATAACTTAAGTAGGGCGTCGCTTTGTGCTATGTATATAGGTGTTCAGGTGTATCTGAAACAAGGGGCAGTACAGTATGCATCTATTGACAAACTAGAATACATTATTTTTGTTCTTTTTAGAATTTATACACAAACGTCACAACACACTGTACCGTGATATAGAGAGTCTAATTTGGCCAAGGGATTCTCAATATCTGCTGCTATATGCTGCAGATATTGAGAATTGCTGCTATATGCAGTATGCTATATGCATATATATGTATATGCTATATGCAGTATATTGCTGCTATATGCAGTTTTTTGGTAAGAATCCTGCGCGTGTGCAGTTTTTCGGCAATAATCCTATGGAGTTCGTACGGAGCTGCTGGAAGTCGGGCCAGCAAGTGGTTCTATCATTACGGTGCATCGGAACACTACGACCGTGTAGTGCACATGAAACTACGTCTGTTTTCCAGATCGTTAGATTGGCCACAAAAACCTCATTAGTCGTGAAGTTCGTAGGAATAAGCAAACGAAAGAGCTTTCAGCTAGAGTGACCACTATCAATACCTGCACTTAGCAGTTAATACAATAAATGAAAAAGTTTTTCTGACAACCAGCAACAAATCTATTAAATTTCTATCTAGCAACTATATTTTTTTGCGTGAGAAACTGTGAAAATTACCAGAACGTGTAATATTTTTTATGCGCTTAAACCACAAACTCTGTGTGTTTCTGCTGTTGTCCACCCGGGAACTTCGGGATGGTGTCTGCTATAGAACTTTTTAGTTCTATTTAAGTTCGACTTTGACTACTGTTTCTTTCATCTTCTTCCTTCTTGAAAGGGGCGGTGGTATCTGTTTATTGCCATCCACTTCTGCTTGTTAGAAACCATTGTCATAATTTTTTTTGCTATGACATTTCACCCGTCCTCCCATATCATGCCATGTCTTCCTTAGCGTATACCATCTCGGGCAGCAGAACAGCGTTCGTTCGGCGTCGTCTAGTTCATGCATGCAGTGGAAACATGTCATGTCATGTCCTGAATCTCTTCAGGCATGGTTCAAATCGTCCATACCCTGCGAATGCCGGGGTTAAATAGTATGTCATAGGCCCGTGTTTGCGACTCGTGCAGTTGGGTATGTTTAGGATGAGCCTATCAGACCATCGGCCGGTCTTCTCTCTGTCTCAGCGCCACTGTCAGCGACGCAACACATTTTCTTTGTCTCTTTTATGTACGCTTTCTTGATCATGGTTTATTCGCCGTCTGCTGACTTCCTTCTCATGGGAGTAGCTGTCAACTTCTTTCCTTTCTAAAGCAAGCAGGTCAATGGGTGGAAGTAATAGAACAACACTGCCGGGTTCACTTCTATACTCCGATGTTATTCGTAGAGATCCAATACTCTGAACCGTCTGCATTTTCCTTCTCTAGTGATTGTTCAGGAGGGCGTCTGTCAAAATAGGAGCCGAAAAAAGCATTTTTGAGTGCATTGCACTCATAAGAAGCCATATTTCTGGCCCCGGGCACTCTGGTTTTCGGCATCAATCTTGAGAATACTTTCGTCATTTCGGTAATGTGTGGTCCAAAACGTAGCTTCCTGTCAATCTCAATTCATAGGTAGTGAAGGCTTTTGCGACATTCTATTTTTCCTTGTCTATTAAGAATGTTGGATTGAGGTAGGATCGTCTGACCGCGACGAGTGGCGCTTCCCTTTTATGTACTGAAACTTTCAACCCTTAACTACATCATCACTCTTCACAGGGCGTCGTTCACGATGACTACCAGTTGAGCTGATGTTTCCGCCGTTGCCACTATTATCGGATAGGCTGCAAATCTCACTACTGAGACGTTTTGCGGGAGTTTTATGCTTAATAGACTGTCGTACATAATATTCTATAAGAAAGGACACAGTATGAATCCTTGTGGGACATCAGAGGTTATTTCGGTGTTTATAGTTTCTCCTTTGCCTTCGTAATTTGTTTTTTGGTTGCCAGGTAGCTCCTTATCATACTGGTGAGATATTTCGGAGTGTTGTTTTATCTCAGAGCCTTCATAATTTTCTTCCATTTAGGCGAACTAAATCCATTCTTACTCGTAATATCGATCGTTACGATGGCACAGAATTATTGTTTTGCTTCCTTCGTTGCTTCTTTGGTCTTTTCTACGACTGTTTTAATGGCGTCGACTGTCGATCTGCCATTTTGAAAGCCATATTGCTTTTGCGACAGACTGCATTTTCCCTCTAGACATGTGTGCAGTCTATCTAGTATCAGGTCCTCGAATACTTTTTCCATTGTGTCTATTAGGCAGATTTATCTGTAAGATATGGGCTGTAACTTGCGGCCTTTTAAGAAGAGAGCAAGTTTTATTTTTTCCATACCCTCGAAAAAACGTTTTCCTCAAGCATCTGTAATATGCTTTTAGGAGAAATTGGAATGAATCATTGCCACTGTCTTCAGAATTTCTCTGTATATCACGTCGAGTCTTGGAGCCTTTTTGTTCTTAAGGGTACTGCATATTTTCCGTAGTGCTTCTGGGGGTAAACATTTGGAACATTTGGTCTACTGTTATTTTACATGGCTGACATTGTTGCTTCGCGGGTTTCTGATGCGATAGAAACAGTGTATTTATGATTTGGATTACTCCTGTAGGTTCATCCAAACATGCTCTTTAGCTTTGTTGTGACAATTTGGTACGGTGTGCTCCATGGGTCGTGTTCTATTTCCTTTAATAGCTCCGATCTGCAGTGGCTTTTACTATCATTAATGGCGTTTTAGGTCCTGTCTGCATTGTTGAAGAGCCTCTCTGTGTTTGTAATCTCTTGGAGCACGTACATTCATGTCCGTTATTAAGGCATTTTTTTCTCAGTTCCAAGGTTTTGTCAGTCCACCAGTACATCGGTTTCCGAGTGTGGTTTGTTTTCGACCTCTTTGGCATTGATCGGTTCCAGGCATCCTTTACTGTAATTATCGTTGTTCTCCCCAGTAGTTTGTTTCCGGGCCCTTCTGTCCAGATGAATTAGTTCAGGGTTTCTTGATACCTTACGTCGATAGTTGCGGCGTAAAGCTATTTCGTGTACCCGCTAAGCACCAACGCGTGATGGGTTGCCTGCAAATCAGGGGCAAACGACACAACTTCGTTGTTTTCCACTACATATTCATTTGTAAACACGATCATATTGATCCCTCTAAGTCGCCTAAATATTTTAACATTTAATTTTGACATCCTGCACATGCAAAAGTAATGTTTAAGTGCTTCTATTTGTAAGAAAAATTAACGCAGAAATATAACAGCAGTCGAAAAGTGTAAATTGGGTTCTTTTTTATTTCTGTGTTAATTTTTGTTTCTGATCAAATATATTAATTTCGATTGTAAATAATATATAATTTACATGTTTCTAGGGTATTTATGTAGAATTTCTGCAATGCAAATTTTTGTACAGAAAGGATTATTACGAACCAACTTTTGACTGCTTGTTGCGGCTCAGCCATTTGGAATATGCAAGGAGTTCATTACACAAAATATGCTTAAAACTGTCTTAAAAACTTATTTTCGAAGTTTCAACTTTTCTCCCCTGAATAATATAATATTACGTAATATCGTTAGTTTCAGGCCCTCGGTGGCTCGTTGTTTGGCGTGCTCGCTGTCCATGCCTCAACCCCGGGTTCAATTCCCGGTCGGAGAAAAAATAATTGTGCGCTTTTCTTGCAATGTTCTAGTGTCTGTTGCTGTGTAACAATTAGAAAGTTCACTTTTCGACACAAGACGACTAGAAAAAGGCGTAGGGATGGCTATGTGTTAACCCCACGTACTCCATAACCCATGGCCGCAAGGCCGGGAAGCCGCTGGTAGGCCGTAGCTTGTAAATAGCTGTTATGCCAAAGTACACACATACGTGCATCGTTAGTTTCACGCCAGAGCTCAACACGCACGTATTGCTTGCTTGCGGAAATTAACGGCCGAGTAACTAAGCCCAGATTGCCATTGCACTTTGCTTGCTGTTTGAAGGCTATTGCTCCTAATACGAAGCTCTCGGTAGCTCGAACTCTTGAATGTCAAAAAATGTGGAGCAGTTAAGGTCCCGTTGTGGTGTGGCTGCATTTCACACAACAAACGAAACATCATTCCATCCATATTTATTATTCTATGGCAATTCTGTCTCTTTGATCCCACTATCATCCCTCATGTAGTTTACGTAAAAAGAAAACCATTGCTTCGATTGCTTCAGGAGTGTAGAGTTCATAAAGATGTTACATTTTTCCCACTTACGCTTAGAATGATAATATGGCACATAATCAAAATATTTGAAATTACTAAAGATTTAATATATGCTTAATATATTTGGCTTTGGATTTCATATAATTGGAACTAAAAAGTATGAACTAAATAATATTATCATATTAAAATTTGTTTAAAAGTTGAGGAAATATTGGAATAAATAACCCCCCGCACAAATTCACATAAGTCTATTTCTACACATACATCTATAGATCTATTGCCAATCATTCTCTCCTGGGCAATCTGATAAGAATAAACCCATGGTTATATTTTCAGGGAGAATATCCTTTGGAGGAGGAAGTGATCGAAATTGATGCCCTGAAATCTTCATTACCTGTTCTTAATGGTTTCTTTAAAGTGTATGGAAGTTTCTTGGAAGAAGGTGATGACGGAAGCACGACAACTGTGGGATGCTTCAATATACAAGCATACATTATAAAGAATTTATAGTAGTATTAATGTACAGAAAGCATGTAATAGAAAATGAAGTATATAATTGAAGTATAACAATTGAGGAGAAAACAATTTTTGGAAAGGTTATCATATATTTGCAAAATGTGTGGGAGATTAAAATCACTTTTTCACAACAGAAAATTTTATGTAAAACTATATGGTAAGAAATAAAAGTGAAAGTAAAGTAAACAATGAATAAATGCATTACAATACCAACTACATACAATACTCCTTTCGTTTTTTTCAGTTCATATTGTTGACTGTTGACACTTCCCATTCCATCTCCCCGCCTCCATCCGCCTCGCTCTACTTCCAAAATCACTTTGCGTAAACGTATATACTCTTTCTTTTCGCTACATTCCATTCATACGACGTCTGAGAGAAAAATCCTAAAACCTCGAAGAAAGCAAGAGTATACCACTTGCGACAGTGAACGTAGAGGCGCCGTTTTAATCGAATGCGTTTAATCACGCTGTGCCAAAACAAAAAATAATGAATTGAACAATCAAAATCAAGATAACATTCAAATTAACTCGTCCATTGCTTCTGTATCAGACATTTTAACATATGAAAATCATTCGAAGTTTTATAGTTATTTTCTTCATTAAGCCTATAAACACCAAATAGCAGACGCGGTTGAAGGTTGTAAACCGAGGCAACAAACCGAGGCAACAACTAAGTCTGTTATTTGTGTGTGGTTCAATACTTTTCGTAATACCATCTTCTTATAAGAAAAAAATAATATAAATAAGAAACCTTTTGCTTTTAATACATAGAAGTGCAACGCCATCTTCCATTTCAAAACTATACGATTCTTGCTTCATATGCGACATTTACAAGATCTTATCGTGAACTACAACAATTTTGTCCTCTTGTCCCATTTGTCCCCTTGTCCCATTTAGGGGCAAGAGGAACTTGTCATTGAATATTTAGAAACCATGAGCAACGGAATGCTAGCTACACTGAATTGTACAAAAAAAAAACTTTCATAAATACTTCGAAGATTATCTAGCCTCTTAACGGCCGCCGGCCGTTAAGAAATTAACGGCCGGGGGCCATTAAGATTACCTTTTCATTCATCAATGGGCTTGCCTTATGAAGATATATTAACGGACAATATTACGAAAATATATTCACCATCCCGTTGAAGCTTCACTCGACACTTGCATTCCGATCCAGATATTCACTCGCCCCCTCCAATATAGGGCACGCCTAATTCCTTCTTTTACAACCATTTAAAACTAGGAGATATTCCTCTCAAGTGCTGAATATGTTGTGGATACTATCTCATTTTGTTTACCTAGCTTTTAGTGCATTAGTACTAATTGTCGTAACAATAGATCGTATACATTTTTTTATCAGGATTGGCCTTCCGTTGGGTTAAGTCTTTGTCAGAAGTGCCGTTAGTACTCGTACAGTTGATTAATCGCTGGTTTAGGGCGCGTAAACTGCCATTGTCATTAGTATCTTAAGTACGGTGCATGTTTCGTTCCGTAGTTGGGTAGAGTTCCTCTCCCAGTGGTGCCACTAGTTGAACGAGTACTCGGAGCTGCCGGTGGGAGCAGCAGTGCTGCGGCGGGACGTGGTAACCGCGTCCGAAAAGACCCCCCCCCCCTACCCACCCACAGAAGGGGAACAGCGACACCTTACCTCTATACTGATTGGATCTGGATGGTCTTCTTTACTTTATACAGTTTGACTATATTATGCCTTTAGCACGAACACTGATAGTTTACAGTTTGTCAGTTACAGGAAACGGAACGAAATGTTCCGCTCGAAACGGCTGCTCAAGCATACTGGGATAACGATTCGCGAGGACCTCACGAAATCGCGCCTGGTTTTGCTACAAGCTGCTATCGAGAAGTTTGGCCTCAGGAATGTGTGGACAGAAGATGGCAACATCATTATTAAACACGGTAACGGTCGTGCCCGGGTGCAAACAAGGGCCCAGCTAGAGGTACTTAATCCTTAGCGTAGGAGCGCCCCCACCCTTCCACCCCCAATCTACACCTCCCCGACACAACAACTTTCGGATTTTTTCCGAGAACTCTCCTTCCCTTCTTCTTCTCCGAACATTGTCTTCAAATCCTCTGTAAATGCTACCTACTTTCTTCCCTGCACATCCCGTAAATCTGTTACCTGTGGGTGGCCGGACCCTCTCCCCGACCGTCCAAGCGTCTGGCACTATAAATGAGCCTAATCCTCGCTCCCTCTCTCTGCACGTTGCTCACTTAAATGCCCAGTCTCTGCCCTGCCATTTCGACGAAGTAACGGAAATAATATCTAAACACCGTTTTCATGCACTTCTCATAAGCGAAACCTGGTTAAAGAATTCTCTCAATTCCGCGCTAGTAGCAATATCAGGGTACCGCCTAATAAGAGCCGATCGGAAGGCCAGCGTCGCCGCACACGGTGGAGGCGTCGGTATATACATTCGCGAAGATCTTAGGCATAAACTTTTACTATCTTCAACAAATACGGATTGCCTGCGTAGCGAATATCTTTTTATCGAAGTAGGACTTTTAGGGAAAAAATGTCTCTTGGCTGTAATATATTTACCTCCTAAGACAGGCAGCATAGATATGCTGGACGAAACCATTGCATCTGCGATAAATTCCTATGAACACGTTATTGTAATGGGTGACTTTAATCATAACTTATTAAAACCTTCTCCCTCTGCAGAACTTTTTACGCGGTTTTTCCACAGCATGTGCCTTGAAATTTTACCTCTAGCACCAACACACCACTCAAAGAACACAGAAACTTGGATCGATCATATTATAGTGTCTAATGTTAACAAAGTTCGAAAACACGGACAATTCCCAGTTCCTGGGATTTCAAAACACGACCTAATTTACCTTGTTTACAACCTGAAGTGCCCTAAATACTCACCTCACATAATCAAATACCGCGATTTTTCAAAATTTGATAAGCAAGCATTTATTATAGATGGATTGGCACTTCCATGGCGCCTTGTGCAAGAAGAAGAATTACTGGATGATAAAGTAAATATTTTCACTAACTTAATAACACAGCTCTACGACCGGCATGCGCCTTTAAAAATTTCGCGTGTAACTCGTCCTCCTGCACCATGGTTAACTGCTGAAATTCGAAATTTAATGAAAGACCGTGATGCAGCGTATGCAATTTTCCGGAAAACTAAATGCGAACTACTTAAAAAACAGTACAAAATGCTCAGAAATTTAGTTACGCAGAAATGCCGCAACGCTAAAATAAAATATTACCACACCACCTTCGGCAGAATCAGCGACTCGAGAACGACCTGGAAAAATTTGAAAAATCTAGGAATAGGCAAAGGTCCTCCCCAAATTGAAGCGAATATACCCTTAGAATCACTAAATCACAGTTTCATAAACAACGTTCCTTCATTTGACAGTAACTTGAAAAAGCAATCTCTTTTGTTTCTCCAAAACGCAGAAATAAAATCCAACGATAAATTTTTCTTTTCGTCCGTTGAACATCAGGACATAATCAAAATCGTTCAAAGTCTAAAATCAAATGCTTCAGGTTCCGATGGTATAAATGCCAAGCTGCTAAAAAATAGCTTAGATGTGACGTACCCAATTATCACCGAAATCGTAAATTTCTCACTAATGAGCGGGCAATATCCCTCATCCTGGAAGTCTGCGCTCGTGCATCCTATTCCCAAGACAACATCAACCAAAAACACTATTGAATACCGCCCAATTAGCATCCTCCCAACTATCTCTAAAGTACTCGAAAAAGTCGTCCGGAAGCAAACTGAACAGTATCTTCGAACAAAATCACTTTTAAACGATCAGCAATCAGGCTTCCGTTCCGGCAGAAATACTGGAACCGCACTACTAAACGTCATTGAAGACGCGAGAACAGCAATAGATAACAGTAATATAACTATTTTGGTTCTTCTGGATTTCAGCAAAGCATTCGATTCAGTAGATCACGACATCTTGCTCGCCAAACTAAAGATCATGGGTTTTGCACAGCCCACGTGTAAATGGTTTCTTAATTATTTAACTTCCAGAACCCAAAGAGTGGTGTCCGGTAGCCGTAGCTCAAGGGACTTGAAGCTTAACCGCGGAGTTGCTCAAGGCACTGTGTTAGGGCCACTGGCCTTCTTAATCTATGTAAATGACGTGGAAAATGCGCTTAAATATTGCAGTCATCAAATGTATGCGGACGATCTCCAGATATATCTAAGTGGTCACCCGTCTCATCTCCTTTCACTCGTACAAAAAATTAATGAAGATTTAATAGCGGTAAACAACTGGGCAGCGTCTTTAGGCTTACAATTAAACCCAAACAAATCACAGTGCATGGTTATCAGCTCGAAATGTACTATGAATAAAATCTCTTCTTCTCCTTTGCCTAATATTTATATAAATGACACCATCTTACCTTGGTGTTCTGAAGTCAAGAACCTAGGTGTAGTTATCGACAACACTCTCAGCTGGAACTCGCACGTAGATACAACCTGCCGTAAAGTTTTTGCTTCAATGCACTCACTGAAACGCCTGCGAGCACTTTTACCAGGTAGCACACGTGAGACTCTCATCAAATCACTTATCATGCCACATTTCGACTACTGCGACTTTCTTCTGACCAACATGACATTCAAATTACAACGTAAACTTCAAGTAGCCCAGAACGCATGCGTACGTTTTATTTTTGATCTAAGAAAATACGACCATGTATCCGAATTTTTTGACAGAATTCGTATGCTTACTCTAGACAAAAGACGGTTACTCCACTCTTTACTTCTTCTTTATAAAGTTTTAACCGGTTCTCATGCAACACACCTCATAAGTAACTTCAATCCTCTGAAACTAAATCGAGCTCGTGAATCAGCCCTGCTTTGTGTACCACGTCACAACACGACTTCATTCAGTAAATCATTCACCATTACAGCTATCCGAGCCTGGAATAAATTACCAGCGAAACTAAAACACTTAAATACTTTCGGCAAATTCAAAGCTGAATTAACCACATGGGTAAGGAATAACGACATATAGAACGGCGTTAACATCTTCTTCAATCTCCAGACTTCTCCCACTTCCAAGCGCCCGGTCACCGCCCCAGTTAAACACCCTCTATTTCCCCCTCTTTATTCTCAATATTCTACCCCATACCTCATTGCTCTATCCTCATCTTCCATTCCCTCTCACACCTAAATTATGAGCATTAATTTTTTTCTGTGTTCCCTAATGAAATTGTTAATAAAATATACAAAAGTATTAGTGACGTTCCAGATAAAATATACTTGTAGCTATCTTTGTACCATCATCAGGATATTCACTACAATATATTGGCATAAACAAAATTGATGTTAAGATACCCGCACTCTTTGTATTGTTCCTTGATACTGCCAGTATTGTGTTTAAAATTACTGCTGTTATTAGCTTATAGTGTATTGTGCTTCTCTGGTGTAAAAATTATTGTATATTTATGTTAAGTGCTACTGTAAACTAAACGTAGCTTTCTGTAACGTTCCTCAAATAACTTCACTTTTTTCGCCTACTTCTTCTTTCGTCCTTTCCTTCCCTTTTTTCTCTTCCCTCTCCCTCACAAACATTATCATTTATACTTTTTGACCCCTTCCCCTGTACGTCTTCTGTTTTCTCTTTCACGAAACTTCCCTTTCACTACTCAGTATAACATACTCAGTTCTATTAATGTTCGGCCCTAAGCCGCCATCCTGATTGAGGTTTTTCTGGGTTTACTCAATCGCTTAAGGCGTATGCCGGGATGGTCCCTAGATTTGTTCTCCCAGACGTAAATGTACAGCCTGTCCTCCCCTCTTAAAATGTTACTAATCTAAATGTATGTAAATTCAGTGGTTAGGCGGAAGAGCAGGCCCTATGGCCTGAGCCTCGCCATTAATAAAGACATTATTATTATTATTATTATTATTATTATTATTATTATTATTATAGTTTACGATGTTGGCGGTGTACCTCGTGGCGCGGCATCGCTGGAGAGGCGCTTTCCATAAGGGCGGCAGAGGCGACGGAATTTCCAGGAAGGGCCACACAGTGGATGCCACGACAGCGGCGGCGGCGGCGGCAGCGTCCGGTTGTCAAAGGGCCCGAGGAACCGTTGGCTGCAAAACACAAGATTCCGAGAATCTGCGTTCGATGCCGCGGAAAGCAGACTGGGCATAAAGGGCCGCGTGCACCAAATTTGAGCCAAAGGGACTGCAGGCTGCTCGGGCCAACTGCATCACTAAACAATTCCAGATATTTGAATAAAGGTGGCACACGATATTTTTATCAATTTCGCCTCCACAGTACGTCTGTGGAGGCGGGAATTTATTTTTATAAGTCTGATACATTAAGCTATTGCCTTGCGGCTTAAGCAGCTAGAGGAGGGATTTCGGTCTTACTAAGTAAAATTTAACTTAATATAATTATTTACTTAAAATACAGGAACTTTGCCATATCTAACTTACGAGTAAATAAGAATTTTTAACTTAATACTGGGAAATATTTTCCTTTTTAATTGTTTGATTTAGTTTTTCTAACATTCACAAATTACTCAAATTTGTTATAACATTAACATATAACATTGCGTGAATATATGAATGATGCCCCCATGTTGGGGAATGCATAGCTGACAGGTAAATCATAGCTGACGAGTAATGGTCGACACGCCGTGTTTGTGTTTCAAGTTAAGCTGGCATTCAGCGAAACGCAGACAGTTAAGTCAGAGTCTATAATAAATTTAGTAGGTCACTCTTCATAGTAGTAAGAACAGCAAGGTGGACGGCAGGCGTGAGACGGTCACCGTTATATTATTTGCACGAATTATGAATTGGAATTCAACAGCATGTCTACTAGAGAATTATTTTTGGAACTTAATAATTTTTCGTGAAGAAATGTAAGATTGTCACCACCAGACAGTTTAAAATGCTGGAAATGAAATGCACGTGATATTAATAAGCGCATTACGCTTGTGACTCGTTGCCAATAATCTGAAAAATTAAAATGTTGCAAGCGCAAGCACATAACAATTCGAGACTACGTCTTGACGTCAGATTTCCTAAGAAGTTAAAGTTATTTTTATTGATTGGTTCTTCCTCTTCCTTGCGCCGGTCTCTTTATTACATTCACTTCTCACGTTATTTCATGCAATGCCGGTATCCTAGGTTTCTTTCATTCAATTTGTTTTAAATTAAAGTCCAATTCGCTTCAGTTATAAGTATTACTTTAACAGTTACTTTCTCTCCTTCCTTTTTATTAACACTGTATATTTATTTCCGTAATTCCATTCCTTAATATTGTATTTATGTTTCTCATTTTGTAGTTGTTATATATCCTCTGAATATTGATAAAGTGTTCCTTAACGGTAAAGTTGTGCATACTTTGGGAAATACGTTTTAATAAAAAAATGTGATTGAATTATTTCTACATTCTTATCCATCATGAAATACCACAAGATTTCTGCTCCTAGGTGTACGCAGATTAAAGAATCACAGAGGGACAACTGAAGTACCACAACTACATTTCTAGACCCTTTTCATTAAACTTTATATTTACATATATTACATATGACATTTATATATTACTAGGAAATAAATAAAATATATCACAAAGAGAATGAAAGCATAATAATAATGATCAATTTTAATAAGAACAAATAATTTTATGTATAACTATTCCCAGGAGTGCTCGACATGAAAACGTCGTCACGAAATGTAAAACAAATTCCATAATTTACTGCTTTTACAAAATAAATTAAACATACGGTCCCCCCATTGGTAGAATTCGACCTTAATTAATTATTTTTTTTTATTTTAAACGTTATGGAGGTTCTCTGTCTACGAGTATACCTGTGTAATTATTGCATATATTTTTCTTTTGTTTTGTTCTATTGTGTCATCTCCTCGGAGCCTACTGTATCAATACTTCGTGGGCTGTTTGCCTTCATTTTGAGCAGTATCTATCAAATTTGAAAAGCTGTAGAAACCTTCTCATGAAAACAGGTGGATCAAGGGGCTTCTTGCCCCTGCCCCCTCTGAATGAGAAATATGGCACAAACTGGTCTCGTAACCTCAACCGCCAACTGCTACTGTCTCTAGTACCCGTTGTGTGTAATGTTTCGTTAAATAAAAAAATAGCATATGAATAGCATATAAGTACAATTGTAAAAAGTCCATAATTGTCATTGTAGAAACTAATATCGACCACGTGATATTATTATTATTATTATTATTATTTAATTAATATATTATCAGTAATAATATTGTTTAATAATATGCTTTTACGTACACAAATGCAGATATGGACTCGACCAATGAACACGAATATAATGACGCAACTTTTTACTAGCTGTTTTTCAGGATTGTCGCAGTGCCCTTGTAAAGTTGGTAAATGTAATTATAACACAAATGCGGAAAATAAATAATTTAAATAATACGTTGATATATACATCACAATCAAAGAGATCGAACTTTTTAATCTAATAATAATGTAATGTAAAATCAAATAAAAGAAAATAATAGTATTTTATTAAAATTTGAACCTACAACATTAAAATAATAATCTTAAACAACATGTTTTATGTAAAATTAACCATTTTCTTCTTTTACAAGAGTTGGATGTGAAGAAAGCTTGGACAATGGCATTTTTGCTAGTTTAATATACATAAATAGAAATTTTCACATTCTGCGCTCCTCCATATGATCTTTTACTATACCAAATCTCACACTACTCCTTGCGCGCAATGTATTTAAAAGAGGTACCAAATTTTCTCTATGAGTATTCATTTATTGATTACCGTGAACAAATAATTGCGATATATAATTTTTAAAATATTGTGTTATTTGTGCATAAAACTGTTGTTGTTGTTGCCTATAACCTCAGCAGTTTCTAAAGAGACCTAAATAAGTACAATTGTAAAAAGTCCATAATTGTGAGGTAGAAGAGGAGAAAATCATGATTTCAAAATATTTACAGTAATAAAATGCTTTTTTTCGAGTACGACAAGGGGCCCCTTTAAAAAAGTTTAGGATCGGCATGGCTGCATGGATTTCTCTCTGCAAACGCCTGTGTTTCTGTTACAAACGCGGAATTCATTTACAAGTTCAAACGTTGCACAAAATTCAGCATAACAATACGAGGCGGGAGACACTTCATATTATCGCCAACGACTTTGGCTAAGAACTGGGGCGACTAGTTGATGGCCATGAGTGCCAAGGGACTGCCATTATAGTGGTGAGATAATTTCGTCACTGTGTGGAACATAGAACACATGTTATGTTACATCATATGAAATAAACGTAAAACATTTAATATATTGTTTCAAGTTGCTGTCTTATTTGCAATCATTAATGTTTCCATTGGCTACTTTATTATTGAACACATTCATTTAATATCACATCAATCGCTTTCATTAATATCTTATTTAGGTTACTGGAATTATAAAGTAATGTGATCATTTACCTTGTATTAGTTATTAAACATATTTTTATGTTAAACGTTTACTAATTTATTATGACATCAAATATTCGACCCAAATTTATTTCTATAGTTTCTGGAGGGATATTACGTAATTATCAGTAATTGTCCCAGAGATTTTTCTTTTCAGTTAACCGAACAGTCCCATTTTTATATGAGAGCAGGAAATATACAATCTTCCTTGTAATCTACAATGTGATTTAACCTTGTATGACTCTTCAATGCCTGATAATAATTATGAAAGTGTGAAATTTTTTACATTTTAATTTTTAAATAACGAAAAAATAAATAAATGATCATCTTTGAGAAGCACTTAATTTTTATATTCTTATATTTGTGGATTGGAGATAAAGGGCACTATCTACATCTACTAAAATTTACAGGAGAACAGTTTGAAGATGTTTTATTTTGAGCTTGGAATCAGTTTTGGTGTTATTTAAAAGCACTGTAACTCCGCCAATTCTTGATGTTGGACATAGTGTTGTACCTCAGAGTAGAGAACACGAAACTCATATCATTGAGACAAAAATATCATCTCGGCCAAAAATGGACGTCGCGACCTTTACCTCCGACCCAGAGATATATAAAAATAATTAATATGTATATTGAGAAAATAAAGTGACTGATGAAGTGGCGGTTCTTTATAGTCGTCACCTTCGTTTATATTATCAATAAGGTCATTTTATATATTTATTTTATATGGTTCTTCTTTAGGCAAACTGATAAACTGGAATTATTTAATCTGATTTGAAAAATACGTTGAATTTTTTCACTTTTGTGGCATTTGAAACATCTTTCTAGAGAAATATGCTGTGAACACTGCCACATAATTACGTATCAAATGCAGCTTCTTTTGCACATACGTCTCGGCGTGACGTCAGCTTACCTTTTTCACGCGCATCCCATGGATGTCACATTATTAGCTACATCAGATATAGCAAATAACATAACAAGTTCTAGAGATGAATTTGAGAACAACTTTAAAAAGATCAGGACTAACGAAGAAAGTAATCAAAGAGTAAATAATAAAGGATAATAGGATCGCTGGCTGTCTCAATATGACATAATAAACATCTAAAACATGACTCGAAGGTTAGAAATATCAATAATTACAACAATATTAACATATGCAGGAGAAACAAGAAGTGAAACAAAACGTACCCAACAACAACTTGAGGTCATAGAAATGAGAGTTATGAGAAAAATTACAAATAAGAAATGAAACAGAAACATCAGGGAAGTGTGCAAAGTTAAGCCCATTACAGCATGGGTAGCAGAACGCAGAAAGAAAGGAAACGGTCATATTGAGAGAATGAAGGAGAAAAGAACCGTGAGGATTGCTAGAGATGAAAGGCCGAGGGAAAGAAGAAAATTAGCAGACTAAGGAGAAGATAGAAACACTCGTTATAATTCTTGGAAAGGAACAAGTCTTAGACTTTTTAAGAAGATGAAGATGAAGAAGAAGAAAAAGAAGGAGGAGGAGGAGGAAAAGAAACTGCAGAAGAAGCAGCTCTAGCATCATGATAGGCGTGGCTTCTCCAACCTCAAATTACTTGTTTAGAGTAACACAACACGGTCGACGTCAGAGACACACTGATGGAGTGGAGCGTGAACAACGTAACGTCTCTTTCAGAATGCTCCTTGTAACTGTTATTGTTGCATGTATCTCTTTTATGCTGTCCACGATTCGAGGTAAAGAACTTTTAACCAGGAATAACGTTCAAATATGAGATTTCGATCTCGGTCCACTGACAAGTTCAACCCAGATCGACTCTGTCCACTAAACTCTGCCCGTCTGGATCTCCCTGCCCTCCTCTGCCAGCTTAGCTCAGTTTGTCTCGTCCACCTCTGCTTGCTCACCACTGCCCGCTCATCTCTACCCACTTAGCTTAGCCTATCCGTTCAGCCCTACCCGCCAGGTCCGCTACCTCAGCTCTGCCCGCCCATCTCCACACATCCACCCCTACTCTCTCAACTCAGACCGCCCAGCTCTGCCAGTCTAGATCTGCCGGCCCAACACATTCCGCCCAGGTCTGTCCTCTCATCTCGGCTCACCATCTCTACCCATCTTTCTCATCTCTGCTCACCTAGTCTGCGCGTCCAGCTCGGCCCTCCTAGTCCTGATCGCTCAGTTCTGTCTTCCTAATTCTATTCCCCCAGTTCTGCCCTAACAGTTCTACTCGCCCAGTTCTGCCCTCTCAGTTCCACTCGCCCAGTTCTGGCCTTCCAGTTCTACTCGCCCAGTTTTGCCCTCCCAGTTCTGCTCGCCCATTTCTGCCCTCCTAATTCTACTCGCTCAGTTCTGCCCTCCTAATTCTGCTCGCCCAGTTCTGCCCTCCTAATTCTGCTCGCCCAGTTCTGCCCTCCTAATTCTGCTCGCCCAGTTCTGCGCTCCTAATTCTCCTCGCCCAGTTCTGCCTTCCTAATTCTACTCACTCAGTTCTGCCCTCCCAATTCTGCCCGCCGCGTTCTTCCCGCCCACCTCTGGCTCTGCTCGCCCTTTCTGTGACCGCCCATCTCTGCCTTTCTCCGCCAAGACCAACCCCGACCCCTGCTCTCCACGCCCTAAGGACCGACCCGCTTCTTCCTCGCTGCAGAACCGCGCCGCGAACATCGCACTTCGGCCACTCCCCGCGCTGAGTGAGGAGGATTGTAGCTCAAATGCGCGCCCATTCCGCGTAACGACTTCGCGCGGCGCAAACATTAGCAAGCGCCTGCTCGGAATTGGCTAACCCTTCCACCTTCCCCTCCCGACTCTCTCCACCCCATCCCGCCCCGCCTCGCCTCGTCTCTCCTCGCCTCGCCTCGCCTCGCCTCGCCTCGCCCCGCCCCGCCCCGCCCCATCCCGCCCCGTCCCGTCCCGTCCCGTCCCGTTCCGCCCCGTTCCGCCCCGTCCCGCCCCGTCCCTCTAGTTACAAGTAACACTAGAAATGTAAACAAACATTGTATGTATTGTTACAAAGTAATATTTTTTTTATAAAATTTATAAGTTTTTAAATAAGAATAAACGTATTCAAAGTAAAAGAAAAGGTAACGCTAATTTATTGTTGTTCATATATATTCTGGTCCACGAAAGTCGTTAAAATTAAGGTAAAATTCGGTTATTGAATGAAATCTAACATTATGCGCTCGGTAACCATTTTCTTAAATAGACTCAGAGAAGAGACCCAAACATTGATGTTCGAATGGAAATCTCAGTTCTATTGCGATTGTCCGGTTATTTGGACATTCTGTTATAGTATTGATCTTCGAATCCGAACACAAACCTTAATGTGCAAACCCAGCACTATTTCACTTCTAAAAGAACGAAACTGTAGTGATTTCAGATTCTAACACACTTCAATTCTGCTATTTAAGATGATTTTATGTATTTACGTTTAATTTAATTTGATTGTCTTCTTGAAATATTTTATTTTGTAAATTTCCAATTTTCTTTGATTTTTTAACATGCGTGTAGTACTTTATGCCAACTACATTTCATTTGTTCAGAATCTTCTTTTGCCTACGTTTTACATCTTCCGTTTTTGCGCGGTTCGGATTGTCCACTCTACAATTCCGTAGTTCTTTCATTAGTGCCATTTCATTGAGATTTATCAAACTTGATTATCCCGTGCCTCATTTTAGAACCACTAAGCGTTTCTGAAATATTGCTACTTTACGAGCTGACTTGAAATGTAGGCATGAGAAGACACGAATTATAACTGACACAATACATCTTCATCCAAATCAAGATTCAAGTCAAGACTAATGTCTTGATTAACTTATAGAAACGAGACCGAAAATAGCACAAGAAAATTAAATTCAGCTTTTCAGAATTATACTGAAATAAGAAAACTTTTAAAAAGATAGTGTTTATTTCAATAATATTCGATAACCCGTGGAAATAATATGTCCACCGTTTTATCTGATATTTGGAATCAATATAATATCCAAAAACAATGTACATTTAAAAAAAAATATTTTCAAAGGATATTTTATATTAATTTTCTTTCCTTCATATCAACCCTAATTTAGTATAAAATGGCTAAATTGTAGTAGTCTTAAACTCTCAAGATCTAATGAAAACTTAGGGAATCACATATCCCCTTACGTAACGAATCCCCTTACGTAACGAATATACGTACTTACTTACGTACGTACTTACGACATTCCCTTACGTAACGAATATACTCTATATGTTCATTTTCTACTCAACACACCATGCATAGCACCTGCGCAGCGACATCAGGACAGATGTATGAGAAAAATAGAACAGCACGAACAAGTCATCATATTAATGTAATGGATTGTATTTGTGCCCATCACAAATTTGTCATCCCCCTAACTCCTTTGCCGTTAACAATTTTTTCTTTACCTCTCCCATTCTCTCGTCCGAGGCCACTTGAAGATCTGTCAGCTATAACGACACTCCACGGGGACAAGACGGGGAAAGGCGTGCTCGGCGCCTTGCACGCGGAGAGGATAAAGCGGCCCGAGGCGGAGTTCGGAGGAGGAAATATTGGGCGACACGCGAGTGGTTGTAAGGGCTCGGCTGCGGGGTCCAGCGAAAGACAAGGAGCGCCCAACGAGAACTCGTAAGGGGCTTTCATTAAATTCCCGAGTCACCGCTCTTGCACCGTCCTCGACCCTCCACCGCCTCCGTTATCCCTCTACAGACCCAGCACGATCACCTATCTCACAAGACCTACCGTTCTCTCTATGTCGTTGGTGTCTTCTTCCATCTCGTCCGCTTGCGTCTCCCCGCATCCTGTCACGGCGCCGCTTCGAGGTTGTCTTCCTCACCGCTGCGCCGTCGCTTCGAGCCACCTCCCTCTGAATGCGCCGCTGCCCTCACCGCCGCTGCAGGCCACGCTCGGCAGCCAACTTAAGGGGCGAGTCTCTCCCTACTCTTCGACGCGTGAGGCGCCAAATTTCCGAGCTGCCTTTGTGCGCCGCGGCCTGCAGGCCTCGCCCCCACTCGCCCGTCCTGCCCGCCCCGCCCGCCCCGCTCCTCCCCGCCCCACCCGCCCCGCCCCGCCCGCCCGCCACGCCACGCCTCGCCCGCCCCGCTCCTCCCCTCCCCGCCCGCCCGCCACGCCACGCCTCGCCCGCCCCGCTTCTCCCCTCCCCGCCCCGCCCGCCCCGCCCCGCCCCGCCACGCCTCGCCCGCCCCGCTCCTCCCCGCCCCGCCCCGCCCCGCCTCGCCCGCCCCGCTCCTCCCCGCCCCGCCCCGCCCGCCCCGCCCCGCCTCGCCCGCCCCGGCCGCCCCGCCCGCAACGCCCGCCTGCTCCAACCCACACCGACCGCCCGCCCCAACCCACACCGACCGACCGACCGACCGACCGACCCAACCCACACCGCCCGCTCCAACCCACACCGCCAGTCTTACCCTACCCACACCGCCAGTCTTACCCTACCCACCCCGCCAGCCCTACCCTACCCACACCGCCATCCCTACCCTACCCTACCCCACACCGCCAGCCCTACCCTACCCCACCTCGCCCATTCCTGCCCCGCCCCACCGTTCCGCCCCACCCTGCTCCGCCCCGCCCCACCCTGCTCCGCCCCGCCCGACCCACCCCGCCCACCCGTCCGCCTGCTCCGCCCCGCCCCGCCCCGCCCCGCCGAGCGCTTTCCTGCCCCGCCCCTCCGAGCGCCGCCCCGCCCGCCCGCGATGAAGTCCTTGCGTCACGCGGCTTATTTACCAGAATTACCTCTTGGCCCCCCCCCACGCCCCGCCGCCTACAAATTGGACAGTCGACTTACTCCGCCGCTGTTCTGTTTCCTGCACCTCCGCAGCCCCTTGCAGCCTATCTCAACAGCCACCGTCACTTTCACTCCCGCCACAGCCCTCACCTTCTCGTCGCCGCCACTTTGTCTCTTACGACGTCGTCACTGTCTTCATCGCTCACGGCCGCGGTCGTTAATACAACAACCCATGCCTCGCCTCTCAATTCTTTATGTTGGCGACACTGCTGCTTCCATACCTGGGACCTTCCAACATTACTAGGATGAACAGACGGTCGTTGCTCACAAAAAATGTATCTAGCTACCAAAAGAAGATTCTGCCCTCCCGCATCCTCACCATCCACGTTCAGCATCTACTTCTTTGTACGTCATTCGCGCAACCCCGCAAGTTTTTCTCTCGCCTTCCTTCGCCGCAGCGAAGGTGCGCGTTGGCTGGACTGTCTCTCAAATTAACCCAAAACGCCCAACTTCATTTCGCACTTGCCACGTCGGAGCAAGAGAGACGGGATATATTTTCAACCCCATATCCAAATGTCGGAGCAGATCCCCAAGCGGCACTGGTCAGCAACTTGTGGTGTCGGCCGGAGGGACCCAGAAACCGCTCGGTCCGCTGCACCCGACAATCAGCATCCAAGTGGGGCGGTATTTTTGCGCGCAAACCCGCCAAGGGGAGACCTAAGGAGCGGCAATCGACGCGAGGTAGCTGTCGTATTGGGAATAGAGTGTGACACGAGCAGAGAACGAAGAGTATATTACGACAGCCCCGCTGGAATTTCGGCACGTTCTTCTAAGGAAGAGAGACTTCGCTATGACACGTAACATCATTACGAATTTGGACGGTTTCAAACATGGCAGTTCTTGTAAGAACATAATCTTTGTAAATAAACACTTTGTATGAAGAATAATCTTTTTCTTCAGTACATGATAGAGAATTTCAATTGTCGTAGCCTTCGTGCGTGCACCATAGTGGATAAATCGATCTCTATGTGTCTGGTTGCACCTTTTATTGCCGAATAGTTACGTTGCTGAAGAATATAAAGAGGCTGCTCCAAAGCGTAAAGTGTTGGGAACAAAAATCTAGGGTATAAAAAACTTTTTTTTCATACCTCCATAATAAAAGTACATGATTTCAAAGAAAACGATCACGCTTATTTCGAAAATTAATAGAAGGTTTCTATCATGTTGGGTTTAGAACATTTATTTCATATAAATAAAATCCTACCCAAATTTCCGCATTGTCACTCCAGTTATATTACTACAAAATTTCATGAGAATTCTTCATATGAGGTAAGAATAAGTAAAAAACTAGCAATAATTTTGCAATATGGCAGGTTTCTTACGCTCTTTGTATCTCTTTTCCATAGTACCAATATTGTGATGAAAGTGGTCACCCAGATCACTCTATGACCTTGTCTGTTGCTGTAACTCATCTGCGTCATCAGCGCACTCTACCTCTTGTTTTCCGCGCCTCCCTGGCGCGGTCTCGGCCCTGCGTGGGCGCTTTGTTAAATTAACTAAGCTCCCAGATCTGTTGGAAGAAAGGATGCAGAAAAAGGAGCGGTTAGCTGCAGGCAAATGCTTCTCTGACACTTTAGAAATGCGTGTAGGTGTTTTTGTTGGTCCGGGCAAAATAAAATGAAAGTCCTACAAAGGGCTTCAAAGCTTCTTTTCTCAGTCAGTAGAAGGGATTAATTGAGATAAACTAATAAATTTTAATATGGTTTCACAGGTTTCTGTCGAATGAATGCATTTTTTTATTGCTGGCATTAATTTTAGAGATTTATAATGTGTCTGTACCAATTGAATCTTTGTGAGATTTATTTATTATTGGTCTTTTTATAATATTTAAAGAATTTGTTTATACACGTTTTGTCAGACAATTTCAAAACTGATGCTGCTTTTGGGGTGCCAGAACCATACAACAGAACCAAACCACCTCAGATTTTGTTTTAATTGGGCCCAATGAGATTCTAAAGGGTCACACGCCCAGTTCCAATGTGGTGAAGAAATAATTGCCTGGGTGAACGTCTAAAACAAACAGTAATTAATAACTAATTTGGTAATTTAATTGGATCATCTGAAAATATGTATAGGTCAAATAAATTGCAAGATGAAATGTTCCAAATAAGTGTTCAGATATGATAACAATACCAATTGTTTATCTCTAAAAAGTTAACAGTGTTCCGTGTGCATATCAGTACCATACACCCGTGTGCCTACAAGAGAAAATCATATCCGAAACCAGTTTCGACAATTCCAAGATAAAAGATGAATATGGCATTGCCGACGCTGTAAATTGTTTTAAAAGTATTTTCATGTGTTGAAAATTTCTTTCATACTTCATTTCTTTAATGCCTTTCTTGTTCAAATATGTTTTTACAGTACATGCCATTGAACGTACTAATGAATCGTAGTAGCTGGTAATGTTATACTCCTGTTCAAAAATTCCCAACAGAATTTTGTACAGCTATATTTAATACAATTTGTTTTCTAATATGAACATAAATGATCACCTCTGTACTCTTCTCCTGTAATGCTAATAATAAGATCGCAAGAATTAGTTCGGAAAATTCTATCAAAAAATCTTTACAACTACATTCGATTCCCCTTAGTAACTTAACATTACCATATTTTCCCCTTATTCTTTAAGATTTTAAAACGCCACAAACCCAGTCCTGATCCGACTCTAACCCGACAATTGCCCGAAGGATGTACTGAGGAATAAATTCCCTGTTACGATAAATTTATTTCTGAGTCAGATAGACCGTCTTTACAGAGGCTCGGTTATGAACATTTACGTATGTTTTTTTTATTTCCTTCTCAGGTGGGATTGAGAATTTTCTTACGTATATGTCTCCTTTACCAAGGAATAACAATACTTACTTCAAGTTAAACATTGTAATCTGTGTACACTGGGGACTTAAACATCGACAAAACAAAACATGTATTAATACAACTCAATTCATGTTATTATTTAATATTTTTCCCGTATCCCTCCCCTTCAATGAATGGCCATTACTCAATTTTGAATCTTAATTTTGAATTTATTAGCCTAATCCAAAACTTGATCTTCATACATTTACTAATATTGAATATGTCTCCTTTAGTCAACTTTCCTCCAGTGTTCTTGTCTTCTTGGTCGTCGTTTCCGCGTCCACTCAAAGTTCCATTTTTGTTAGTTCGATCAAGTCCCAAGATGTCGTCTTCTTTCCATACACGCAATTATAGTTTATTCTACTTATGACTTTTTCCTGCTAATTTCTAGTTAACATGACACTACCAAATCGCAAACGTGTGTCTGCCATCCGAACGCTGTCAAATCATAACATCAAATTATAACATATGCTTCCGGAGCTCACTGTGTCAGGACATCATCTGCCTCGTTTGTTTGTCTTACCTGCTCTTCTTCGGACTTGTCCCTGTGCGGAATCGTGCCGAAATGCTTTTCTCCTTCGTTCCAGTGCGCGGGTTATGCACTTATTCTAATTTTTGGTTGGATATCGTCATTCTGGCACTTTATTCTTCGCTTATGATTTCTAATTACTTTCGTAATTTACGACTTTATTCACGGAAATTACTCGAGTTTACTAGTTGTTTAACTGTTTTATTTACCTCTAAATATTTCATTTTATTCTATATTAATGTCGCAATTACCTTGTGTTTTTATTATTTATTACTGAATCGATTGCTTCTCCTCTGTCCCTCATTGTTGCTGTCATTCTGTTTACATATTTTTTCCAAATTTATGTTTCCTTTGCACATGCCTTATAATAAATCATAATATATTGTGGCGAGATGGGATTATACAACCCCATAACACCACAGTTTCGCCGGCATAAACGTTTACAAGCAGCGAGAAGAGCGGCCGAAAACCAGAGTGGCAAAACGCGCAGCCTGGTATCCGTTGCTCGTACTAGTCGCCGCGAACTATCAAGCCACGTTTTTGCTGGTGGAAGGCACAAGTAGGAGAAATAATCCCCACCACGCCGAATTTCCCCAGGCGAACGCCAATAAATACGCAAACGCGGAAGCGGGAGGTCTCTTTTGTCGCCATCTCGCCTGGAGTCAACATCTCTTCTGCTAGCACGCGTCGGGTCAGCAGTTCTTCATGTAAGGCACCGCTTGGCAAGTGTGCAGATTTTATCAGAGCGTTAGATTAGTTAGAAATTGCCGCAACGACTGTTTAGAATAGGAGTGTACGGCGTTGCAAAAGCGTCTAGCTAGTCGTCCGCGCAGTAGTCAGGAATTAGGGAAATATTCTTCTATTAATTAATGCGAGAAGTAAAAGTGTGCCCGTTTTCAGGAAAGCTCTGAAAGTTCTTGATTAACAGAATAAAAGTTAGGAACGAGCGAAGTACTTGCACTGGCAGTTAGGGAAGTGCAAGGGACATTTTCTGCAAATTGGGCGTAATCGAAGGCGGTAGCAGCCGTGGGAGGAGAAGAAACCGGTTAGTGGAAACGGAAGAATACGCGGGTCGACCGAGAGAAGACGACGACCGAGAAAAAGGACGCAAGAGGACGGCGAGAGCAACGCAGAACTTCGGAATCGAGCAACGCGGTGCGGAACGCAGCACGCTGTTTCAAGGTTGAAAGACGGACAGTTTCGAGGTAACCTGTAGAACTGAAATTAGGTCAAGTTCACGTCGGCAGGGAAAGAATAGTTTCAGAAGTGTTAAAACTGAGGACACGGGTGTTAATAATTTGTAGCTTGGTAGTGGGAGATTTAATGCATTATTGCTTGCCTTGAACCATTCTATTGCAGCAGTCAGTTTTCTGTTATCTGCAATTATAATTAAAAGGACAAATTGAGAGTAGTGCGCTTGCCCACATGTTAATTATTGTATGTAAAATTTTGAAAAGGCAAGAGATTGTAAATTAGGTTTAGTTTCACATGCAATTGTAATTAGAATAATTTAAATTTAGACGTAGTGAATTTTCAAAGGGAATTCCCAGTACTGGTCAAAGAAATTGCTTCAGAAAATTAGTTCTGAACAAAATTAAGTGTTCATTTGTTGAATAGGCTGTCAAAGTTGCTTATTTGTGTTTATTTAATCATTTTTGGAAGTGTAATTCTATGTGTGATTTGTTTTTCGTTGTTATCAATTCATGCCACAGAATTTTGAGTGAATTATATGCTCGTTTATGTGTGATTTGTGTGACTTTTATTGTGTCAAGGGTTCAGACCTTTCTCGTACCCCAAAGATCCTGCTTCCTGAGATTCTAAGCTCGCTTCACGAGCATAATATCTTAACGACTTGCTTAAAGTGCATGCTGAGTGTGCAGAGAAGGTACCAGTGGTGTACGATAGGTAAGCCGGTTAGAATATAAGCATTGAAATATTACTATTTTTTATGTTTATGTAAATAAGTTATAAGTCAAATTAAATTGAAAATCGATCTGTGCACTCTTAAGAAATGTTTTCTTTAGTATTACTTACAGTTCTTGTTTTCTTCGCATTTTCTTGTTGTTTTTCAAATTTAATATTCCAAGGTAATTTTCAAATTTATTATAAACAATACGCATACAATACGAATCCTACGAATTCAGAACAAATTATGCTCCATGATTTTCATTTTAAATTGCTCCTTTGTCAACAGTGTTGCCATACTCATGGGAGAAAATTATGGTGTCGTGGACTGAAAATAATCACGGAGTACTGGGGTTTAATTAACGCCACATACATATATCTATGTAGATGGAATTGGTTTAATTTTCCGTCGCCCACGAAGATTGCAGCGCAAAAACGCTGCAAAAGCAAGTATTTTTTTAAAAAGAAGAATGTTTTGTCCTTATTGAAAAACAAGTTATCAGTTCCCTGTCAGGAGACCGAGACGCCATTGTTGCCATCCTCAGTAAGGAAATTATGGCGTCGTGGAGCGAAAATTGCCTCTGAGTAGTGGAGATAAATCAACGCTCCTTATGTACATCCATATAGGTGGTGTTGGTATAATTACCGATCTACCCGCTAAGATCGCATCGCAGAAACATGTTTTTGGAAATTATTTAGAATCGTATGGCCCGATCCGAAAACAAGTTATCAGTTCCCTGTCAGGAGACCGACACGCGTCGAATGATACATTGTACGTCTCGATTAGTGGACAGGAAGAGGTGTAACCATGAGTAACGGAATTGCACAGCAGCGTAACCACACACTCAGGAGTTACTCAAATACTGTTTAGGGATGTCCAAATACCGCGCCGGCACAAGTCATTCCATCTAAAGAATATCAAGAACCCTATTCAATTCACAATATTAACCACTGTCACATACTACCACTGCACATCGACTTACTCTCTCCATATAACGCGTTATCAGCTTTTCGTATCTGAGTGCCGTGGACACAGCCTTTCGTACTTGACTGCCCTAGACACAGCGCTAAATACCAGTAGGAATTGTTTTCTGAAGAAAGTAGCAGTGTGACGAAAGGCGGGTAATAAAAACTGGGAAATGGGCGCCTCTCAGACAGTGAACTATCGATGCAATATTATCTCTGCTACACCGACGCGTTACCCTGACAGCGTGACTGTGGTCGCGCAGCGATCCCACCTTCTCTCAGCTGTGGTGAACACGCCCACAGCCGTTGGTTGTGTCTGACATCCCGTTGCCGCTGCATCGTGTCTGTCCGGGAGAACTAAGAGTTAGAGTGCCGAACTGTGGCTGACATATACGACACTAGCGGTGTAGAAGCCATTGTCTGTAGGTGATGACTAGCGGCCGACAGCATATTGGTAATATTTGGAGGTTTCTTTCATCAGTACCAGACAAATGCCGGAGCAGTACCCTAACCAACGAGCCACAAATCACGCACGAGCTTCCATGTTTTATTTTTGTCCCCTTAGAGATACAGACACTCACTTCCTTCGACTACACTACCATACATGAGAGAATGCCAGATTGGAGCTTAGAGCTCGTCATATTCTCCGACCTATCTAGTTCGACTGAAAGCTCTGCGAATTTGTAACTAAATCTTTGAATTTTGATAGGAATTCACATGAAGCCCCTGGGATATCTTGCGTCAAGGCGATGTCGAGTCAAAGTGAGTCTACTCTAAGGCTGTGGGTTCGAAACCCATGTAAGACATGAACGTTTTCATTTGTTTTGAGGCACTCCAAGCCCCTTGAGTATTACCAATCCCTCGAGTACTACACCCAAGAGGTATATTCTAAATTGTTTGATGTTTATTGATTAGATTCGATTGGACTCATCAAAATAGACTGACGTCACAAAGAGGTTAATAGTAGTTTATGCTATTAGTTTATAATGTTAAACTTCGTTGCATTATTACATGTTTTGATACCGAGTTCCACATTTGGAGCGAGTTTTTTAATGTGTACAAATGCAATAAAGCAACATTAGAAACAAGTTCCATACGCTATTTTTTGTGTAACAGAATTATAAATTTATAAGAGAATTAAATTTAAATTTGCGAAATAACCTTCTTGTGACGTCTGCAGTATTTGGCATCTGTACAAGAAAAGTGGTCGGCTGTTCTTTTCACCGCTACCATCCCACGATTCTCTCACTCCGATTGGCTGAATGTGTGATGACGCAATCCTGGTTCCTCAAAATCTAATACGTCGTCATTTGGGCAATGCAGTGGCCGATTATGAGCAATTTCTTGCAACATAAAATGTCGTTTGCTGATACACGAAAAATAATATATTATTGGAGAGAATTCTCTTTTATTACTAAGATTTGTTTATATAATATAATTTAATGTCAAGGAAGATACCAACATATTGGCTAATTCTGAATGTCTAGCTTAATTATCTTAATTTATAGTAGAGTTCACTGATATGGGCATTTCCTTTCAGGTTTATTATTGAATTACCAGAAAATTTGAAGAATCTTAACATTCATCTATTGCATTTTTTTTATTTCATTGGCTCATGTAATTGCCTCTTTCAATGAAAAATGACGTTTAACTTTTTTCTTACTTAATTAATTTATTGTTAAGAAATCATGCAAGGACATCAGAAAGAAAATAAAAATACAAAACATTGGTGATGGTGTCCATGAACTCAAATGGCACTGGGGCGGACATGTTGCGCGTCAATATCCTACCAAATTGTCACTTGTTACATTTTGAGATCAGAGATAAGACTGGCGCAAACAAGGACAACAGAAGAAATGGTCTGAGTGTTCAAGAAAGATGTGTGTAAAGTGGTCTCAAGTAGCAAAAGACAGACGCGTTTGGAAGAAACGTAAAATCAATGTGAAAAAATGTTGATAGTTTAGTTAACGCAGACCACTGAATTAATATATTATAAGCTGTTATTTAAGATCTATAATGTTCATCATTTTGTTATGTATGCATAATATATGAAACTATAAGTGTAACAACTCACATCTGCGAGATGCCTTAGCCCCTCAAGGGATCTGATAGGTTTAAAATGAAATAAAATTTAAGAAATTGTTTAAATATGACACTAAATCATGCTACTTATTGTATGTTTTTCAGAGAAAATTCATTTTATCAGTATAATTGTATTATATTATGAGTATAATTTGCATCATTACGTCATGTTATGCTAATACTGTGGTATTTGTTCATATGTTCATCAAGGTCGTACGTTGTATTTATTGTAACATTTTCATAATTTGTTAATATCATGTCACAATATTCAAACGCGTGTTTAGACTTCAAGTATTAGGCAAACGTTTCGATTTGTGTCATCTGCCAAAAGTTGCCACAGGGAGGATAAACTAAATTACATACGTATAGTAATGACTGACAACGCACTTTGTCTGTAGAGATAACCAGTCACGAGTGAGCGAAATCGTATGTCTGTGGGCGTGGGTAACATTGTGGAGTGTTTGTCAGGTGGTTTTCAACATATTCACTTATCTTTCTGTACACTCGTATTGTGACATTTCGAAACAAACTTTAGAATTACACTTTTTTTAATCTGGAGTCCAGAGCTTTGCGGTTACGTTCGCCTATGTATCGCCGAGAAACGATAAGTATTGTGGAAAGTAAATATGCATAATTTCTAAGCATACTCAAAGTGTTTTGAGTGATGCTGTGCTTTACAAATTACGAAATGTCACAATTTGCAAAAATACTATCAGAAAAAATGATTTATTCTATACATTTCTAATCTTTCATACACTCGGACTCTTTGATAGTGTAAGCAATTTGACGTATTATTTTAAATAAAAATTAATATCAATTTTTCAACTTGAAGTACTGAATTAATTTCAGTAACTTTTTAACTAATTTGTAGCTAGTGAAAAAAGAAACACATAATGAACTTTGATGTTTGAAAAACTGGTAGTGCTACAACAGCACATGATTTCTTGAATTATTTTTAAGGATCACGGAAATTTGCACGTAAACATTTCACTTTTTCAAGTAACGTTGTATAAAGATTGAATTTTGAAGAACAGATTTCTTATAAAAATATCTCCTCCTTCAACATGTAGTTGTAGAGAGATGCCCAAGTAAATATAAGTTGATCGGTTCTCATTGATCTATATACCAGAAAAAATGTGGAGCCAATTTTGAGGAAAAAATTAAAACGCCGTTGAGGATTTGTGCTATGTTCCTCTAAAACATCAAATTTCTTCTTCTTCTTCTTCTTCTTCTTCTTCTTCTTCTTCTTCTTCTTCTTCTTCTTCTTCTTCTTCTTCTTCTTCTTCTTCTTCTTCTTCTTCATTTCAGGGATTAGGTAGGGATGCCTGTTCCGGAAACTATCTTCTTCTCGAGCGACCGTTACTCCTTCGGCCAGTTCGGTCCCTTGCCAGTCGAGGAGTTCTGCTTTTGCTCATTCGCTCCAGATGACTGCACCAGTTCATTTTAGTGTCACTGATATTCTCAACACTAAATATCTCCAACTCTTTACGTATTTCTTCACTCCTCATTTTGTCATCTATAGTACACCCTTTACAGCACTAAGAAATATCATTTCAGTTCCTCTCTCTCTGTTTGTTTCTCTTTTCGAGAGGGTCCAGGTCTCGCTTCCATATAACACTACTGGTACTGCTGTCATCTTATAGAACTTAAATCTGGTTTCTTTTCTTGTTTTACGTTTCAGGGTGCTATGAATTGTCCCACAAAAATGTTTAAACCTGTTTAATTCGTTTGTGACATCGTCGTCAAGTACAAAAGATAATTCACGTCCCAAGTAATTAAAACTGGCTACTTGCTCTACATTCTTCCCATTCAATACTATTTTTGATCTTACAGGATACTTTCTTTGAAAAGCAGTCACTTTAGGTTTATTAGTAGATATTTTAAAGTTATAATCTTTACATATATTTTGCAATATATAATCCCTCATTGTAGCATGTCTTCTTTTTGCTGAATCATTACTACATCTTCTGCATATCTAAGAAGGTTGAGTTTCATTTGGGCAGCGAATAGTTGAATTCCCGAGTTAAAAACTTCTCTTCATTTGTGAAAAATGACGTCAAGATATGTAATAAGCAATGTTATAGAAATACAACATCCCTGTGTAACACTTTTATTTGTTTTAATTTCATCTGGCAACTTTTTGCCGGTATCAATAACAACTATCGTACCGTGGTATAGACTTTTGATAGCATTAATAAGATGGAAAGGTAAACCTCTTCTAATAAGTAAGCCCCAAAATTTGGCCTTATTTACGCCGTCGAAAGCTTTTTAAAAATCAATAAATGCCGTCTGACTTACCAAGTTGAATTCACGTCGATTTTCTATGATCTGATTGATAGTAAATATGGCATCTATCATCCAGCGACCCTTTCTAAATCCCATCTGATCTTTGCTTATTAAGCAATTAGCAATTATTTTCTTTATTATTATCATCTTTAATTCAGTTGATGCCACAATAATTCTCACAGTTTTCTCTGTTACATTTCTTAAATAATGGGATTACTTTCGACTTAAACCAGTTTTGTGGTATTTTACCCTGTTTTCAGCACATGTTAAACAAATGTAGCAATCGCAGCTGTAGAAGCATTTCGCCATATTTCCAACACTCAGCATTTATTTTATCTAATCCTGAGGCTTTCCTAATTTTTAACGCTTTAATGGCTTCTGTTACCTCTTCCATTGATAAGTTGTCTAAACCATGTGTACTAATATGGGACGGTACTTCTTCTGGAAACATCAAATATCGCTTTCAAATTCAAGGGATTGGGATATCAGCCTGGTGAATCAGGGAATATCGGTTTTTGTGAAAATCCTACAGTATTGTTTGTAGACGGACCAACTACGAAACTGACAGAACATTTTGCAATAACCCAATGTTTCTGGATCAAGGACATCGAAAATTGGGATTCTAGACAAAAAAATATAGGAAATAATTTACTACTTGTAAAACCAAGAATTATCTTATATTTCGGGATCAGGAACCACCCAGACTACGAGTTTTCTGTTAAAATGTGCCTTTTCGGCGCAGCATTAAATAATTTCACTTTACTATGTATGTATATAGGAAGCAAGAAAGTAATGAGGCACCTGAACCAAGAGTCTGCATGTCCCCTAATGAATCTCACCCGGAGTGGCGGGCGAGGCCGTCCTAGGCAACGCCCACGCCGCAGACCCCGCCGCGCCGCACAGGCTACGACATGAGGGGCGATCCCTCTGATTCGACTGATAAGTGCCAGATATACCAATAGATAAACAAGAGTAATACTTCGAGGTGGAACCAAGAGTCCGCATGTCCCCCTAATGAATTTCGCCGACAGCCGCCAGGCCGTCCTAGTCAACGCCCACGCCGGAGACCCCGCCGAGCCGCACAGGCTACGACATGAGGGGCGATCCCTCTGATTCGACTGATAAGTGCCGGATATACCGATAGATAAACAAGAGTAATACTTCGAGGTGGAACCAAGTGTCCGCATGTCCCCCTAATGAATCTCGCCGACTGCCGACAGGCCGTCCTAGGGCTACGCCCACGCCGCAGACCCCGCCGAGCCGCACAGGCTACGACATGAGAGGCGATCCCTCTGATTCGACTGATAAGTGCCGGATATACCGATAGATAAACAAGAGTAATACTTCGAGGTGGAACCAAGAGTCCGCATGTCCCCCTAATGAATCTCGCCGACAGCCGCCAGGCCGTCCTAGTCAACGCCCACGCCGGAGACCCCGCCGCGCCGCGAAGTCTACGACATGCGGGGCGCAAGGGTGGCGTTGCGACGCCCAGTGCAACACGCGGCGCTCGTCGGCCGCGCGCCCACCACACAAGAACAGCGCATGGCGGGGGCGGACGGGCGGGCGGGCGCGCGTTCCGACGCGGAACAAAAACGAAGCGCCTCCCGCAAACAATGACTCTCTCTCCTCGCCGCGAGCTCGCCATTGTTGGTTGCGGGGCGGATAACGACCCCGCGAATTCGGTGGTTTCCGAGCCGGGCTCTCTCTGTCTCTTTTGCTGTCTCTCTTGCTGTCTCTCTTGCTGTCTCTCTTGCTGTCTCTCTTGCTGCCTCTCTTACTGTCTCTCTTGCTGTCTCTCTTGCTGTCTCTCTTGCTGTCTCTCTTGCTGTCTCTCTTGCTGTCTCTCTTGCTGTATCTCTTGCTGTCTCTCTTGCTGTCTCTCTTGCTGTCTCTCTTTCTGCCTCTCTCTGTCTCTCTCTCTATCTCATCTCTCTCTCCCTCTATCTCATCTCTCTGTCTCTCCCTCTATCTCAACTCTCTCTGTGTCTGTCTCACTCTCTGTGTCTGTCTCTCTCTCTATGTCTGTCTCTCTCTATGTCTGTCTCTCTCTGTGCCTGTCTCTCTCTGTGTCTGTCTCTCTCTCTGTGTCTGTCTCTCTCTCTGTGTCTGTCTCTCTCTGTGTCTGTCTCTCTCTGTGTCTGTATCTCTCTGTGTCTGTCTCTCTCTGTGTCTGTCTCTCTGTGTCTGTCTCTCTCTGCGTCTGTCTCTCTCTGTGTCTGTCTCTCTCTGTGTCTGACTCTCTGTGTCTGACTCTCTCGGTGTCTGTCTCTCTTTGTGTCTCTCTCTCTGTGTCTGTCTCTCTGTGTCTCTCTGTGTCTGTCTCTCTCTGTGTCTGTCTCTCTCTGTGTCTGTCTCTCTCTGTGTCTGTCTCTCTCTGTGTCTGTCTCTCTCTGTGTCTGTCTCTCTCTGTGTCTGTCTCTCTCTGTGTCTGTCTCTCTCTGTGTCTGTCTCTCTCTGTGTCTGTCTCTCTCTGTGTCTGTCTCTCTCTGTGTCTGTCTCTCTCTCTGTGTCTGTCTCTCTCTCTGTGTCTGTCTCTGTCTCTCTCTGTGTCTGTCTCTCTCTCTGTGTCTGTCTCTCTCTCTCTGTGTCTGTCTCTCTCTCTGTGTCTGTCTCTCTCTCTGTGTCTGTCTCTCTGTGTCTGTCTCTCTCTGTGTCTGTCTCTCTCTCTGTGTCTGTCTCTCTCTGTGTCTGTCTCTCTCTGTGTCTGTCTCTCTCTGTGTCTGTCTCTCTCTGTGTCTGTCTCTCTCTGTGTCTGTCTCTCTCTGTGTCTGTCTCTCTCTGTGTCTGTCTCTCTGTGTCTGTCTCTCTCTCTGTGTCTGTCTCTCTCTGTGTCTGTCTCTCTCTGTGTCTGTCTCTCTCTCTGTGTCTGTCTCTCTCTCTGTGTCTGTCTCTCTCTGTGTCTGTCTCTCTCTGTGTCTGTCTCTCTCTGTGTCTGTCTCTCTCTGTGTCTGTCTCTCTCTCTGTCTGTCTCTCTGTGTCTGTCTCTCTCTGTGTCTGTCTCTCTCTCTGTGTCTGTCTCTCTCTGTGTCTGTCTCTCTCTGTGTCTGTCTCTCTCTGTGTCTGTCTCTCTCTCTGTGTCTGTCTCTCTCTCTGTGTCTGTCTCTCGCTCTCTGTGTCTGTCTCTCCCTGTATCTCTCTCTCGTCGCCCACTCCGTCCCCCCGTCCCCTGCGCGCTTCGGTTCGCAGCGCCCCGAACCCTACGCCTCCACCGCCGCCGCCGCCGCCACTGCACTGTTCGCTTGTATATCGCAAAGCAAACAAGTTCGTCAATAGCAGGGGCAAAATGACGGGAATGTTGAGTTGGCGAGCTTGTTTACTCGTTAGATCACGGAGACGAGGGGCGGCCGCGATGGAGCGAGCGCGTGCTGCGCCGGCGCTTCCCCTCGCCCGGCGCCACCCCTCCCCACCCCACCCCAGCCGGCGATATTCAGGAACCCACCATTGAAACGGAGACTCATTTTTTTCAACCAATTACTACTCGATTGATTGATTACTAGTATACATACATATATTTTACACTACAACGTTCATATTTGACATATACATTATACATATTTTACAATACATACATGTATTATAGATTATGCAAGTAGAAGGTTATTGGTCCCATAAATATAGTGACTTTTTGCTCGGGAGGTGGCGGAAATTTTGCCCTGCTGGCCCCGTCGCCGAACTACTGTCGGATAGCGGAGTTTTCTTCAACATCATTGAGGAATCGACCCAGTCGGGACACGCTCTAAGCTCCCGGCCGGACTCTCTGTATGTTGAGTTGGGTTGTGTATTTATGTGTAAATGTCTGTAAGGGGGGAGATAGTGTAAGTAATGGGAAGCAAAGATTGCGCGAGGAGCGTGCCCCGTTTGGTAGGGTACTGCGCTGGCATTCACTTGATGTTGGTCGGAAAAACCACGGGAAAGTACAGATCAGAGCAGCCGGCCGGTAGAATTCTTCTCCACACAGTGAGAGAACACGATACAGCTATCCGGCGTGTGTCACAAATCCTGCCACAGTCGGGACTGAACCCCAAAGCATCCCTCTCAATTATTACTCGAGTAGCAGTATTAATTGCTGCCCTTAGTCTGAGAATAAATGTTTCATTGTTCTACAGCGAGTTCTACAGCGAATCGGAAATTATACATTTTTGTCAATTAACATGAGGTTGGATGTCTCAAATTGCGAATTTAAACATGTAACTATTTTCAAATTTCGTTTCTGATTTGTAGGCAACGCATTGGTAATGGGCAGGTACACGCACACTATTAAAGAGCAGATAGTCCGCTGAAAGTTGAAGTACTTTCCAAACACCATTAAATGATGAGTAGCTCACCGATCATCCAGATAACAGAACTTTGTAGTAATGTAACGAAGTTATTCACGTGACAATGGAGCTGTATCATCAAATGCTCATTGAAAAATTCATCTGCGATCCTCAAACGCTCTAGACGTTTGTAACATTGATTCCGAGTCACTCGGTGTTTTTCGTAGAAGCTTTGTAGTAAATCGAAAATGAGTAATTCCAAGAGAGCATGCGAGGAGCAGAAACCGTAACTTTCGGTGATGGCATTGCCGGTAAGAATATGGAAACTACGAAGATGATTTAAAGAATGGTAAACCCTACGTTTTTCAGCGTGATGGGAATTTGTTACATTTTATTTTCATTTATAAATCATTTTATACTGTTCTCATCAACACTGATTACTCATTAACTTTCTCGTATTCATTATTAGCTTCAATGTAATCATTTATATTTAAACCTAATTAGGAAAATAACATTATAATATACTGCATATAACAAACATTTTTTTAAATGAATTTAAAAATGTGCTTCTAACGTACCTTCTTTTTAGTTTGTTTTATAGTTTTACCTATGAATATTATATTCTTTATCATTCTATTAAATATTGTGTTAAAGTGGCGTGACTCGAATGTTTAACGGTATCGGAAAACCGTTGAATTTTATCTTGAATTTCAAAGCCTAAATGGAATACATTTTCTTTTTTGAAAAAAAAAAGTGCTTCAAGGAGATCCGTCACTTTTGAAATAAACACTTAAATTACCGATAACCTCTATTTCAAAACATAGTATTTATATTGGTGAAGATAATGACTGCAACTGCAATTTCTTCCATCAGGCACGTTGTACCGCCGTCTAGTGCAAAGGTAATTACTGTTTTAGCAATCACGTATTTACCTTTTCCTAGTATCGACTAAGTTGCATTACCGTATACTTCCAACGGGTCTTGTTTTAGTTTCTAACATATTTGCGCAACTCCTTTACTCTAAGGAAGAAATTCTAAGTGCAGGTTTACAATTTGAACCGGCCCCTCGCGTGGCTCGTGGACAGCGAGCTAGCCTCCTGCGAGGTGGGTCCAGATTCGACTCTCAGTCGAGATGAAAATAAAGCTGAAGCTTTCTAATACAAATCGTCTCAGTTTTCAAAGCTGTGCACTGAAGAAAAGAGGCTCGGAAAGGCCAAGTTGGGAGTACGTCTTGCTGGAACATGTCACAACTTTCAGATGCCTTTGGGTAAATTACGCAATTTACTTACAAATTTACAGCCTCCCCTCTTAGAATGTTACTACTTTATACGTATGTAAATTCAGTGGCTAGGCGGAAGAGCAGGTCCTATGGTCTGAGCCTTGCCATTAATGAAGGCTACTATTATTATTATTATTATTATTATTATTATTATTATTATTATTATTATTATTATTATTATTATTATTGCCTCCAGGCGTGGATAATACATTAAACGTGGGACCGGCCTGGGAGAATTATGATATAATAGTACCACACAGTATTCTGCAACTTACTTAGTGTCGGATATATGTCAAAGTCGGATTACTTCCACTTGAAAGCAAAATTCGGATTAATGCCAAATAAATATCTACAAAGTGAACTATGAAACAATCATCCTCAAAATATTTTCCTCATTTTGCTGCATTTCTTTTTGTTCCCTTCATGTTAAATTCTCAGTTTTTCGTTTTCCTTGCTAGAGACCCAATGAAGTTGGGTAAAAGTGTTTTCCCGAAAGTTAACTTTGGAAATTTTACAACAAATAAAAATTATAACTGATTGTTGTGGACGATTATTTCCTATCTCACATTACGGGTTACCAGAAGATATCTTCAATCACCAAGAAATTTAAATATCTACCATTTGAACGGAGAGATCCAAACATTGCGATTCAGGGAGTGGGCTTGCGAATTTCGCGCAGCCACATCCATTCACGAGCCGACGCGAGCCATCGCTGGCGAGGAGTGCAGGAGTGTCGACACAGCCACTCTCGGTCGGCTCGCCCGAGCCAGCCTGTGCGCCTGCCGTCCGCCTCCCGCAGCCCGCAGCCCGCAGCCCGCCGCCCACCACCCGCCGCCCGCCGCCCGCCGCCCGCCGCCCGCCGCCCGCCGCCCGCCGCCCGCCGCCCGCAGCCCACTGCCCGCCGCCCACCGCCCACCGCCCACCGCCCACCGCCCACCGCCCGCCGCCCACCGCCCACCGCCCACCGCCCGCCGCCCACCGCCCCGCTCGCACACCGCCTCGCCCGCCCACAACCCCACCACCCCGTCCACTCACCATCCCGCCCGCCCATGGCCCCGCCTGGCTCCCCCCCCGTCGCCCGCCCACCACCCCGCCTGTCCGCCCACCGCCCCGACTGCCCACCGCCCCGACTGCCCACCGCCCCGCCTGCCCGCCGCCCGCCGCCCGCTGCTAGCCGTCCGCCGACTTGGACGCGCGGAATTATTACCGCCCTTCCCGCACGCACCCTACGTATGTTTCCTAAGCCGCGCGTGACCGGCAAAGCGGAATCTGAAATGCTCCGCGTAAGCCATCCTGTTCCTTCACCCCTTGGACGTCTAATCCTCGAATTACTGCTGTTGAAACAATAGCTACTGTGATGGTCAGGCATCGGGTTCTGATGACATACAAATTCTTTGAAAATGACCTATAAAATGACTTCAGATAGGAGGAAAATCACCTATAAAATGACTTAAAAATGATGGGAAAATTACCTAATTTTTTAAAAATATTCAAAAAAATTATGAAAATGTTATTTTATACAAAAATTTTAGAGTAATAAATAAAACTATTTATATTAAATTATATTTAATACACGTTATTTATGATAGAAGGAAAAATAATCCGTAGCTTCAATCAGTAAGTTTAGAAAGATGGAGGAAGATACGGAATATCTGAGTTTGAAAATCAAATTCCACTCTAGTAGTGAATTTCGTCATGAACAGATGGTACAATAAAGTTTGTTTTAGTGTGTCAATGTAAAAATCAAGAAATATTCAATAACTGTATAACAATTGTCTACTTGTATGTTGTAATGTTTTGAAATTAATGTGGTAGTTGAATAGATCAAGAAACTATTATCGAAACAAAATGCGGTTTTGACCCCAATTTGTTTATGTAATTAAATTTATTTTTATCCTTTTATATCTTAATTTGTGAGGTTCAATATTAATTCTCATTTTTATTTTGTGTGGAAAAAGAAGTCTCACATTTCATTCTTGTGTATCCAACAATTTAATTTTCTATTTTCCATGAAACACAACTACGAGTACGCACGGATCTAGTTTCTTTCTCAAAAATCTACGTTTAACTTATTGCTAGATATCAAATATCTCACCCTACAGGAACTACTTTATTGCGATCACAATATTTATCTTTAAAAGCATCACCATCTTATCCACTGTAACCAAACTCCCGTTCGCCCCTCTCTCTCCCCTCCCTTCAGCACACTCCTGTCTCAACTTCTTCCCCGCCCCTTTCTCCTATCATCGTACATCATCCAGCGCCCCCTCCTTCGCTTTGTTAGGACGCCACGCAGCATAAATGGCAGCTCCGAGTGCGCCTAGCTGTGTACCGAACGGGTCGGCGCTCGCTTATTACGAAGGGCCAGCCTGCGTCCGGCGCCCCCTTGCGGCGAACAAGTGTCCCCTCCGCCTTTCGCTGATGAGAGTGAAGGCGACGATGACGCCCGGAAGGGAGGCGGGAGGCGATTGAATCCATAATTCATGGGCGGTCACGCCGTTTGTCCTGTTGGCTTGAACGCGAGGGACCCCCTTCTCGCCCCACCCAACGCCTGGCGTCTGTTGCCTCGCGTGTTCCTAGAATCGTCCACCCGCTCCGAGGAGCTGGTGTGTGTCTACGTGCTTGCTTGCACCTTTCTCTCACTCCCCGCTGCTCACCATCTACGGTACCGGCAGCGTATGAGCGACGCTGACAGTTCGAAGCGCTGTTGCCACACATTACTACGCTCATGCGCCACAGATACATCATATCTTAAAACATAAACACTTACAGTCAGGCAACGACACGTCTTGATATCATGTTAATCATAACCTTCGCCACAGTCGAACCTTATCGCCTCCGCGACTTTGAGTCAGATGATTGGCAACGCTGGCTATGGCAACGTAAACAAACCCTCGCAAGGTGATTGCTTCAGAGCAGGTCACACGATGTACCTCAGCCAATGGCGAGAGAACTGTTAGTGTTCTGGTGTAGCCATCAAATGACTGGCCTTTCGTCGCTTCCATGAGGCGTTTGTGTGTAGTGTACAAAATGGATTCGCTTCAGAATATTTCGTGTTTCCCTTATATCTCATCATTTTGTTCCACTGTTTAATCATTCATCATCATTCTCATATTTTTTCTTACATATCCATCAAGTCATTTATTTATTCCGGGTGTGGCACTAAAGGTTTAACGATTGGAATCTTTATAAAATTGTTAGTATTCCACACTCTACCCCAACTTTAATCGTTCTCCGTCTGGTATCTCATCAGTCTTTGCAGCAGCCAGTTTGCACCCGCCATTTCAACTCGTGCTTACGCGCCACGCCCAATAATTGATGTAAACATCAAATGAGGTGTTTAAAGGCATCATTGATGTTGCTGTAATGCCTCAGGTTTTCAGGTCCTTGGGTTTGTGTCCCAAGGATGGTAGGATTTTTAAAACTAGCTACACACAGCAGCTGCTAGGCCGAGATAAGACGCTGTCTGAAGGATAATTCTGGCATCCGGCTGCTCCAATAGGTAACATTCCGTAGTTTTACCGATCAATGCTTAGTGAAGGCTTTCACAGTATCCTATCAAACGGGCCACGGACTGCTCCCCACATTTCCTTCCTCCTTTGTGTCCCATCCTCTCCCCTTACACACACACACACACACACACACACACACACACATTTATACTAACATGTACTACACTCCACACTTGCCGGGAGACCAGTCAGGAGTTTAGAGTTTGCTCCGGCTGGGGCGGTGCTGGGCAAAAAATCTAAAACCGACGAGTTGGTCGACGCCGGATCTCACCATCCAGCCGGGAAGGAGCACACTTGCCTCCTTGATAATAAATGCACTACATTTATGCGACTAATGGCCTTAGCAGTCGAGGAGCCCGAAAACAAATAATCAATAACCCCAATGACTAACTCTCTCAACACATCCCTTCTACGCTTCCCTTTTCATTTATCCGTTCCTGTGCTTTACAGTGTGATCGTCTGTTCGTCTTTATACCTACCTCTCCGTTTATTTATTGCTTTTCTTCACCGTCCTTATCTCGCCTCGCCTCACCTCGCCCCGCCTCGTCTCGTTTCGTATCGTTTCGTCTCGTCTTGTCTGGTTTCGTTTCGTCTCGTTTCGTGTCGTTTCGTGTCGTTTCGTGTCGTTTCGTCTCGTTTCGTCTCGTGTCATCTCGTGTCATCTCGTTTCGTATCGTTTCGTCTCGTTTCGTCTCGTCTTGTCTGGTTTCGTCTCGTTTCGTCTCGTTTCGTCTCGATTCGTCTCGATTCGTCTCGATTCGTCTCGTGTCATCTCGTGTCATCTCGTTTCGTCTCGTTACGTGTCGTTTCGTCTCGTCTAGTCTCGTCTCGTCCTCCCTTTCCCAACAGGCGTCCACAGGAACGACAATCCGATCCAGAAGCGCTTCTCCGCTCGCTTCGAGGCACGTTCTGGAGCTGCTGTCGGCGCGTTCAGCAGACTGCAGGACGTCGCTCGCGCGCTGTGTGCAAACTAGCTTTCACCTGGCAGAAGCCGTTGTTTTCCTAGCTTCTCTCGCGGTCGGCCGCTTGATCTACTTCTCGTTCAACCCTGCTTGGCTCTACGCCGTATGGGCTTTGTCTCAGGCTGAGTACACATTAGGGACTTGGATGCAGCACGCACGAATGCTAGTTCGAGAACAAATGATTATTCTGCTTGGGCATTTGGGCTTTTGTCCGGTTTTCTTTACCTTGCACTATGAATTTAAATATTGCCCAGACAATAGTGTGTTTAATGTTAAAGATCTGAGGTTAACCAACGTGCGTCCTGCCGTTAATCGCAAATGTCGCCAATGCCATCCTGAGGGCTTGCTATTGTTTCATATAAGCGATGAGAATTTACTTATTTTAAACATAATTACAGTACACCGCTACAATGATATTTTGGTACTTCTGGACAATACGAATCTGATATTAAACGTTTAAAAAAAGAGGAACATCTTCTGTAATGTTTCTTGAACTGGGGTGGAATGGCACATCAAGGCTTGAAATGCATTGAACTAGGTATATAAATTATCGCCACCGTTTGTATCCGTAACTATTTCAACATGTACTATATACTACTTTACATTCTGAGCACATACTACCACTTTTTGTACAGATACATGTGTGTATCTGTGTTTCATACACCTCCCATTTGTTTATGAGCGTTAGCTGTTAATCAAAAATATTCGCTCTTGGGAGCTGTGTAACCTCCCGGATTTTGAACAATGTCTGTATTGGAAATGTGAACGGTAAACTTGGTGGATATATCCCGATTCAAGGAACACAAATACATATTCTGGTTTCTATAAATTCAGTTAAGTTAGTTGTTTCTCGGTATATTCAATATTGTAACACAGAGAAATACCAACAAAATTCTACAACCTCACGAAAGGAGGACTAGATGTTGTCGATAAAATGTGTGCGTCTTACAGCGATGCCAAATGTACGCGTCAGTGGCCGATGGTAGTGTTTTAATACATGTAGAATGTTGATGCATTCAATGCATTTATCATATTCCTGTCCACCACAAGTGCAATAATGAAAAGGCAATAATTTATGAAAAAATTGTGTACTGAACTTGTAATGGATCAATTGCAATACAGAGCGTCTGCACCGTGTTTTCCGAAAGAGGTCAGAAACAGACCGAGAAAACTAACCAATACAACACCACCTACGGAAAAAACAGTAGTTGGAAAGCAAGCCGAGTGTGCTAATTGCAACAAGAAGCACAGAAAGTCATTGCAACAAGAAGCACTATTTGTTGCTAATTGCAACAAGAAGCACACAATTTCATTGAGTGAAGTGTTACACATTTTTGTGCATGGAGCGTGCAAAAAGTGTGTGCGAAGTCTGCCTAGAAAATCACGATTAAATGCAAATAATGTAATCAGGATTCATTTTTGGAGAAATGACAAACACTTGTCAACAAACGTTACTGAGTGCACTATCGTTTGCCATTCCTGCTGTATCTATACATCATGATCCTTCAAAACAAAATAGTTATAACTGCAAAATTAAGGTCTGATATACCCAGATTCCCGGTTGTATCACAAAATAGGGCGGCACTACGGCAAGGTTAAGAATATCGGAAAAGATTCTGTGCATTATTTACTTGGCTGTCCGGGTAATGCATTACGCCCTGAGGAAGGTCGCAGAATGGCGACCGAAACGTCGGCACCTTCGCCATGGACGCGGCGTCACCCGGACAGCCTAGTAAATACTGACTCCGGCCGCGGCAGCCTACGCTCTCAAATTCTGTGCATCGAAGTCCCTATAATTGAAAAATATGGATCCTAAACTTAACCAAAGGTGCTCGTACCGCGTGGTCAATACTTCCGCTATGGCAGCTGCCGTAGGAGAGAGACCTAATATTAGAAACTTCCACAAGAAACCTCGCACTGCCTCCACCATATATAATGGGCCCTGCTTCCCTTTCCACAAATGAAAGCGCATAGAACATTATCATAGAACATAATTTGTTGTTTACCTGTCGCCCTGAAAACGTGTATTCTTTGACAATTCTCATTCTATATGAATTAATTTCGTGCTATTTGCGATGCCTTGATGACATTTTAATATTCAAATTTGAAGGGGGGGTTCTGGCTTATCATCGATGTACAAGAAAGCAAAAATTACTTTTTGACCAAGTCCGTTTTCACATTCCGTCTATTTGAGTTTCTTTATTGAAGTGTTTAAATTTGTATTGTTTAATGCAATTTTAAGGAGTCTCACAATTTCGTAGCGTCACTAAGAAAATATCAAGGATGAGTGTCCGAATAAAAGGACGTTTTAGCTTAAAAAGATGTCACAAAATGTTTCGTGAAGAGTAATTAGCTTTTCAGCTCGCATTTCTAGCGCCTCCCTTCCAGTGCTTCTTTAAAACTAATGCAAGAATTTTGAGCTCCTGAGAACTCTTTCACCACGCTCTACGTTAATAATTGTCAACGCTATAATTGGTGCCATATTTCATACGCAAAGAACGTTGAAACAAGGAAATTTGTAATGAAAACTGGTAATTATTTATTATATTTTTAAAATATTCTAAATGTATTCAGAAAGAAAGATATGTGTTGTGTCTAATAGGTAGATATTAGCTATATATTTCCATATAGAGGGATTAATAGCATATTTATTACCTTTTATTATTTTTTCTTCTTAAATTTTATTCTCGCTGCCTTCCACTAACTTAGAAAGTTAGTTAGTTTAGAAGTTTTTTTTTTGTTTTTGATACTTAACAACCGTTTAAAATGTCTTTCTAAGTTAAAAATAATAATTCTCAATGCCAAGGCTGCTGAGTCTGAGATGCATCCGCATCGAAGTAGAGATTGTGGAAGAGCAATGTAAAATAACAGTGAAACAGAGTATGGCATTAAATAAAAGGGCCGGTATCCCGTCAAGGATTCAAAATAATCTGCAAACGATTACTACTTATTTTTCTTCTGTAGTAATGCTACTAGGAAATGACAATAATCAAACAAATAGAAGTGCAAACACATCAAGTATTGTTTCCTAGATATTTTACATTAAATAGGATTTTACGAGCGCCAATAACGTAAATATTTTCATGTCAATCTTATAATAAATGTTGTACATATATCCGATGCGTGCGTTAGTAAACATTCTAACATTCCTAAGCTATATCATCATCAATAGATATTTTACTTCTGCACAACATTTACGTAATCAGTCAACGCTCTACCACCAATTCAGTCATTGACTGAATTTTTACTCTGTATAGGGCCTTGACACTAGACTGTAGTCTTGAACTCTGCTGCGACCGGTTAGCATTTCGCCGTGAACCTAGTAACTCCTAGATTCCTGTAGCTAGTAACTCGAGGTAGCAAATGGACTTCTTTAACTCTGAGAGTTTTGGTGCAGACTCTTAGCACTCAACATGCAGCCCGTACGCCCAAATCGGAGATCAACTATGTTATTAACAGTCATTTAAAAATTGCGCAATGAAAATTGCATAGAATATCAATATAAATTCTTATTTGTTTTGATATTGTTTACGTATGTGAACAACTGCGCAATGCAGTGACAAAAGCGAAAAAAACAACAAAATGCCAATTTTCTACAATTAGCCGTATCTCGTTAAGCACGAGGATTAAATTAGTAGAAACTTTAAATATATATAATTTTGTAAATTACAACGTAAGACAAATAACGGGGTTTGAAGAGACTAGGTCTTATCATTTCCGCTGTTAGAACATGGAAATTTAAGTTACGGTTTCATATGCCTGCTGGTTTCTGTATACCTTAATCTAAATAATTCTATATTTATCGTATAAACTGTGAGTGATTCACCCCTGAGGTTTATTACCTACCCTGCAATATATATTTTGCAATATATAGCAAATTTTTGAGGTTCGGTGTTGATGTGTTACACATCGTCCTAATCCGCCGCATTTTATGAGCTTGTTATACCCAGTTATTGGTATCCGTTACTATATTTACTATCATTTTTATTTTGTATACAATATTCATACAGTTTAAATTTATTACTAATATTTGGAAGAAGTTTGGTATAAATTATTCGACATATGGTACCAACAGAGGTGGCTCAGGTCACCTGCCGATGCAGTAACTTCAGTTGCAGGTGCAGACTGTGCAGAAAATTTTCGACTCTAGCAGATAGCTAGGTCGAATTCAGTCGCTGTCCGAAGCAGAATTGTAACGGTCGGCTGCGATGATCGGTACTTTTCCGTAGTTTAAACGATCAACACCAAGCAAATGCCGGAGCAGTGTCCTAACAAACGCTCCATGGACCGACCGCCATCTTTTCCTTGACCTATCATCATTATTTACTTACACACACACACACACACACACACACACACATGCATTACATGCATTACACTACCACCCATGTCGAAAACCGGTCGGGTACTTATCGCGGTTGGGGCGGTGTCCTGCTGGTGGAAGATACCTGGTTGGGGAAAACCCCACTAATCGACGGAAGGTCGGTGCCGGATCTCACCATTCTGCGTAGGAAGATCATCGCTACGCCAGGGGGAAAAATGCACTAGTCATACGGGGCTAATGACCAACGCAGTTTACGCGTCCTGAATAACTAGTCATTCTGTCAAATATCGACAGATGGTAGTGAAAAGGATTTTCACTAAAAAATTGTGCTTTAGAAATTGTTTATTATAATTTCCTTTCTTGCAACTATAAATTAATGACGCCATTACTTTCTCTGAATCATTTCCTATCCTTTTATTCGTTAGTTTGTATCCTCTGAAACGCAAATGTTTGTTGACATCTCGTTCAGTCGCTGCTCTATGATCCGTGTGATCCGATATCGCAGCGGAAAGAATGTTCGTGAGATCAAATCCCTGTTCGCGAGGATTTTACGTGAGTACGGACTCCATCCGCTCGGTAGGGCCAGCCGAGGAACATCGCACTGATTGACGATCCCCCCCTGACGTCTAGCTGCTCGTCGCCACTCACGTGTGTGCCTCTGACCTCGACCTAAAGCTCGCCCAATTTTACTTTTGCGTAAACATAAGATTATAGCGAGTAATATTCGAGGTATAGTAAAAGTTACGTAGTGCGGCCGTTTACGTTATATGTTATTACGTTACGTTATACGTTATGCCGAGTAATATACATAATATACGTAGTATAGAGAAAGTTACGTAATGGGAAAACGATTTCGAGATTCGGAAATACACGTTTTGGGAACCCAGATACCAAAAAAGTGTTGTTTTTTTCTCAAACATTCGTCTGGCCTTCTGTTTATCCGTCTATCTGTGAACACTAGCGCCTAAACCATGTGTAGGATTTTTTTCAAAATTGAAGAAACACCTATTCATCTGATTCGAGTCCAAGCATTGAGATTTTGCAAAACATTCTTTAAAATTTCGGGGTAATTTACATGAAGCCTCTTGGATATTTTCAGAGTTCTATTTACGCTGTGCAACTTATCTGTATCGAGATCATCGGGGTTACGAGGGCAATGTAAATTAAATATGTTCTCTTATCATGGGAAGTATGGAGGAGGGTATAAAATTACAACCTGAGTCAGGTTAGCATCTAGTTAGTTAGTAAATAAGTATATCTGAATCATTAAAATTGGTAAAAATAAAATCTTGTATGTACGATTGGCGTTAACAGGTTCTAATAATCTTTAAAACGCCCTTGGTGTATAAGTAACTATTAGCACTAAAGTCAGTAATATTTTTGTTTCCACAAGCAATCATTTAATGCCAAATGAAAACATTCAAAAATTCACACGTCAAATAATAATAATAACAATAATAATAATAATAATAATAAAATTAAACAGAAGAGATGTTTTTATCTGCAGTTTAGATGCAAGCATTCGACAGCAGGCATGAGTGTGCCAAGTGGCGGAAGTGGATGTAGGACGAGCAGGAGGAGGGACGAAGGAGGTTTTCCCTGTTGTTGAGGTGCCCTGGAAGTGTGCTGTGTGAGAGTGTATATTAATAATTGCAGTACACAAGAAGGGTTGTTGGTTTATGCTCTCACTGATTCTAATTTTCATGCTTTCATTAAATTGGTTTTCAAATGAATGCGTAAGTTTTCCAATAATAATCAAGAGAAATATAGCTTTTCTATATCTGTGAATGTCAAAGTGTGGATTAAAACTTTGTCCTATTTGAAGTGATTAAATGATTGCCAAATTACTTTTTAGGTGTTGTTTTCCTACTACCTGCCTGTTCGTCTAATTTTTGATTCCCAGTTGTGGCAATGTAAAGAGTAGATCCCGTTTTTTAGGAGATATGTGGTTTTTATGGATGGAATAAATGAACATGTTGGTTTTGATAATTTTTATTTAATTTTTTCGAATTACAAAAACATATCAACAATATTCATTTAATTAGATGTTTTAACATATTGTCAAAATAACGAAAAAATGTACATATTTGCAAATAGTAAAAATGTTGCTACAGAGTTACAAAACTGAAAAATATTTCTCGCAAGAATTCCAAAACTTAATTTATTTTATGTAAATATATAATTTATTGAACCACGAACTTTACGTGAACATGTAAAGTCGCCAGTGTTCCTCACAACAAATGCAAACACCTCTGTGAGAAAGAGTCAAGAACTTTCATTGAGCTTCATAATTTAAATTGCATATTACAAATACGTACTGTGTTACGTAACGTCAAACTAACTAGCCTTCCTGGAACACAAAGAAAAGACGTTAAAATCAAATTATTATTTGCATTTGAATTAAACCTCTCCAAATTAAGGCTAATAATTGAACATAAAATCGATTACCTTCAATTAAGGAATGTATTCACATTCATTATGTCCACATTCAGATGGGCAGCATATAAAACCTTCCATACAGTCAGAATCATCTTCACAAGTTATCGGATAATCACTGAAGCCCTCGCAGTCGTCTTTACACATTCCAGAAGTGCTAGGGCAACGTGAATCTGCTGCATGTGATACTACCAAAAATAATTGCGAATAGAGCAAAAAAAGTTACTTTTAAAGCCGCCATCATGTATCTCAACAATGGTGCCATAACTTCTTTAGTTTTCTTTTATATTCTATTTTATCTGTCTATTTCTTTATCATTCGTTTAAACCGTATTATTCAATATTGCTAACAATAACTTATCAACTGTTCACAGAAAATATTCTCGAGTTGCGCAATTGATAATGCTGGTATTCAAGTTAAATTTATCAGGACGTCAGACGTTCAGACTGGACAGTAATAGCACTTCGTCATACACGTCATGATGCAGTGCCCAGTTTGTTTCCCATACGACATGTACGAGGCAGGACTTTCAGAGCCCAATATTAGGGTGGGAAAGAGAGTGATCAGCTCATATGCTCTCACGCATATTTTTTCATAATGGCACCAAATGTTTTTTTCTAAATTTTGGTGGGGGTGCTGCGTATGTACTCTATGAGATGACATGAACGTCATATTGCATTATTCTTTTGATTTTCCAAAAAAGTACAAAGAAATGTTTTGTTTTGTCTCTCACGTCATTACTATTTACATTAACACCGATTCATTCACATTATTATTTTTATGAATACATGTGCTTAAAATTATGTTATATAAATTTTCTTGAAAATTCAATCGTTTTCTGTGAAAAGTAGCTCAAAATTCAGCATTTTCAGAAATGCTCCAATGCTATTTTCTCAAAACGGTTCTAGTTTTTTTTTCTAACTTTTCCAATGCATAGCGATAATTGCTCTCTATTATGTCGTAAAGTTCGTTTTGGGTTATTATTTTTTGATAATTACACAAATTTACTTTTTGAAATATCTCTCGTGCCGTTCATATGTATATTTTCAGCAATTTGTAAACACTATTTTATTGGCAAGTTAATATGCTTCAAACGAATTAAAATGTGTTTCAAAAACTCGAAAATTTTCTTTGAGAAAGAGCTTTAAATTTAGAATGTACATTTGCGTTTAAGCGCTATTTTCTTAAAAACTGCTCGGAATTCTTCAAAGGAAATTGCCATTTTTGACAAGGTTTTACTGTTCTTTAATATTATTAAAATAATAATTCGGTTGTCATGTTAGGAAATAAAAACATTAAGACAATTTAAAAATAATGTACTTTGGACGGCAATAGGCGACAGCTGACAAGAGGATGTGGCAATCCCGAACAGGAAGCCGTGACCAAAGAAAATCGAAATATAAAAAGGGAAAGTCTGACACATTCTCTGGCACCACTTGTTAGCTATTTGAAAACTCGTCCGTACTTAGGTCAGATAAAGTTTTGTAAGGCTGCGGAATATCGATGTCGAGGGTTTTACGTTAATACACGTCTTGGGGGTCCATTGATGCCAAAATACTGCCTCCCGCTAAACTTATCTGATGTATTATCAAGGAAGCTTATTTCAAAACATGAACAAATTCATTAGACGAACAATTTCTTGAACAAACAATCGCAGATAATACAGGGTTTATTTATATTTGAACAATGCAATGTTGCGAGGCTATATTTCACCCATCATCGGCCTAGAAACAACACATTATTTTAACTACTACAAATTTTAATTGAAACAGAAGAGATTACTTTAAGATTTGAAATTCACCGTATTATATGTTAGACAAAATTCAAACTAGGGAATACATTTATGAACATTCAAACGCTCGCGGGCCTTTCTGCGCTCCGACATGTATCATTGGAAGGTTTGCCAAAACACAATGTTTTCACATCCGTTCCAGTACAAACTCATACTGTTACTTGCTGAACCCCTGCGTCCTTACATGTAGGTAATTCATCTAGAAAGGAATTGGATGTGGGATATAATTGCAATATGTGAGGTAAACACGATTTCTCTTCTCTCCTGTTAAGAATTTCAACAGATAATTCCAAGGCAAAGTAGTTCACAAATGAAGGTGTTTGTGCCAAAGTATTACAAAAAAAGGATCAAAGTGATCATGAGTTTAATGAACTTTACACAATGTTTTCTTTTACTTGAGTTGGAATTACAAAAAAAAAAAAAGATCTTGTGTTCCATTTTCTGCACCCTGAGTTCCGGACAAAAATTGAATTACCTGCCGCATTTCTATCCAGTGCCTATTGTCAGTATCGCCTTGTGTCCACATTTAATTACCTTTGTAGATAGTCAAAAAACCGAAGGTGACCTACTATGTTCTGTCACATTATAACACATATTATGTTTTTAACAATTTCGGTTTTTAAAGTCGCAACAGCGAGCCACCCATCCCATGCGACCAGAGCAAAAATCAAGGCGATAACTAGGGAGACTTTAGTTATGTTAGAGCAGTGAAATTCTTGAAATTAACCGAAAATTGTATTAAATTAAACATCGATTGTTGCTAGTTCAATGCAACAACAAATATTGGTTGCTCTTAAACCAATAACAGAAAAAAATATACTTTGCTAACATAATAAAAGGATACTAAATTCCGACAATTTCTAGAAAACCTTAAAATTGTAGATATGAAAAATAAATATATGGAAAGTTATCGTTAAAATTGGTTAATTGTGTCATCGTTCTTGATTAATGTCAAGTATATTGTAGTGTTGGAAATACCATTTTATTTTAACATGCCCTCGCCAATTCCAGCAAGTTTTTTCTTGTGTTTCTGAATAAAAATCCCTACTTAACTTCATTGCATCTTCAAACGTTTTTATTTTCAGTTACCTAAGTATCTATTGTTATGTGACAGCATGTATGCTACTCAGCCTCTTTCTCATCCTAAGTGAGGACTTTGAAAATACTTCCCCGTGCATTTCGTATGAGAATCAAACGCGCACGGCCTCATGTTGTGTACGACGAAGTGCTATTACCGTCCAGTCTGAACGACTGACGTCCTGATACGTTTATCTTTATTACCAGTCTTATCCATTGCCTAACTAGAGTGTATTTTCTGTGAACAGTTGATAAGATATTGTTCCCAATTTTTAGTGAAGTATTTTACACGAATGATAAAGAAATAAGCAGATGAAATATAACATTAAAGATGATTTCAAAAGTTAAGGGAACAGTATTAGAAGCAATAATGGTGGGTTCAAAAGTAACTTTTTTAGTTGTACTCGCATATTTTTGGTATTATCACATGCCGCAGATTCACGTTGCTCTAGCATTGATGGAAAGAGTAAAGACGACTGCGACTATTTCAGTTTGTCTCCATTAATGTGTAGCGATGATTCTGAATGTACGGAAGACTACACATGCTGCGCATCCGAATGTGGAGGAAATGAATGTGCATGCATTCCTTGTACAGGCTGCGAAATAGTCGAAGAAATGTTGGGAGAGCATTTTAATAGAAGCTGGAACGAAACATCACCTCTTCTATCAGTAGTTTTTTGTCAGACAAGACTGTTCTGGAAAAGAGACGACACACAATTGACAAAGATTGTTACTTGGAGAAAGAATTAACGAGTATTGAAGAAATTGTCACCGTTACCTCTGTTCAAACGAAATTAATCCTTTCCTTACGAATTTCGTGGTTTTTACGTAGCTTTCTGTATTAGCTTGTGCTGACAATGCGAGCAGGCGTCTGAGGTAGAAAATCGGCTTCCAAGTATTACAACAATCGCAATTTAACGCGGGGCTGCCCAGGAGCTAATGCAATCTTTCGGTGACGCTCCCAACTAACACGAAACAACTGACTGTACGTCAAGGAACTCTGTACGAAAGATATGAGTGTTTGGTCAACAGAGAAGAAATTCGCGCGGCTTTTTGGGGAAAATTCAGGATTACTATTAATTATTAATTCATTATTAATTTCCGGAGAGCCAAGTTTGAAATGTATAATCCATGCCTCTGAAACGGTTTCAAAGAACATCAAAATGCCCTGTTAAAAAACAAGGCGCCAAATATGAAGTAATTTGGCGGTCAATGTGCAAAAATTCTTTAATTCAAGGTATTTTTTTGTGTTCAATTATTATCCTTTAATATGGAGAGGATTAATTCAACTACAAATAATAATTAGCCTTTAACGTCTATTTTTCTTCGTTTTTCAGGAAGGCTGGTTGTTTTGAAGCGCATCGAGTTATGTAAAACAGTAGTTATTTGTAATATGCACTTTGAGTTTTGCAGCTTAATGAAGGTTCGTGTCACTTTCGGGTATTGATATTGTTTGTGAGGAACCATGGCGGCATTAGATATTCACGTTATCAGCAATATACGACAACACACCAAATATGAAAAATAGTTTAGACTATTGCAGCAAATTTTGTTCATTTGTAACTATGTGGTATTATTATTAGTATTTCTATATAATATAACTTGATTTGTTTCTTTGACAATATATTAAAACACCTAAAAAATAAATTTGGTGTTATATTGTTGAAATTGGAATAAAAATTGTCATTACAAACATTATCCCTTTGCTAAAAAACACATATTTTTAAAAGAAACCGGTATCTACTCTACTACCTTTACATTTCCTCAATTGGGAAACAAAGATTAGGCGAACAGGCAGGTAGTAGGAACACAACACCCAAAAAAGTAATTTGGTAATTATTTTCTTCAAATGGAACATAGTTTTAATCCACACATTGACATTCTTAGACATAAAAAACAATACCTCTCTAAATTAATATTGGAAAATTTACAAATTCATTTTAAAAACAGTGTAATGAAAGCAAAAAAATTGGAATCAATGAAAGAAAGCCACCTCCCCTGTGCTGCAAATATTCGTAGACACCAGACCCACATTGAACACTTGCAGCGCAGTACATTGTGAGGAGAAACCCTCTACCCTTTCCTCCTCCTCCTCCCTCCTTCTCGAACACTTACGCCTCTAGGCCCACTCGTACCTGTAGTCCAACGCTTGCTTCTAAAAAGAAGGTAAACACGTCTTTCCTTCTTTGTCATTTTACTGATTTTTATTAATATTACTATTATTATTATTACTTCTATTTTTCTAATTTACGGTTTAAGATATTATGAAATGGTTGGTTATAAAACCTACTTCAGGTTGCTACCAGCTTCCTAAAGAGCAGAACACTGACCTGTCGATGCCTCTAGACACTTTGCGCAAAATGTGGGCTGTTCTTATTAAAACAATAATCTTGAATTTTGCAGTCTTTTGAATTACCTGGAAGTTAGAAGTAAGATAGAATTTGGAAGTGATTAAAATATCACTGACTTACCTGGCTACATTTATGGTATTTATTACGTATAATTTACAACAAACTTTCAGAATCAAGAAATGCATATCTAAATTCTAGTAAACACAAGTGGGTGTCCGTTCTGGACGGGTTGCTGAATGATTTGGACTTTCTTAACTTAATTTCTATCAAAATTACTTCGCGATGGCGACTGACCCTCGCTGGCCTTCAAGTCCCTATGCGCGACTATCTCCATCCGACGTATATAAAAAATACTTCCGATCTACGGAGCTACCCTGACATAAATCCCTTCGGAAATACAGTCTATTTGACTTACGTCTTTTAATTACGTTAACAAAAATCACAATGATAATTTAATATTACAATAACCTGCGGACTATAATCGTCCACAATGCTAATCTATAAACACTAATCAACATTTACCCATTTCAATACTATTTACAAATAACCCCAGACTATACTGAAAACTAACATAAACATCGCAGCTAATTGCTTGTATGTATTCAGGTCTGTATATGTGACCAGTTATTCAGACACTAAATATTTTCTCCTTCCTGCAGAGTCACGGCTTTCAAAGCTTACCGCATCTCATGTGTTCGAACACATGAGAACCCAAACGTGGAATACTATACTTTGTTTAATTGTTGCCCTAACAACGTGTATTCTTTGATTCTCAAGCCTGTATGCAATCGTATTACACCCATTTGATGCTGTTTCTTTCCCTTCAAATTAAACCTGAGGTTTCCGGCTTATCACATCATACTTTTGATTATTACTGGATTATCATGACTTCAAACTTGGGATTTGAAATGTACAGAGAAATATCTGACTTTGGCACTCCCCACTTCCGTTACTAGAGTAGTCGCTCAAATTGACAAAGAAATCAACATCATCAGTAGAAATATGTGGCACAAAATACACTCAAATGCAATCTTTTCGCTTTGTAATATGAAAACTGATGAAAATCTTAAACATATTAAAAGTTAGTGCCCAATTTATGTAAGTTGTTGGTTCCCGCATTCGATATAATATAATTTTGCTCAAAAACCGCGCGAATTCCTTCTTAATTGACCAAACACTAGTTTCTGTTGAAATTCTTTGAAATCAACTTTCAACTTCGGTTTTTTATCGCTGTTCGATCATTGAAACCTTTAAAACGCCCTTGTTGTATAAGTAACTATTAACGCTAAAGCCAGTAATTTTTTTGTATCGACGAGCAATAATTAAAGCCAAATGAAAACATTCAAAAATTCACACGTCAAATAATAATAATAATAATAATAATAATAATAATAATAATAATAATAATAATAATAATAATAATTTAACAGAAACCAGAAAGCATTCTACAGGAATATGTCAAAGGGTAAAGGGCTTGTAAATGATATGAAAGAGTCAAAGCATCCCTCAAAGGCACAAATAGAGGACTTTTGGAAGCCTATCTGGTCATCTGCTGTGTCCCACAACCCAGATAGGACGTGGATTGAAATGGAATATGACAGACACCGAGATATTCCTCTAATGGGTGAACCAATCATCACCGTAGACATTTTCCAAGCAGCTTTGAACAAAGCACATAACTGGAAGGCACCAGGCAGTGATGGCCTGCACAATTATTGACTGAAAAAATTTACAAGCACTCACCATCATATAGCTAATATAATTCAATATTTTCTTCACAATCCAGAAAATCTACCTTACTTCCTCACTGAAGGTAGAACATTCATGTTACCAAAGGAGGGTGACACTAAAGACCCTTCAATGTACAGGCCTATAACCTGCCTTCAAATTTTCTACAAACTCATAACATCTTGTGTTTCACAAATGATGATGACACACATTGAGGAACAGAACATCTTAGCAAATGAACAGAAAGGATGTCGACCTGGATCTCAGGGATGCAAGGAGCAACTCATTATAGACTCTGTAATTATGGGTCAAGTGCTTGCAAAACAAAGAAACTTGTACGCATGCTACATAGATTTCGCTAAAGCATTCGACACCGTGCCCCATTCTTGGCTCCGTCAATGTTTGGATGTATACAAGGTCCACCCGTTTATCCAAAACTTCCTGAAAACCGCGATGAGTCGATGGAATACAAAACTGTATCTCTCTAATGGAAAACAATACGTCCACACAGATACTATACACATCCGCCGAGGGATATTCCAGGGTGACTCTTTAAGCCCTTTATTGTTCTGCTTAACCTTGAATCCCCTGTCTACTCTACTTAATTCAGCTAATTATGGAATCGCTCTTAAAAAGGGGAACTCAACTCTTCTCCGGGTCTCACATCATCTTTACATGGATGACCTGAAGCTCTGTGCAGACACTGAGAGTCATATGCGGCAACTAATAAACGTGACGGAGAAGTTCACTGGCGACATCAAGATGAAATTCGGTTTGGATAAGTGCAGGAGAGTGAATATCATTCGGGGTCATATGCAAGTTATAAATTTGAAAACTGATAATGAACCAAAGATTAACTTCATGGAACCCCATGAAACTTACAAATACTTGGGTTTCCAACAGTCACTCCGAATCAAACACACTGTTACTAAGAACATATTAACAACTGAAGTGTGTAAACGATTGCATGGACTCTTAAAAACTCAACTCTCTGCTAGAAACCTTGTACAGGCCATCAATTCATTTGTTATTCCAGTGCTCACACACTCCTTTGGCGTTATTAAATGGAGCAGTACCGACCTCGACAACCTCCAGAGGACAATTCGGACCGCTATGACTCAACACCGAAAACATCATCCCCATTCAAGTACTGAGCGTTTTACCCTTCCAAGGTCGCAAGGAGGCCGACGTGTTGTAGATCTCATAAATCTACACAGCTCTCAAATTGCTTCACTCAGAAGATTCTTCTTGGAACATTGTGGGAGAGTTCAGCAAGCAGTGAGCGCAGTTGATAATAACTATAATCCTCTGAACGTGAAAAAGCTTGATCCGCCTGTTCAACCAATCATTGAAACGGAAGAGAAGATATCCTTATGGAAAGCGAAGGCACTGCATGGAAGGTACCCTCGCGAGCTGAGTAAACCAGAAGTCGACATCTCTGCGTCGCACGCATGGCTCCAGCACGGGGATCTCTTTCCGGAGACAGAAGCCTTCATGATGGCTATCCAGGACCAAGTGGTACCAACATTGAAGTACAGAACACACATTCTGAGAGATTCTACCATTCATTCCGACTCGTGTAGAAGATGTGAGGCTGCAAGCGAAACTATCCAACACGTGACAAGTGGATGTAGCAGCCACGCACAGTTGGAATACAAAAAGAGGCATGATGAAGTGACGAGGCCGGTCCACCAATTATTGGCATTGAGAACGGGCTTACTCGCCACTTCCGTGCCGTATTATAAATATGTGCCTCAGAATGTGCTTGAAAGTAGTGAGCACACAGTCTACTGGGATCGCTCCATTATCACTGACAGACATGTCGGCGGCAATAGACCCGATATAACGTACATTGATAGAAACCATCAGCAGGTTTTCCTTATCGATATATCAATACCCAATACCCACAACATATCGGGAAAATATCAAGAGAAGATCCAGAAGTATACCGATCTCGCCCATGAAGTCGCATCTCAGTGGAACTTCAGTAAAGTGACAACTATGCCTATAATAATATCAGCTACAGGAGTGATCCCAAAAATGACACTTCGGGCACTGGAGTGTCTTCACTTGGATGCCAGGAATGTATATAATATGCAAAAGTGTGTAATTTTAAATACATGCCGTATTGTCAGAAGCCATCTGTACCTTCAGTAAAGCAACCACACACCTGGTCATCATTCCTGTGTGTGGTTGACATACCGACCAGTAATACTATGAATAATGTATAATAATAATAATAATAATAATAATAATAATAATAATAATAATAATAAAATTATACAGAAGATGAGATGTTTTTATCTGCGGTTTAGATGCAAGCATTTGACAGCAGACATGAGTATGCCAAGTGGCGGAAGTGGGTGTAGGACGAGCAGGAGGAGGGACGAAGGAGGTTTTCCCTGTTGCTGAGGTGCCCAGGAAGTGTGCTGTGTGAGAGTGTATATTAATAATTGCAGTACACAAGAAGGGTTGTTGGTTTATGCTCTCACTGATTCTAATTTTCATGCTTTCATTAAATTGGTTTTCAAATGAATGCGTAAGTTTTCCAATAATAATCAAGAGAAATATAGCTTTTCTATATCTGTGAATGTCAAAGTGTGGATTAAAACTTTGTCCTATTTGAAGTGATTAAATGATTGCCAAATTACTTTTTAGGTGTTGTTTTCCTACTACCTGCCTGTTCGTCTAATTTTTTATTCCCAGTTGTGGCAATGTAAAGAGTAGATCCCGTTTTTTAGGAGATATGTGGTTTTTATGGATGGAATAAATTAAAATGTTGGTTTTGATAACTTTTATTTAATTTTTTCGAATTACAAAAACATATCAACAATATTCATTTAATTAGATATTTTAACATATTGTCAAAATAACGAAAAAATGTACATATTTGCAAATAGTAAAAATGTTGCTACAGAGTTACAAAACTGAAAAATATTTCTCGCAAGAATTCCAAAACTTGATTTATTTTATGTAAATATATAATTTATTGAACCACGAACTTTACGTGAACATGTAAAGTCGCCAGTGTTCCTCACAACAAATGCAAACACCTCTGTGAGAAAGTATCAAGAACTTTCATTGAGCTTCATAATTTAAATTGCATATTACAAATACGTTCTGTGTTCCATAACGTCAAACTAACTAGCTTTCCTGAAACACAAAGAAAAGATGTTAAAGTCATATTATTATTTGTAATTGAATTAACCCTCTCCAAATTAAGGCTAATAATTGAACATAAAATCGATTACCTTCAATTAAGGAATGTATTCACATGCGTTTCGTCCACATTCAGATGGGCAGCATATATAACCTTCCATACAGTTAGAATCATCTTCACAAGTTAGCGGATAATCACTGTAGCCCTCGCAGTCGTCTTTACTCATTTCATAAATGCTAGGGCAACGTGAATCTGCTGCATGTGATACTACTAAAAATATTGCGAATAGAGCAAAAAAAGTTACTTTTAAAGCCGCCATCATGTACCTCAACAATGGTCCCATAACTTCTGTAGTTTTCTTTTATATTCTATTTTATCTGCCTATTTCTTTATCATTCGTTTAAAACGTATTATTAAATATTGGGAACAATATCTTATCAACTGTTGACAGAAAATACTCTCGAGTTACGCAATCGATAATACTGGTAATGAAGTTAAACTTATCAGGACGTCAAACGTTCAGACTGGACAGTAATAGCACTTCCTCGTACACGTCATGATGCAGTGCCCAGTTTGTTTCCGATACGAAAAGTACGAGGCAGGACTTTCAGAGTCCAATCTTAGGCTGGGAAGAAGAGTGTGTAGCTGTCACATATAACAATAGATATTATTTGCGCAAGTTTTCTTAAACAATGTATTGAAGAAATGAATGTAGAGTGGGGGTATTGGTTCCGAAATATTTCCCTAGATTTTATGAAGTAATGCCAATCTCTGGAGAATCAGACTTGCCTTCCCAACTTTCTCAATAATTTGCATTCCAACTTTTGCAGGAGTTCGAGGTATCTCCCATGATGTATCGTCACCTACTTTGGTCATTTGTTTATGGTTTTTAGAGAAAAAACGGACAGAAGGTCTAATATTCTACAGAAAATAGTTTCGATTTCGCATCAGTGAATGTGTGTTTGGAACTTTGTTATCAGTACTCACTGCGAGTTTTGCCTTCAACTGTTTATTGTGTCAGAGAGGGGAAGCAAGGTCATCGCTTAAGAAAAGTTGCGCGATTAATACTTAGAAAACTGAAAACAAAATCATTTGAGAAAGAATGAAAGTAAGAAAGGATCTTCATTCAGAAAGACGGGAATAACTCTGGCTGGGATTGGCGAGGGCGGGTTAAAATAAAAATATTTCCAACACTAAAATATATTTCAAAATTGAATGATGAATATAAACAATTTTGATGACAATTTTCCATGAATATTTTTTTCATTTACCTCTACAATTTTTGGGATTTCTAGAAATTGTCGGTATTTTGCTACTTACTATAATGTTTGCGAATTATATTTTTTTGTTATTCGTTTAAGAGCGACAAATTTAATTGTTTGCATTGAACTTGCAACTAACGACGATATATTTAATACAAATTTGGTTAATTTTGAAAATTTTACATAGCTCTAACATAATGGAAGTCTGCCTAGTTGGCGCCTTGATTCCCACTATAACAGCATCAGATGGGTGGTGTTTGTGACGTCTTTACAAATACTCTAGAAGAGAATCGTGCAGGTCTCTTGTTCTTTGAATATTCTGATTTTTGAAAATTGCAAAAATTCAAAGTGTTTTTGATGTCTTCCTACACTGCAATTTTAAAGACGCAATGTTTTTCTATTAATGAAATGTGTTAATCAGAAACATATCTTCAAATAAGGTCAATAGTTTTTCAAAATATATCTGTGTTACGTTATTTGGCATCAAACATAGTTGGCCGCTTCGAATTTCCTGTGATTCGTGAACATAGTTTGAGGGTGTTTGGACATTGTTGTTTATCTTAAGAAAAAAAGTAAATTGAAGGAAGTTAATATAATGAACTTAGAACAATCTTCTTTAATTCGGTAGATTTTGATTGCTGATTGTGTTATATATCATTTGTAAAAGTTAGAAATGACCACTGTTCCTGGCTATCGAAATAAACACAACTATGCTCCACAGGCGCATAGATTTGGATTATTCTAGCATTATTTATAATACATTAGATGGAAGAAAAATTGAAACAATTGCGTATATAAATTCACACATTTTAATTTTCTATTACTAGAGATCTCATGTTCTGTTCAGTTCATGTTCTGATGTATATTTGAGAAGCTGATTAATGAGCGTCGACAAGATACGATAATAAAATGTTTAATTCTTTTGAATTCTTGTCATTGTTGAACGTTGACATAGAACCATTTTGGAAAATTGATTTAGTTCTTTATATTTTTTTATTTAACGTCGAAAACAGAATAACTGTGGGTGACGTAATATGGGGAGAAATGTTTTCTGTGAAGGTTTCCATAATTTATGGAATCCCTACCCTAGCCCATACACACGTTGAGTTCTGAATGCAGATTGAAATAAAACGTCTGTTCTTCGATTAGTAATGAGAATTTGGAAAAGTTCTGAGGTGTGAAATGGAGCATTGAACATTACATATTCAGGCTAGGAGTAACGTATATATCGGTCTTCATTTAAAATAAAATGAATATTAGAATATCTTGGAGACACTGCTGAAAGTAATTTTAGTAGTTCACTAGTTCATTTTTTTGTGTTTACGTACATGATAAAAACGTTACTGTAAATTCCCCTGCGGGTCTTTTTGATTCTTTGTGCCCGCGCAGGCCTTTTGAATACATTATGCGCGCCGAGACAACAAATACAACAGCTTTATTAATTCGATTTATTAAAGTTAAGATACGAGAAAATACATAATTCTCTAATAAGTAAAATAACTCGTGATGAACCTTATTTTGCTTAATTGACATGCGGTATAAAGTTATAATATAACCGTCTCTAAAGGGCGAGAAAATATGATCTGTTTCTAGCATCTTTAGTTTTCTTAAAAGTTTGGTAAGGATAGTGCTAAATGCATCGTGTAACATGACATGAACACAATTTTTTTGTATTCTTTTGTTTTTTCAAAACTTAAACAAATGTAATGTCTTTGCAATGTCTCTCACGGCATTAACGCGGATTTTGTATATATTATTCCATTTGTTAGAACAAGTGCTTCAAGTGATGTCTTATTGTTTTTTTGAAAATTAAAAATGTTTTCTGTGACAATGAGGTCGAAATACCGCACTTTTATAAGCTCTGAAACTCTATTTTTTGGAAAACGGGTCCAGATTTTTCTTTATTTTTTTTGAGCGAATAGTACTAAATGAACTGAATAACATGACACAAATGCCAGTTCAATGTATTCTTTACTTTTTTTTAATATACGCAATTTTCTTTAAAATATATTTTTCGCCGTTAATATTTACATTCCCCGCGGTGTATACAATATTGTAATTGTAAGTAGTAGTGCTTGGGTAGATTCCCCATGAAATTTCTCGGAACTCAAAATGTTTCTGTGAGAAAGGGCACAATTTTCGAATTTGCAAATTCCTATTTCTCGGGCTTCATGTACTAGACTCAGATGATAGTGAATTCGACAACGCCTCCCGTCGAACGCATTTGATTGAAAGAGACATAATGAATTCTCTGAGGGCGAATGAGAAACGAAAACACAGATCTGACATTGTAGAAATTATACGCCCCCTTTATATGTTCCAGAGAACGACTCATTTTTCTTGGTTGTAATGAGACGAAATGGCCGCAATTTGAGAGAGTAACTTATGCTGAGGCAGGATAATGGTGTACAACTGTGGCTTGCTTCCAAAACGATGTTTTGAACATGTGGTTTTGAGTAACTTTTAATGACGTCATCATTATTAATATGCCAATTTTGGTGTCACTTGGAATGGGAGATGTGATTGTGCTCCATGTGAGATTCATCGAAATAATTTTGTTCATATGGGCGTTTCAGAGCTCTCGGAAACAATACGAATTGTTGTCACCTGCGGTTATTAAATTATAGTCATATTACTGCGAAATACCTTTCGCACGATTATTCTGCCTACATTGGTTTTCATTTGTGGCCTCGAATTACAGTAATCTGGAATTTAATTACAGGTTCTTCATTTGCAAGCCAAATAAGCAACAAAAAATACAGTAAAGAACGGAAACGAAAGTAAATGTCAGTGAAATTTAAAATTAAAAAGAAATCGTTGAAAATTGTTGTTAATTTACTTATAGTTCCTTAATGATTTTATTCTTCCAAGCATAAATACACCTGCTTGATAAAAGAATGTTATGCAGACAGATATATTTCGTAATGGAAACTCAGAAAGTATTTCCTGCATATTTCTTGCAGATGCACTTCATTTGATTAAGAATTATTCGTCAAGATCTGTTTCAATTTTCTTAACCCACTAATGCCAAGGAGCTATTTAAGTACACATATGGTCAGACGGAACGGATGGAACCCGAAACAGTTTTATTCATCCTTAAACAATTTACGAGGCCTAGAAAACAATTATTTTGGAGAAATACTTGTTTGATTACACAAAAATAATAGAAAAAATGAAAACAAACAATTTGGATCACTTCTTATTTCTTCATGTGAAAATTTTCTCTAATCTAATGGTGCTACAACTGCACCTATTTCTTACATTTTTGAAAATTGAGAGACTTCAACGAAAAGAAGGCTGTGACATTCTTTTAAACCTTCCTGGTTATATAGGTAGAAAATATTGAAGAAAAAGTTGAGGGTGGTTTTTAAGATTAAAAAAATATGTTTTCAACGCCAAATTTCTAAAAAGCAACTGACGGTTTTGAAAATTTGTACAGATATTTTCAAAGAGATGAGTTGTTTTTCGGTAATGTTTTTATAATATATAATTTTCAAACATTTATTTTCTCAAAAACGGTTCCAACTTTTTTATTAAATGCTTTATTCGAAGGTATCTAAGGTCGGTAAAAAAGTTGGGCGTGTACCGTTTTCGGCGAACTCTCTATTTGCGAAAATTGGAAAAGTACAATATTCAATATACATATATTTCTCGATCTATTTTTTGGCGAACGCTGAATTTTATAAAATCATCAAAATAGAAGAAAGATCATTAGTTTTTTTTAAAATTTGGGAGTGCGACGGTGCGACTCAGTTGTGTAGTGGTAAATCGCATGGCAAGTTCATTCAATGAATCTGAATTCGAACTTACTGCGGTGAAAAGTATTACTGGTTGGAAGCATATATTTTGCAGGTACATTATAGTATTATAATATTGAGTAGCCGTTAAAAGTAATGCGACAATATATGAGCTGTTTTAGCGCTAGTTTTCTTTCTTAATACTGCATATTAAATTGTGTGCTAAGAGGCAAGTTTTATTCCCATCTAGCAATTGATAGTATTGTGTAGACAAACTTAACAGAATCTACTTTAACTGTATTTATCTCCAAAGACAGTTTTTGGACTTAGTAAGTTTTATTTGTATTGCGACGGTATATATACTAATACTAATTCGATATGACTACTAATTCGTAATGAATAAAAAGTCAAATTATCATTCAGAAGCTGCAACATAATATTATAAAACGGAGATGGATATTGTTTTTGTAATTTTTCTTATAATTTAGACATACGTATAACATTCAATTTGTTTGGGAGGATTTCTGACACCAATCAAATTATTTCAAAACAAAAACTTAAAAAACATAAAATTTACAACACATGTAAAACCAGACATGTAGTGCTAATGCAGTGTAGTCTTAATTGATCAAAAATTTATTTAGATTATAGAAATTTCTTTTTCTCAAGCTCATTTAATGTTTTATGAATCGGTCAGTATTTTTAATTATTATTAGCCTATTTTAACCCCTTTTAGAGCAACGACCTCTTGCACAGGGCAAGGAGGCGTACAATATTAAGTTGGTCCTCGAGCAGCCACCTTAGTTATTATTATTATTATACTATTATTGTTAGTATTAGAGTTGTTACAATTGTTACTATGATTATTATTGTACCATTATTATTATTATTATTATTATTATTATTATTATTATTATTATTATTATTATTATTATTATTGCTCTAAAATTTGCGTTAGATATATTATCGTATTTATGTAATTAGCTGCCACCGGGTTATACCCAATTGCAGTTTGAATAGATTTATATTTATCTTAATTATTTGCGCCTGGGGTAACAAATGACCTCAAACAGACTCTACGGATTAAGGCATATCAGTTGAAGTCCAAAATTACTGCACATCAATACTAAAATAGATTACCGAAATTTACAATGTAATTTTTCACGTCGGCGGAATGAATGGCTCCTCAGACATGTTCTGCATCCTCTTCTCCATTCTCCGAGATGAGTTTATACTCGTAATACAACTAGTAGGACTACAGCACGGCACGGATTTTCTCGCACTGGTTAGTGTCCTAATATGTTTCCTCTTGGCTTGCGTTTCGATTTTGTCCTCACCCTCTTCCTTGCTGCAATCTAACAGCGTCGAACAATTTCTTTTCACATATATTAAACTTTTCTGCTCCCTTGGAAGCATTATTGAACTTGGGCTGCAAAAACAGCACAATTTCAGAGAGTGCAACGAATATTGTACTTGCCCCGTTTTCAAGTGTCCTTTGTTATATCCAAGCGAAAAAAATAAAACAAAAATTTTGGACCTGGTTTTGAGAACAAAATTTTAAATTACCTATACTTCAAGCATAAAATAGGCAAAAACTACTTGTTTTTTGGAAATGAACATGAAGTTGTTGAGAAACATTTTTTTTTTGTTATTTAAGGCCGCATCAACTTCTAGGTCATTAGAGACCACTATTGCTTGTATCGGTATGGTAACTGTGAGGATGGCACGATATGATGATGATAGGGGTGAAAGGACAAACACAATACAACCATGCCTGAGGCGGGACTCGAACCTGCGATCCTTCGGTCCGAGATCTCTACGGCACTACTGCCCTAGAGATATCGGCCACCGGATCGGCAGAAACAATTTGTTAAAACAGATTTTAATATGGAAACGAGAAGGCTTATAAAATTGTCGTTTCCTTCATACAGGCACGTCACATTTCAAACATCAGCTACTCTGGCACATAGAGATTCATGGAATAGTTTGTGAAGAGAGACGTCGGGGGACCAAAACGTGTATTTGTGTTGAAATACCAAAGTCGATTTTTCGTAACTTCACAACATTACATAATTTTTTCTGTATTACGTAAATTACTCTGCATATACATATATAAACGAAGAAGTAAACAGGAATTGAATTAATGAAACTGATGTTACTATTCCTCATAAATGAAGGTTTCTGTACTCACCAGCACATGTGAGGAAGTCGGAATTGATGGTACCTGCAAATGTGTAGCAGGTCCTGCAAATTGAACGACGCATTTGATGGAACTAAAACTTTCACATTACTACACATCATAGTTGCTCAAAGCACGTAATATCTTTCCCTTAATTGCTGGCATGCTTTCCCTTAATCGTCCGAGCACTCCATCAGGCAATTTAGGAAGTCCCTCAGGAAATTTCACAAGGAAACATATTCCACATTGCTCTGTTTCTTGCTGTGAACATTTCTGACAGTATGTGCTCAATGCATACACACCTCCTGTACTATCCTCCCCCACGGACAGGTCACTGTTGTAAGTTCCAAATTTCCATCAAACTTTTCACATACCTATCATAAAATGTACAATGTAAAGTACTAAGAATTTATAAATTAAAAAAGTTTGTTTCATGTTTTTTAACCGAAATATATGACCACATTAATACTAAGTGGATTAATATCCATGATCCTATTAATACAAAACCATTCTAAACGAATCCAGCAAAACATTTATCATCAATACTTTCCTGCATTTCGGAAGAAAGTAGAGTGTTTCGTATTTTTTTGTATTTCCCTCTCCGTTGTTATGGCAGTTGAGAAAGCCTACCCAACACCGGAAATTAGTAAGATTATTTCACTCGTGAAATTAAAACAGATAGTGTTTAACTATACTTATAATATGCCCTAATCAGGGTGGTGTATCCCAAAAACTTTATCGCTTTTTCTATCCGATTTTTCTTGCCTCTTCTTCCTACTGACCAATCATAAGCTTAACGAACAAGACTTACGAATCTTGGGAGGTGGTATGTATCAACCGCTGTGTGCAATAAACCGCGTATGTATAATATAACCTCCTCGATATTAACATCGCTTTCAGTTATTTTCAATAGTAATAACGTACCTAGATTCGTTGATGCATCTGACGAGGAAATCAATTAAATAATTCGTTAAACTCCAGAATACTCGGAGAAGAATAAAAGTATTTTTGACATGAGTTTTTAAATACGTTTTTTAAACAAGTCTATCGTATTTTTAAAGTCAAAGTGCAATTCGTCACATCTCCGTGAAATTCACTTTCTTTAGAGACATTTCTGAAGGTTGGTTGCGTGGTTGCGTTGGAGCCGCGAAATATACCTCTGAAATAATATAGGAGACGATGCTACTACATCACCATTGAAGCCCTACCTGAATATCAATGAGCAACATCGTGCGGTAAACATAAATAAATTAAGACAGACTCATTCATCATCAAACACATGTTTCTGAATCCAACAAGATTGTGAATAAAAATTAAGAGCTGATTCGATATTTAATTTTAAAAGGTGCGTGTTTAATAAATTTAGTTTCCACTGAAAGAATGTTTCTTCCTTTAAATGTTAATGTTTATAAAATCAAAAGTTCGTTAGTTCAAAGTAAAATAAACATACATTTTATGTCATCGTCTATATATTCATTTGTTTATATTGATTTTGATTACGAATCGACCTCACGGTTTAATCTTGCCCATTAGCTACATTAGTAGATGGCCTTGCTAGAACTAGCGAAATATGGAAGGTAATTGAATAAAGTACATTCATATAATATTAACATTTGGTACAATTTAGAATTCTGTAATTTCATTCAGGGAATAGTGTTTTATATAGCACTCATGCTTCGGAAATTCTCAGATAAATTCCAAAGCACTCGTGGTATTACCTATTATTATTCCACTCGTGAAATTAAAATCAATAGTGTTGAACTATGCATACAAAACACACCAATGGGAGCGGTGTGTCTAAAAAATTTTGTCGGTTTTTCTATCCGGTTTCTCTTACCGCTTCTACGTACTGGCCAATCATAAACGGTGACACATCTATTTTAGGAGGCAAAATACATCGGTAGCTATGTCGATGTCAAATTAACAGCGTATGTACAACAACATAACCTCTAACTTTAACATACATTTTCGGTTATTTTCAATTTCTGGCGCATTTTGGAACTCTTTTGGGTATAATTTCGCCCGTGGAATAGTCCTGTTAAATACTACACGTGCTTTGGAAATTCTCAGATAAGTTCCCTTCTCTTTTTGCAAGTCGGGAATTTATGGCCTATTTCTAAAGCCTTCGTGGTTTGACGTATGATAAATTCATAAGTAAACAACATTGACCCCATCCACGTACTGAAATTTCAACAAACGCTGTTATTCGAGAACAAAATTAGAGCAATCGGCAAGGACTCTCACATGAATGCAATACATTAGGAATGCAGTATTTATAGTTTCAAAATCGCCGCCAAAAGGTAATACCGGGGCGGTAATAATAATGGGCGGTAATGCCGCTCTGATCTTCCACATAACTATGACAGAGAAAGAAGAGTGAGTAATCCAGATCCCTGACGTATGGGCACCAAATGAAAGATATGACTAATAAGGTCGCATGATCTTGAGAGGTACAGAGTAGTAGAACTTCTAAAGACAACGTTATCTTGTATTCGACCTCAACCCTATTATTTGAAGGGAGTGAAAATCATGAGACAAATGAATAGTTAGAAAATATTAACTTTTAATTGGATTACATAAAAATGTTTCGAAGAAAACTCATTACGTCCTATTATTAAGAGAACAGATAATATTTGTAGTTTCAGTTCCTACAATGCGGTTGCAGATTTTTGCCCAATATGTTATCGCAAACTGTATTTCACAAAAAGTGTGACGTATGTAAACGTGATTTTCACGTCAGCAACACAAACTACAACTTTCTTTATTTAAAAGAGATTAATGTTTTCATGTCAAATGATTTGCTTCATGCGCTATTGATGTGGTAAACGCGGTCAAAATAAAGCAATATATTTCATTATGAAAATAATTATGTAGGAATATTGCGTGACAAATGGACCTAGTCAAAACCGTCAAAAATATAAACAGTATTTTCTGACCGTTAAATTTGATTTTGGTGGTACATTTTGATGTAATATTTTTAAAAAAACATTGTAAATGATCATATATTGTTCACACTTAATTAAATATATGGAATTCATATGCAGATATCGCAGTAGTGCGTTTCCAAATGAGACAATTCAAAGAATCATTTATATTTTATTATGATTTATTTTGTTAATAAATTGTACCAATTCAAGTTTATTTCCAACATTATCCTTAAAGAGATACAGTTGAAATTCGTGTTTCAACAACTAGACATAAAAAATGTTCTCATTATTTTATGTAAATACAAAATTATATTAATACTCATTCACATATCTCATACATGTTTATTAAGTCGTAGTACACACACCTACCTTTATTTTTTTCTTAACCTAATGTAATATTTATTATTTTCATGAACACCTACTGCTTTATCTGTTCTCTATTCTATTCGCTTTATTTCTAATCTTTTACCCACATTACTTTCAACATTCATGATTTTTACAAACACTTTAGTACATTTCCATTTACCCTAGTTTCCTTAATTTCTTTCATTTCTCTCTCTCTCTCTCTCTCTCTCTCACTCTCTCTCTCCCTCTCTCTCGGACGTTCTGTCTCTCTCTCTCTCCTCCCATATTATCCTGTGTAAGCTGCTTTGCTCTCTCCCTTATACATCTCCCTTCTACCCTAACCTCCCATTCCCTATCCTTCCATTTCATGCTCCATTACCTCTTCTCCCCCCTCACAAACCCTGAACCCTTCCCCCAAATATCCTATTACTTTCTGCAGATAATTTCATTAACAAATCTGAATCTTGCCATCCTCACCCAGCTATTTTCCGTTCTTATTCCATAAAGGTGTGTTGGCCTATTCCATACCCTTATTTGTATTTACATACCATTGTATTTAGATTAACGAGTTTTTACAAACGGTCCTTTCTGTTTTCATTAAGTATTGTTTCATCCGAGCCTCCCTCTCTAAGCGTACTAACTACCTGTTCTGTTATGTACCCCCTTTCTCAAATCTTGTCTTTCTCCTTTCTATACTGAGCACTTTCTAGCTTCGACCGTTTCTACTCCCTTGAAACACGATATTCCTACACAGCTTGCACCCATCTAGAACATTATCATATCTCATTTTTCGATTCCTATCCCTCTCCCATTCTAGTCGTTTGTATTTTGACCATGTAGCCAGACGTATTCCTTTCCAATTCCAAACTCTTCGGAACACAGGTATCTTGACATTCGCCCACCTTTATGTTTTCTTTCATCTCCAGATTTCAGCTCCTCACGCTCTTCATTAGACTCATAAATGTTCACCCCTATGTTTGATTATTCACTCTTGTATTTTACATTTTCTTTGATCTGACCATGTCTCCCGTCACTATTTATGGCATATCGTAGATATTTTATATCTTCACATGTTTCATTTTTCCCACGTTCCCATTCCCCCCCCTCTCTCTCTGTCTCTCGTTTGTTTAATTACTCTATATCATTGCCATATTTTTACCTCAAACATGTAACATTAGCTGTGTAAACAATGACACGGAGGAAATAGAGAGGTCAAGGTAAAAAACCAGAGAAATTTATTTTTGGGTGAATGGAAACTTATCTTGGGAGCTTAGAGCTTGTCCCGGCGGCGGCAGTGCCTCACTGGTTGTGCGAAACCCCGCTAGCCGACGGTATGTCGGCGTTGGACCTCGTCTTCCAGCAGGGAAAGATCACGGCTACATCCCGTAGAAAACATGCACTACACTTACGGACTAATAACCTCAATAGTTGACGCGCCCAGAATCACTAACAACCAACCTCAGAACAAAATTAAGTACAATTTTTCAGCCTTAGAGATCTCTTTTGGCATAATACAATACGAATCACTAACTAAATTTCTTTAAGAAATTCATAAATAAAAACACATCTCAACACAGAATGTGTTTTAAACATCGGCACAAAATAATCATAATAGCTCCTGTTCTGATCTAGAGAAGCTAAGCATTGATTATTGGCGAGAGGTCGAAGGCCTTGAAACGCGATTATCTCCCTTTCCCACCAGAATAAACAGCGTAGGAAAAAGTTATTTTATTAGCACTCCCCGGCATAGGTACACCCGTTTAAAAAATCAAGCAAATTTATACATCGCGAAGTAGGGTTTATGGATTTTCTTGTCGTCAACTTTTTCAGGTAACACGGCTCAAAGGTTTCAAAGCGTGGAAATGAGCAGCCTATGCGTCTACAAACTCAAAAGAGGAAAACAGAACCGTGGCATTCTAGTTACGAGGATCAATAGCTTATTCAGGTAGCAGGTAGAAAGATTGGGAAGGGATAATTAGAGGCCCTCTAGCTGAAGGCGGTCTTATTTAGACCTCAGCCGGCGGAACATTCGCATGTCGCAACGTAATTATTTTAATATTTTGCGTTCCGTTGCGTTGCGTTGCGTTCATTTTGCTTAAAATCTGTCTTATTTTCATAAGGTATTAATACTTCCTTTTTAATTTAAATAATGATTTTTTAATGAGGTGTTTGCATGCTTATAATTAAAACAAAATTTCTATTCTACCTTTTAGCATTAACTTATAATTTATATGACAAATGTGATTGATTTATTTTTACATTTTATGAGGGTTTTTTGTTAAGTGACTTTTCGTATTTTGATTTATTAAGAATAAAATTAATATATATTTTGAAATTGCAATCCAGTAATTGACATAAATTTATAATAGGAAAGGTTTACAAACATGAACGATTCTTTTTCGGGGGATTGGGATGTATGGGATGGTAAATGAATTTTCCTTAAGCAAACACAGTGGATAAATGCTCTTTTCAAATTTCATTTATTTATTGGATACCTTCATCTGATTTTAGATGTTTCCGCAGGAAGCTGCCAACCGGTGCGCGTTCAAAAATGTAACCGCTCGCTTCGCAGCGGCCATGGAAATCTATGGTCATGGAATAACACTGGGTTGCGTTCACATATCCGCTGTTTTTTTTAAAAAAAGGTGGTGAAAACAAACATGTTGTTTGTTAAAAAGTGTGAACAAAAAGAATTGTGTATCAGTTTGTATCATTTCGATTCGTAACACCGAGGTTCGCAGAGTTACGATATTGGTATCCCCACCTAGCCATGTCCATTTAAATATACCACGTAGTATTTCCTACAAATCACCTAACTCTTCTGTACACTGTAATATATCTATCATCCAATATTTTTTCTAATCTTCGTATTCGTGCCTCTCAGATCTCTTGTTACCAAAGTTTCATCCTTTCTATTACTACAATCCCCTCTTAACGTTTTTACAAATACCTTTTTAATGTCGATAAGCATACTTTATACATTGAATATTACCAGGGGTATTCTAGTCTAAACTATATTTGCCCAAAATACAACCCCTTCTAAATCAGATACTTACCCTCTGTCTCATTTTTAAGTTGATCTTCACCCAATTAAAGCTCATTATTAGTTCATTAGCATTACCAGACTTGGAGTAGTAACTACAGAAATATATTTGCCTTCACCGGTGAAAAGATCGAGATAATGAGTCGGATGACAGCGGTCGAAGGAGACAGTAGGTCGGTGACAGAGATGAGAAGCTGAGAAGCAGTCAATATCTTGGCTTCCAAAAGATGCTGTTATATAGGTCCTCCAAGTATGAAATTGGTGATGTTGACACCTGTCGATGCGGTTGTGCATATTAAGTTGTTGAATGAGAAAAGTCACCCACGCAAAGATGCAATTTAAGTTGGTATAATTTGCAAGACGTGGTGAGTTTATCTCATAGAAGAGGGGGTACTTTATTGTCACCGCACTGATGACACAGAAGTGAAATGTGCATTGATATGATGCCCAAGTTAAGATTGTTTCGGAAGTTATGCTGTAAGTTTGTATAAGTTGCATGACTTCAGTGCAAAGTACATTATATTATTAGTTGTGTACAGTGGTAGCCGGTGGGTTGAAAATTAAGAGGTGCCGAAATATGACCTACTTTTTACCTCTCCAATATATTCCTTGAACGAGGAAAACTTCAGCGAGTAGTGTACAACCGATTTGAATGCATTTGCACTACTTTATCATTGATAATGGAAGAAACAATTGTGCTCAGGCGAAAATAAATTAAAAATATATTTCCAGCGAAGGAAATAGTAATTTATGAAATCAAATGGCAAGGCTCGGTAGTTTTAGTTAAGTTAATAGACGCGGTCTCAGCAGAACAAAACTCTAATAACAGTACACTGCCCTCACCCAATTCTCAGTATCCCCATTCTTTCTCAAGCTTCCGTTACCTCGCATGCACCAGCTACGGATGGATTCGCGATCATCCACGATACGACCTATTCTAAAAACAAATTATCTTTTGCTTAAGAGGACACATAAAACTATATCGTCCTAAAAAATTGCGGTGGTGGTATGCACAAATTAAACGAGTCGATTTATTAAAAGTTTAAAACTTTCTGCAATTTTTCTTGAGTTTGGTTTTTGTGGGAAGGGCGCCGCTCTAGTCTGCCACTGTGAAGTAAAAGACTTTTTACATTCTGACTGAAACATTATGTGGAAGTGATCCTGTAATTAAAGTTATTCAGGTCAACCAGCGGACAAGTAATTACCCTTCATTTCCCTCAATCTAGTGGAAATTTGCTGGGAGAAAAATCTCATCCTTTGTTCTCCCACACACGCCATTCTATAATTATTTTCTGGGTATCAATTACTGATGTCAATACTATCTTACTAAAATATGCCCCACAACCATTCTCACGATAAAAACGAGAGTGTGTTAATTTCAATTTCAATTCTTACATTCCTATTACTTGATTAGCAAACAGTTATTTTTCAACGATTTACATCCTCTTTGTTATAATGTTTCAGCAAATTGATTTTATATTCCCTCCCCTGTGCCCTTATGTTCTGACTTGTGAAGCCTCTCTTTCGAAACATATATTTATACGGTCCATTGTGGCACACGGTATCAACGGATGTCACTACAGTGCCGAACTTAATGTGCCTTCCTCATCTCCCAATCCAATAGTAATACTCATATTTCACGAACGTCTGTTTCCTTCGCAAAATTCTCGCTCTTCTTGTGCGATCATCGATCATCACGTGATTGCTGATACGGTTGGCTAATACCCGAATTTGTATTTTCCTGCAAGTTTATGTATACTTTGAATGGCTATTGGCTGAAAAGGTTCCTGTCTTGCTTGATCTCGTTATGAGGTTACATGATTGGCCGATGCGTCGTCGTTTCAAATGTTTTGAAAGAAATTGCCGGAGTACCTGTGACGCGTTGTGTACGTGCGTGACAAAGAGTTTTGTTTCAATAGCGCTTAAGGGATTTGGATGATATACTGCATCACTTGACTGGATGTTCCACGTGTCATGTAAGTGTTTTGTGAGAGCGTAGGCTTCGGCGGCCGGAGTCGGTATTTACTAGGCTGTCCGGGTGACGCCGCGTCCATGGCGAAGGTGCCGACGTTTCGGTCGCCATTCTGCGACCTTCCTCAGGACGTAATACAAGGGCATTACGCCCTGAGGAAGGTCGCAGAATGGCAACCGAAACGTCGGCACCTTCACCATGGACGCGGCGTCACCCGGACAGCCAAGTAAATATGTGAGGGTTTTGTTTCTTCACGCAGACATGCTGTCCCTTTGTACGAGGGCCGTAATGGGCGGATTGCTCGGGAGAATTCTGAGATACCACTGACCGTTGTCCAGGTCTGCTCACAGCCTGCCGTGGAGAGGAAGGGTCGACCGACAGCGAGAGGCGTGTCTAATTGGGGTTGGGTGCACGGAAGGTCGCATTACCGTAAAGGGAGCATGAAAGTGCGATGATTTCAAAAAGGAGTCCTGGACGTGTTGCACGGAATAGAGTGGAGTCTTTGAGTGTAGATAGAATATTCGCCCAGGTGCAACAAAATAAATCCGCTTCCGGGCTGGTGTGAGGTAGTATCTCACCCCGATGGTTTCTAACGCCAGGTAATGCGACTTAGCTAGCACAAGAAGAGGATTCAGTTGATTGATTGAAGTTTGAGGACACATCAACTGATAAAATCAATAATCCGGTTAGTGTACGGAATGTTAAACGCGGAAGTTGACAGTGTTCCTCGCTGATGATGAGGACCTGTGCCGACCTACACCGCGGATCTAGCGGGGTGCCCCTCCACCAGGTATAGCCCGCCAGCTAGGTGCTGCTTAAGACGGGACAAGCTCTAAGTGCCCGATTTGTCTGTCGACATGTGATCCTGAAGTGTGTTTATAAATAAGGGGAGAGGATGGGACAAAGAAAAGGAATGGAATATTGCGCGGAGTCTGTGGCATGCTTTTAGGGAACTTCTCGGGCATTCGCCTGGTATTAACCGGAGAGGCGAATCGGCGTGAATAGTTGCGCTGGAGCGGTCGAACTGCAGGGGTGAACTACGAAAATCTATCTGCGACAAGTGCCTTCGTGATATTAACACATCGTAAAATGTTTCCAATACAAAAGCCAATTGTTATGTTATCTCAAGTGTCTGTAGACCGATTAATTTCCTGACGACTCAAATGTGTCTCACATTAAGGACTTTATATTGGTCCCCTAGAAATGCATTTAATAAATTCCCACGGGAAGTTTTTCTGCCCCAAAAATCCACCGTTCTCACCGAGGATCACAGTGGCTGCTTTATAACCTCGGAGTAAATGATACACTATTAGAGGAGTGCCGAGGACAAATACTGGCGCCAGCCACTTTGTCTAGCCTCCGCCCGAAATTTCCTGCGCTCGCATCCTGGTCCTTCACCGCAGCCGCCTCCTCGACGCGGCGACCGTCTCCGCCGCAACGTTTCACGCTGTCGAATTTTAATGAAGAGCGTCCCGTCTTTGTGGAACGGCTGCAGGCATTCCTGGGCGTTTAATTAAGCCTGGCTATGGCCTCCCTCGCAACCGCCGCCGCCGCCGCCGCCGCCGCCGCCATCGCCGCCACTGCCGTCGTCGAGAACGCAAACTCGCAGATGCTAGCTCAGCCGCTGCCGTTTACCCTGGTTCATAAGTCTTCGTGTTCTAATAGTGACCTGGAAATCCTTGAGGGTGCTTTTTTTAAAGAAATTTTGTAACACTTGCAGTGCTCAGTAATGTTCTCGTTTGTCATACAGTCTGGGTATTGGTTTTTCAATATTGCCCTCTCTAGAGTTTATATTTTTCTTAGAAAATGACGTTGCTTTTAATATGCAGACGCTGAATCGTTTTTATATTGGTACTTACATTTTTAATAATATTTCGCTATAACGAATAAAAGTCGCTTACAGCATTGTTCCTAACATATATTTTCAAGTATTTTTAGATAACTGAAAACAATATCTAAAGATAGGAATTGAAAGTAAAAATGTGTGTGATCTAAAACTATTAACTTTAATAATATGTAATTTTAACATATATTTATAATTTAATATATTAATTTAATTATAATTAATTTATATGTAAACTTTAATTATGTAATCTATATCATTTACAGAAATTAACGAAAATCAATTGAGAGTTGGGATCAAGTATTTGAGCCCGAATTGCTTTCATTGAACGTCACATTATTTATTGTGGAGGTAATTTTTAGCCCTTCTCAGAGTAAGGTGACTTCTAAGTCTCCTTACTAAGTTCAATTTCATTAGACGTCACATCATTTATTGTGGACGTAATTTTTAGCCTTTCTCGGAGTAAGGTGATTTCTAAGTGAATGACGATTTCTAATACACTTTGAACGATTCCGTTTCGCAAATTAACAACAGCTAATTTAAAGTACTTAATATGTGTGTTACTAAGATCGTTCATTAGGCACTACAGGATGAATTGCTTTTCCTCGAGGTCGTCAGTTCTCTTGGGCTCATTGTAACGGCTGTAAAAACTTCGGGCGTCGTCTCGCTGCACTTGCTCGTTGGTAAGTGTTGATGGCGTGAACAATTAGCTTAACTGGTTACGCTCGCCCGCCAGAAAAAAAAGAGACCAGAAGCACCAGAAGCCGAGAGTTTCGCCACAGTTAATTAAAGTGTTTAAAAGTGTAAGTTATACGGTCCCCGGGCCGGCGCCGGGAGAGCTGTAAAATTAACCATCTACCTCGCAGCGCTTGTCGAAAAAGCCCGGTGGCCCCGGTAATCGACGGCGTGGTCGACGGCGGCGCGCCTGGCGGCGCGGGGGCGCAACTGAAATAAAGCGCCGCGGTAAGGAGAGAATCTTATCTGCGATTTATACGGCTTGCCGGAGCCAGTAAAGCAGTTCTTATCGCTATCAAGGAGGCGCCGTTGGTGGGATATGCAAACGTCCGCGGAAGTAACGAGTAGGCTGTGTCCTAAAGCAGGCGAGCTTTGCCGCCGCGCTGCGGCCTTTCGCGAAGCCTGCGACTCAATTCTCCCATCTCGCAAGGTCCGTAAACGCGAATTTAGAGCTGCAAACGATGGCAGTTGATGGCACAACATAAATCACTCGGCGGAAATTTCTATCGCGAGGCCCTTGAAAGAGATTAATTATTATGGAAGCAGTTTGGCGAAGATTGCGCTTTTAAAGTTCGGATCTTTAGATACTGTAATTGACGAAAATAATCGCCTGTGTCATCATAGAGCTTAATATCATTTGTCAAAATGCATATCACACAAAACTTTCTTTTAATATCATTGTTTGATTTTTCTTTATTATAGTTTCGTCTCGGAAATCAAACAAAAGCAATACGTGTTTTCAAATTTAAATTTTTGAATATAATTTATAATTCCTCAAGTTGCATTAATTTCCATGTAATTACATTTTATAATGCACCAATAATTACAAACCGAAATATCGGCAAAATGACCTCATTTTTTCTCATAAATCAGATATTTAAATGTTATTTTTGACTTTTCTTGCCTCGTATATTAGAAGTTAATATTTTGATATATACAACTATTGTGTGACACTAAGTTTTGATCTTCATTATTTAGAATTTTTGAAGCAATTTTCATTATGTATTTTATGTATATCTTGACGATATAACACAAGTTGGCAGAGTGGGATAAACGAAGTCACTTTTGTTTGATATTTCTTTAGTGCGAGTATTTCTCTGGAAGTCAAACAGAGCGTGCGAAACAAGTGAAACGCACTGCTGTTAGGAATTCAAAAATGTTTGCACAGAATAATTGAGGAGTTCATACGAGAAGTTGCTTGTCTGTTGATTGAATTAATCTGTTCCAGTGATCTTAAGTAATTGAAGCAAACGGCCGATATTTGTAAAAGTTCCTAATTTCCTAGTTTCTAATTTGTAATATAAGAGAGATGCAAGTTAAAATCGGGTGAGAATGCAGAGGCGGAACACCGAATCTTCTCTTTCTGATGTTATTATTCAACAACTACTTTTTTTTCAAAATATTTTTTCCCTTACAGCACTATTGCTAAAAATGGAACTTCTGGCATCCTACGCATGCCCTGAAATAATGGCTTTGAGTAGTGGCTGTCTAAAATTTTGAACCCAATACAATTATCTGGCTCGTCTGTCCTGGAGGACAGAGTGTCTCGAAAAAGTTTAGATAGTATTTTTCATTACATAATTATATGTGGGTCCCGTCAGTCCTATAAATAACGTTCTAACGATTCACATTATGACCGAAAGGTAGCACAACAACTCGCTGTTTCACCAATATGTGTTTTGATCCCCCTCAGATATTTCAGAATTCTTCCAGAATATTTTAAACGGGGACTTTTACGAATTATGCCAATCGATTAGTTTTGTTGAAAGGGATCGAATGAACTATTTGTTCACTTTAACATTAGTCTTAAAACTCACAAAATACGTGTTGTAGTAGCTGGAAAAAGAAAAACAGGTTTTTTCGATAATTGTTTTCGAACTTTCAGAAATAATTCGGAAACAATTATCAGTCCTCTGACAGTAGATTACAACGCGTCTAATGACTGCTCATTTACTCCAAATGACTAGCCCGAAGTGTTGCAACCATGAGTGACGGAAGGACGAGCAGACACGTGCAAATTATCGGATTGATTATTTTTCACGTAGGATAAATATTGCATTTCTCTAAGATAGCATTTTTATCATTATCACGACATTCCTAGCGTGTACTGCGTAAGACGAGTTGTGACAGTGTCATGTAAAATACGTTGCCAGGAGGGGGGAACAAGACCAGAATTGAATATATAAACGGGAAGAAGATTAGGGTTTGAAAAGAAAAGAATGTCTGACGCTGTGTAAAATGAGTAAGCCTAAAAAATGTTAAAAGTATAATGCATCATTAATTATTGGATACAGATAGATATACCAAGTAGAATCCTCAAACATGATAAGTGCAATAGATACTTTACAATATAAACATTTTTTCATTATTAGAATACTCCTAGGAGTATTTAATAAATATTTACTCTTCTTTGTTGCGATTCACTTTTCTAAAACATAATTAACCGAAGCACGTTACTAAAAGTACTAACATTTTTATTCTCAAATGTAATAAATTTATTTTTTACACTTCATAACAGGCATTTGTAAAACACAATATACCTGACCTCAGGGGAGATACTTTAATTCCATATTAAAGACAACGATAACAACCATGAAGATGCGAAACCAAAAACAAGAACCATGTTTTGATTGCATAATTGTCTTGAAAGGTAAATCATTAGAACTTTCACTTACATATCTACTATAGTACTTTGTACCAACAAAAATGCGTGAGAATTGAAAGCATCAACATTCAGAGATGAAATATACAAAGTATCTTTAAAATATGTACAGCAATATATTCCGTAGGTACGTGAGTTTATTGACACTTCTTCGTGACAATCTGCCTTGCTGTTTGAACAGTAGAATCCAAATCCGTACTATATCGTCTTTTGGGCTGCGCCTGGGTGGATTTCTTCAGGCACTTGGCCGCATGTGTCGCAAATGGGATCACCGGGGCCGAGAGCTGATGTATCGCCTTGAAAGGGCCGAGCCGCTGTCCTACTGGTGAAGCCGAAAGGATAATGGAACGAAAGGAGACGGATCATTCGCGTCCCCTTCTTAAAAGAACCGAACGTGAAGACGCGAAGGATGCGGATATCTGACGCATTCAAAGAGGATTGTCAAAATCCTCTTATTTGCACTCTTTTTCTTCGAAGGAGAGGAAGAAAAATGTTCTTCGGAAGAAATATGTTAATCTGCTCGAAAACGGTCGATGTTTTTGGGAATGGATTGTATCCGAAAGCGCAAGGACGTGCGAGATGAAAATATTTATTCAAATCGAGAAGCATGAAGGGTATTGGCGTTGAGTTGTAATCACATGTTGAAATGATAAAACAACATGATGTTTTAGCACTATATATTAAACACTGCCCACCAACCTGCGCCCAAAGTATGTTGTACCTGGCTCTGCCTATCACAAGCCATTATAAACAGGGGAGTGATATACCACTTTTTAAAAAACCTTGGTCCGGCTGGCCCGTAGTACCATGTGAAGACTGCTTGCCAAGGTAACGGTGAAGATCCCAACGGCAACTATTGTGGAAGAGGTGTCCTGTGGAACGGCGAATCTGCGGAAAGAGGAACCTTTCCCATTTGAGGACAACAAATGGGGAAGCATGTAGAGAGGCATTAAAATGGCAGCTCCATTACTAGACATACCCATCAATAGGTCCGTGACTTGTAATGAGGAAATTAAAGTTAGTACTGAAACTGTTCAACAAGCCAAGTCGGTTAAACCCAACGTTGACGACCATAGCAAGAAAAACTACTGGTAAAATAGACTTAAAACAAATTAATTTAGCCGTAATAACAGAAACCAAGATGAAGTGCAAAGCAAAAAGAAATCTAAAATATTATTTTATGATTGACAACAGGAAACCTCGAAATGAAACAGCCACTAGTCTGATAGCTATTTTAATTAATAAAAAGCGGAAAACCAAAATACACAGTTATATTTATATGTGCGACCGAATCCTTGCATTAAGATTTAAAATAAAAAGAGGCCATTTAATCATAATAAGATTTTATAGAAGGCAAAACAGATGATAGGGAAATATTTTATGAAATACTACAAAGGCAGGTAGAGACGTTATAAAGATCACTTAATCATAGTGGGGGTAGATCACTTAATCATAGTCATAAGGTTGGTAAACTATCAATTCCAAACATTGTAGTACTTTATGGGAAAGAATTGGTCAACAAAAATGAAGAATTGCGAGAATTTGTTACCTACAACAATCATAAAATTACCAACACATTCTTTAGAAAAAAAGACATGCATATCTGGAGCGCAAGAGGTACCAGATAAATTATTGATTATGTGAGTTTTAAGGAAACTATGATAGCAATTGTTTGCGTAGATTGAATATTCGATAAAAAGTTACTTTCAATCATTTTCATTTCAGTGTAAGTCAAATTTTTGGTCGCTTATGTGTATAATAAGAAACAAATTTTAGAAATATTTCTCACCCGTGATAATAAATTGATGTTATTTAATTAAATTTTGTACTTAAACTTTAAAAAACTTTTTTTACCTAGTTGTTTTTACTACGTTAATTTTCAGGTGGTGCAGACACAATGGGCTCTTATGGACACTGTTATTCTTATAGAAGAATCTCATGCACTGATGCCAAATCAATTGTTGCAAAAGTAAGTAGAAAAAACATAGTCCTATAGAGAAAATAACGAGAAATACGATGGTAATCATTAAAAACGTGTCGTTCATTTGCTTTTTAAATAAAATAATGACTTTCTGCGGAACTGACTTTTTAAACTCCTTTTTATTCAAGGCATTAAAACATATCCAAAAGTTGTTGGATTATTTTGGAAAAAAACTATACAATATTTCAGTTACTTCAGCTGGGGCAAATGCTTTCATTTTATCAATATGCAAAAATTTGTCTCAAAAATGAATTGTCAACGAAAATGTGTGAATTTTTAATTTGTGCATCCGAATATACAATATGTGATCGAAGATATCCGGAAACATTGCTGAAAACGAGTTACCAGTTCGTGGCCCCCTCCATCGGTAATGCTGGAATTCAATAGGGTGTTGGCTCACCCTTAGCCTTCCACTCTCGCAGGCAAACATTCAATCTGGTGCGGGAAAGTTTCTTCGGGAATGTCAGCCCATTCTTCACGGAGTGCTGCACTGAGGAGAGGTATCGATGCAGGTCGATGTGGTCTGGCACGAAGTCTGCGTTCCAAAACATAACGAAGGTGTTCGATAGATTTAAGTCAGGACTATGTGCAGGTCAGTCCATGACAGGGATGTTATTGTCGCGTAACCACTCCGACACAAGCAGTGCAGTGGTCGATCGTGTTGAAAGATGCAATCGCCATCCCTGAACTGCTCTTCAACAGTGAGGTTGTGTTTAAAACATCAACGGAGTCCTGTGCCGTGATAGTGCCACACATAACAACGAGGGGTGCAAGCCCCCTCCATGAAAACCACGACACATTTTAGGTGAGTCCAGATACTTTTGATCACATACTATATCATCGCTGGTATATTTCCGTTCTTGAAGTCCAATTAAAAACTACCAGCTACAGACGTTTTGGTGAAAACGATGAAATTATTGTCTGTCGGCATCCGAAGGTCTTCTGATACATTACTTCTGTGAATTTGCCGTTAGTTTTGAAGACGAGAAACGCGCGACGTGAGATGACGACGTGAGGCTCGACGTGAATCGCGACGAAAAGACAAAGCACAGATGTGAGGTGTTTGACCCGTGGGGCTGAAAGGAACTGTTTGTTACACGATGTTATCAGCAGAAGGGACTATCCAAATCAATACTCGAATGATCACGAGAAGCCCTTTCATGAATGTCATTTTGCTGGGTATTCAGATCAGTCGATTTTTGCTGATCTAAGTTAGTGAAGATGGTGGATCTCCAATGGTACAGAAATATATTACGTAGGTACATAATTTAATCGATCGTGTAGTGGGTGAAATTTCAGAGATCGAAATGAATTGTTGGGAAATGGGTGAAATAATTAAAAGTGATATTTTTTTTAAAATATTCGAGAACTTGAAAGGAAAGTCAATCGTTTGAATGAAATTTGCAGAGCAATATGCATCAGCAGACATTCCTTGTTTAGAATGAAAACGAAAAACGAAAAATGGAGAAATATAAACCCCTAGAAAAATAAAGTAAACTGAAGTATGAAATCAGTAGAGAAATAAAGTACAACAATTCTGTGCATGTGGTACGTCTCAAATTCCATTCTTTTCTATTTTAAAATGTTCTCGCAACAATCGTATGTGTAATGAAAGATGTTGGTACTAAAAACTTACCAAATATCATACATTCTACACTTTATCGCTTATCGACAGAAATGGGATTTCGATTTGAAAAAACGAAAAAAAAGACAGTAATGCTGGAAAGTAATGATTTAATAATGTATTCATATCTACGAGAAACGCGACAGTTGAGAAATGAAAAAAGGAACATAATGTACTAAGATAAAAGTTGTTTAAATGTTGGTGATAGTGTTTCGTTTGTTGCATAAATTAATTAATCAATATTTGACGGCACAATTCATAATTTACGATCTTTTTTTCATTTATAAGAGGATACATGTTAAGGGTACAGTGTATTAGATATATGCGCTAATAAAATATTATGTCTGTCATAATAATAATAATAATAATGAGGTAATAAACAATTTAGTATAATCATATATTTAGAAAGATAGCCGTCATATTGATGATTCTGGAGCGTGCGGTCTAGAGAACGTGTTGCATCGGCAACAACGCGCGAATTCTTCATAAGATCCTTTTGCGCCTTCACAACGTGAAAAGTAGTATAGAATATAATGTTTATTTTTACAATACTTAAGTAGACTTGCCCTCTTCCATCCAAATAACTGTTAGAGATTTTAGTTACTTTTTACGAATTGTTTTTTCCAGACATTCCCATACGCTCTAAAAATAAGAAATAACTGACTACTGTAAGCTAGTTCAGCATCACAATTCGTCCACAGCCCCGTAACAGGGGATCACCCAAACGCCTCATATATGAATCGCCATCTCTCGCAATAACTCATAACTAACGCCAGTAATTCACCCTTCAGCCGCACACAGTAGTAACATCTGCGGAGCCCTGCGCAGGGAAGTCTGTGAATTAGTGCAGCGCGGCTTGTCTCAACAGCGGTAAATCCGCGTGTCGCATCTTCCGGCGAGCGGGAGGTGCAGGCAAACCACGCCCGGCCTCGACGGGCCTCGCCCCACCCTGCCGTTCCATTTGCAGACTTGGCTGTGCAAATCAGGGACTTCACGGTTCACTCTCACATGGACTAGCGGATTGCGTCCCCCAAGATACACGCAAGCGGGTTCGCGTCGGTTGCCCGTTCTCCCAGCTGCTCCCGCGGTTAGGGAGCGGGCGACGGTGGCAGCGAGGCGGGGGTGGAGGGGGGGGGGCGTGGTCCGAGACGGCGGGCGGCAGCGGCGGAGGCGAAGCGCGTCAAACCAGAGGAGACAGGGATGGTGACGTGTTGAAAGGGACAGATACGAATGGGTTGGTAGATGGAGACGCAGAGGAAGCAACTGGCAAATTGAGATGAAGAAGGAAATGAGTTAGTGGTCGCCGAGAAGAGAGGAGATAGACAAAAGTGGAGTAATAAGTAGGATGCGTGCTGTCGAGGAGGCCATGACATGAAAATCGAGTTGTGTACTAATGTAGGTTCATGGAGACAGTCTGCAGCCTTAACAAAGGTGGGTAACAATGTCTGAATGATACGAAAGAGTGACAGCTTGCAAGTAGCACTACTTCGACAGAAGGGAAATGGAGAGCAAGCAGATGATTAGAAAGTGTTCTACTTACACGGCGGACAGATGACACTGAACTCACAAAGAACGGAACACCGAGGAGAGCGAGAGAGAAAGAACGAGACTGGAGGAGAAGGAGGAGGAGCAGGAGACAGCGGCGTGCGGGGGGAACAATTGACCCAGCGGAGCGTGGGTGGGGGCCCCTCCGCCGCCGCCGCCGCCGCCGCCGCCGCACAAAGCCGCGAGGCAAACGGTCGCCGGCGCCGTGGCCATGGCAACGCGAAAATCCGCCGCCGCCTCGATCCCGGCGCCCCGGGCGCCACTGGACCGATGGAGGCGACCGCACGATGGCCTGGAAACGCCCTCCGCGCGCCTGGCGGCCTGCCTTGAAGCTTTTCGCGAGCTGCGCCGATCCGCTACGGGCATAGCTGTTGTAATCGGTTGTATCAAAAATTGAAAGTACAAGTTTTTTATCACATTAATATATAATAACTATCAATTTATTTTCAATGTTTTCTGAATTGTGTGTAAATATCTCTTTCAAAATTTCTAGTCACTGTAAAACATTGAATTTTCTCACAACAAATAAGGCCTATAAAATAATCCCTCCAATATCTACAAAGTAAAAAAAAATCTACATTAAAAAAACAGAAACTCGTGGGTCACATCCGAAGAATTCGTTATTTCTAAATCATAACGTTAAAAGTGAAAATAGACACATAGATGAACCCAACTTCTAAAGGTCATTCCTTAAACTGTGCGTTAGAGCACTGTAGGCTTTGTACTATTAGTGGGTAAACATTGCAACATTGCAAAGAGTTTATTAAGAAAGAGGAAGACATAGATCCGTCACTCGAGGAGCAAAGTGAGAGTGTCTAGAAAAATCGAACCCTTAAGTATGTGTTGGAAAATTCAGAAAGGATTAACTTTTCATGATACTGCTCAAGGGTTATAACTGAAAACCACCTATTCTCCCACGTGTTTTCTTGCGTTTTCTTTCGGATGTTGTCTCTACATGTTCATCAGTGTGATCTTAGCACGTTCCGTTCGTGGTACCTTAGGCTCCTCGCATAATCAGCATCATGATTCGCGCCCTTTACTCACTAGCTACTTTGCCTTTTTTCCCACACGTTCTTCACGTGCACCATGCACATGCTCATTACTTGCTCGCCGCATGTTACTCTTTATATTGAAGTGGAATTTGGACTATAAAGTTAACGAATTGGTGGAGTATCCAAAGCAACTGCACTCCCAGATTGTAATTCTGGAAAGCTCCCAAAATCATTAAATTTTTTTTTGCAAATATTTGCTTCCAAAACGCACTTTCAAAAATAAAAAAATATTCATATTGGGACGAGACGCCGATCAGATGGCCGAGATCGCTAAGGCAGTAGTGCGGGAGTGGTTTCGGGCCAGAAGATCGCGGGTTCGAGTCCCGCCTCGGGTATGGATGTATTTGTGTATGTCTGTATGTGTTGTCCTTTCACCCCCATTATCATCATATCATCATTTCATCTTCCATACCCCCAGGGCTAACAACCGTGGGGGATAAAAATCGGATCCAGCTAAAAATGCTGGTCCCCCCCAAAAATTGTCGCAAGCACCTGCCACCGTGATAATAAATAAAAACTGAGCCACGGTAAATGCAGGATGCTTGCATGCGTGGTCCTAGTCGGCCGATTAACGAAAAAAAAAAATTGGGACGAGTCTTGTAATGCTTTTCGCAAATCATTCTACGAAGTAGGCGGTAATTAAAATAAACAACACAACTCCTACCTACGTTTCATTTTGTAGATTATGGCGTAACAATATTACACATGATTTAGTGAAGGAAATCTTATTTTAAGGATCGAGAATGTATGGTTTCCGAAGTATGCACAACATGTGTTGCATGTACATCTCTGTTGCTTTCAAATCACTATCCCCGATTTTCTAAGCTTTCCGTTCTTAATTCACTCTTCTACGTTAATTACTTATTGTTACTATACCAGAAGCAGTGGATCATTTGCTTTCTCTTGCAACAAGTCACCAATGCATTCTGACGTGATTCTGTGGTATCGTATCATACAGTTTCAGTGTTGCCAACATCTATATTGAAATAATAATATTCTAATTATTTCGTAAGAAATATCGTAGTTGCAGTAACATAAAATGACCTCTTAGTCCTGTGACAATTATGGTATTTACACCAAATTCGTCTCGAACATCTTACTTCGACATCTTCATCCAAAAACAATATGTGAAGTTGTATTAGGTAGAATTTGGTGTAAATACTAAATATAGCACATATGTATCTGAGAAAATCTGTTCTTTTATAATAATCCCCAATGATGGAATATTATATTCCGAAATCTAGGCGATTTAGCTTAGTTTAATTTTTAAAATTTTAACAATATCCCATGTAAATCTGCCAGTAATTAACAAACAGTACGGCGTACAAAAAAGCAATATAGTTTATGAATTCAAATGTTATTTGTATTTAATGTGTAGACATACTTTTTGAACACCCTCTCATTTCTAGCTTACGTGATTACCTTTAGAGATAATTTTATCGTCAGGACTGTTTTCAATCGTGGATAGTGGATTTACCTTGACTAGATAGAGTTTGAAGCATACCTTCCTTCGAATTATCTACTTCAACCGCTATGTAATTTCCTTTCCCTTCGAATTTGCACTATTGCATCTACGAAGAAAGAATGCATTATTCAGAACAGTCGGTGATTTGTTTGCAGGATATTTTTTTGGTAATGTAAAGGTTCAAATTGTTTGAACAATCTGTGCATATAAGCAAAGATTACACGCCCTCCTCGACATCCAATCTACTCATAACAAAATTTCCGAGTTTTTCAGAAACCATTTAAGCTTGTAATCTTTTTCCAATTTTTTTAATCGAAACTTCAATAGAGAATATGTCGACCTCTGTGTATTTTAAAGTTTGAATAAGCTATCTGATGTTGATGAAAATTAGCTCTTTAGAATTCAGTTAACTGAAAAATAACTGATTGCTCTCTGAAATTGAAAAGAAATTGCATTTTGTCGGATTGCGATGAGAATTGACATAAAGATTTATTGACAATGAAATATGATAAGTACACCCTAATACGAATGAAACTGAAGCATAATCTTTGGGAGATTGACATTATCATTACAAATTGATTCCATTGATCCATTACACCAAATTAAATGATGCCATTTACGTAATGACATTTCTTTTTATTCTGTGTTACTGTTATGGATTATCTAAAAGTAATGAATTATTCCAATGAACTTACTAAACATACATTTTTATACACTGAGAAAATCAACATAATGTGATGAAATTATTTTTAACAAGTTCAAAATATGCAAAATATTAAAACAATTTCGAATCAGGTGTAACATAAATTTTCTTCAAAGAAAAGAACATAGAATTTTGCGTATCACAGCTTTTGAAATGCTCAGAAGTTTTAAATAGCTTTCCTGCAAAATTTCTTTCGTGTCTGATGTTCTCTTCATTGTTTTGATGTCATAATATGTCAACATTGTTATTGTATTACAACTGAGTCAATTACTTTTGTATTTAATTACAATTTTTGCAAGAGTTTTATGATACGGTTTGTTTATTTTATGTATTACAGTAATGTTGCAATTCTGTTAATAATATATATGAAATCTACCCAATAATACCGCTTTAGATGCCTGAGTGAGTAATTACGGAGTAAAAATGCCTCTGTTTCCTATATAATATTTGCTAGAAAGCCATATAAGTGAAACTATCAGTTTACCTCTAAACATGTTTTATCAAACATATTGTGAGATGTAGGACAATTATTCTGTATGCTTGCTAATTGAAATTTGGGTACCAAACGTTCGTTTACAAAGTTGTCTTGCGTAAAGTTTACGTATTTTTAAAATTCGGTGGTCTTAAGACCTAAATAAAGCATTATTTTAACGCCCCAAGTTACAATCTATTATATGGTTCATTCAGATCCTTCTCAGGAAGATGACAGAAAAGCAACAATATTGATATGCATTCTAGATGTTAATTTCATTGACCAAAAGGATACTTAATATGAACAAAACTAATGAAGACGTCGGTATTAAATGTCAATCACCGCGAAGGTACATTGCAAACATAACAAGAAAATGGGTTTTAACATATACACAGGACTAAGGTCAGTGGGATTATTATTTATTTTCTGACACAGAGACGCAGCATCACTCCGCCAGATCTGTCTGCCAACTCCCAGCGAGATTACGCACACCCCGTGGCCCCGGGGAATAAAAAAAGACAAACGCGGTGCATCGAGCCGTCGTCGTAGTACGTCCGGCCGCCGGTAGGCTTCGCTGTGATCGGACACGGCGGGCCGTCGTGTCGACTGCGACCCCGCAAATGGAGGCCGCTTTTCCTCGTTAGGAGAGAGCGCGGACCGCCGCTGCCGCCCCCGCCTTCCCCTCATCCTCCCCCACCCCCGCGTGGGCCTCCGGCCGCAACCCCCGTTCCATTCATCATCGTTACCAGAGACCTGCTCGCCCCCGGAGGCTGGCGCTGCATCGGGTGATCCGGCGCTCTACCCTTCCGCGCTCTCCTCGCTATGATTCTTTCGGATTAGACCGCCGCGCCGCGCCTCACCCCCACTCCAACCCCCCTCGTCCACCCTTGCCCCACCCGGACCGGCCCGCTCTGCCTCGCTCTGCTCCGCTAAGCCCCGCTCCGCCCCACCTCGCCTCCGTTCCTCCCCGTCCCACCCCTCCCCTCCCCGCCCCATCCCGCTCCGCCCCCTCGTCCACCCCTGCCCTACCCGGCCCCGCCCCGCCCCGCCCCGCTCCGCCTCGCTATGCTCCGCTAAGACCCGCTCCGCCTCGCCCCGCTCCGTTCCTCTCCATCACGCCCCGTCTCGTTACGCCCCGCCTCGCCTCGCCTTGCCCCGCCCCGCTCCACCCCCCTCGTCCACACTTGCCCCACCCGGCCCCGCCCCGCTCCATCTCGCTCTGCTCCGCTAAGCCCCGCTCCGCCCTGCCCCGCCCTGCCCCGCCCGACCCCGCTCCGTTCCGCCCCGCCACGCTCCGCCCCACCCGCTCTGTTCCTCCCCGCCATTCACCGCCCCGCTCCGTCTCGTTCCACCTCGCCCCGCCTCGCCTCGCCCCGCTCTGCCCCGCCCCGTTCCGCGTCACCCCGTTCCGCCCGCCCCGCCCCGTTCCGACCCACTAAGCCTCGCCTCGCCCCGCCCTGCCTCTTCCCGTCCTACCCCTCCCCGCCCCACCTCTGCCTTCCCCTCTCAGCCCCGCCCTCTTTCCTCCCTTGAAGCCCGCCTCTTCCATCCACGTCACGTTGCCTCCCTCTCGCTCCGTCCGCCGTCGCCTCGCTAGCCTGCCGCTGGCTACGCCCCCCCCCCCCCCCGAGCGGTCCGCGTTTCAAAGGCCAGGGCTTAGCTTCCCTGCGCTAAAAACTGCCGCCCGATTTTCGACGGACAGTGTTTTCGCGGAATAATTAACAAGGTAGGTCTTAACAGACGCCCAATCTGAGCCCTGGGTTGAAAGTGATCGGCGAGCGTCGAAGCCCGCCCCCCTCCCCGAGAGGCCGAAAACAAACGCTGCATCGTTAGAGTAACTAGAAGCGCACTCCATAACTTTGCTTGGAGGATACCTTACCAAAGTTTCATGACTAGGGATGGATTTCAATGAAATGTCTTTTTTTTTCTCTTTAGAACAATGCCGTGTAGTATGGAAATTAATTTTATGCTAAGACAAAACCAAGTTACCAATCATTGTCATTTTTTGCATTTTTCGTCGGTTTCTACTGTTAAGTCATTTTTTACATTTTTACGTTATATTTAATGCTTTTATTTGCTGATATGATCAATTTTAATGGTACTTGCTTCAAACAATATTTACGAGGTGCAACAAACCTTCACCACAGAATTGCTCAGAAGCATATTCGATTTCTTCGCTCATAGTATGTTGTATTGTAATGTATTATGTAATCTAAGGTTACTGTGACGCCTATCGGTGCCATTGACAGTTCGGCCGATGTCGCGATAGATAAAGGCAGAGATTTTCTTTTAAAGACTCGTCCAAACCAAAATTTTGCAAGCTGAGTTCACTTAAAGAAGAGGCAGAAGCCTCTATCAGCAACATACCCAACAGCTTGAGTTATTCATCTGAAGTGATTTTGACCAAATTTTATACGTCAATTTTTTGTTTTTAGGATTTTTTAAAGCGTTTTAAGAGCATTTTGTTGATACTTTTTGGCAATGTTTTAGGTCAACAAAATCCGCCTCTAGTCATGATGATGGGTACTTGACCTTTAGCAGTCGCTGAAATGATGTTATTACATTTATTAGAACTGCAATTGGGTATAACCCGGTGGCAGTTAATGACAATAATTGCAAAAATTACAACACTTATATCAATAATAATGATAATGATGATAATAATAATAATAATAGTAATAATAATAATAATAATAATAATAATAATAATAATAATAATAATAATAATAATAATAATAATAATACTAATAATAATAATACCGCACAATACAGCACAAGACGAAAAGCAGCATTGAAAAGTGCATTGATCACGTTCACCGCACTTCACTTCACTACACTACACTTTTTTGCTTTGAATTACACTGACCAGCACTTCACAGCACTTCACCGCACTACACAGCACATACTCATTTAATATCTTGTTCTAATTTGTTTCTAAAACTTCGGACACTGAGAGAAAAAGCTTTGAAAACTGCTGCAGTTGCTGCTGTTGATTGAAAGCCCAGCTTGCAGGACAGGAAGAGTGATTCGCGCGTATGTATATATTAAAAAAAGAAAGTATTGTGCCGTGGCTTTGTTTTGTGCTTCCTGAACCGATTGTATTGCTTTTTTCTACGAATTAAAGAATGTGATCCCTAGATTTGTTACTAGATATTGTAGTGTCGATTCCGTTTTCTGTTGGGTCTTTATCTATGAAATGTCGGCTTTGGTCTGCTTTGTACTTCCCATGTGAGAGAAGTTCTGCACTCCAGTTTACTCTGGGTTGCTTAAATGGAAAAATAAGTTTGCCTTCCAGCAATATGCCAGAATAAATAAAAAAGAGATGACGCATCATAAAACTTTTGAAATAACATCCGTCAATATAGTAGTTCTCTGGCTTTTGTGCCACTCTCAAGAAGCAAAAATAAGCATTAAATAAGAAAATATTATTTTTTCTTCTTCCTATTTAAGAATTTTATTTCATTTTGTTAACATTAGTCTGGCCTCAGAACTTAACATTTTACTCAGATCTCACCGTCAAATTTTGATGGGTTCCCACTAGTAAATACTGTTTTCAAAATATTTTTCCTGTTTCCTAAATTTTAATGTAACACGTTGTGAACTTTCATTCGTGTATATTTTTTTATAATTTTTAAGTCACAAAAAATCATGAATAAATTGTGACATTAAAGTTAAAGACTTGTAAAACGTGTAATACTGATTTTCATATCATTCTAGATTATTGTATGTAATATTAAATTATGTGACTCATGTTCATCTTAAGCTTGCGCCACTATTTAATGAAACAATAGTTATTTTGCTGACAACATACCACATTTGCATTAATGAACTTAAGACAGTTAATTTAGGCAGGTGATTTTAAAGTTTAATATATTTTTAGCAAACGTCAATGACAAAATTAAATCCAGATCCTTCGAAATATTTTTTTTTGTTAGAAAAAGTGTTCAACACCCAACAAACAAGACAGTTTTTATTCAACAACAATAAAAGTTTCACTCTCTCCAGAATCAAGACAGGTCATTCGTAAACTCGACCTACATTCTCACCCTTATTCGTCCCTTCAACTTTTTCGTTAAAAAGTTTTAAAAAGACTACTCGGGGAAGGAGAGCGCGCCGTTTCCCATTCACTAGAGGTGTTGTTAGTTCGTCAAGTTGCCACCTCGCGTCGCATTTGACTTTTAAGAAAAACTGTCTCATAATTGACACGATACTCGGTTCTTAGAGTCCTTCCCTGGCAACTTGCGAAAAATGAGAGCCAGTGGGAGCGAGTTGGAGGGGACGGGGACGGGAGGAAAGTTGCGCGGTGCTCGGAAGTTCGTGTGTATCGGAAATGTCGCTCGAGGGGTGGAGAACAAGTTTGGGTCTATCTGTGTTTCGGGGCAGGCAACAAACGTCAACAGCCTGCGCCGCAGGGGCTCAGAGCTGAAGGACTGCGGAGGCGGGGGTGAGGTGGGGGCAGCGACGCCGGAGGGAAGCCGGAGGGAGCCGGAGGGAGAGGGAGGGAGAGGGAGGGTCGGCGGACGTGGGAGGAGGAAGGAGGGCCACGCAAGTCGAAGTTTCGCTGGCGCAAACTTCAGTTTCCGGTGACGTTGCTTCGCCCTCCGTGGGGGAGCGCCAAAGGTTGGGAGGGAGACAGTGAGGGAGGAAGAGGGTGGGGCGGGGAGTGGGGCAGATCCCCGGGGCGAAACGGGGAGTGCGGTGATGTGGGGACGTTCCTGAGGTGGAAATACGTCCGCGAGGTGGGTGTGCTGACTTGTCCAGCGGTCTGGTGAGTGGAGCAGTGCGGATGGCCTTAAGTACGAGGGTTCAAGAGCACGAAACGTCCCTCGACTTGTTCTTTGGGTATCGATTTAAGTTGGGTGGAAGGTAAACTAAATTACCTCTTGTGGTTCTTGTTTTGGACAAAAGCTTGCAGTCATTTCCGACTTTCCCCTTTGTCTACTAGCAGAGAAAAGGGTTGATTGTAGTCTCTCCAAAGCATTGTGTTGGAACTTGTTACCAGCTGAAACAATTTTTATTCGGATATGTCACGTGTTTTATTACTTCTCATAGTTTATATTCCACTATTTTCGTATTATTTTTGTTCAGGATAAAAAATAATTTTCTCTTTGCGTTCGGAATTACAGAATCATAATTGTCGCAAATTTATGGTACTGAAGTATGAAACTGTTTAACAGGAAACTAGTATTTTCGTAAAAAACCGTCAATGAAAAAACTCAATTTGAGTGTAAAGTTAGATTGATTAAGACCACATAATATATTAACATTTTAAAATTAAAACCACATACTTCAATAATAAATTTATATTTATACATTTTCTTTGAAAATGCTTGCAATCTCTAACTTCATTGATAATGTTATTTAAAATATGCTTATATGATCATATTAAAATGTTACATTCTGAGCATATCGAATAATTTTGATATTTTAATAAATTTAAAATTAAAATAAAAAAGTCGCAGTGCAAAATGTTTGGCTACATAATAATAATAATAATAATAATAATAATAATAATAATAATAATAATAATAATAATAATAATAATAATAATAATAATAATAATAATGATGATGATGATGATGATGATGATGATGATGAAAGAGCGCCGTCCGGTTAGCCGAGATCGCTAAGGCAGCAGTGCCGCGATGTCGGAAGGAATAAAGGATCGCGGGTACGGTGTCCCGCCTCAGTCATGGGTGTTTTTGAGTGTGTCTGTATGTGTGTGCCGTCCTTTCACCCCTCACTGTCATCATCATTTCATCTTCCATACCCCCAGGGCCAACAAACTTCGGACATAAAAATCGGATCCATCTAAAAGGCTGATTCCCTAATAAAACGTGTTCCTTCCTCCGAGATAATGGTACTGACGTCCGGTAAATATTAGGTGCATGTAATGGTGTTTCAAGTCGGCCTATTTGCGAGCCGTTCTATGTTAAATTAATTACCTTCCTTCAATCTGCTTTCTTTCAGAAAAGTAGCAATAGGTTCCAAAGACCTCTCAAATTGTGTTCACGAAGCACAAGAAATTGGAAGCGGAGGACTATGTTTTACACCAAATTACACAATCAATACTCATATTTTTGAAAATTTCAACATAATCTTATTTGAAGATATTTTATTTTAAAAAATGTTTCTTCAAAATTGTAGTTGTAGGAAAGTGCCTAAAAAATTGAATTTTTGCGATTTTCAAAAATTAGAATATTTATCGAACATGCGACCTGCGCCGTTGTCTTAGTCATCCTTCACATAATCTAACAACAAAATTTAATCAGAAATGGAGAGATTATTGAGAAAAAATTGTTTAAACAAAATTAAAAATTGCCCATACGAAAAATTACGCTAAAAGTTCTCTAAGTTTCGAAAAGAAGTACATTACCGTATTTAAACATTTATGTTTAAGGAAAAAATGTCATTAATATAAAAAATATCTTTGTTTAATAGTTTAATTTTAGAGCTCTCCGAGGAAATTTTGAACTCTTGCAATTTTCGGAAAATTAAGGTTTTCGAAGAAAATGAGACCTGCACCATAATTTTAAACGTCCTTCACACTATCCAACTCCTCAAAAATGTTGAAGACATTTTTTTTTTCAAAATTTTAAAAACGTCCCAAGAACTTTACGTAAAGTACTCCCTCCAAATTTAAAATAACGGTCTTAAATTCAAGGGGCCACACCATCAGCCAGATCAATCGAGGAATATCAATTTTGGAGAAAATCGGATGAAAGGTTTAATCGATAGCGTTGTTCAGAGGTAAACAGACAGGTGTTTTTTTTCGTCAATCGAATTTTCGGTATCAAGGGCCCGCAAAACGTGAATTTTGGTTACACCATGTATTACAGGACTTGTTTTCTAGAAAGCTGATTTATCCACTTTTTCGTTATCAGGGCCCTGTAATAATTTTTTTGCCGACAATTCGCGGCTTTTCCCCGCAAATTTTACGTAACTTTGTCTCTATTGCGTAAGCGGTAGCGAGCAAGTAAAATTTGGCCTGCTAAGTATTGTAGTAATGATACAAGGTGACTTTTGCACGAGAACCCGTTTCTGAAAACGTGCTGACCCTGAAATAGCGTTTCCTTTCCTTTCCATTCTTTCATGAGGAAGCGAGTAATTAGTTTTCCGTACGTTTGCATAGGGAGATAGTTCGTTGTTTGCCTATCACTTAAAGGTCTATAATTACTGTGTGTTTTATCGCCTCGTAGATTAATGACTGCGGAAGTAGCATTTGGGCTTAATTCATTTTTTTCTTTTCCGCGGGGCAAATAATAGATTATATATTTCTACATGACAACGTTGCTATCTAAAGTCAATAGATTTGTGTTGAAATGCCTAACTTAAATAAGCATTAAAAGCGTTTGCTTTTTTTTCTTATAATCAATTATTGGCAAATTATTATACAAACAATTGGAATACCATTATCATTATTTCATTTTTTAACATACTAAACATACATTGATAAAAATATTACAAACATTTAAATAATCACTTGAAGGGCATGAATAATATTGCATGTATATTCCGATATAATTTTCGGAACGATTCATATACTGAGCACTTTCTTTCTTATAATTCTAAAAATATTTGTGCTAAAATGAAGAGAGTCCACGAGTTATAGAAATTGCGAACAGAAATGCTGACGTCGGAGAAAACATGAAAAGCAAAGAACTCACAAAAGAGCAATACCTACAGCCCTCACCCCAGTCGCCTTCTCCTCTGCTGCCACACGTTGCCGAACGACATCATGCGTGGCAGGGAGAGGAATGGACGCGGCGACCCTTTGCAAAGGCCCTTTGAGAGTGAAAAACCTAGTGCGATTCCTGGAAGGGAATACCGGACAAAGAAACCATCATGCAATTCCAAAAATTAAATCTACAGTTTAAAGAGAGCAATTAACGATCGGTGTCCTTTTCTTCATTTATTCTAGATTGGTCCTCTGCAGCCGCATAAGATAAGATCGGGGTTCTGGTGTGATAATGTTGAAAGTGTTGTAGAAGCAAAGCGCTCGTAAAGACAGGGGAGCACTTAAATCCTAGACTACTTCCCAAAACGCTGTGTGGAAAAAGGAATAATAGAACTCGTAAGTAAAGTAAGTTATACGTTGTTTATAATTGTGTGTAGGAGGTGTTGATCAGGCAAAGTCGTTGTAACAGAGGGTCAGCATCTAAACCCGATACTATTTCTCAAGAGTCTGGGCGAAGAAAGGAGTAATACTCCAACTACGTTGTACGTTGGTTACGATAGATGAGTCTAGGTCTTGAACAGGCAAATTAGACGTAACAGCAGGTGATCACACAATCCCCAGAATATTTCCCAAGTGACTCCGTAGAGGAAAGGATAAAGGAAAGTTGTACGTGGGTCACGATAGGTGAATGTAACTGATAAAGCAATGCCATCGGGAGTGACAGTGGCGTGACAGCACCCGTTGCAAACATGCGCGACGATAAACGCAACAGCTGCTGCGTCTACAGCACCGGGGCGAAACACTCGGTTTCTTTTGAATACAAAAGCGGCGAGCGGCGAAGCGCGTTGCGGCGAAGCGCGTTGCGGCGGGGCGGGGCGAGGCGGGGCGAGGCGGGGCGAGGCGGGGCGAGGCGGGGCGAGGCGGGGCGAGGCGGGGCGAGGCGGGGCGAGGCGGGGCGAGGCGGGGCGAGGCGGGGCGAGGCGGGGCGAGGCGGGGCGAGGTGGGAGGGGCAGAAACGGGCGGTGAAGGGGTGGGGGCAGGCGGGGGAGGGAAAGCAAATTGGGACGTGACGGGGCGGGGCAGGGCCTGAGCTGGCCGTGCCGGGGCGTGGGGGGAGTGGCGGGAAGTGGCGGGGCGGGCGGGGAGGCGTTGCGGGCGTGGTGGGAGTGGCGAGGCAGGCGGGGCGAGGCGAGACAGGGCGGGGCGGCGCGGGGCGGGGCGAGGCGGGGCGGGGCGTGGCGGAGGGAGGGCGTGGCGGAGGGAGGGCGGGGAGGGGCAGGGCGGGGCGGGGCGGGGCGGGGCGCGGAGCGAGTGGGAAGTGCGGTGTGCGCGGACGCGTGTCGGGTTATCGGCGGGGGCTGGGGGAAAGGGGGGAGCAGAGGGGCCGACGGCGCCCTTTGAGAGGTTCAGCGGCGCGAAAGAAACACACGGACGCGCGCCCGCCGGCCCTTTGTGCTCGGGCGAGGGGCGCCGAGTGCCCGATGGCGCCGCGACGTTGTCCTCTTCGCTGCTGCCTCCGCCGCGGTCGCCCGCTTCCTTGGTCGGGTGCACTTGTTATCGCGCCGCTTCGTTGGACGCCATTCCTTTGGATTTCGTTGCCTTTGCTTCCGCACTCTAACTTATGGGTTATGTTGTTCTTCGTTCTCTCGATTTTCTGTTTTGAATAGTGCTGTACGTTTGTATTACTCCCAGACCTACGTTTGTATTGTAATGCGCATTACACCCTGAAGAAGGTTACAGAATGGCGACGGAAACCTTCGCCATGGACGCGCCGTCACCGGGACAGCCTAGTAAATACTGACTCCGGCCGCGGAAGCCTACGTTCTAGCTCTTCGTTTCTTTGCTTTTCGGTATCCAGGTATATTTGCTGTCATTTTCACTGCGTGTCTTCTTTGTTCTCGATTTTTCATTTCCTTTGTCATCTATTTTTCCTTATGAACACATACAAACACTTTTTCTATTTTAATTCTCGATTTTATATTGGTAGCATAGGTAACGCCTTTGGCCACGTCGTCCCCTTTGCTGCTATCTCTGCTACGCCCGCTTCTTTGGCTAGTGCAGCCCGCTTCAGTAAAAAAAATGTTTGTCAAATGTATATGAAGGGTTCAGTATAAGGGGCTATCGCACATTGGCATAGTTCTGAAATAATAAGGGTAGAGAATATAACTCAATACATTTTCAACTTTTAAACACAGTACCTTGTATATCAATCCATATTGAATTTAAATAACATATTACACTAAAATAATAATATTTGAAGTTTTGAATATTGCTAATAACTCAATTCACAAAAATTGTGGGATAGCTTCTAACTCTACTGAGCCCTTCATTTGTCAGAGATCTTTGAACTTTAACACGGGGAACATTAACAAATAATTTGACGAACGTTTTACTTTGCATCCAATATTTTTGAGTAGTTTTGCTCGCGATTGAACACGCAATTGATGACGAGATGGCATGAATGACGAGCAAATATTTTGTTTCATGCTACATTATGCTTTATGATAACTTTTCTATTTATACTGGAATACGAAGAAACCGGTAAAGAGAAAATGCTTGTGGATGAAGTGTTGGGTTTCTCTGCGTGAGCAAAGAGTAATCAATCGAACTTTAATTACGGACATTCAGACTGATGATTGGAAGACCTATTTCAATGATTTAGGGATGAACGAAGTAACTTTTAATTGTCTTTGCTCGGATGTGAATTCTTTGATTTTTGAGTTAAAAATTATTAACTTCATGGATTGGGCATTTCCCATTTTGTCATACGTATCAATTTGTTTAATATAATTTTTGTATTTCTGAATGAAACAATTATACAGGAATTCTAATTGCTTATACTCTGCAATTAAAAGTTGTATTAAAGTATGAATTCACAGTGTACCAGCTGTACCATGTAACACCAGCCTTTGACCGGATGGATTTGCTATACAGCATATATATATCCTGTTCTTTGTTCTCTCATTCTTTTCGTTTCGACCTTCGGATATTCTTACATTCCCCATTTTGCGGTATCCGAGTGAGCTTTCTAGTCATTTGCGCTTTGGATCTCTAGTTTTTCTCTACAAGTTATTGGAATTTCACTTGAACTGTTGGATTTTACTCCTTGATTTTGCCTTCAAAGCTTAAGTGACGCCGATGGCGAAGTCCCCTTGGCTGCTCTCTCCGCCAGGGCGGCCTCCGCGATCGCTCTCGTCTTTGGTCGGACGAATTTGGTACTATCGTCGTGCTCTTGTCTTTGGGTTCCAACTTCTTTATATTTTAAATTTAAAAAAAAACAAAAGTTCATTAAATTAACGAAGCGTTCTTAGCGACCAAAATATGCTACTATAGTATCTCTTTATTACCTACCGGTGATGAAGTTTTTGTCTATTCTTGTAGGCTCTACAGGTGGCGGCGCAAAAAACTATTTGTTTGACGAAACCTTACATATTCATGCATTTTGTTTTTTTTACTAAACATTTTAATAAAATCAAATTAAATAAGAATTACAGATGACTATAACAAAATAGTATATTATGCCATTAGTTTATGTTGTTCTTTTTTGCACGAATAAGAATATCTGCAAGAACGACGAAGGAATGCTTCTATTGTTATGAGTTAACATTATAAACGAATTGCAAACGCTATTTTTGTATAACATTATTTTAAAATTATTACATGAGTAAAATGATCACTGAACCTGGATGTAGAATGGTATGTTACGTACATAATGTAGGCTAAGGCCGACTATAATAGCGGCGACCGTGCTTTGCCGGGGTGTTTATTGTTCGTTGTGAAGTGGATTTACCAGGCAATTATTAAGTTGCTAAAGCAGAATTGTCGTTAATGCCTAGAAAATCAGCTGAAAATTATGGAAAATTATATGAAAAGTTTGTTACTTGATGTAACAGAAAAATAAGAATGGCGTTCGGTTAGTATCGTAGAACAATACATTGAGAAGTCAGTAGCAAATAAGGTTAGAATCGCTCGGACAATTGTATCTGGGGAGAGACGTAGAACACAAAAAGCCTTACATTTCAAATGAAACAACAGTTTTTGGAAGTTCTGAATTTTCTTTTAATAATGTTTCGAACGACACATTTCGTTTTCATTATTAATAAGTGTTTTTTGAGTAATGATTAGTTTAACTTATGTTTTGTTTTGTTTCTTTTGTCGATTTGTAATTATTGTTTTCTTAGTTACGAGTAAATAAACACGCCGTACTCCAGGCTACTGTTCGATGACGTATGTTATTTTATTGAACTAGTTTCAGAATCCTGCAGTTTCTGTACCATGTTTGATGCCATAAGAGATTGTATATAACGTTGGTATACAAATGAAGTACTTATTCTTCTGGATAATAAATTTTTAAGGGACTATTCCTGTTACTGTGCTGTCACGCTGCATTCTCTGTATTTTCAATCATGCCAGTTGTATTTACAGTTTTACTATAATAATTTTACTTATTGATATCGTTCCGATGACATTGGCAACACTGAATTTACTTTCTTCGTTGTCTTTGAGACGTCAGTAGACACGTTTTTTTTATTATTTTTTTTTATCGGGTCCTTGTTGCTGGAATCGTGTCTATACGATTATTTTGCTTTTTCTAGAAATACTGTCTTGCTTTGAAGACCTTGTCTATGGTACCTTGCCGTATTTTGGATGTTATTTTTCTCTTCACAGTTTTTAATTTCTCGCACACTTCTTACGTAGTATAGAGAACGTATTGTTATCAAGCGCCAAAAACACGGCGACTTGTCGACAGAAAAACTTGTATTGTGGGGACCTAATATCAAAAACGTCGATACTTCTTTTTCAAATTTGAAGTAAATATTTGCCGTATATTTAGTCAAGATTTCACGTTTTGTGGGCCCTAACTAACGAAAAATCGGTTTAGGTCTAGATGTCTGTGCATCCGTCCGTCTGTCCATTAGTCCATCTCTATCCATCTACTTTCCTTCCCGTCTGTCCGCTGTGTCTCTGCCCGTCTTTTCGTATGTCCGATTAATAATGAGTTTTACAAGTAATGAATGAGATGTGCTAATATGGACAGAAATATCTTTATTTTAATATAACGTAACAATTATTAATGCCCAAAAGTGTGAGCTGTTTTAGCTCTGGAAACTCTCCTAATGTTTTAAATTTGTCTTGTAATTTTTTTTATCCGGAGGGGAATATTGCGGCTAAAATTTACTAATGTATTAGTTTCTTCGTAGTTATATTATTTGAAGACAATACAACGAAATGAACAACCAAGTGAAATGATCCAGAAAAGAAATAAACAATTTATATTTGTATTTATTAGAAGGCCCAATTGCATAACAATTTATTGGTACATCAACCTTGGTCTTTTCTTTACGAGTAAATAAATTATTTCTCGCAGTGAACATTTGTGGTTTGAATAATATTGCCAAGTTAACGAGCTCCGAAACCTCTCTTACATTCTACCAATTTTTTTTTCAGAGAAACTTCCGACACTGAATTACTGTAACATCACAATAATCAAACGAGGTTTTAACTGCGATAATTCAAAGCTGTTCCAAGTAGCAGGGCTTGTGATGTGCACTCTATTGAAGCAGTCACTATTATCGTATGCTTACTCACCTTATCAAGCTGCATGTAGGCGTGCAACGATTAATACATGTAATTTATCTTTGTTGGTTACCCCTCTTTGGATCACTGCCCTGAACCATGCGATGTTCATCTTACATCGTGATACATCTTCTACACATTCTCTTTCCCCATCCAGCGCCAGCGAGATGCATTCCCAGCGTGCTGTAATTCCGTGTTATTCAGCTCGGTCATCCACGTGCTCATGCTAGTTGCGATCCATGTATCATCGCATTGTCCTTGGTTGACGCGTTCTGTAATCATTGTCTTAGCGCCCACTGTTTCTTTTTCTACCATCATGCACGTAATGAGAGGAAGAATGTCTCATGGGTGACGTACATGGAACATTATTACAGTACATAATCATTTCCCGTCGCGAGTCAATAACCTAATTCTACAGGTGCTAACAGTTGAGTTCTGAATTGTCAATATGCTCTTGAATCAACATGTTGCAGGATGAGTATTTTCTTGGTACTTTTCTGGCCGAGTAGAGAGTGTTGTTTCTTTTGTACGGTTGCATACTTTCACATTAAGTCCTCGAAAACAGTAGTTGACACGAGAATCTTTTGATGCATTTTCGGATGAATCGTCAACATTTTTTGTTTTTCCTTGGTACAGCCGCATAGTTCGAAACCGTCTTCTGGCCGCTGTTTTGAGTTTATCTGAAATTAAAATTCTACATAGGGCTAGTCCAGAACCAAAATATAGTGAAATGTGGTGTTAAAATGAATGTCAGCTTTCGTTGGAGCATAATGATTACTTATATCTGCATGAAAAGAGAAAGAAATGTCGCTCCCTGCGTACCGAACACTGGGTCATACTAAGCGATTCCTTTGGTATCCGCCTGAGTCTGCAATCCCATCTTGATGTCAAAACGTTGAGAAACAGTAGTAATCAAGGTGTGGTCGTCTTTTACGTTAGGTGTTGTCCCCCAGAAGCTTTCACTGTAACGACTCAAAGTTGTTGTTGTTATGAAGCACAATCCGGTACGACAACGTACCAAGTGCAATACATGGACAGAGTGATTCATCACGTGATGTTTCTCCGGATCTGACGTGTCTGCCACCAGGCCTGCGAGTAGGATGTGAAGCTCACAGCTCCTCGCTGCTCTCCGCCACCGCCCCGCGCAGCAGCGCGCTGCGCCGCGCGCGCGCGGACACCATGCGCTGGCTGAGGGGCACGCCGACGGGCGTGGGCGGGCGGTCGAGCGGGCGGCGCCGGCTGCTGCGCGCGCGGCCGCCGCCGCCGCCGCTCGACGCGCTGCCGGCCGACTCGCAGTCGCTGGCCGAGCTCCCGCCGCCGCTGCTGCTGCCGGTGGACGGGCTGCGCGGCTGGCGCTGCAGCGGGCGGCGCTCCTCGCGTTTGGCCGCCGCCTCGCACGTGTCCTGCGGCAGCAGCCGGCACAGGCTGCCGCAGTGCGCGGACAGCCCCGACGCGCTCGCCACGCGCTCCTCGATCGTCTCCGACAGCAGGCAGGACGCCGGGCCCGGCTTGATGATGGACGTGACCGAGTCCATCCAGTCGTCGTCGAAGGACGCCTCCGCCTGCGGCGCATCACGTGACATTTACGTCCCTCATCGATAGCAGGGCTATACATGGCCACCGATAATTGTTTTTTAGTTTATTAAAAGATTTGAAATAGTTTCACAATACTTTCAATTTCAACACTTTTAATATTAATAAATGCATAGTTTTGATCATTGTTTTGATATTATTTTATCTCAACTGTCGAAATGATTATTCTGTGGAATTACCCTTACCTTGATGGGTTACACTTGGCCACCGATAATTTTTTTTTATTTGATTAAAGGTTTGAAATAGTTTCACAATACTTTCAATATTAATAACTGCGTAGTTTTGATCATTATATTTTGATATTATTTAATTTCAACTGTCGAAATGATTATTCTGTCGAATTACCTTTACCCTTTTCGATAGGAGGGTACAGTTGGCCACCGATAATTGTTTTTTATAGGTTTGATTGTGTTAGAAACTGAAAATCATTGACATAATTTATTATGCTCCTTGTTACATATTCAGAATGCCTGGGAGGAAGCGTCGAATACAAGCTCTTAAGACAATTTTAAGCATATTTTGTCTGATACTCTACGTGGATATTCCGAATGGTTAAGCCGCTATAAGCACTCAAAAGTTGGTTTGAAAAAATGCTTTCTAGGCAAAATGTGCATTGTAGAAGCATAGAAGCACTTTAGAACAATGAAATAAATCTATTATTTACAAGAAAAAACAATATAGTTCAGAAAGAATAATTAAACGAGAAATAAAAAGAAGTAGTAGAATTATGAAAATTGGGTGCTTTTTTCACTTCTGTGTTAATTTTTCCTTCTGAGAAAATATGTTATTTTCTTTTGAGTTTATCTGCGAAGTTTTCATGTTTCCTCCCCGGACACTTTGTACATGGAACCACATTTCTGGTGAACTCATATTCACACCTTTTGCACTAATTTGCAAATTTAATTTCTTTAGTAGATGGAGAAATCCTAAATGAAACATATAAGTAAGTTATTTTCATTTCTGGGAGCCAGATGTCGATTTAGCCGTGATCGCTAAGGCGTTGTACATTTCTGTCCAGGGGGTACACATGACTTGGGTCGGTTCGAATCTTCATTTAAAACCGTGCTTAGCCGCTATATGCCTGTGGTTAAGTCAATGGGAGAGGCCGGTGTAAAGCAAAAAGGTGGTTGGTCCCCTCGAAGCTGACGGGGCATTCAGGTCTAACGGTTTTGCTACTTATAGAAAAAAATTCTCGTATATAGCGGTATATTAGATTAGATTCGATTTATTAATAATTCTGCAATTAAGTGTGAGAACTTGGTGGCGGAATACACTAACCTAACATTACAGAACTTAACAACTATACAAAATCTACAAACTTTACAAAATCACGTGAACATTTCACTGTGCAATCTTTCATAGAACTCCACTTCACAACACTTTACTTCACCGCACTGCGACACAGCGAGCTGTAATGTCTTTCTTACTCACTCGTTTCTCTCAGTTTCACAACGTCACTGCACTTCGGTATATACTACTACTATACTACTCATATTAGGTATATTACTAGAGCACTTTGGAACTAGTTTAATTTTGCAACTTAACAATGGTCTAGCACTAAAAGTTCTTTCTACCAGAAACCCCCAACAATGACTGTAGGCGCACGTACATGACAATGGGCGAGCACTATGCGCACAAAATAACCTTGGGTAAAAGAGGGGTATATACATCAAGCTAATAAATGAATACTTTTTATTGTAGTGTAACACAGTTTCTTCGCACTTGCCGAATGAATTATTACTTGAAAGTTTGAACGAAACAATGTGTCAGTGTTGGAATCATTACATTGTTTCTTCTTCTTTGCAAATTTTTTAAACATTTTGGTTATGGAATTAATAAAATAATTTTAACTTCAGTGATCTTTCAAACAACCTTATTTCATTCATTTACATTCTGATAAATGAACCACGAATAAAAACATGACAACCAATTATAGAACTTAAAATTAATACATTGGTCTAGAGTATAAATTACGATTTTACTTAAGTATTAGAACATTTTGCTAAATTAATATATTGGCTCAATGGAAAATAAACTTTTGCAATAATATTTGTATTTACTATAAACAACAAATCATATTCCATTTATATGTTAAATAATGACAGCACTGTAATAAACTAAATCTGTATTATACCAAGACTTTAAGCAGGGAAATGTTTCCACAATTTACTCTGAATTTCAATTTTCATGTGAATCGTCCGAATTTTTTTACACAGCCAAAACTCGGAATTACGAATAATTCAAATTGTAACAAACACATGAAAATGTTACATAATCTTTTGAACAAAATGCACATAATAAATGATATCAATGATTTTCAGTTCCTAAAACAATCAAACCTATAAAAACAATTATCGGTGGCCAAGTGTACCCTCCTATTAATCAGGGTAAGGGTAATTCGACAAAACAATCATTTCGAAAGTTATTCGACAGTGTAGATAAAATAATATCAAAACATAATGATCAAAACTATGCAATTATTAATCTTGAAAGTGTTGAAATTGAAAGTATTGTGAAACTACTTCAAATCTTTTTGCTTCATTCGCCAGTTCTATGCTATCTAACCAAATAGAGAATATTTTGTTCTGAATTGGCGTAAAGCAACGCGAAAGTGTTTAAATTAGTTTCTACATTAATATAGAGCTGGCATGGGTGTTGGACAATGCTGCAACCTACGGTAAGAATATTGTAATTTCGACATTATGATAATAATCTTCGAATTCGCTCTTCAAATATGTTAGTTGTCATTTGTCAACGCCCCTCTTGGATTTAGTTGTTTATTTGTGTCTGAGATATTGGCGTCTTATTTATCAATTTATATTGTGGTCTGTGATGTATACTTTGATTTTTGAAATATAATGCGCAATATTCGCGATTTTTGTATCTGAAGTAGTCTTATGTCCTATTACATGGGATGTAATGTTTTATTATCAGGTAGATGTGATTCTATTGCCGTAAGTACTAAATGCAACACGCGGTTAGCAATATAGTGGTGTAAATAAGGTGCAGTCTTATTTTTGTAAACTCATTCTAGGTCCACTGTTCTCTTGATTGCGCCAGAACACACAGTTTCTAAGCATAAAAGTAGTCATATTCCAAATTATTTTTTGTGACATTTTATTCCTAAAGAAAATTGGAATTGAATTTTCTTCCTTGAACACCTTCTAGAGGCAGCTGAAACATTGACAATGTCACGATAAATTCACGACGTCTCGGCTTTCGATATATCGGCATCTGCTGTCATTGTTAAATACCGGAACTATATACATTTGTTTCGCATATAGGACAACACGAACCACGCGTGCATCCAGCATTAGCGGGTGCAAGTACCTTTCTAGAGGGATCAGCATTTTAGCTGAATCCCAATTTTTATCCCCCAATATTGTCAGCCCTGGGGGTATGGACGATAAGATGATGTGAGGGATGAAAGGACGGCACGCACATATAGACATATACAAATACACCCAATCCCGAGGCGAGACACGATCCCACGGTCTTGCGGTCCGGGACCACTATGACACTTCTACCATAACGATCTCGGCCATCTTGGCCGACGTACACATTATTTATTAAAGTACAAAATAATTATGCAGGAAAGTGAATATTTCTCACTGTCGCAAGGGAGTGATTGATCCTGTTAGCTTCACAATAATTTCAATTTAAACCGTGTAGTTACTAGGGCGAAGACCTACCTGCAACGGTAGCAAAACCGTGTCCTCGTTTTCCGGTTGCTCCGGAGCGGAGTGCAGAAATGCAGCTTGGCAGGCGGCGAACGTATCACTGGGAATACGCCTAACAGTTTCCAGTTCCCCAGGAGTCAGTGATGAACGAATACCAATTAGAGACCGGCTGAACGGTTTGTCCGGCATCATACGTTCGTCAAAAATATCGTTCTCCTTGCTTGTCTCTCTCTTCTTCAAACTCATATCGTTTTGGCAGTCTCGAAGATTCAAATTGCCAGGTTTCTTTCCAGCTTTTGAATCTTCATCTTCATGTACTTTAGCAAACTCGGTCCATTTTTCTGATTTATTAGTTTCGAGGTTCGTATAAGCTTCTGATCGATGTGCAGGAGATTTACTTTTGGAACGAATCCTCTTTCTTGACGAAGATCTCAGCTTTTCAGTGGATCGGCCTGGTGATTTGTGTTTTCTTATTGGGGATTGAGAATATGTTGAAGCGTTATTTTTAATCGCTTGATCATCTGTTTGACTCTGTGCAAGGACGGTGTTTTTGGAAGGTCTATCTCCCTTGCAAAGAGAATTTGTTGAACCTTCTACCTCTTCGGAAGGCGAATTTTTCGCGACTGCGTTTTCAACGTTAAGAGTAATAGATTTTTTCTGATTTGCTTCGTTTCTGTCGGTACCAGTACTGTTCTTTTCTTTGGCAAGATTGTCTGCCAAAATAGACTCTTCGATCGACATATTTATTATCTTCTTAGATTCCATTTAGTGATGTATAATCATATGCATGTTGCTAACGATGTATGATATTCATTAAAAAGCTTCTATGTTACAAATTACATTATAAAGAAACATTAAGATTAAAATTAACGTGTAAATAAATACGCAATTTTAGAAAGAAATAATTATCTTCATGATGTTTTGTGAACTGGAAAACCTTTCTTTGTTCACCAAAGTGATTTACTCTTGTTCAGAAGCTTTCTTCATAATATTTTTGAATTTATGTCACCTGCTTTTGTTTCCATTCGTGAATTGCATTGTTTGCATTACACCTACTTTTGACGCGTCTTTTGCTCCCGAATTTCATCTGCCATTTGCGTGGCTGTTTTGATTAAGTCGGCCACGAACGGTTGCGCGTCCAAGCATTTATCTGTGTTTTGGATCACATACATCTTCTCGCTGGACGTGCTCGAGAGACTAGGCATCGTCCATTCTGAGGTATTGCTTTGTAATTTGTCGTTGGAGGATTTCGGCAGTTTCATTTGGGTGTATTCAGTCACAGTTCAACGACCAAAGGTTGTGCGCGTGCTAGTTGCTGAGTAGAGATGTAGCGCGCTGATCCTTGCAAGCGCCGCGTTTCTCAGCCCCTCATGTCCAGAAGTGAAGCCCAACTATGCGTTGCAGGTCGCTAATCGACCTCGGCCCGTCTGGTAGCACGTTGCTGGGGAAACACTGGCAACACTTGTACGTCGACAATCAGGGGAAATTTCTGAAGGAAATTTATGAGACCAAGTGACGGGGAAATTAATTTCCCACGTTGATGCAAGGTTTTGGGTATTAATACTTAATTTTGATACGGAAAATAAAATTCAGTAAAACTTGCTCTGTGAGGAATTTCAAAGGATCAATATTTATATCTGTGCATTAGACAAGTTTCCGCATTATATAACGTAAAACGGTAGAATTTACTTTTTTCAGGAGCGCAGTTTATGTCCAAATTAGACATATTACTGCATTCGTTCCGAATTAAATACGTTTTACTGAACTAAGAGGATAAACGTTAAATAGTTCAAACTCATGATATCCTCCTGTTGTGAGTAGCTGACTTTAATATACAATTTTTTATTTATTCTATAATTTTATTTGCGTAGTGCACCGTAAGTTAGTGTGCAATGCTTTAAAAACCTGAGAGGGGAGAGAGGCTATACGTCAAGTAAAATACTCAGAGTTACAAGAAAGTGTGTGCTACCTTTGCAGCCTGTGTGCTACCTGTAATATGCAGCTGGCCCCAGTCACTTTATAAGAAATAAACAATAAAAAATTATATTATTTTAGTCAATTTATCACCCTGGGACTTATTTCGTGGGATGTCTGTGTAATCCACGAACTCACAAGATAGCATTCCTTTTCTTTCGAGTTAATAGAAACTCTTACAAATGACTGTAGGTTGATTATATTCATAACTATCGTTGCAGATCGAAATAATTTTGCTTGCGCCGTATTATAAGGTAAACTGAACATTCACATATAGAAGTTGTAGCGTTACAGAACAAATCCGCCAGATTTAACATTAATGACCTTTGCTTCAACTTCAAATGTCATAGGCACAAACTTCTACAGGATGCTGGAACCTTATCCAAGCAAAATTACCATTGAAACTTGACCATGCAGTTTTATTTACATTTGCAATACATTCGTATTTTTTCAAACACATTTTAAGACCGCTATGAACAACATTATTTGAAATGATTTTTTTAATATTAAGATATTTCACGCTGTAATGCTGTGATGTTTGTAAAAGTTAACGTGGAGGTAAGGGTTTTTTCTGTGGAGTAGGTATTGGAATACAATGGAAGCTATTTTCAAGATTATTCAATTTCAAAAATATTTATGAAAACCACATGTACGAATACTGACCAAAACGTTTCTACCAGAAATCATGTAAATTCAATTAATCTGTTCCAGCTACCCAAAAGTTGTACAAAAATATACATTTATAATAAATTTTGTGTTTCTCAAATTTTTATTAAAGAACTGGCTTTTGTAACTTTTCTCAGTCTCTTAGTGACTTATTCAGCTGTCACGCTCACTAAACAAGAACAAAAAAATTCCGGTGAACGTGCAGGATGAAAGCGTAGACTTGCGCGGCTGGACTAAGTGTGCACTTGGCTGTCCGCGAGACGCCACGACCGACCTAGCGACAGATTCCCATGATTCGGGCGTCGTGCTGAGACCTTACAGCATTTCGCTCTGAAGAACGCCGCTGCCCTGACGGCCCAAACGACGTCTGTGCCTACAGCGCAGCGTCGCACGCTCTGCTAAGTACATGATGCGGGATAATGCTCGCCCTATGATAAACAAAAACTGAATGGCTGAGTCATGATTTCATGGGGTGCTTTGTCGAACCGGACAAGAGAATCCCTATGACATAGACGAAAATGTCACCACCAGATGTACAAAAATTGAGATAAATTTCGACGTCAAAAATTATGTATCGAAAATCGAAGCATATGAAAAATTTGAACATGAGCTGAGATTTTACTACGTACTTTGTGAATATTCATAACTACTTTTATATCCAAATATGTGTTAATTAAGATTTGACAATTTGAAACATTATACGCTGTCACTATATATTATGCAAATTATTCACAGTGTAATCCATAAAACAATAAAGATTTTCCTTTGGAAAGAAATTTGAGATTTCTATTCAACCAAATTTCATTAATTTTTTTGCTTAAAATGAAAGGTAATGGGCCCTACCTGTGTTTTGACTTGCTCTTTTTACACGTTTGATTTGACATACAGTGTAATATTGAATTTATATAAAGTTTAATAACAATTTAAAATTAATGGACAGAACGAGTGTTTACAGACGTGTATTCGCCGCGTCGTTTCCAAGACCAAATACTCTGTATGTAGTTGGTCTCGGTTGTTTTATTGTGGAGTTGCTATCTTTCGAAATCAGTGGACGTTTAGTCGTCTGGCGCGAGGAAGAGTGTGCGTTTACATCTAGCGAACCGAAGACGGCACATTTTCGGTTCAAATATTAATGAGCGTTCTTTGGAAACAATCCTTAGTATGTGCAAACAAAAAAAATGCCCTAAATGGTCTGACATGTGTATATACAGAAAAAATCTGTGAATGAAGTCATTTGTGATGCATAATGCATATGTGGCTTGGACATTTACTGATTATGTCGTAATATTATAAATTCTCGGCTATCCGGGAGACGCCGCGTCGTTGGCTGGGGTGCCGACGTTTCGCCTGACAAGTCGCAGGCTTCCTCAGGGCAGTGAGGTCACTGCGTCTCCCGGATAGCCGAGAATTTATGGATTCGAGCCGCGAAAGCTTACGTATACTATGTGGTAATATTGGTAATCTTATGTAAAAATCTTGGTAAATATCTAACACTTCAAAACATATCCAGAAATATGTTTAACCCTGTGGTCACATTGCAAAGTTTGCTTTTATTATTCAAGAATTTGTAAACATTCATCATTTCGTTAGTCCAAGAGAAAAAAATACAGAATGAACTACACAACACAATATTTTTAGGTTTTTCAATTATTACGTAATCCATTTAACGAACTTTCAGTTACAACTTTTCCATAGCGTTACCGTTTGTTCTATGCTATCGCAGAGGTTCGGCGACACTTCGCTCTGCGCTCTCGACCGAGCAACATCGCTCCGAACGTTTCGCAGAACAGTGGTGAAAAATTTTCTCAGTGCTTGTACTAAACAGCATTAAGTTGACTGAAGTGCGTGTTTAGTGTTAGTGCACGATATTGATGTCTAACAATGATCTTCTCAGCACAGGGCATTTAGTTTCTCAAGCCCTAGAATCAATTTACAATTCAGATTATCCAACCAACATGGCGGTCGCAGAAAGCAGCCTGAACTTCACGGGCAGCAGCATGGAGTACATCGAGGACAGCACGTCCCAGCCTCAACAACACTCTTTCAACAGTTCTCATGCGACTGGATCATCGTCGGCGCCTATCGAATCTGGGCAAGTATCATCACAACAACAAATAACCGGATCAACCCATTCAGTGACGCAACAAAACAAGGTAATGCAAGGCAAGCGAAACCGCGAGGACAGAGGCGACGCCAGTGACAGAGACGCCAAGCGCATGACCTCGACCGAACTTTCCTCAGAACTGAACCCCGATAACAACTTGCAAAAACACTATAATGTAGATGTGTCAAATAGATTCAGTTTTTTAAATGAAGAGTTACCTGAAGCACCAGTAGAAGTAAAAAAAATCCCCCCTATCTATTTATCAGGAATTAGCAATCATACTGAATTTATAAAGGAAATCAAATCTAAGTTAACTGAAAACTTCACCACTCAACTAAAGAACAATAAAATTAAAATACAATTCACGACTATATCCGACTTCAGAGCTGCAGTTAAATACTTTATAAATTCTAATAAACAATTCCATACGTACTCAGATCCCAGTGTAAAGAAATATTCAATTGTGATAAAGAATATTCATCCCACAATTCCGGAAAACGAAATTTTTGAAGACATCTCATCTCAATTTCCATCAGTTACAAAGGTCACGAGACTAAACAAGAACAATGTCCCGATCCCAGTAGTCGCTGTAGAATTCAACGGCACCGAAAAAATCGAAAGTGTTTTGGAATTAAAATACATTTGCAACTCCGTAGTAAAGCCGGAAAGAAGAAAGAAAACTGTAGGTCCAATTCAATGCTACCGTTGCCTAGACTATGGACACAGTAGAAATAACTGTAACTACGAAGTTTCGTGTGTGTTCTGTGCAAAAAACCACCTTTCAGCAAACTGTCCATCAAAGAAATCAACTCCTACTTGTAAGAATTGCACGGGGAAACACAGGGCTGACCTCAGGTCTAATGAATGTCCATATTATAGGAACATTGTGGAAAATAACAGCAAAAATGTAAATTCCAGTCCCAGATCCCGACAACCGCGCACGCCACCTCCCAATCATGACTCAACGAACTTTCCATTTTTGCCTACAACTAACAATATTCCTAATTTCACACAAAGAATTAATAATCACTATCAACCAATGAATGCAAATAATGTTTATCAACAATATCACAATCAGCAAACAAACAATCAATTCAACCAATACGACAACAATAACTCCTTCATTACCAACATCACACAATTTATCACCAATCACATAGTTAACCTCATCAACTCGCTAATTCCAACAATAATACAAAGTATTCAGAACTCCATCACCTCCACATTTAGTAACAGTTATGGCAGATTCACACCTTAAAGCATTAACCATTCTTAATTGGAATGCAAATGGCATCGTAAACAAAAAAACCGAACTAGAACATTTCCTACAGGCAAAAAAGATAGACATCGCATGCATCACAGAGACGCATTTGAGCCCAAGTAAAACATTCACCATACCAGGATTCAAAATCATCAGAGCCGACAGAAACGAAAATTATGGAGGTGGTGTCTTAATTTTGATTAAGTTTAGTATTCAACACCACCAAATAACCTTGCCACTCACTCCAGGTATTGAAAAAATCGGGATAAATGTAACATATAACAATAATCAAACACTAACTGTAGTCACGACGTATAAACCACCCAACATAAAAATAAAAACTACCTATATCAATAAATTACTACAATTGTCCAATCCTTTCATCATAGTAGGAGATCTAAACTCAAAGCATTCTGCTTGGGGATGTCGGACCACAAACCCTGCCGGTGAATACTTAAACAGAATACAAAACACAATGCAGCTTAAAATAATTACGCCCACAGAACCAACCCATTTCCCATATGATCCCAACAAAAACCCAGATATATTAGATATAGCAATAACAAATTTGAAAGACCCATTATACTCCACAGTTCATCATGAATTAGACTCAGACCACATTCCTGTTGTTATAACAACTAAATTAACAAAATCTCCATCCCCCCCTCCTCCCACGCTGAATACTTACAATATAAACTGGAATTATTTTAAAAATTCTGTTGAAAAATCAATACCAAAATTTCAAATCCTCAATTGTCCGATTGAAATTAATCAAGCAATCACTAATTTAAACAATATAATAATCAAAACAATCAATGACTCAATATAAAACATTAGACATCAGAAGGAAACTTAAAAGACCACTACCTCCCAGTATTACTGAACTAATAAAAGTTAAAAATAAAACCAGAAGGCTATGGAACACCCTAAAAATCCCAGAACTGAAAAAAGAATTAAATCACCTAACAAATATCTGCAAGAAGGCAATCAGTAAATACAACCAAGAAAAATATAATCAATTTATCGAGGGACTAAATACTAAAACCAATTCTCTTTGGCAATTCACAAAGAAAATTCTAAGGAAAAGGAACAGCATTCCCCCACTGTCAACTGAAACTGGGAAAAAATACTCACCTATGGAGAAAGCCGAGATTCTAGCAGCCCATTTTGCTAGCACATTCACTCCTAATGACTCCATAAAAAATTCCAAGCATGATGAAATATTAACATTTTCAAACGCTCCTTTATACAACGTTCCTCACAAAATTAAATTCATCTCTCCCTATGAAGTTAAACAGATAATGAAAAAAATGCCAAATAAAAAATCCCCAGGTCACGACCGAATTAATACAATCATTCTCAAAAGATTACCAAACAACGCCATCGCATTTTTAAACAATATATACAACTCCATACTAAGAATAGGTTATTATCCCCAATCATGGAAACACTCAATAATACATCCAATAGCAAAACCAAATAAGAACCATTCACATGCAGAAAATTATAGACCAATCAGTCTTTTACCCATCATGTCAAAAATTTTAGAAAAATTAATTCTCACCAGACTAAACAAACATATAAATAAAACTAACTCAATTCCACCTCATCAATTCGGTTTCATATCCCAACACTCAACGACGCACCAGCTATTGAGACTAACAGAACACATCCACTCTGCTTTCCAAAAGGGATTTCATACCACCACTGTATTTCTAGACGTGTCACAAGCATTTGACAGAATATGGCATCCAGCCCTATACTTCAAATTAGTCGAAATCGGTACGCCAAATTATTTAATTCAAATAATCAAAAATTTTTTATCTGACAGAACTTTCTCAGTAACAATAGATGGTCATTGTTCTAACCCCAAACCAATTGCCGCAGGGGTCCCCCAAGGTTCGCCGCTATCCCCAACTCTCTTCAATCTATACACTGCAGACATTCCTACTTCCCATCAAATAAATACCGCCCAATTTGCCGACGACACAGCTTTATATATCTCTGGCAACTCATTACAAACTCACCAATTCCAGCTCCAACAGCATCTAAATCTAATAACAAATTGGGAAAATAATTGGAAAATTAAATTAAATCCATCAAAATCAGCAGCAAAAGTATTCTCACTAAAACCTTTTGCATATCCACCCCCGCTACTTATAAATAATAATCCTATAAACTGGACGCCAATCACGAAAACAATAAAATATCTTGGATTGAATTTAGATACTAAACTTAATTGGAAACAACACATTGAGATAAAAGCACAACAGGCAAAAATCAAACTCATCCAATTAAGACCACTACTAAACTCATACAACCACCTCTCACTGTCAAATGCACTAACACTATACAAATCACTCATTCGCCTAATGTTATTATACGCATGCCCGATCTGGACCAATGCCGCCAAAACCAATCTCAACAAATTCCAAGTGATTCAAAACAAATATTTAAGATCAATAACAAGAGCACCATGGTTCATTAGTAATAAACAACTTCATAACGATCTAAACATAAATGAAATAACTCACCAAATAGAGTTCCTATCAAACAACTTTTACACAAACTTATCCTTCATAAAGGCATCAAGTCACTACAGACTCGGCAAAGATCCCAGATACAAAACCAGAATTAAGAACAGATTCCCGCTTTATTCTTTCCTTCAGATATTTGCAAATGTAGAATAATTCCCCTGAGGTGCTTTTGTTTCCTCTCCCTAGATTAAGATTAATTAAGTACAATTTTAACCTAGATTAAGTTAATTAGATTAAGCCATCAAACAATTGCAAAGTTTTTATTGTAAACTGAACATTGTACTTCAACAAACGATTAAATAAATAAATAAATAAAAAAAAAGGTTCGGCGAATATATCGATGGCATAGAGCACGCATATTGTGTGCCCAAATTCCTAGTTTCTAGGAAAACCGCGTTCGAAAGTTTGTAAAGCTGCAATTACTAACAAAGCGACAATTTTTACGTCCCGGAAAAAATCCTTTTTATAAGAAAAATGCAATGCAATATATGCAATCTTTGTATTCTCAGTAGAAATGAACGAGAGGCCTCCAAAAATTGATATTAACTCAAAAACGTCCGGGAGCGAACATACAAAATTTGAGCCGCCAATACATTTCAGATGAAACAACCGAAAAGCCTTCAAGGCGAAACGATGGCGAAACATTTTTTTTTAAAAAATCGAGCGAACGCCCCCGCTGCAGATGAAGTGTTGCCTTAACTCCGCTCAGCGGCCTCCGCGCCCGCGTGTGCCGGCAGCCGGGCGTTCGTCGCCTGCGCGTGTCGGCGCGGGGCAACGGAGGAGGAGGGGCGAGCGAAAGTGGGAGGGGAGGGGGAGGCGGGGAAGGAAGTGCGCGAGCGCCGGCGTCGCCCTGTCAGCCGCACTCGCGGAAAATATCAATAAGGCTTCTGAGCGCGCCAATCTCGGCTCCGATGAGCTGTCATTACGGCCAGGAAATCGAGCCGCCCCGGCGCCTCGGCGGAGCCGATACGGCCGCCCCGCGCGGCGACGGCGACGGCGACGGCGACGCGGGAGAAGGCGGAAGCGACGGCGAAGCAGCCCCGAGCGGCCTGCGATGTGGGGCGGGGGCCCGGCAACGTGTGTGGAAGTAGAATGCACCAAACTAGCGAGATTGGACAAGGTGGAAGCGCCGGCAATGTGAGGTGTGGTATGAATTGTAGTGCTCGGGGATAGTGGACGGAAAAGTACCGGAGAAGAGGATTGGGGAAGCTTGAAGCGGCTGCAACGTGAGACAATGTGAGTTGGAGTATGAACTATAGAGCTCGTGGATACCGGAGATATGGTATATGAGCACGTATTGGAAGTGCAGGAGGCTGCAACGCAAAACAATGTGAGGAGTGGTATGGGTTGTGGTTCTAGTTGATCGGGGGCGGCAACGTGTGTGGAAGTAGAATGCACAGATAGACATATTGGAGGTGGAAGAGGCTGAAACGTAAGAAAATGTGAGGAGTGGTGTGGGTTGTGGTGCTGGTGGATGAGGGTCAGAAACGTACGTAGAAGTAGAACTCACGAAATTTGAGACTGACCAAGGCGGAAGCGGCGGCAACGTGAGACAATGTAGGTGGGATATGAATTGTATCGCACGGGGATAGTAGACGGCAAAGTACCATGGTATATGAGACACGGATTGGAGAAGGCGGAAGCGGCTGCGACGTAACACAATGAGAAGTACTGGTGGACCGGGGACGGAAACGTATGTGGAAATAAAGTACTAAACTAGCGAAATTGGAAATGACGAAAATGAGTGCAACCAAGGACAGTGTGAGGTGGGGTATGGTTTGTGATGCTAGTGAAAATGGGACGGAGTATTTGGAGATAGGGAATGGAGATTGGAGAAGCGGCAGCAAGGTAACACATGTGGATTGGTGACCAACAGGAGCGACTGCGCGAGAAAGGAAGCTGGTGTGGAAAGGAAAGGAGTGGTGCCACAGAATGACACAGACTTTCCCGTATTAGTTTTCTATTTCTTCTCGTCTCGGCTCGGCTAACCATCCGGACTTGTGACAATCTCTGGCAAACTGACATCTATCGTCGCTCAAAGTACAGTTTTTTGAAATGTTCTGAATTTTTCGGTTTAATAACAGTACAACGGAAATATTATTTATAGAATATTAAGTAGCAGTAAAACATCGACCTAAATCGGATTTTCATTGAAAAATTGACCCATTTTTAAGAAAATGGCGTTGAAGCACGACAAAAAAATCGAAATTTGATGATCTTTTATACGCAATAAAATTGTGCGTTTTCAAAAAACTTCATTCAAATTCTTGTGAAGCACTTTGATTTCCAAATTCAATAAATTTACAAATTGCTGGAAATGTGCACATTAATAGCGTGAGAAATATTTCAAAAAAGTTTCATTTGTGTAATATTAGAAAAAACAAAAAAATCCCTGAATGAGCTTTAATTCATATTAAAAAGTGCAATTAGCAATATCTCTTCGAAAAGTTTGAAGAAAACATTTGGAGTAGTTTTTGAGAAAAATGGCGTTTGAGCGTTTTTGAAAATGTTGAATTTTGAGCTAGTTTGCAAAGGAAACGGTTGAGTTTTCGAGAATATTAATGTGACATTATTAAAAGCACATGTACTCATTAAAACAATATTGTGAACAAATTGCCGAAAGTATAAATAATAATGTCGTTAGAAACATGATAAACAATTACATTTTTGTAATTAAAAAAACAACAAATATTAGAGCGATATGTTGCTTATGTCGTCTCATAGAGTACGTAGAGCACACTATGTACAAAAACTTTGAAGAAAAAATTTGAACCATTTTTGAGAAGATCTTGTTTTTGTTATTTTTTAAAATTGCACATATTGCAAACAATATTTCTTGAAAACTAGTAAATTTTTAAAAATGTACTCGACGTTAATGAAAGAACTAGTTATGAAGTACATATTTAATTTGAAGGGAAAATCTCTCTCTTTAATTTTGTAGTTGTAGGATGTCGTGGAAAAAATTCACTGATAGACGGACGTTTGGTTTTCAATTGGTTTTTCGGTGTTAAGGGATTCCGGCTGCACCAAGTGTCAGAGGATGTTTTTTCTTATTTTGGCAACTGGATTTATCCACATTTTCGTTTCCAGCGCCCGACAATAATTTTTTTCTGTCGAAAATTCGCCTTTTTTCGCGCTAATTTTTCATATACTACGTAAATTACTTCGCATAATACGTATGTATACGGGAAAGTAAAATGATACCGGAGATATATGGAAGTGACGGACATAATTGAAGTCTGTACAAAGTGGGTAATACTTAAAGAGGAACAAGTAACAGTGATTATACACTAGATCATAATAATTGCAGGAAAAGAAAGGAGGTAATTGGATCGTCAATAGTAGCAAAGAAATAATCGTTCAATGGAATACTTGAAAACAATTAACCTGTGGGGAGATAATTTTTTTCCAGTAAAGTAAATCCCAAAGCTTGTCAAATTAAAATTGAAGAATCTACCCATTTAGCAAACCAATAGTTCAGGTGGAAAGCACCACAGGGGATCGGAAAGAGGCGAGCGAACAGGCGCTGCCTCGACCACCCGCCTTCCTTCGCGCGGATCGTATTTCACCGCGGAATATTCAAGGGCTCTTGGCCGCATCGGCTCAGCTGCTGCTGCTACCGCAGGCGAATCCCTGCAGGAGGCCGCACGGCTCGGGAGGGTGGACGGAGAGTGTGTGGGGGGGGGGGGAGACGAGGAAACCAAAGAAAACGCCGTTGGCGCGCCAGCTGATCCCGGCTTCGAACCGACATCCTCGGAAATGCGTTGCCCTAGTCCGCAAAGTACCCACTTTCGCGCCGTGTGTACTTTATTAAGCTACCGGGCGGGGGAGGTTACACATTTGCGCGAAGATCCTCCGAGCTTCGTGCTGGCGGGGGGGGCGATTTGGAAACTCCAGTGCCCCCCTCCCATCCCCCTCCTTTGCGCCTCCCCGGAGCGTCTGCTCTGTATCTGCGCGAGGAACGTGGGAGGGGGAGGGGGAGGGAGGGAGAGGGGCGGCGCAAAGTTTAAATCTCGCCTCCCCCGTCGTCTGGACCTCCTGGGAAGCGTTGAGTGGGGAGGGTGAGCCACGGCGCCGCTCGGGTTGTACAGTGGACGAAATGCGATTTGAGGTGGAGGAGCTCCTAAGTCTGTTTCATTATTTAAAGCTCGTTCGCCTCTGGTGCAATTGCGCTAGGTTACTGGCGAATCACAACGTGTCGAATCATCTACCTGCCTTTGCAGAGTTGCTATGTTGATCGAAAAAGTACCTGTGAATAAGTGGCCTGTGCTTAAGGGTATCTGCGGGGTCATAATACTTGTAGAAAAAGTATATTCTAAATTATATTCGCTATTAAAAATATAACTTTTTCGAGCTACAAATTGGCTTTGCCTGACCTGTTGGATCGCAATTACACGACTTTATTAAAATATCTTAATATGTTATCTCAAAATATTTAAATGAATTGGTGAATTAGTTGATGAATTTCACTTTTAATGAATGTGAGATATGTACCGCAATGTAGAGGTATAAATGATAGTTCTGTTTTTTTTTACTCTTAGGATTTCTTTATTCTTCTTTCTGATTGCAATTTCACAACCATTATTACGATCGAGTCAAAAGGTGACAGATACAATTTTTGTAACGTACGTAATCGAGTTATAAAGTCGATTCTTATTGATGAAATCTGTTTTATCCTTTATCTACATATTTATTTTGCTTTTATTCAACTGTCAAATGCTAATTGTATTTTCTTAATACATTGAAACGTTTATTTGAAATGTGATGTAGGAAAATTTTATTTCTATACAATGTATCAGTATTGAAATCATTAGTAATAATTATTTTTCATTATTTATTTTATTCACAATCTCTTAAGTTATGGAAAAAGATGAATTCATAAACACTCCGTCTGTAATGCAACATCCGAACTCACGTAAATAATGACAAAATTATAGTAATTGATCCAGAAAACTTAAGTGGGTTTAAAATACGCAGAATATTATATTGTCGGAAAATGGCTCACTCCAGGTTCTTTTGATCCGTTCAGGAACACGCCACCAACAGATAAGTTGATCTCTGCGCCCCCAATGCCGCTGTCGCAGCAGCCACTCTGAATGGGTGGTCTTGGGGGTTTTGTCCCGACGGTGGCAGACTTTCGACAGTACATAAATCGCCATGTCGGATTCCGCCGCCGTCCGGCTGACAATTCTAAAGGTTCGGTACTCAAGGTTGATATTATGTTTCTGCAATCAATACGAGGTGGATGCTGGAGCAGTTCCCTAAAAAATAGGTCATTGACCGCGGTTGACGTTTCCTACCTCTTTCGTATCGTATCCTCTCGTATCCCCTCCCCCTTACGCACACACGTTAACTACACTACCGCAACTCTGCGGTGACAGAAGCCCTCCGTCTACATCAGAATATCGTGTCGGCCGTCATTTTGTCTGGCGAAGTGCAGCAACTCCCCGTGACACGGAGTCAACAAACCGTTGGAATGAAGAAATATTGAGCCATGCTGCCTCCACAACCGTCCATAATCACGAAAGTGTTGTCGGTGTATGGTTTTGTTCACGAACTGACCTCTCTCTTACGTCCCATCAATTTTCAATGGGATCCATGTCGGGCGATCTGGATGGCCAAATTATTCGCTCGAATTGTTCAGAATGTTCTTCAAACCAATGGCGAACAATTGTGGTCCGGTAATATTGCGCATCCATAACGATTTAATTGTTGATTAGGAACATGAAGACCACTCATGGCTGCAAATGGTCTCCAAGTGGCTGTACATTGCCAATTCCAGTCAATGACCGGTTTAGTTGGACCACAGAACTCAGTCCATTCCATGTAAAAAGAGAGCTCACACTTTTACGGAATCACCACGAGCTTGAACAGTGTCTAATTGCAGAGTTCATTGTTGACGACTTGATTGCAAGGCTTCGTGGGTTCTGCGTCACACTCGACAATTTTCATCAGCTCTTACCAGCTGAAATCAGGACCATATGATCAAGCCACGGTTTTCAGACGTCTAAGTTCCAATTGACGTGGTTACAAGCCCAGGAGGCGTGATGCAGGCGATGTCGCGTTGTTAGCAAATGCTTTCAAGTCGATCTTCTGCTACCATAGTCCATCATCATCATCATCAGCAACAAGGTTTGGGCCTAGTGGCCCGTTCCGCTCTCAAGAGTCTCTTTCCATCTTGTGTGGGGTCTGCCTCTGGATCGTTTATCCTTTTTCGTAGCATTGATATCTTCGTTTACAGTCCGGCTATTCTTTTGAGAGTTGTCAGTAAGGTAAGTTTCCCCTGGTTGCGTTACGGGCGCCACGCAGGGATAGTTTGGTGGTGGGGCTGCCACCTTACTGCCTCCGAACTTGCAGGGCAGATTCTGCGGGTTGCTCTCCCTAGACGCATTGCCTTCTCTACGGCTTTTGAGCTGCGTCTGCCCAGTGAGGATTTTTCTTGATGTTGAGTTCCTCTTCTGGAGTACTTCTTCGTCTGACCCCTCTCCTTCGACCTGTCCGGCAAGGGTGGCCCTGCCGGTAGCTACGCTACCGCCGGCCTAGCTCTCAGGATCATTGGGGTACGCAAGCTCCACCACCAACGACAAGGTCATGTACTCCCTAGGTGGGACCATAGTCCATTAAAGTCAAATTTCAAAGCACTCTCCTCAAGGATCGTACGTCAAACGCCTTACATTCATTTATGCGATTATACCACGAAGTGTTGTTTGTCTGTTAGTACTGACATCTCTACGCAAACCCCGCTGCTCTCGCTCATTAAGTGAAGGCCGTCGGCTACTGCGTTGTCCGAAGTGCGAGGTTATGCGTTAAATAAGTTATTCTTGGCACACTCTTGACCCTGTGAATCTTTGAATATTGAAAATCCAAACGATTTTCGAAAAGGAATGTCCCTAGCGTCTAGCTCCTTCCACGTTCAAAGTCTGTTAGTTCCCGTCATACACACGTTAGAAAACTTTTCACATGAATCGCTTGAGTACTGATCAATAACATGAATCTCTGTCAACTGATCGTTTGTACCTTTTAAACGTGATGCTAATGCCATCTGTATATTTGCGTATTGCCATCTAATGATTTTTGTCACGTCAGTGGATATCGGGAGACCAGTCGGGAACTTAGATCTTATCCTGGCTGGAGCTGTGCCCCGCTGAGGAAAACACTAGAGGAGGGTATTCCCCTACAAGCCGACGTTTAGGTCGGAGATGGATCTACTTTGTACTCAGCGTGGAATGAATCACCGCCCCCCCCCCCCCTTGGATAAAACATTCATTTTGCACTAACGGATCTAATGGCCATAGCCAAAGTAGCCAAAGTCATAGCCAAAACATCAGTTAATCAAGAACACATCACATACCTGTGAATAAGAACCACTCAATATTACATTTTAATACAGAAATATTGTTTTATTGATTTTATGAATATTCATGTTGCAAATTGTATTCCAATCTAGAGTCACAATTTCGCCCACTGTATATTACGCATTGGCGGCAGTGACGGCGGGGTTGGTGGCAAAGGTTAAGATGAAGGCGGAGGATGAGGATGTGGTGAAGGTGGAGGCGGAGGAGAAGATGGCAGTCGAGTTAGCGATGTCGGAGTTGAAGTCGGAGCCAAATTCAGAGGCGAAAGTGGTGACGCTCGAAACGGTGGCGGCGGAGGCGGCGACGGAGATGAAGGCGGAAGAGGAGGCGGAGGAGAAAGACGAAATGGCGGAGCCAGAAGCGGAGGTGATGGCGGTGGCAGAGATGAAGGAGGAGCCGGAGGCGAAAGTGGCGACGCTGGAAACGATGTCGGCGTAGGCGCAGGCGAAGGCGCAGGCGAAGGCGAAAGTCGAGCAGAAGAAGGAGATGGCGGAGCCAAAAACCGCAACGGAGGAGACGGCGAATACGGAGCCAGAGTCAGAGCCGGAGGCGAAAATGGCGACGCTGAAAACGATGTCGGCGCAGGCGAAGGCGGAGGTGAAGGCGGAAGAGGAGGTGGAGGAGGAGGAAGAGATGGCGGAGCTGGGAGCGGAAACGGAGGAGACGACGGTGGCGGAGGTGAAGACGAAGCCGAAGTCAGAGACGTCGGCGACAGTGGCGGCGCTGGAAACGATGGTGGCGGGGGCGAAGGCGGAGGCGACGGCGGAGGTGACGGCGGAGAAGGAGATTGCAGAGTCGGAAGCCGCAACGGAGGGGGCGGCGGTGGCAGAGGTGAAGACGGAACTGAAGTCAGAGTCGGAGGCGAAAATGGCGACGCTGGAAACGATGTCGACGCGGATGAAGGCGACGGCGAAGGTGAAGGTGGAAGAAGAGGAGGAGATGGCAGAGCCGGGAGCAGAAACGGAGGAGACGGCTGCGGCGGAGTGGAAGGCGGAGCCGAAGTCAGAGTGCGAGGCGAAAGTGGCGAAGCTGGAAATGGTGGCGGCGGAGGCGAAGGCAGAGGCGACGGTGGATGTGAGGTGGAAGAGGAGGAGGAGGAGGAGATGTCGGAGCCGGAAGAGGAAGCGGGGGGCGGCGGTGGCGGAGGTGAAGGCGGAGGAGCAGACGATGGCTGCGTGGGGGGGCTTAGCCTCGTTTCCTTTAACCTCCTTCAGCGGATGTTGGCGTAAGCCGCGCCTCGCCCCCACGCTCCCCCAGCCTCCTGCGCGACCGCTGACCCGGATCCCGAGGGCCGTTCTTGCGGGACTGCGTCGCGCCGCCGCGCGCAAGTCGCCGTTTAAGGAGCAATTCGTTTTTGGCTCCGTGATGTGTGCTCCCCGCCCGCAAGTTTACTGCTCGGGATAATTTATGCTGTTTTCGCGCATGTTCAGCGAGTTATTACAATTCAGCAAGCTGCCGTTGTCTCTCTCTTTGCGGAGATAGTGCGAGAGATGTAAGTTACAGTGTTGTCGCTTATTACCATCTTACTTCCCGCAAAATAACTTCTCTAAAGCTGCACATAGCTTTCCTTTATCGTATTTAGTCGTTACCTCAGCGGTATTCCCTATGCAACATTTTTTACTCAGAAAATTTACTCTTAAAAATCTGGGCCAGTACGTTAAACGATCTTTATTTAATTTTTAAACCGATTAGAGCATAACTATTTCGTTAATTTTGCGCCAATAAAATTATTTTCTTGGTTGACGAGCGTGCCACATTTTCATTTGATTGACGCGTGCCCGCTATGTTCCTTCATTAATTTCTGCAATTAACTAGCATGTGCGGTAAATGTCAACACAGCTTTAAAGTGACGATTGCGCCCTCGTGTCAATTTTTATTGAATTAATGGAACTGTCAGGAGCAAACTTTCGACAGTTATGAATTCGTGCGTGATCGACGTCTGCCGGATATTGACGACGTTGCGCTCACACACTTTTCTCTTTTTGCTCTCCATCAGAGCGTCCCAGGCTCTCCGCAGCCTGCGTTTCGCCGTCGTTGTATTTCAATTGTGTTCCGTTTCTGCTAGGCTGCAGTCGTAGTTTAAAAACTGAATCGCTCTGGTCACTGCTGATATTTCATTGGGATTCATTTTAGACGTTCGTTTAAATCTTTTAGCATTTATTAAAAATACACCTTTTATGTCTCAAATTACCAAAGGATTTTCCGTTTTGTTTCTTTGAACCACAGTCCCGGTTGAGCGTGTATTTATTTTTAATTAATATTTTCCCTCTAAAGCTTTTCTCATTATTTCCCTCTTCAATAATTAATTTTTCTTGTTTAATACATTGATAGAGTTTACCAAAGGAGACTAAAATTAAACAAATGTTAGAAAGTATTTGGAATGAAAATGTCAGAAGGGGAACAAAATGATGATCTTCAAGATGGCAAAATAGAACAGTGATGAATTAGGAAAAATATTAGATAAGATTTATTAATAATTCTGCAATTAAGTGTAAGAACTTGGTGGCAGAATACACTAACTTAACATTACAGAACTTAACAACTATACAAACTCTACAAACGTTACAAAAGCACATGAACATTTCACCGTGCAATCTTTCATAGAACTCCACTTCACCAAACTTCACTTCACCACACTTCACCGCACTGCGATACAGCGAGCTATGTCTTTCTTACTCACTCGTTTCTCTCAGTTGCACAACGTCAACATATGTTTGAATACAAGCAAACATGACACTCCTACATCTTGAACTGACCCGCGTAATCCCACATTGAAATTATGTATTGCACAAAAAAAGCAATTCAGTCTATTTCAGAAACTTGCTGTTGTTGCAAACGTTCACAAAGCGGGTGTCGGAAGCAGAAAAAATGCATAATGTGAAGTTGACCAATGCCGCCCGGGGCAAACGTGCCTGTTAAACTCGCAAATAGTTTAACTACGCATTCCGGGCGACTAGGGAGTTGGGTCCTTTATTTTTAGTGAAAATTAGGGCGGCTGGCGGAGGGCGAAATGAACGCGGAACAGCGCAATCACCAACGGGGCCGATGCATTCGCTAGCGCGATATGAAACGGCCGCATGATTATTCATTGCGCGCTCCCTTTATCGGGGCCGCAACACGTCATTGTGTCCAGCACGCGGCGCCCGCGCCACCCTGACGTCCCGCACCTCCCACCCTCCGACATCGCAAGCCAGCACCCCCCCCCCCCCAATGCTTTCACCTACCTCACCCTCGAAGCACCTCTGGGTCGTCGCAGCTAGAGCCCGTGACATGACATCTACCCAGAGGCGTATCTATTATTTATTATTTATTTATTTAATATGTAATTATTGCAAACAAATTAGCTTACTTGATCCTATGTGGCTAGGCCGAAGGCCTTTAAGCCATTACAATACCTACATCCTTTCGCGTTCTAATCTTTCGAATTCTGGTATTCACCCCAAATGGTCTCTCCATCGCATCAAAGCCGCGGAAAAGAGACCATAAGGTACGGCTCAGGAAAAAAACCCTGAAGGGGGAAAAACCTGCCGTCAGAAGCCAAATACAAACTAATCTATCCGACGTTTATTTTAACTATTTATTTTCTGGCGTGGGCGTCACGCCGTCTCCTTCCAGTGCTTGGCCTCCTCAGCACCTGAAATCAAACAGCGCCACAGAAGATCGTCCGCACCAGCGCCTCTGCCCTTATATTTGCGATGTATGAAAGGAGAGACGGATAGCGTATCTAGGTATTTAGGCGCTCATGGCATGCATAGAGTGTGCGCGTTTCTTCAGGATACTTCAAATTACGGTTGTTGTTATTTGTTTCAGCGGATGTACTCTAAACAGCGCGCTTTGTGACGGCACGTGCGGTGTCTGCCATACCGTAGATACGCCTCTTTATTTATCATACTCTTTCTTCTTCGTCTGAGTTGTAGTAATTAATAGCGAAATAATGGAAATTTAAGTGAGAGTATTAGGGTGTGTAAAATTTAAGGGAACTTATATAATGTACAGTATATATAAGGTCAATTTTATATAATCTACTGAATACGCTTTTTATAATATATATTTTAATTAAATGCAAGGGAATCATTACGTAAAACATTAGTAACTCAGGAAAAAAATACATTTTGCGGTAGCATGATATTACTGTTACAAGTAAACCCTCTACTCCACCTTTTTCGACGTAAAGACGCTTACTTCATTCCTACTTTCACCTGGGAGAGAAATTGGAATGAATTCTGTTTTCAAAGGAGTTATTCTTTTCGAGATTAGAACGTTTAATGGTAATGAAATAAATGGTTACACTAAAGCAGTTATTGGTCAATATTTTTTTCCCACCAGAAATACCCTGTAACAATGTAAAATGAATTATCGATCTTTGTAAAGTATGTTTAAAAATCGTTCTTCTGTAGAGAAATTTCCTTCTCCAAAAATATTGTGTCAACATAGATGTATTATTTGCAAGTTCTATGCTTCACTCAGCTGCTCTTCGTTATCTCAAACATTATGTATTTCGTTGCACACTTCCTTCTCCTCGCTGTTGGATCTACATGCATACAACCACAAGGGATTAGTGAAAGCAAAGGAAGCAGATATACCCTTTCATCACGTCTTTTGAAATTTCCTTTCATTTCCGTATCACTAGCTTACACCAGTTACCAGTAAAGTCTCTACGACCCTTCCTTTCCCATTTGCCACCGTCATGCTCACAACAGTAAGCGGGTAACATCATTAGTCATGTGTGATACCGTCTCGCATGCGTTTCGACTCACCCCACACTCTGTCATTGTAACTGTGTCATTTCTTTAGTATTCAGGCTTTTCATGATTGCATTTCAGCATGTGCATCTAATTCGGTCACAAGCTTGAATATGTCTAAGGCATAAAAATGTATGGAATTTCATTTTACGTATGTTTCAGGTAGTCATTTGCATTGGCTTCTTCGTAGTCCAAGATATTGATGTTTTTTTAAAAGACATGTATTTTAAATTTTCTATAGTTCATTTCATAATTCGTGCTGTCTAGTGGGCAAATCTGAAAAATTTCTTTCCTTATCTCTACGTATTGGTCGTCAACTTTTACATTTTGCTCGTATTGTACCTAATTATCAAGCACTGAAACCTTCAGAAACACGTCAAAATATTCAGACGTAGATGTTCCTAATTGAATTGTGATTCTCAGTTTATAGAAAAGTGACCGGTAAGATTATAGTCAGTGATATAGGTATTAGTGGGTGATTTTATAGGTGAGAACAAACACTATCATCACTTTCTTTTCATGACCCTTTAGGACACTACATATCAAAAATAGGTTATTCGTGATTCAATATTTCACCTCCATAGTTCATGGAATTCCATTTACGATTCATGGAATGTTTTCTATAGTCACGAAGGAATCAAACACTGAACTGAGTAATTATTTGCATTAAAATATATTGTTTAATTCAAAATGATGTCTTATTATTAGTGAAAGAGGCACACAAAAGTCTTCGAACATACGTCAAGTCACCCCATTCTGCCATTTCATTTTGTATTAAGATGTATTTGCTGGATGTCAGCAAACATTGTTCCCCATTAACACTAGTAGATAAGAAATTAACTTATCCAGTCTGTTTATCTTCTCAGGGCATTTTTATTTTCAATAACATCTATTTATTATTGTGTAGTTAAAAAGTTAAAAAAATAATATTTCAGTAGGCATATGTGATTTCATAGCTTTACTTTCGATTGAACCTAATGAAATCACACGAAATTTTCTAGAATTTCTAGTTTGGGTGAGACAAGCATTATTGAAACATTATTATGCTTCTGAACTCGCAGATTATCTGCTTTAACCAAACGTCGTATGCAGCCAAGCATTCCTGCGGAACAGCATTTCAAGATACGCAGCAGAGTGTCGGGTTCCTTAGTCTCATTTTAACTTCGCCCAGCACGTCGCGAATTTATCGAGAAACGAATAAAATATGGTGTGCGTCGGCCCCGCACAGCGCTGTCTGGCGCTGCGCGTGCGCCAGCAGCGGAGATAAAAGGCCAGTGGAGCGGCCTCCTTACAAGCGCGGAGAGCGATAATGGCTAATGGCTGGGCGTTCGCGCGGGCGCCTCCTCCTCCGCCACCGCCCGGCCCTCTGGCTCGCCGCGACGGTCCGATCCCCGGCCGATGGGCTGGCGGGAGGTCTTCAGTACCGCGTTTCACGCGGCGCGCCGAAGAATTGATAGGTGTATCCGTGAGGCCGAAGGAATATTTATCGCAGAGCGCTTTCCAGAAGTAATTTGTATGTTCACTCGTGTACTTTCGCGAGGGGTGGGGGTGGGGGGTAGCGCGAAAGGGGAGAGGGATATCTGCTGATTTATCGTGGATCGCTCCGTATGAGCCATATTTTACCCTCGCGGACCCCCAGCTCCGGGGCCGCTCGAAATAAATTCCTCGGGGCCACGTTGCCGCGGGCGCTACTGGCGGCGCTAGCTGCGTACGAGGTGGTGACGATGGTGGCGATGACAAAGGTGGCGGCGGTAGTGACGATGGCATCGGTGGCGTTGGTTGTGGTGGGCGGTGGCAGTGGTGGGCGGTGGGGATGGTGGTTGTGGAATGACGATGGTGGCGGTGGTGACGATGGCGGCGGTGGTGACGATGGCGGCGGTGGTGACGATGGCGTCGGTGGCGTTGGTTGTGGTGGGCGGTGGCAGTAGTGGGCGGTGGGGATGGTGCTTGTGGAATGACGATGGCGGCGGAGGTGACGATGGCGGCGGTGGTGACGATGGCGGCGTTGACGATGGCGATGATGGTGGGCGGTGGTGGCAACGATGACGGCAGTGGTGTCGGGCGGTGGTCTCGGCTGCGACCCGACCATGCCGTCGGCTATGACGGCATCTGGGATTGCGGTGGCGGTGATAATAGCGGGGGCGTCGAAAACACAGCTATATCCTTCAACTGTGCTGATGAAAAATCCTAACGCAACTGTACTGAGACCAGAGACCTAAAGTTGAAAATAATTTGCTGAACGTAATATTTTACAACAAAAAGTAAATTTAATGAAATTCAACATTATGAAAAGTTATTTATTTCGATAAAAGTAAAGAAACTAAATAAAAGCATAGAAATGCATCAATATTGATAAACACACAAGGCCAACCCCAAAATACGTTTTGTAACTAAGTCTAAGAATAATTATTTTTCTTTTATATTTAGGAATATATACCTGTAGAATAATTGGAATCTATTCGGTTCGGTTCGAAACGGGTACATTTTAAAAATAATAAATTGTCTACTTAATAATTGTTTCTAATAATTACGCGATAATAGAGACATAATTCAATATTAGAATCACAGGACACTATCTAAAAGGTTAAAGAGAAATTCACTAAACCCACATATTAATATTGTTCATTCGTTTTAATTCATTAACGGCGATTTCACAAATATTTTATGGCTACCTCATTTTCACTACGTATTTGTTGATTAATCCCTATATATTTTCGAAGGATTAAATTTTATCATGCTGCTAACATCAACCGCTGTACACTTGCCGTGGTGAGGAACATTAACACTCACATGCTTCATGATCACAATTTGGCGTCCAGGCTCTCGCACCCAGCACTCCCCATCTGGATACGCATGATATTTCGCGCAGCTGGTAGAACACCACCATGCAAAAACGACATCTCCAAATTTTGAAGCGCTATGGAAAATTAGGAATCGGAGTTTGGAGAGAGCGTAGGCTTCCGCGGCCGGAGTCAGTACTTACTAGGCTGTCCGGGTGACGCCGCGTCCATGGCGAAGGTGCCTTCGCCATGGACGCGGCGTCACCCGGACAGCCTAGTAAGGAGTTTGGAGGACTTACGTGACCTCCACACGGTTCGCGGCCGAACCGTTTCATCGGCAGCGAGCGCCAGAAAGGCCACGCGACGTCTGTCAACCGATGTCAGATTTCGTCGCGCATTCGGTCTTTCACGACTGAAGGCAAAGGTCTTATCCACTGATCGCTTTTTAATCTGAAGTGCACAGTGACTGCGTTCGCAATAATTCTACCGCAGTCTGTTGTAAGGATATCGTAAAGCAATGCTACTTAAGAACAACCCCTGAAATTGATCAACTTACTTATATTTCTTTTATTTTCGGGTATATGTACCTGTAGAAGAATTCGAACCTATACAGTTCGAAACGGGTAAATTTTAAAAAGATGACATTCTATATTACATTATAAGAAATAGAGATAATCGTAGTAGATTTTTAATACGTTAGACACACTTTTATCAGCCGCCATTATTGTGAAAATTTATTATCTAACGCAAACGTGAAATATATTTATTTATTCTAAACTGAGATAACATTTTCAGAGTTCCATATCTTTGAAATAACTATATTTGGATTATTCATGCATGTGTTCCTCCTTCTCATCTTTCCGAATCTGCCATGTGAACACTCGTTTTTGTCTCTCTACATGCTCTTCGAGGCAACCGACTCACTGCCGACCGACGGGTTGAGAGCAGAGGTGCGTATTTCGTGGTTGATACTCTGAGAAGTGACCCCCCGCAAAGATATCAATGTCTCATTTTGTATCTTGCCACCCAAAAACAACTTGATAATCGGATTTTAAAGGTTCTTAAGCTACTTATAAATGAACAAATAAACTATTTGAAAAAATAATTATACAAAACGTATCTTTTAAGTAAACTTTGCCATTTATTTACATTTCTTCGGGTATTACCTTTTGAACAGGTTGTCAAGAAGTTACCTCTGATAGATTCTTCATTGTAGAGTAACTTTCTTATAATACGCAATTTTCAATATTACTCATCAACTGAAGCGAAACATTTCTCCCTTTCATATTTCCGTTTGTTTAATTACACGAAATCAGTAGTGATATATCCACTCCACTTTTATATCTGCTAATGCGTGCCTTAATTTAACCCTGTTTTTGTTTTGACGCGAGAGCATTGAATTTACGGTACTACATTATTATACTAATTTTCCGATGGTCGATTTTGTTTGTCAATTCACTTCTCATTAGTGATAATTTTTGCAGCTGTGTATGATTTAAAGGGCCTCATCCATTAAATTTACATAACAGGTCATAACGCGAAACACCCGGTGTAATGAATGTTTTCGTCATGCAGTGATTGTCACTATGCAACACATGGTGGTGATTAATTTTCAGATATACATCTGTTTAAATTTAGTGGAACCTTAACCGAAGAAAATCTTGTCACTGGATCTATTAAGAATTCTTACGTTCAATATGCGTAAATGACATTGTAATTTTCGTCTTTTTCTGGTCGTTTTTTTGGTCCAAATGAAGAAAACAGAATTGACGTTCTTGAATAATTATTTTTAAAAAAAGGTTGTATGTTTGTTGAGATCAATAAAATGTTTGCCACAATATAAAAATCTTGCTTCTGTACATCCACAATATTATTAAGGAATAATTTTTTATCAAAACCAAGGCAATAATCTTTATTACATTAATTTAAATCACAAGTGCTCTCAAATAATAATTGGATAATTTCTATAAATATATTTGCCTAAAACTCACAGTTGAAATATGTTATTGTAGTTGTCCTTCTCAGTCTTCCATTTTGTTTTACCACTGTATTTTAATTAATTTAATAGTTAATATATAATTTTATAATTAAAAAAGAAGTTCATCTTCACTCCATGTGTGTGATATGTATTAAATATGAGTATGGGTTAGTTATGTCGACAATAAAAATTAGAATGTTACTACCAACATACAGGACAGAAAATTCAGGCATGGTAAAAAGTCACTTCGATATTAACGTTGAAGCCCAGAATTTTCAAATTATCAAAAAATCCTATTCAATAGTATAAATAACACATTAGTGTCTAAATTCAAAAATATATTTTTCAACGTTTCTTATTAACTACTATATATTTTTCGGAATGATTTCTTTTGAATGAATTCGTATTTCTCTAAAATGAATGTTCAGAATTCATGTCGCAAAAGAGTCCCTTTGAAATTGCATTATTACATTTCTTTTGTTTCGCGTCTTTTCTTAAAAACCCTTGCAAAGTACTTCTTTCCGCGTCGTACTCAACTGTTGATTCCTCTTTCTAATGGAGGATCGCCCGCCCTTCTGTTGCAGATTCCCGCAGTTTTCCTTCCGCTTCTTGGAAGATGTATCTCCAAACGGCAGTCTCGTTCTCTGAGGAAAAAAGTACGTAATTGAATTTCCTTCGCTTTAATTAACTTTTATCGATTCAACCAGAACATCGTTAGATGGTGGGCAGCTGGTAAGCAAAGAGCTATGAACGTCCAGAACAGGGGCGGGGGGGGGGGGAACGTCCAGAACAGGGGCGGGGGGGGGGGTCGTGGGAAGAGAGGAAACTGCTTGTCATTTGCTCATGTTTCGTATTTCCCTTCTCTTTGCCTCTCCGCCCTGCTCTCTGAAATGAATACGTTTCCTACCTCCAGGTTTGAATGCATGACCTCTACTGGGACAACATACATCGACACGAGATATATTCGGAATTCTTTTAATAATACAGATGATATAATTAAATATTATAACGAAGTTAAGTTTTACTATGAATTCTGGGAAGGGAATAGCAGTATATTTAATGAAGATGTGAATACGCGGATCTAAATAAATGGAAAAATTCAAATACGCGGAATTCGCAGTAGGAAAATTTGCATACATTACACTTCACATCAGATTTCATTTTACTAGAAATTTTTTTTTTGGCATACCTCAAATCCGTAATTACTCGACTGCAATTTTCTGCGACTGTGATGAAATGTTTGTTTAATATTTTGTGTTTGTACATTCTAACTGCATTTTCGTACTTTACATCGCTCTTGGGTAAGTGCTTATAATTAATGGAGTGCAAATAACATCCTGTGTTCACATCTACGAAATTATCTTACATTCTTCAGACTAATAAATGCGTATTATTTGGACAATATAGTTAACAAATTTCTTGCTACAAGAGAGTTTATTGTTTTGATTATTGGAAGACTGGGTCACGCGGTGCTTTCGCAGGAGTCACACTATTTTCCTCATTTAAGAACTTTATCTTCATAGAAGGCGGATGAAATTAGGGATCAATTGATCCGCAAAAAAGTACATTCGTGTACTCTATCGGTAAAGTTTCGTAGATTATTAAAATGACTCCTGATGCGGCAGCTACTACAACATGATCTTAATGCGCTTGACGACTTACGAAGAAGAGTGTGTAAGAAATGAGTGAGAATATAAGGAAGATAAAGGAAATATTACGCGGTGTCAGTGGCTCGTTTGTTAGGGCTCTGCTCTGGAATTCTAGCGGCCGGCTGCTCTGATCGCTAGTTTTCCGTAGTTTCTTCGATCAATAGCTAATGCCCGAGTAGCACTCCACAAAATGGGCCATGGCGCAATCTTTCCGTCCTACCTATCCCTTACACACACTTACATGCACTACACCACAACACATATCGAGAGACTGGCCTGGAGCTTAGAGCTTGTCCTGGTTGGGGCGGTTCTCCGCTGGTGGGAGATACCTGGTTGTGGAAAACCCCGCTAGCTGACAGTAGGTCGACGCCGGATCTCGCCATCCAGCAGGGCAAGATGACCGCCACCGAGCCAAAACATACACTATACTTGTAGGGCAAATAATGCAATACAGTTGACGCACTGGGAATGAATTACCACCACTAATAACAACCACGACCAACACCTCTTGCACTTGGCCTCCTCGCCTCAGCCGCAGCAGACGCCAGCATGAGCGCCGCGGGCCAACGCGTCGTTAGCTCACTCGGATTGCGGCAAGGCGGCGGCGGCGGCGGTGGCGGTGGCGGAGATGGAGGTGGAGGCGGAGGCGGAGGCGGAGGCGGCGGCGGCGGCGGCGGCGGAGGCGGAGGCGGAGGCGGAAGCGGAGGCGGAGACGGAGGCGGAGGCGGAGGCGGAGGCGGAGGCGGAGGCGAAGGCGAAGGCGAAGGCGAAGGCGAAGGCGGAGGCGGAGGCGGAGGCGGAGGCGGAGGCGGAGGCGGAGGCGGAGGTGGAGGCGGAGGTGGAGGCTGGAGTGGTGGCGGCGGTGGCGGTGGTGGTGGCGGTGGCGGAGGCGGAGGCGGAGGCGGCGGCGGAGGCGGAGGCGGCGGCGGCGGCGGAGGCGGAGGCGGAGGCGGAGGCGGAGGCGGAGGCGGAGGCGGAGGCGGAGGCGGAGGCGGAGGTGGAGGCGGAGGCGGAGGCGGAGGTGAAGGTGGTAGCGGCGGAGGTGGAGCGGGAGGCAGTGGTGATGGCGACGCCCGGCTGAAGGGGAGGCGGCGGCGGAGTCGGTGGCGGCGGTGGCGGTGGCGGAGGCAGTGGTGGAGGCGATGGCGGCGGCGACTGTGGCGACTGCGGGGGGACGGCGGCGGCGGCGGCGGAGGTGGAGACGGCGGTGGCGGCAACGGCGACGGCGATGGAGGCGGTGGTGGTCCGCGGGGAGGGGGGGAGGCGGTGCCGGCGGCATCGGCGGAGGCGCTGGCGGCGATCGCGGTCGGGGCGCATTTGAATATTGCGGAGCGGGCGCGGGAGCGGGCGCGGGCGCGGGCGAGGGCGTTACTTATTGATTTAGCGCGGAACGCTCGTTAGAGGAGCCGGGCTCCTAACGAGGGCGCACTTACCCAGGGTGCCCTGCGCGCGGGGACGCGGTGGTTAGGGCGTTGACTTAGCAATTCGGGCAGCTGTGAAGGGCCTCGGCTGGGGACAAAGTAATTACAAGTTGCCTCCCTTTTCGACACTAGCTACATACGTCGAACTGAGTGGCTGTCTGCATGAGAATTCTAGAATTCGGCTGGTCCTTTCGGTAAATTCGTGTGGTTTCTCCAATCAACACCAGACGATTGCCGGAGCAGTACCCTAACAAACGGGTCACAGCCCATACGTGATCTTTCCTTTATTTTCCTTGTTCTACACTCACTTTCTACTTACACACTCTTACACTTACATACACTACACTACCACACATGCCGGGAGAGCAGTCGGGTCGTTGGGCTCATCTCGGCTGGGGTGGTGCCCTACTGGAGGCAGACAGATGGAGGTAAAATCCCCTACAAGTTGATATATAGTTTCGCACATGATCTCCCTATACAGTGGGCGAATTTCACGGCCAGCGCCGTGAAAAATACTATCTCCGCTAAAGAGACTAATGATCATAGCACTACCCGGATTAAAAGTTTAAATCCCAAGTAAAATGTTTTCTGCTGCACAACTGTCAGATGCAACAACAATTAGAATCTATACCGAACATCCAAAAAGAAAGTAATATTAATTTTAACAATAATATTTAATGTCTTATGTACCATTTGGATTGTATAATTGTAAAGTATTGTACTTCAGCTTGTGTCAATAACCCCCATCTCGATCAGGTTTTCGTCCAGTTTCCCTGAACCTCGAGCAAATGCTGAGATGGCCCCTTGTTTTGCTACCGGACATAAATGTAACTTCAAATTAACTTTTCCCCGTAGCACGTCATACACATTTTTAATTGTTTTTGACGTAAATACATAAATAAAAATAAATGTTAGAAACCGTCTATCAGTCAGTTGAATAAACAAAATGTTTCCCCCGTGTGGCATTATAATTTACTGTTTGTTTTGAATGTAGGAATGAAGATGAGAGAGGATAAGTATTTACTCAAGGATTCTCAGCTAACAGTGCCAGGCGGCTGTGTTCTTCCCCAACTCGATGGGGAATGCGGCGGCACCCGAATGGGGGCGGGGGATTCGTCCTCGAGGTATGTCTCCAGAGAGTGTGTGTGTGTATGTGTGTGTGCGTCGGGGGGGGGGGCGGGAAGCATCTTTCTGGCCGGAACAATTTCTACTCTGCCAACTGGCCTCGTGAAATGAGAGGAAATGTTCTTTATGTACATGTAAATGTGATTGTAATAGGTGAAGACGGGACAAGGATGAATCAGGAAAGAGAGCATGCGGTCCGTGGCCCATTTGTTAAGGTACTGCTCCGTCGTTGGCCTGGTGTTGGCCAGATAAACCACGGAAATCAGAACCGCTAGAATTCTCCTCCAGTCAGATGTTGAATTTGACTCAGCTCTGCCGTTAGTGTGAACACTCAGCCACCATGAGGTCTCGAACTTTTGATCTTGCGATCGACGAATGTTAATAGAACAGATATCGCTGAACCATTACAGTCTGCATCAAGGGAGAATTATTTCATAAAACCCTTTTAAACAGTTTTCCCCAACTTTTGGAGTATTTTGTGGTCTTTTTTTTGTCTTGCCATAACCATATTTTATAACATTTTAATGTAGTTATTATAATAATATTATAAGTATTATTATATTATTATAACTTTCATTTATACATATTACATACTGAAATTATATATTACATTAAATGTGAATCGCAAATATCTAAATTATTTTTTAATAAATGAGAATGATTCTCTTAAAATTTATTTTGTTTTTGTGTTAAACACTTACGTTTTTTACTCATAATAATATAAATCATTATTATGTTATTTAATGTTCTACAAAAATGTAGTAGTAATGTAGTTACAAATAGTTCATCAAATAATGACTGATGGATATTCGACGATTGAAAAAATGTGAATTATTTGATTTTATTTCCCAACTTTATTAGTCAATACTTCGTAAATTTATTCACCAAGTTTTAATTTAATCCAGTGAAAATATATTTATGAATAATTAAAAAGTAATATTAATACATAAAATGTAAATATTTCTGTTTTGTGAGCAGGTGTAGAATCAATAGTGATGACAATTTTAAAATACTTTTTTATGACTTCTTTAATCTGCTACATGCATAACAACGTTCCAGGCATTTTCGGCGTCGAACGTTGAGTATTTCTCCTTAAAAATAATTCACTCACACGTCAAAACAAGTCGTAAGGCACTGCCGTTTATCCGTTTTGGTAAGGGGCGTAGTGCCATTAGTATACATACGGGGTCCCACCACCCTAGAACCGTGGTGTCCCGAGCTGCCTAACTTTGGTGATTTCATGGAGTTACGTTGAGAAGTTCGGTTACAGGCGCGAGCTGCGTCAAAAATATTTTAAATGTTTGCAACTTTGGGATATAGAAAGAGAGTTACATTTACTTTTCAGAAACAAATCTGTGTTATTTTTAGTTACCGATGTTTAAATTTTTGACAAAGGAGTAATCGTAGATTTATATCAAGGGTAAAATGGATCATTTTTCTACAAACTGAAAACTACAGTTCCACTCAGAGAATGTCTTTCTTTTCAGATGTGTACATGTTCTTTCCATGACGTCAATATGTTTGTAAAATCTTCTTTCAATAAAAATTAATCATAAGATTTTATAAGACGATTTTGAAAATCAAAATTGAATGATATTTCTTTTCTTGTAGATATGTTATAACGATTCTGGGTATCTTAAATTTGAATCGTGATATGGATATCAAGTTTACGTCAATTAAAATCAACTCTTAAAATATCTCATTTATCTACTGGCCAACGTTTGGGATGTATGTTATGTCTTCAACACTGCAGCAAATCTCGGAATGTCTCAACACCACCCCATAACTTATATAGCACTGTCATCACATAGCTTGTCAATCTCAATTCTGAAGCGAGGTAAAAGAACAACTTTTTGCCTAATAACTCTCCGTATTTCTCTTAATAAATATTATAACCAAGGAACCATTTTATGTAGCAAAACGATGATGAAATGATTCACTGGCGCTCCACAAAAGATACTTCTTCGCATTACTTCTAAATTTTCAATTTCCAAAAAGTCAGAGGTCAGGGAAAGTGAGACTTGTGCCATTCTTTTAAACGTTTCTTGTTGCATCCGCGAAACAAATTGGAGCGGTTTTTAAGACTGATTTTTTGCATAAATTGAATTAATTTCAAACACATTTTATGCAAACATTTTCGATGTATCAAAAATTTGAGTATTAACTTTTTAAGAGCGGATTGTTTTGAACAGACTTTGTTTAAGGCAAAATTGTGATCTTCAAATTTATAGTTTTGAAAGGTTAAAATTAAATAGCTTTGAAAAGTACAGTGAGTTCCCTGGAAATGGAAATATCACCATTTTTTAACCTCTCTCTGATACATACGAGGAAAAAATTTAACAAAAAAAATTGCAGACGTTGTTACAAAAATCATTGTTTAGAAATATTTAAAAACTGTATATTTTCACAAAAAATTACGCAAACATTTATCATATTTTCGAAGCATTGTAAATGAGCTGATTTTAATGGACTTTAACAGACTATTGTCTTTAAAAAACAGGTGTCATTCCGAAAAAAATCTGCCTTCAATATTGTAGGTATAGGACGTCGAAAAAAGGAAACTTTTGCAATTTTCCAAAAACCAGTGATTTCAACGAAAAGAAGACCAGCATCATCCTCTTAACGGTCTTTTACGCTATCCGAGGACAAAATGAAACCAAAAACTTTGAAGCCACTTTTGAGAAAATTTTGAAAATGTTGAAGCTTTATGTTAAGTTGCCTCAAAAATCAAAATATCCGTTTCAAACTCGCAAAGCTTGGAGTTCGTTCAGGTTGATTGGAGGATATCTTAAGAGAAAATCATCTGAATTAGCGTAAGCTACACATATTAAAGATAGTAATTTACTATATACAGGAACATGTTTTATCATTTTTTTCGTTACGAGGGCCCAGCAATAAGAGTTTTTCTGCCAACAATTTGCTGTTTTCCGGCACACGATTACAATACTTTCTCTTCTTACGAAATAACAGCAAACAAGTAAAAGTGGATACTTGGTAACTAGTAAAAGTGGGCATTATGGCCCTTAGTAGTCCAAACAAAAAGAAAAGGACACGAAATTTGCCAATTCATTTTTCGGATGTTTCTTTATTTAATATAATTTTTGGCTTTCATACATTATATTGTCTGCAATTTAAAACGCTTTTTTGGCAGTTACCTTTTATTTGTTTCAACAACTGTATGAATACCAGCTTTAAAAATCGTCTGATAGTGTTGGATGTGTATTTTTGTTCCATTGCGCAAATGGACACCATTTTATATTTCCTAAAATACTGAATATCAACTGTCAAAGAACCCACATGTAGGATAAAGGTATTATGTATTCCGTCGTGTAGACTGCAGAATGTATTGATATCTCGTTTCTCTGTGTAAGTAACATCGTAAATAAAAACAGACTAAAATCAATAGTCCCTCTACGGTAACAGAAAGTCGTTAACTTGCTTGTCATGCATTATTTCTTTCCAAGGGTGACTTATGTTGAGATCGTGAATTCACATGTGCCATAACAGTTCGTCATGTGTCGGCTTAATGCCTCTGAAAGATCATGGACTCAAATTCGCTATTGGCTTTTACGTATTTGCCAGTTGACTTGTGTCGCAAAGGGTAGTAGTGATCACACAGTTTTATAACCTAAAGTCTAGTCTGCAGGGTACTGTTTAAAGAAATACTTGCAGGAGAGTTGAAAATGACCAAAATAAGTTGAGAAATCTCCTATTAATGTAGGAGAAGAATTTGCAACTTAAAGAGTCCGCCGACACGGCAATACCTTCACTTCTTTTCCTTTTCACTTTTCTTTCTGGTTGAGATGTTTGCCGTCAGATTGCGTTGGGCTCCCATTTCGCCTAAAATGAATCATTTTGTTTGTGAAGTTAGTGAAGTGATGACATGCGCGTGAAGTGCTTTGAACTCAGGCTGTGAAATTCAAGTTGAGGAAGACAGTGTTTGGCAGATGAATCATTTCAAAAAATAGTAAGTTTTTTATATGTATCACTTTGGTATTTGGTAATCTATCTTTTGGAATGAATATACAACTTTTTGTGAGAAAGTTCATTCTAGTATTGAATAGTAAAGAATGTCTTTAGAGCGTGAAATCCAAATTTTCAAGCAATTTTCCGTCAATACTATTATCTGCCGATTGATCAATGTAGAACGTGATACCTAATCTCCTAAATAATGTAACTTCAAATTAACTACCCCCCATAGCACGTCACACACAGTTTTTAACTGTTTTGACGTAAATAAATAAATACTGATTGATTGTGTAACAGTTTGTCTGACTTTAAAAAAGATTGAATTGTTTGCAAGAATTGCCTTTCCCGACAGCCCGACCTCACTTTCAGCGAAGACATCGAGATATTTTCTAATGTAATGGATGAAAATTGAATATAATCTGTGGTTTTTTATTCACGGAAAAAGAATAGTCATTTTAAGTCTTTAATGTCATTACTAGGAAGTTAGCATTTTTACAGAATTCAGGTCGTGGTTTGATTTGCAGTTTTGTATGACACCCGTGCTTTTAAATAACTTTGATGAAGTTCAAAAACATAATATTTAGACGATTTCTAAACATCAGAATACAAATGGTTAGTTTTGAACTCGGAAGTACGTGTTGAGAAACTAGTTTTCGCTCCTGAATATTTACTAACTTGTGAATTGTAGAAATGTTTCACTACTTACTAAAAACTGAACATATTGAAGAGTTAACATTTTTAATTGTCATACCTGTAGTATCTTTCAGTCAGCTTTTCTTTGTGTTATTTTACAGTTTCATTGCAGTTTGTGTTGCTTTAGAGGACTTCTGTTCGTTACTTAAGGCTTGGACAGGCATGATTCAGACCACTATGTAAAATGTTTACATTTTTCTTCTTGTCAATTGAATTTATCTAAACTTATTTACATTGTTTTATTCTGAAGAGCTTTGTTCGCTTCCAAAACAGATTTTGGTTCTAGATTCACTTGCATTGTAGATTCTATGGAAAATAAATAGAATGCTCAAAACCATTTATTTAAGGTCATCTTTTTAATCTTTTTCTCCACTTTTACTCGAGTAAAGAGAACGACTAACATTGATTTTAAAGAGAAAACAATCAGCGTACTACTTCTGAACAAGCTACGGAAAAGTTAGTTACTGCTACTCGGAGAACAAAAAGGTAGTTCACATGTTCTTTTCAATTTTCGGAGATGTTGTGAGAAGAGTTAATGAGAAATGGCTTTGTATAGGAACTTGCATGATAGTGACTTTACGATCGTATTTTGTGTTAAATTAAGGTATACGATAATTAAGGATGAATACGATATCGAATTAATTATTCAGTAATACGTGTGTTATTTGGAAAGCACTGCTTTTATATTTAATGACGCTTTCTAGCTTCGTAAATATTTTCAACTAAATTGGAATAATTTCTGATGCATTCTACTTCAAATTAAATTGTGAGTCGAGAACAAATATATTTTTAATTCGCCTCGTGAAAATCCATTATAGCAACTCGTAAATTTATATAAATTGATTCATTTTTGCCCCGTTTTTGAGAGAGAATTATAGTTAAGGTCTTAGAAGCATTGCACTATCCTACAACACTGAAGCAAACCTTAGTGGAAGGCGCGTGGTTCGAAAACGTTATTCTTTGAGGTGAGACCATGACGAACCCAAGGTCTACACTTCCGAGGTCGGCCTTCTCCAGATGCATGAAACTGTTATGACATCTAGTCAAGTTAGCTATTTTTGTGTTGAAATAGTGACATTAAGGTTGTGAAACTAAAGTGAATTAATAATTATTTTTATTTGTCCTATATTACTAATGTGTTTGTCTTTTTCATGAAAAGTTTCATGATTGCTAGTAGTGACAAAAGTGTGAATATCTGATTCTGATATTCTTCGGAATTAAAATTTAAAATTAATACAAATGAATAATTAATAAGTATTACAGCCTGTGCCCTTTTTTAATATTCGTGAATTTGCTACAACTTTAAAAGTTCTCATTATGTTTTCTTTCTTTAAATTTAATGATTTCTATTGTTTCCCAGATGACCTAAAAGCAAGTATTTTTAATATGCGAAATGATTCACATTTATAATAGTAGTCATGACATTAGTTACATATTAAAATATAAACTAAAATAGAGATTGTTATAAGTGCTTTATAATATGCACCAAAGAGCGCATACCAGCCAATAGTGTGTATTTCCCGTTATTTCAAGATCAATTAGCAATAGTACTCCAAAATCTTCTAAATATCTAATGCAAAGACAATAACTTAAAACTTTCCTGTGTCTGTTTTCTGGAAAGTGACAAAACACGTAGAAAAATGGACACTAATGACGGCAAAGGATATCATGATTTCGGATTTGTTGATATGGAAAGAAGGGGCAACACTTACAATTATCCAAAAATGTTGCAAACACAATATGCTAAAACTGTGGTACAGAAATAAAACTGGGTAAAAGGAAATTTAAGGAACAAGGTAACTGAAAATAAGAATTTAAAAACCGAGCTTCATGACCGCTTGTAAATGAGGAAACACCGACATTAAGCTTGAATACCATCTAAGAAGTTTCTATGTAATGCATACCGCCCATTGACATTTTCATGGAGAACAATCGTAATGTTAACGAAAAGAATTGTTTTCTACAAGTATAAATCCCAACATATTTGTAATTGACGAAGTAAATGTTTGGGGTGGAATAACAATTTTCGGGAAGTTAATACGCGAAAAATGCGGAGAAGTAGGAGTAAAAACAGATGGGAAGCGACGCGGCGGAGCTAGAGTACGGATGCTAGGTCGCACCGTTCCGTTTGCTGTCCTTTTACCGTCATACCTACACACAGGGCTTGGTTTCTGGCGGACGGAACGACGTCCCAATACCCCTGGAGTATTTATGAAATTATATTATAAAATATATATCACTATTACCAAGCGAAGTGGCTCAGTGCCGATTCGCAATCGGGAAGTCCGGGTTCGATCGCCTGGTCGGGTATCCTGACCGAGGTTTTCGTGTTTTCCCTCGGTCACAAGGCGGATGTTGGAACCAAAATCCCACGAACACCTCCCACCTCCCCATCTCACACCTACCATCATCCTAGTCTTTTTACCTCTCATCAACCCAAAATAATTGTAGTAATGAAAATAATAATGATAAAAATGATAATAACAATTATTATTATTATTATTATTATTATTATTATTATTATTATATCAAACTATCCCCTCCTAATTGATATTCAAGGCTAACAACCTTGTCTTAACCAAGGGAGGCTGATCCTCATGATCCTACAGGTTGGTCTCTCCAGGATAGAATACAACTGGGCCTCGGAGAGAGAAGTGTGTTGTGTGCTCTGAAGTGGCTCAGACACAATAATAATAATAATAATAATAATAATAATAATAATAATAATAATAATATCACTATTTCTATTAAATTAATAATTAATTAGGTGCGCGTTCCTGAACCTAAAATTTTACTGCCTGTCCATGATTTTGATCTTACCGCCCCGCTTTTCGTCGTTGCGTCCAACAAAAGCAGATGTAGGTGAAAGCAGCGCTGGCAAGTGTGGGTGGGTCGCGGCGGGCGCCCGCTGGCTCCCCATTCGTTTCGTTAAGCCCGCCTCCAGCCGCACCGCAAGACGTCGGCGAACAGGCCGGCGCGTCCGTGTTTACAGAGATTGCATTAGCATAGAGCCCGCAACCCATCACCCCCCACCACCACCACCACCACCACCACTAGACGGAGCATGGAAACACCAAGCCTGCTGACACACAGCCCCACATCGCCGCCGAGCCGGCTCGTCTTCAGTTATATGCATGATAATTGTATCCTCCCAGCGCAGAAACGCCGACGGCAGTGTAGGCGTCTAGGCGCCATTGCCAAAATGTGTCACCACCTGCCATACCTTGCGCTGGTGTAGTGCGATTTATTTAGTCGTGCACTTGACGTCAAACAGCTGTTGCGGTTTCATCCAATCGGGAGCTTATATGTCGCTACAGTGACGTTACTATGAGGACGTTCACGCTCCCGATTGCATGAAACCGTGCACAGCTGATTTACGTCAAGTGTACGTTTAAATAAATTCTAATTTAGTTAGCGGATATTAAATCCTCTTTCTTTGGGATTTTTGAATTCTTTCCTTTTCACTCTCTCCCTTGGATCATTTCTATTTCCAGGTACCGAATCCAGCTTTATGCGACCGCCATTTGTGACAACGTGTTCTCTGGCAATCTGCAACATTTCTCCTTCCTTGTCGTGAGTCATTTGCGAGTATTCCTTTGAACTTCGAATTTCATGAGTATTTACATATGCATTGCATCGGTTTATTAACCATTACGTCTTCGTCGATCGCGCGTTTTAAACTTTTTCCCCCAAAATCCTTCTTTATCTGTACTGTACTTACCCTTGGCTTTCGTAGTAATTTCTGATCTGTAATGTGAATTTTATCTTTGTAGAATTATTCTTTACCTTTTCTTAGATCCATCATCATTTCCACAAGTAAACCTAACATCTCATATACACCTATAATTGACTCCTTTGCTACCGCCAGTGCGTTTCTTAAACAATTCTCAGACTGCATGCTCATTGCCGCTTTTTTTATGTTTTAACCACACTCGTTTACCACTCTGCTTACTGTCACACGTAATTTGTGATAACTAAGGAAATTTAAGGGAGGTAACTTTTCTTCCATTGTCAGTTTTTTCGTTTCGTTTCCTTTTCCGTTTCCCTTTTCGTTTACTTCTACATTTCGATTCCAAATCCAGCTCTGCTCTACCCACCAGTTTATGTAGAGTGTTATCTCGTATCCCCCGTCGTATTTTTACCTCAGTTTTTGCCAACCTCTTTCTCTGCTACTGTTGATTTTTGCCATTTTTTTTTCTTTCCGTTCCTCTAATTAGTTATTTTCCTTTTCTCTTACTCTTCTTCTTCAATTTCCTTTCTCCATTTCCCTCCCGTTAGCCCTTCGTCGCTCTTGTCTGCATGTGTCCCCACTGTGGCTGCCGCAACAGCGTCTCCGCAGCCTCAGGAGGCGGCTCGGCTGCCGTTTCGCTCACGCTGCTGACGTTTCGATAGAGCGTAAGGCGCTTTGGCAGGCGGGAGGTGCCGGCGCCACTGCGTGCGTGGCGCTGCTGCTGCTGCTGCTGCCGCCTACCGGCGAGCGGAGATACAGGGTAATCCGTGCCAGGCGCTTTGTCTCCTCACGCGCGCTGCCTCGCTCGCGCCCCCCCCCCCGCCCCCTCACCCCTCCCCCACCCTCCGGCTGCGGCGCTGAATTGAATTTAGGGAGTACGAGCGCATTGATGAACTTGTCGTTTTGTTTGTTCGCGATGATTCCTTTTGCGCGTGCATTTAGTAATTCTCTGCCGCTCTACTAAACCGCTTTGCTGGGCTGCTGTGGCCGCGAAACTATTCAACGTTATTCTCGGAATTGCACGAAATGTGAGACAGTGATGCTGATATTACTACTATTTCTTGTAAGTCTCACTCGCAAATAAATGCTCGCTAATAAATCCATTGTTTGCCAAATGTACTAAGTTCCCAGAAACTCTAATACAGTTTTCTAATGTCATTAAAATATTTAATAATTGTAAAAGGTAAATAAAAGTTACAATTTTTTTCACCGTATGTTTGAAGCTAATATATTTTGTTAGTTTTTTGTTAATAATAATTTTTTTCCTGTTTATAAAACGATAAAAATCTTCACATTATTCCATCATATTTCTTTTAATCTCCTTCTAAGACGATGTTGGAAGACAGTTCTTACTTTATAGGAGATTTGAATATGAAACTGGAAGAACTCAAAGCGCACACACTTTCTCGCATTATTGGAAATTATTACATAATATTTCACTATTGCAATTTTTGCCCTACTAACACCTCAGCTAAAACTTAAGTCCAGTTCAACCAATTTAAATGAAGCGCTAGTGGATCGTATTTGCATTTATTTGGATAGGAAAAAACAGTACCAATTTTTTACTTTCACAAGTGAAACAAACATGAATACATTTAACTGTTAAAGTATATGCAGCACATTATACAGAACAGCCAGAATAATTTCACACAAGCTTACCTTGATTACATAGGAGTGAGCTTCCCATTCTTCAGAACCATAATCAGCAATCATAACGTCTTAAGATTTAAAAAAAATGTATTTAGTAGTTCTATGTTAAATCTATGAAAATCCTTAAGTTTATTGCATTTTTTAAGAAAACAATCTATACATGAGATCACGACCTGCAACAATAGGAAAAAATCAAAGAAACCGAATTTGAAACCGCCGTGTTACCATTTTGAGAATTGACAGCGCGTCAAACAAAGCGCGGGAAATTACCCTTTCGATTTTTTTTGAAATTTTCGAAAATATAGAGAATTTGCCGAAAATTGGAACTGCAAAAATTGGATATGCGTGGAAGAAAAAAATTAGAGCCGTTTTGGAGACAATAATTATTTACAATTTAAAAATTGCCTACGTTTCATGCCAAATTATAAGAAAAAATACTCATTTTCGAAAAATTATACATCGCTATATTCAAATATCTACTTCTAACGAACAAAAAAATCAAGAAAAACATCATTATTGTAGTTGTAGAAATACACCAAAAAATTAAACTTTTGCTATTTTCAAAAAATCGGGGATTTTTATGAAAATGGGATCTGCACTATTCTGTTAAGAGTTCTTTACGCTATCCTTGGACAACATTTAATAGAAAATTGGAGCAATTTTTTATTTTGGAAATGTCTCGGGAGGTCATGTAATGTCTTCTTCTTCTTCTTCTTCTTCTTCTTCTTCTTCTTCTTCTTCTCCTTCTTCTTCTTCTTCGTCTTCTTCTTCACTTCATGGATTAGGCTACTGTCTGTTCCGTCCTCACGGTTTCTCTCCATCGTTTTCGTGGCCTTCCCACGTCTCTTCTTCCTCTCGGCGCGTATAACAAAGCTGCTTTAGGAAGTCTGCTATCACTCATCCTTTCCAGATGTTCTACCCATCTTTGTCTATATTCTTGCATTCTGGTATTAATTGATGTCACTTGTAACTCTTTTCTTATTTCTTCATTTCTTATTCGGTCTTCTCTTGTGCATCCTTTTATTCTTCGCAGAAATTTCATTTCGCTACTTTGTATTCTTGTCAGTGTTTTTTGTGTTAATACCCAGCTTTCGCAGCCGTAGAGTAATGTAGGAACTGCCATGGTATTGTAAAATTTAATTCTTGTTTCCGGTCTTGTCTTATTTTTTAAAGTGTTGTGTATCGTTCCACATATTTTTTGATATTTCGTTAATTTGTCTATATCTTTATCTTTTTCATAACTTATTTGACACCCTAAATAATTAAAGGAGAGAACTTGCTCTATAATTTTGTTTTCAATGACAATTTTTGACCTTACTGTGTCCTTCCCCCTGAATGCCATCACTTTTGTTTTTTTCTTTTGATATATTAATGTCATAGCTTCTGCAAATTTTATTAAGGTGGTGTACTACTCTCTGTAGTTCGTCTTCTGTTTCCTGGATAATAACTGCGTCATCAGCATAGAATAAAATCGTTAATATCTCTTCTTTGGTCATTCTTATACCAGTGTCAACTTTCTGTTTTAAAGACTTACTTATATCCTGTACATAGATATTAAATAATGTAGGTGATATAGGACAACCTTGCTTTACCCCTTTATTTGTTATTATCTCTTCAGATACTGTGTTTCCTATTCTTATTACTATTTTAGTATTTTCATATAGGCTTTTGACCACCTTTATTAGATGCCGTGGATAGCCTTGTTTTTTCCATGATGTACCAAAGTTTATCTCTATTTACACTGTCGAAGGCTTTTTCGAAATCTATAAATGCCAGATGAGTTTGCAGGTTATATTCCCTTCTTTTCTCCAATATTTGTTGTACTATGAAGATGTTATCAGTGGTCGATCTTCCTTTCCTGAAACCATTTTGCTCTTCTCCCATCAGTACTTCTGCAATACTTTTCAGTCTTTTATTTACTATCCTGGCATACAATTTATATATGCAGTTGAGCAAGCTTATCCCTCTATAGTTTTTACATTCGTTTCGGTCGCCTTTTTTGAATAACGATATAACTTCTGCTATTTTCCACTCCTCTGGAATTTTACCTTTTTGCCAGCATTCGTTTATTATGTGTAACAGTCTCCATAACAACACCGTTCCACCATATTTGAACAGTTCTGTATTTAACTTATCTCTTCCTGAAGCTTTCCTGTTTTTCATTGTTTTCAATTCCTCTTTCAATTCATGTATGTCAATCAAATCGACTGTCTCATCCTTTTCTTGGCAATCTCTTTGTTGTTCTTCATTTTTGCTTAATTTCCTGCACCAAAGTTCTGTATAATGCCTTATCCATAAATCTTTGTTTATCATACCTATTTTTGCTACATCTTTTTGTTCTTTATTTATATGTTTTAGGACTTTGTAAGCAATATTTTGTCTTCCGTGTATGTCATGTTCTACTTGGCTTATAAATTTATCCCAAGACTTTTGATGTGCTCTTCTCACGATTGTGTTAGCTGCATTTCTTTTTTCTTTATATGTTTTTCTTGATTTCTCATCTTTTTTTGGATCCATTGTAAATATGCTTTCTGTCTGACAGAAAGCAGTCATGTAATGTACACTCTAAAATTAAAATATCGATTTCAAATTCACGAAGCCTCGACAACAGCGAGATCAATTGGGGAATATCAATATTGGTGAAAATCTTGCTTGTAGTTTGTCTGCTAATGGTGTTCAGACAGACGGACAGACATTTTGCCGTCAATCGATTTTTTGGTCTCTAGGAAACCCAAAACATGGATTCCTAACTACATAATGTGTTAGAGGAACTAATTTACTATACGTAAGGACATGATTTATCCATTTTTTCATCAGGGCTCGGGAATAGATTTCTGCTCGCTGTTTTTTCCCGCAGCATTATAAGTTTTTCTATACTGCGTAAGCAGTAGCGAGAAAGTAAAACTAGTATTCTGATTGGTACTAAATGTTACTTGTTTGTAATTAATGAATATATGAAATTCCTACAAAATGTGGACGTTAGTCTTCTTTTTAAGTTAAATTTTCTGATTGTAGTAAACGTTTTAAGAAAATCCAACCTTTTTATATTTACTTGATTTCATGGTAAAATACGTATATAAAGGAAATTAAAAATTGTACTTTCATGGTCATTACGGGAACTGAATTACCTTCTGCGTATCCTTTTTCTTTAAACTTCTATACAAATCCTACATTTAGAGCAATTAACCCCCAGTTACGGCAATTTCTCTCCAGAATCCCTTTAAAATTGCTTCGGAAGTTTCCGCTTTTTTCTTCGCGAATGGAAAATTTAGCCGTGCGAGATTTAAGATGCATTAGGAAATCCCGACAAAACTAACTCGCAAATCCAGCACCTGACATTCGAACATTGTAACTGCATCGGGAAGTTGGCGGCGTGCAAATCGTAAGCAAGTTACCTCGTTGCCCTGCGAAACCTACAAATGGATTACCCCAGGTTTTAACTCAAGTTTCGAGAAGTTTCTGTGCTGCGGCAACTTCCCAGTTTAAATCTCTTCGTCGCGCGACTCGCAAGGAGAAGGAAGGCGGGTTCGGGAGCGGCAGCGGAGGCAGCGTGGACAACGTTGCTTGCGGGCAGGAGCGTGGAAGGTCGTTCTGGCCCGTTTGACCGGCTGTTGCAATACCCAGACGTGCGTACGTCAACTGTCCTTCCCTTCCCTGGCCGCCTATTCTCATACAAAGTGACTGCGAAGTCAATTTACCTTAATTCGTTTTTTAATATTTATATTAAATATTTATATAATTTTTTATAGAGTAATTATATAAATATTTATATAAAATCTTAATATATATATAAATCTCGTGTCACAATGTTTGTCCTCAATGGACTCCTAAACCACTTAACCGATTATAATAAAATTCGCACACCATGTGCAGTTCGATCCAACTTGAAAGATAGGATAGTTTAAATCTCAAATTATAGTCGCAATTTTAATTTATTGCTAATTATATATCTATGCATATGATGCATATATCTATGCAACAATGCATATCAATACATTGTTGATATGTATGCTAAGGTCGAAAGCGAACGCTTGCGATTCCTTCGATTCAACCAGGCAAAACTACGATCGGAAGAATATATTCACTTACGAGATGCTGTTGCTGGAAACATCGATGGAAATTTAAATCCCATTGACATCGGTAATGCTTTCATTTTACCTTCAAGCTACATCGGCAGTCCACGGAACATGCAGGAATACATACAAGATGCGATGACTTACGTACGTCATTACGGCCGACCGGATTTATTTATTACATTCACATGTAATCCGAATTGGGAAGAGATACAAACTTTACTATTGCCAGGACAACAAGCCATTCATCGTCATGATTTAACTGCACGTGTGTTTAAACAAAAATTGAAATCCTTAATTGATTTTATTGTTAAATATTCAATTTTTGGTATCACACGTTGTTGGCTGTATACGATAGAGTGGCAAAAGCGAGGTTTGCCTCATGCCCACATTTTGGTTTGGCTTAAAGATAGAATCCGTCCTGAAGAAATGGATCAAATAATTTCAGCCGAAATTCCAGACCCATTAATTGATCAAGAATTATTTGATATTGTCACCAAACACATGATACATGGGCCATGCGGTGCTTTCAACATGACGTCACCGTGCATGGAAAATGGAAAATGTAAAAAAAAATTCCCAAAGCCGCATACGAATGACACGATCACGGATATTGATGGTTATCCAATGTATCGCCGCAGAAGTACTGAGAATGGTGGCCACACATTTACAATGCGACTGCCGAACTTTCCAAATCAAGTTGAGTTTGATAATCAGTGGGTGGTACCATACTCACCACTACTTTCAAAAACTTACAAAGCTCATATCAATGTTGAGCTTTGCAGTTCTGTTAAATCAATTAAGTATATTTGTAAATATGTAAACAAAGGCAGTGATTTGGCCATATTTGAAGTACAAAGCATAAATAAAAATGACGAAATAGCACGATACCAAATGGGCAGATACATTAGCAGCAATGAAGCTATTTGGCATATTCTCAGCTTTCCCATCCACGAAAGAGATCCTGCTGTCCAACATCTGGCAATACATCTTGAAAACGGTCAACGTGTATACTTCACTGAAGAAAATGTTCTCCAAAGAGCGTTCGAAGCTCCGAAAACGACTCTAACTGAATTTTTTACATTGTGTCAAAAACCCGATGTTTTTGGCCAATTCGCGAAGACATTTGTGTTTGGTGATGTTCCACGTTATTTCACATGGAACAAATCCAGTAAAAAATGGGAGCCACGGAAACAAGGAAAACCACATCCTTCCATTACAGGCATATTCAAAGCTAAGACATTGGGGAGACTTTACACGGTACATCCAAAGCAACGTGAGTGCTTCTATTTACGTTTGTTATTGGTGAATGTTCCCGGACCAACGTCTTTTGAATTTTTACGAACAGTTAATGGTCGAGTATTCAATACATACCAGGATGCATGTCGTGAACTGCAATTGCTAGAAGACGATAACCATTGGGACTTAACGCTTGCTGATGCTGCGTTGACATCAACACCGAATAACATTCGTCAGTTGTTTGCAATTATATTGACGACATGTTATCCCTCGCAAGCACAAACTTTGTGGGAAAAATATAAAAATTGTATGACAGAAGACATATTGCACCGAATTAGACAAACAAATCAATGCCAAAACATAGATTATACACCAGAGATGTACAATGAAGCATTGGTCTTGATCGAGGATTTATGTGTTCTTATTTCAAATTTACCACTTAATCATTATGGTATGCCATCACCTAATCGTCCAGCCACCGACTTAGTCAATACCGATTTACAACGAGAAAATCAGTATGACCATGAAAGTTTAGCAACAATTATCATGAACAGTGAACCATTACTGACAGCAGAACAAAAAATTATTTATGATCGGATTATGCTGGCTGTTGCTGCTGAACAAGGCGGTTTTTTTTTCTTGGATGCACCCGGTGGAACCGGTAAGACATTTTTAATATCGTTGATTCTTGCCAAAATACGGTCGCAACAAAAAATCGCATTAGCAGTAGCATCGTCAGGCATTGCGGCTACTTTACTGGATGGTGGGCGAACAGCACATTCAACATTCAAGCTGCCATTGGACGTTCATAATAAACCAGATGCAATGTGTAACATCAAAAAGAATAGTGGAATAGCTGCAGTGTTGCGGAAGAGTTCTATAATAATTTGGGATGAGTGCACAATGGCACACAAATATTCACTTGAAGCATTAAACAGAACTATGCAAGATTTAAACAGCAATAATAAACTTTTCGGTGGTGCTATCTTACTTTTGTCTGGTGACTTCCGGCAGACCTTACCGGTTATACCTCGCTCTACTTTCGCGGATGAGATTAATGCATGTTTGAAACAATCATTCTTATGGCGAAGTGTTGAAACACTTCGATTGACCATAAATATGCGAGTACAATTGCAAAATGATCCATCAGCACAAATATTTTCCGAACAACTACTAGATATTGGGAACGGTAAAATAGAACTGCAACCAAATACGCAATGCATTAAACTACCAGACAATTTTTGCACTGTTGTTCAGGATAAAAATGAATTGATTCAGAGTATTTTCCCGGATATACAGAATAATTATTTGAATCATGAATGGCTTAGTCAACGGGCGATTTTGGCAGCCAAAAACGTTGATGTTGACGAAATTAACTTCCAGATACAACAGTTGTTACCAGGCGATATGATGTCTTTTAAATCAATCGAAACTGTTGTTGATGAAAATGAAAGTGTAAATTTTCCGATTGAATTTTTAAATTCATTAGATATCCCTGGAATGCCACCACATAATCTTCGATTAAAGATTGGTTCCCCTATTATTCTCCTCCGTAATTTGAATCCACCTCAATTATGTAACGGTACGCGTTTGGTCATCAAAAAGATCACCGGAAACATTCTTGAAGCAACCATTTTGGCTGGGAAGTTTAAAGGAAAAGTGGTCCTGCTGCCACGTATTTCGATGATACCATCAGATTCTACCATACCCTTCAAAAGGCTACAGTTTCCAATTCGTTTAGCTTTCGCCATTTCTATAAATAAATCTCAAGGTCAAACAATGTCCATTTGTGGTTTAGATTTGGAAAATCCATGTTTTTCTCATGGGCAACTATATGTTGCGTGTTCACGTGTTGGGAAACCGTCTAATCTATTTGTGTTAGCTAAAGACAGGTTAACCAAAAACATTGTGCACCGATTGGTGTTAAATTAAATTGAAATTGAAAGTATTTATAATTGAATAGTACTTATATTTGTTATAAAATTAAATGGAAATAATAAATCTGATAAATTTTTATTTTGTACCTATTGATTTCTGCTTAATATCAAGTGTAAGAACATTTTAATTAATTGTGTTCAACGTACTTCCCCTTCAAATCTCAATCCAATGAATTTGTATACCAACATCAATATTTTCGTCTTTGTTCGTAAATAATTTCATTGTACTAAAGGGTTATAGTAGTAGAAAGTCAAATAAGGAGATCACCATATTTTTTTTACAAATACCATCTGTGTGAAAAAGCATAGTGGACTCCGTGACTGATGTTCTCTTATTGTTCCTCTTAGATTGTTTACTATAATGTAATATAACAAAAACTTTAGCCACAGCAACGCGTGGCCGGGTCAGCTAGTATTTATATAAATATTTATATTTCTTTGGTCTAGATGGAATACATCGTTTAGTATAATTACTTTACAGATGTGGTTTTAGACTTGTGCTAGTTAAAATATGTAAGCTAACTTAATCTATATATTGGAGAGGATACGCTAGGGGAAAACCTCGGGGTTATGTTTCATGGTTGGCTAATATTTTGAGAAAGGCTTCAAAAGGATATATATTTTTTAATCGGATGTGGGTTGGATTTTTCGGTAGTTTGAAATGGAATGCTGTTGGGATGTCTGTTAGGTTTTGGTAGTAATTATGTAATATATGGGCTATTTGGTTTATTATTGCATTGATGTTTAATTCGGAATGAGAGTTGTTTATTACTAATGAATCAGGGGGCATTTGTGATTAATCTGATAAATTTGTTTTTCATTTACTTTGATTTTATTGACATTTGTGGGGGCTGCGTTTGCCCATAATGGACATACGTACATTATTAGTGACCTTATTATAGGTTTATGCATTGTTGTAGAGTTTGTGTATGACAGGGATTTGTGTTTGTTGATTAGTAGTCGGAGTTGGAATAACTTATTTCTTGCTTGTTAATTTTGATATCTATATGGGTTTTCCAGATTAGTTTTGTGTCCGGGTGAAGTCCTAAGTATTCTATGGGTTGTGATGGTGGGGTCCAGGTGATGGGGGAATTTTTATTCGTGTTCGGTGAAGGAAACATATCTACGTACTACGTGTGGATTCTGGTTAATATTCATTAAAACGAGTGTCGCTTTATGAAAAATCCGGTGTCGTTAGCCGAATTGCATAACTGAGTTTCGTAATGTCCTGGAAGATAAGCCACTCCAGACACCACACATTCGCCGATCGAAGAGAGTCTGCAAGTCTTATTAACCCATTGCCGCCCCAAAGCAATTTGTGCACATAGCGCTCACCAATTGTTGCGTTCGTACGCGCACAGTCATTTTGGGACTTTTTGCAACTTTTGGTGCTAACCAATTGTTGTGTTGCTAAATAATTTCTACTAGAGCGCTCTAAAACGCGAACCGTTTCTTAAATGAGATTTTTTTTATAAGACGTAGCAAAACCGTTCGGCCATAGCTGCATGTGCCCCGTCAACTTTATTGCCCGTTTGCTCTACACCGACTTCTTCCTCTGACTTAACCACAGGCACATACAAGCTAAGTACGGTTGTACATGAAGATTCGAACATACGCAAGTCATTAATACACCATGACAATTAGTGTACCATGCTTTATCGATCATGACTAAATCGACATCTGGCAATCAGAAATAAAAAGCTACTTAGTAAATTCTTAGAAAATTCTTTGTATAGGATGTCTGCGTCTATTGAAAGAAATAAAATGTACAAAGCTTTGCAAAACAAGCAAATTTGAGTTGATCAGAAACATGCGTCCTCAAATGAGGACGTTAATGATGTAACGGTGCCGAGCCCCTGACTGAAGGGGAAAAAGTCTGCGAAGTGTCAAGACAAATAACAAACCTTAACGGAACAAAATTAGCAAAATTAATTTATTTCGATTTTTCTTCAAAAACGTTAATCGTTGATTAATGTTTTAAGTTTAAATACACCACAAAATAATATTCTCTCGTCCACGCCTCGAATAAACCACTTTATCGCAAATCGTGCGTTATTTTGCACTAAACATTCTCTCCTGAAAATAGCAAAGACACGGCCGCCTAATTCAGCCTGCAAGTGACGCTTTTAAGGCGAGATTTTCCCTCCGAATCTCTGTTTACGCGGCTGTCCGAAACCCCCCCCAAACGCGAAAGTGCTCCACGCGCGCCAACCTTCGTCGTTCGCGCGTCTCGCGCTAAATGAGTAATGGCTGGCGAGGGCCGCCGGCCTCCGCGCGGCGCAGTGGGAGAGAGAACCCGACATTGCGGCGTTAATTATAATCTTCGCGTGACAAGATCGGGAATTGTAAAAAAATGCCTTTTTTTGCTAATGGAATTTTGTTTCGTAATTAAATATTCAATCTGCGTAATACGAACTTTTTTAGTGTGTTCTTCTTTATTTATTACTACTTTAGACACAAGAAATAAATTAGGAGATACGAATATATTTTTGGGAACATGTGTTTAAATAAACTGATGAAATACAAATGTGCAGAGTTGCAAACGTTTTACGTTATGAGAAGATGCAATGTCTTTTGCACAGTTTGAAGTATAAGACATCATTTTGAGTTTAGAAAAAAATATTGAATTGGTCAAGTTTTGAAACAGAGGATATAAATGGTGTAATATAACTGCGTATTTATTGGTATGTTATTTTTTTATACGTCCAGATAATCTATTTTGAAGAGTGTGCAAAAATGTGTTTAGATGAGTGACATTTGGAGCATCACATACTTAAAAGAACATTAAATATTTTGTACAACAAAAATAAAAAAATGTTTTTCAAAGATTAATTTGTATATGCAGAAAGGAAAACTACCAAGGTTCAGTACGTCCAAGTGGACGCAAAAGTGTAACCTTTCAAGGATAACAATTATAAAACAGCGGATTCAAAATTTTATTTTGGGCAGAAATTGTACTTTCTTAAAAAATGTCTGCGCTTTTATTACCGATGACTTACAGTCACCCAGTATTGATTTTCTAGAACTAGTAACCCAAAGTCTTATGAATGCTGAATACTTGCACCGATGTCGACAAAATAAGCAATAAGAAACGTACTTGTATTATCTACGAGTACAACACTATTCTATCACTAAAGCACATCCTTCTGGAGTGCCCCATGCACAGTGAAGAAAGAAACAAGTTCCGAGGAAATGAAAATTTGAATGCAATTTTAACTTCGCCATCATACCAAAGGAAGTGATACAATTTTGCAATAATATTAATATTTTATCTGAATTGTAACTGCATTTTTTAATGTATTAGTCACTCATGACCTCGGCTTATGCGACTTAAAATAAAAATTGTAAAAAAAGAAAACAGAAGGTAAAAAAAACTCTCTGAAACACGTCTTTGTAACCCACTGTGGCAAATGTACCAATCGTCTTTAAAACAAAAATCTGTCGTGATTTCCTATTTAAAAAAATTTCCACCCCTTTTCTCGGATCTTTGTCCCTCTGTGCGGGGTTCTACACCATCTCGCGGCAGCTTGCGAGCGCTGCGCAAGAACAGGCGGCGTCCTTCGGCGGCGCCATACGCGGCGGCGTCGGCGGCGGTGGGGGCGGTGGGGGCGGCGGGGGGGGGGGCGGCGACGGTCCGGCTCGCCGGCGCGACGCGGCGAGACACGGCCGGCAGGGTCACGAGCGGAAAACTGCCTTTGTGCGGCGGCGGCGGGCACGGCCAAGACGGCGGCGGCGACAGCACTTGTTTTTGCTTCCCCTCTCTTCCCCTACACTCCCCTACCAACCCACCCCACGCTGCTTTCCCTCGTATGCGAAACAATAGGCAAGTCCTGCGCGGCGGCAGGCGGCGTGTGCGACGACGACAGTTGAGGCGGGGGCGGGTGCGGGGGCGGGGGCGGGGGCGGAGGCGGAGGCGGAGGCGGTGGCGGAGGCGGAGGCGGAGACGGGAGCGGAGGCGGAGGCGGACGCTGGGGTGGAGACGGAGGCGAAGCCGGGGGCGGCAGTGGCGGTGGCGGCACCGCCCCCGCGCAGTAGAACCGAATCAATTTAATTGGACGCTGGATCTCGTAGAGCTTAGGACTCGCTCCCGATCTTACACCCTCTCCCCTTCACGTTTCTTCCCCTACACTCCACTCTTTCACAGACGAAATCACCCTGCTCTTCGGCCGCCCTTCGAGATGCCCCTTCGGCTCTCAGACGCTCGGCCAGACTTTTCATTTCTTGCTGCTAGTCGGATATTAAATTGGGAGAGTTTGAGCAAGAACGAAGAACGGACTTGCATGAAAGGGGTGGAAGGGTGAGTGGGGAGGTTTTAAATTCCTGGGGGCAGAATGAGAAGTCTTATCGAACTCCATTGTGCTTTTTTTATGATTACTTTAATTTCCTGTTTTCTAGAAATATAATTGTGATAGTTATACAATTTCAACATTTAATGGTACCAGTAAATACGTCGTATTGTCGTATTGAAAGATGACAGGAATATAATGCTAATTATAATAATGCCTGAAAGCGTCCACAGAAACTTGTTTTAAGTAAAATGTAGATAAGTGAAACTATTTCTTTACCACAACTTTAGGATTGATATAATTATGTATATATATATATATATATATATATATATATATATATATATATATATATATATAAGACAATTATTTATGCAGGTTAATGATTAGCTAAATTTGTTTCCCTGTAAACAAAGTTGAGTTTTATTCCTTTTTATGAACTATCACTTACATTATCATTTACAAAGACTATTTAACATAAACATTTTGCTCTTACCTGTAAACAGAGAAACGACAATTAAAGCTAACTAACCGCTTCTCTGTTTACACCACTAACTTTAATTACAATGTATCTTTCTTATAAATTCCTTTAAGCTATACTCATGCGTATTTAAATATCTTTCAACAATCGTACCACTCATTCCATTTAGTTGTCCTTAGTCTTAACCACGCGCCAAGGGTGGGAAGCACGACATGTTCAAAATAAAGAAAATAAATTTTCTTTACTTTGTATTCTTTAAGTTGTACCATATATATATATATATATATATATATATATATATATATATATATATATATATAAATGGAAATAATGTGTGGAATTACGTCATCTTAGGTAATGATATGAAATGCAGGATAAACGCTAAAAGCAAAATATAAATTGTGAATATTGTGTTCAAGACTTCCACCTCCCTTAGCGAGACGAATTGTTGCCGTCAGCGGCAAAGTGCCGTTTCGAGCTGGGTGCTTTTGTTCGCAAATAAATAAAATATCTTATTTATGGCGCGACTGTGAAAAGAAGCGTGTAGCCCTCGCCAGATTTCTTGGGGCTCGCGCAGATTTACGGGACGAATTGGCCGCTGCGTGGATTTACAACAGCCCGTGCCCGCGCGTTTCGGCGCGTTCCGCGAGTCCCCCCCCCCCCATCGCTTCCCGAAGCGAAACCCATCCACGCGACCCTACGCTCTGGAGCTGATCATCACGACGAGGGCAGTTTGGTTATTAAAATGCACAAGGGGGTGCTTTCAGGGGCTCCAAATCGTATTTTTGTATACGAGCGTTATAAACGACTTTTTACGTTGCAAGAAATCGTTCATTATTGGGCGTTTTACGGGACAAATGATGTACTAGCTTTTTACGGCACGAATAATTGCGTGATGACACATTCAGCCCATCGCAGCGAGAGAATCGTGGAGAGGTAGATAACTGAACAGCCGACCACCGTTTTGTTGCACAATGTCAAATACCCGAGACGTCACAAGAAAGTTGTTTCGCATAATTAAGTTTGATTCTCTTATAAATGAATAATGCTGTTATAAAAAATAGTGAATGCGACTAGTTTATAATGTTGCTTTATTTCATTCATATAAATTTGAAAACTCGCTCCTAACGTCGCTTGGTTTCAAAACATATCCTCATGAAATAATGGTCAACAATATAAACAAATTGCATACATTACTATTTCAAACGGAGTCCCTCTACGAAAGGTATTTATTACATAATGCCTATTACAACATATTATATAATTTCAATTAAAGAATGTGAAAAAGGTTTTTTTATCTTTTATAACAAGCTATCTCGTACTATGAAGGAAGTCTCTCCAACTATGAACCATGTCCAATAACTTTGGCTGCAATTAGAAATCAATGGGCAAGAAATAAGGGGGTATAGTTAGGTATAGTTCGTAATAATTTAAGTTTTGAAATAATTGAATGGCTTTTGATTTTGTATTCCAATAATATGTAGTTCATCTGCAATGAATACAGCTTAACAAGAGCAATACATGGAAACATTTATTGTTTTAAAAGTTTCAAATATAGAATGATCGTGCCTTGTGATTTGGAATTAAAAGCTGTGTACTAGCAAATTCGTAATCCTCCCAGAATCTCGTGATAGCGGCTTCTTTGGAACCATTCGCCTTATTTCTCTCCGTCTTGCATCGAATCCAATCGCGCCACTCGAACTCTTCGCCTAGAAGGGTGGCAGAGAAAAGTAAATATCGTGGGAATGGAGTTTGATTTGCATAGGCTGAATGAACAAGAGAGCATTTTAAACACTTCAAGTTATAGTAGGTAAGAAAAGACACAGTTGGAAATATCTCCCAATTTACACAATTTGACTGCATTTTATCCCTGTGTTAATTTTTCGTTGTAAACAAATATATTAATTTCTTTTGTAAATAATACACAATCTACTTGTTTCTGGAGTGTTTATGTTTCTGAAATGCAAATTTTTTCATAGAAAGTATTTTTTCATACCCACTTTTGAGTGCTTATTGCCGTTAAGCCATTCGGAATATCCAAAAAGTTTATTAGACAACATATTCTTAAAATTGGCTTGAGAGTTTATTTTGAAAGTTTAGACGGTTCCTCCTGGATACTATACATAAAATCCCGAATATACATTACAAAACTAGTGATATTGACTCATTCTTTGCTTCAAAGCAATCAACAATTGTAGGCGGAGACCGGAACGCCAAGCATATAGCTTGGGGCAGTAAAATCAATTTTACCGCCGGTGATCTACTTCTTGCCAACACTAGACCTAACTGTGCTTGCTTATGATTTCCTCTGTTATTATCCCTACGAGACTTAAATTCAAGGAGATATTTATGACATTAGTGACTCACACTGTTCCTCCATTAAGCTGTTGCCTTCCAATTTACTCTAAAAATGCAGCGCTTCAAAAAATTGTACTGCACAGCCGTATAACCTACAAAACGTCAATTGGCATCATTTTCAGTTCCTAATCACTCACATTCTACCTCTATTTACATCAATGTAGTTCACTAAAATTGTTTCAAGAAATCGAAGTAACCATTGACCCCACCTTCAGCAGACACGATACTTTAAATGCATGCCCTGACAGTCCTATCATAAATTCCTAACTAAAACTACTCATTAAAATAGTAAGACACCCTTTGGCAATATTTCATGTCCAATAGCTTTACTTCTAAACACAACCCGTAAACCCAACTGATCACACACTGTGGAAAATGTGGGGTAAGTGGATGAGGAGGGGAGGGGGTGGGGGGTGGGCCAGTAGAATTGAGAGAAGTTTGAGAACAAGACGGTAATAGAAAGACTTCCTGTGTAAGATATTGGGAAAAATAAAGACAGGATCAACGGGGCACTTCAGTTTATTATTAACAAATTAAAATATATTTTTATATAATATAAAAAATTGTAAATTCGATTGTAGTACAATATACAATTTTCCATAAGCACGCTAAGAATGTTATTGGTGTAACTGTGAAGCACATTTACGCAAAACGCGAACAATGCAAAGTACGCCAGCTATCTAATACATGATAAATCTATGCAAGAACAATGCCGGGTTTCTTCAGCTAGTACATTTTATTTTATTAGTGGGGACATAACATGAATTTTCATTCTTGGTAGTCTTTGTGTAAATTAAACATTTTTCTGTGATTTTACTTCTTTAAGGTATTTTACACTTTTAAAAAAATGATATAAACAGTGTGATTGGGGATAATTATTCACAACTTTCTACAAAGTCACTTGAAAATAGAAAATGGTACACGAAAACAATTGGAAGGAGAAGTCTGACGAATTGCGCGTTTGGCGAACGAACATCTCGAGTAGAATGCTCCGACCGGTGATGAACAGGGTTGCCACCTCTCCGGGTTTGACCCCGAGACTCCGGCTATCATAGACAATCTCCGGGCTCCGGGTTACTGTTCAAAATCTCCGGGTTATATACAAAATGTAATACCTTTTTTCACTTTTTAAAAAAGTGTTTAATCTGTGTTGAATAATTTTATTTTATCGAATGATTTCATATAAATTTCAATAAATTACAGAAAATGCAGACAATTATTGTTTTTTTGGGGGAGTTGTCAGATGTCAGTGATATATGCATAAGAAAACATCTGTGATTTTCAGTATTTGTTTTTAAATCATCAATTCGCATCAGCCAATCATGAATACTTACGGATTTCTGCTCGACGGATTTTAGCGCGTGGTCAAAACATGTTAATTTGGCGCCATCTGTAGTAGATGTATTGACTAGAGTAAAATCTAGGAATTTTTACATTCTCGGTTTTCTGTTTGTTAAATTGTGATGAATGTCTTGTCGAACAGAAATATAATTATTGTTGTAGTAATTAATGTGTTATTAACATTAACAAATGTATTATTATTAATTAATCGTAAAGAAGTCCTGCATTCTTTTATAATAAATGTTGATTGTGAATTTGAATATTTCATTTACTGCACCTTCACCTCCCCCCTCCGGTAATCAATCATCTCGGGTGGCTTCCATCTCGAAAGTGGCAACCCTAGTGATGAAAGAAAGCTTCAGGCAAACGTTTGATTACCGAACTTGTGGAATCGGAGGTGGAGTCGGAGCCAGAGTTCGTTCAGGATCCGAATGGGACCTCGAAGGAGGAGAATATTCTCCTTCAGTTCCCAGAGCCGACGCAGATTTCCGGCTAAATGGGCGCCTCTAGGGCCGCTCCTCTTTAAAGCGTATGGGCTTGTTTTGCCACGTGCGTCCTCTCGCTCTTTTCGCCGAAAACAGGGATCAGATTTGACTTGAATAAATTTCTCTCGCGATAAAAAGATAGGATCCTCCTGTAATACGAGAACTGGCGATTAGAGAATCGATAGTAAATTGAATGAACTGAAAGAAACGATAACAAAAGCCATCGTTCGTATTGTAATCGTAATTTTCTTTCCTTCATAATTGCGCATGAATTGAACTTGTTTGTTGTTTGTATGAAAATGAAAGCCTCTAGGCTCTGAGCTCTGGAAAAAAATAAAGAAGAGGGGGTTTAACCAGATCAGTCGATTAAACGAAGTAAACAAAATTATGCGAAATAACAGCCATGCAGTAATTTTATAAAATAAACAAAGGATTTGTATCTTATATCCAACAACCAGCCGGAAAATGAAAAGCACAACGTACAGAGAAAACAATTCAATAACTTCCGTTAATGTGATATTTGTGTTTAAACGAATTTAAAGTGATTGACATTTTCCATACAAACGCTTTAAAATTGCACACATAAAAGAGCATTCGATCAATATTACTACCAGCATTTTTTAAATTTAACCCTTGAAAGATAGCAAGCGTAGTTAGAAAAAAGTTCTTAAGCGGATAAAAAAGGTATTTACAATGTGCCAATTTTAATGTTAACGCAAATAGATCTTGTATTGATTTCAGAAGAGTCACAAAGAGAAAGTAATTGGCAATTATACAAATTCGCTTTCTGATTATGTCCATTTTTTACCCTTATGATTATTTTAAGTGAACCTAAAATATTTAGGTTAGAAGAAGCACACTACCAGTTCGGATTTGTTCTCGTAATTTGCGTCAGTTGCCTAATATTATTGAACATGTCATAACACTAGTGGTGTATTGCTTGAAATTGGAAATCAGTTATATATACAAACAAAATGAAACGTGTTTCAGGGAGGATAGGCTAAATTATTGTTTTGCTGAAAATATTGCATTTAACGTTGACATCAAATACCAATTTTATGCCAAATATATATTTGAAATGTGTTTTATTTTCTTGCAATCGATTTTGTAGTTGTTTCCTAATATTGAGTACATTTCCTAAAATGAAATTAAAATTAGTGTAAAATTATGACGGTGCAAAGTTAAAGGGCATAAAAGTCAGGAAAAAATGTTTTCTTTTGTGAAGATGATAATTTAATAAAATTGGTATGCTTAATTCTTTTGTAAAAAAAATAATCTAATCTAATATCTAAACCAACATGTTTGTTTGTTTATTTGTTTGTTGGTTGATTCGTACTTAATGTCTACCGTTCATCCGATTGCGATAAAACGTTGTCAACTTATTACTTGCACTTGTGGGAAGAATATAGGCATAGTTCGATGGGAATGCGCATATGCCTGCGCACGTAGACGCACGTTGGTGATAATTTTATGGCGGGCGGAGACAGACGAAGTCAGCAAGCTCAGTGACAAGTTGATTTGCTAGGACCAGGGTATTGATTTTGTCGACTTGTGTGTTGACACTCCAGTTTACGTGGAAGGACGTCCTGAACGCTTATCATCTTCAATGGACTGTCGACCATCTTTAAAACGTTCATGCCACTTCAAACATGCCGTACGTTTCACAGCAATATCTCCGTGAGCCGTGTTAAGCATAGCGAAAGTTTTTGACGCAGATTTTTCTAGTTTGACACAAAATTTCGCAGCAAGTTGTTGCTCTTTCAGGTCATACATTTTCAAATCCGCCAAACTAAATAATCGCGCTTATCTAAAATCCACATAGCTGATGTACAAATGAAGATATCAACAATCACGAAATGGCGTCATAATCAGAGGATCCGAGCACATCTGAACCTGAAATCAATTGGAGAAAGCACAATTTAAACAGCCCGCGTATTGTTTAACAGACTATGTATATACACATATATAATATACTATGTTGTTGGAATATACGCGAAGATCTTTTTTGATACAATTTCATTTATTGCAAACCTATGTTCGTGGTATTGCTTGGAAAACCAACTTGTGGTTTTGTGAAGTTATCTTTTCTGCTGCAAGCAAGGAGTAATTGCTAGAAGAATCAGTTATCCTCAGAAGGATGGTGGACTACAAATTATCAAATACTTTAAAGAATGAAAACAAGACGAAAATAAAATTGACAAAAATCAATCTCAGTAATATAGATTTATTTTATGAACAGAAAGCTTATTATAAACTTTTTATAGTATAAACATAAACACAAACATAATCCAAACTTCCAATTAAACACGTAAGTAATGAATTCGAACAGTTTCTGAGAGCCCTTGGCTTCACTTCGTCCAGCCGCCAGCAGGTTGATGTCTCAGGCGCGGCGAGCAAACGTGAACACAACCGGGTGGCTGCTTGCTGCCCCCGGGGTTTGCCGCCGTTTGCCCTTGGCGCTCAGACACACTAGCTCCCCAACGGCCTTCTCCACAGACTGCTCGTCGTAGTAGGTCCCCTTCTTCTCCGACTCAGGCTGGGGATGCCGGGCGGCGTATCTGAATGGCATGAGAGCGTGTTGGAATTTTGTTTAGTTTGCAAAGATGGCTGAAGTCGTGGCCCCTGGAATTTAAAACCGATATTGCAAGTGTGGGGTATTTAATATGAAGTGCCTCGGACATTTTCAAAATTTTAAAAAAGGCTTCAAATTTTTTTTATTTAATTTTGTTATTGAATAGTGCGAAGGTCGTTTAAGAGAATCCTGCAGGTCTCATTTTCGTTAAAATCCCTATTTTTCTAAAAAATGCCCAAAAAATTAATACTACAAAATTGAAAATTGAGATGTTTGCCTCATACAAAATATGTTGTACAAAATTAGCTGTTTAAAAATGATAAGTTACAGTTTTTTGAAAATATGAGTAGTTTTTGCGTAATTTGCGATTGAAATTTACCCATTCTCTTCTAAAAAACGCTCCATGTTTTCTTAAAGTTTTCTCCACATACGGAATAAGTAGCACTAGGAAGTAGTTCCGAAAGTAGAATTCAATTTTTTACGACCACTTTATAATATATGTATTTTTGCGGATAACTATTTAGTTTGACATCTGTTTACATAGGCGCCGAAAATAATTCAAAATTGCCACCTAATCTCAAATAGAAACAATTATAACCCCTCTTTGCTATAAATAACGGTGCACATTTCAAACGTGGCCCCTTCTATACTTATTTTCCTCAGAAACCACAAATTTCAGTCCAATAAAAGCACGACAATTCCAAAGCATACACGCTTGGCAACTGCTTCGTAGCGTGCCAACAGAGTGCAGCGCTGTCAGATCAGTCGACAGGATTTAACATAAAAAGTTGCAAATTGTTGGTTGACCGGGAAATCCAGCTATTTCTACTTAAAATGTCGTTAGCAGACATTGTTAAAAATTAATTGAAACTTTTTGAAACTAATGAAACACATATGGGGCTACCGTCGTACATAACGATAACATTGTAATATTGCGAGAAAGTATGGGCTGTTGTAGTACCATTAGCTCCATATGTTAGGAAGGCGTAGTACACCATCTGCTATTCTATTTCTGTTGATGTCTCATTTTGACCGTCCTATAGCATGGCAAATGTCTTCTTTGGTGTTGTACCGGGTTCATCGTAGTGGTTGTTTAATTTTGCTGAAGATATCGTATTCACAAGGGCTCATGTCGGTTGAGTAAGGTGGATGTTCCAGAATCTTCTATTGCCAGCGGTACAAGAGTTCTCCACGTGGGTCGTCCTGTGTGAGAGTTATCCTTCACAACATCTCTGTTTAATCTGAACGCTTTTACCCATCGTGCGACTGTGGAGTATGGTAACTCTGCAACACGACATGCTTCATGCAGTCCCTGCAAACATTCTTCCTTACTCCCACCTCGTACCACTTCAATTTTGAGCCCCGCCAGCTGTTCTACCTTTGTAAACAAGAAGTTAGGGCACTTGCACAATTGCTATGAAGTTCAACGATTTACACATAGGAGTGCTGGAACTCAGACTGAATAGACAGACTTGACAGAATACTGTTCCCGCTCGCTGTATACATTCGTCTAATAGTCCTTCCTTTTGTCACGACAAATGGCAGCACGCCGACTCACCGGCTTCAAGTTACGGCAATATTCTCATTACTTTTTATCCAACCTATGTACTTTAAAGCAAGTGGAAATTTATGTTTCTCTCGCATTTGTTTTCCGCTCTCGAAATAACAATTTATTCTTCACCGTCGTGCGAAGTTTCCTTGGCGAGCGTGCCCTGTGCTCACCCGCCTGCTAATCGTTGTTGGTAATGCAGTGTCTATTGATATCTAGATTCAGCGACTCCAGTGAGTCTACTTGTATTCTGACGTATTCAATGCCATCTGCAATTGAAACAGCGAACTCAGACGCTAAATTAGGGTCGTTGAATGGTTTCAACAACATGCGCCAGAGAGGGCAAATATCATGAATGATTTAGATTTAGATTAGATTCAGTAAAAAAACAGTAAAAACTGTATGTGACATGGGGGGAATAGATTATGTGTGGACGTTTTCCTGAGTTCCAGAATCCCTTCCCCTCATTTTAATTATAAATAGTTGAAAGATGAGTAAAAGTTTAACATAAATGAATAAAAATAAATTTTAAAAAATAAATTTAAAAAATCGCAAATAAGCAATATTTGAAAAATAGTCATTTTCGTTTCTGAGTTATAGAAAACTTATTTGCACCAGTACACGAATTGCAAGTATGATTTTTCTGCATTGCTAACAAAATAGCAACTCGCCCTTACCTCTACTCTTACCATTACAAGCAAAAGGAGAGTTCAACAAAAGTGCTCATAGTGAAGCTACATTTACGCCCAGAAGCAAAACAAGGGACCACCTCAGCATTTGCTCAATGGATCAGGGAAACTGGACAAAAACCTGATCGAGATGGGGGTCATTGACCGGATGCTGAAGTGCATTAGTATTTGTTACAAACATATTAAGTCTTTTTAAAAAATATTCTATGCAAATGTAAACTAATTGTCTATATATTACTGATTTTTTAAAGTAAACATTATTTTTCTTTTTGATAATCAGTATAGTCTCTAATTGTTTAGAATCATGTATTGAAACTTACGAAACTTACGGAATTTCAAGGCCATAGAGAATGTATAGTCTTCTAATCGTACATAATAGCTATTATTTACTCGCAGCAAATACAACACTTTCTCGTACGTTGCTCGCGAATAATATAATCATCTTTATACGCACGTCGAAGAGTAAATATTATTCTGGCACAGAAGGAGGGTGCTACCTGAGCTGCCCACGCTCCTCCCCGTCGTCCACCTCATCCGCATCCACATGCTCGTCCTCGCCGTCGTCCCAGTCGCCGTCCCAGCCCGACTCCAGCTCTAGCTGCCCGTCGGCGTCCACCGCTCGCAGCGCCGCCTCGTCCTCCCACGCAGCGCTGGCCCTCCGCTGCCGCGCGCCTGCGCACGCCCACGCGCTTCAACCAACGCTCTTTGTGTGTCACTGTGTACTAGAATTTTCGTATCGTTCTCAGTAGGACATCCGATATGAGATTTATTCAAATACTACGTAGACAATACAGGACACTTTGAACACTTCTCATGTTTTTTTATTACCCAACTGCACATCCCATTAAGGGCAAGGCCCTCCTGCTCGCGCTCGGGAATTATTAATACTTATTTAATTAAGTGAAAGGATGATAATGAAGGGTGAAGGGACGATCACATATACATTCATGTCCGATCCGTAATTCAAACTCGTGAACCTTCGATCAGAGATCGCCACGACACTACTGCCTTAGCAATCTCGGGGAACCGGATCGGATCTCATACTTTAAATGGGAGACAACTGCTTACTAGCGAACCTAGTGACGTGACTTGGAAAATCTGTGGCTAGTTGAAATTTCAATCCCTTTCCGAAACGTAAGTAAACGTAATCGTAAGGAAAGTAAACATCTTTCAAGTTTAAAAACTTTGTACATGATTTCACAATGGTAATGACAGGTCGAGCCACTAGCTTCAAGTGACTCCCGTTATATTGGTATTGTGATGACTTTTCGTTGGCATTTACAATGAGATAATTATGAGAGTCGTCATTGCCAACAATATTGTTTATTACAATAGCAGTTTTCGATGGATTAGCCATCATCAGTTTTCTGCGGTATGGAAGCCACAAAAACGAATTCCATACAGCAGAAATCTGATGATGATGGCTAATCCAACGAAAACTGCTATAGTAATATACAATATTGTTGGCAATGATTACTCATGTAATTATTTCATTGACTCCTATTATATCGCTGAGTGTCCTGTATTGTCTCTATAGTGTTTGATTTATTGAAGACCGGTTACGTAGATCATCATCAGTGGTGCAATCAAGGTGTTGATTGATTATTCCGTGTTCAGAGCACGTCAACTGATATGTTATATAGTCCCGTAAGTGTAGTGCATGTTCTTTCTTGGGAGGTCTCGGTGTCCCCCCCCCCCGCTGGATGGCGAGATCCAGCGCCGACCTACATCGACTTGTAGGGGTTTTCTTCATCCTGGTAACGCCAGAGGTGGATTTACGCATATGCACAGTAGGCACGTGCCTACGGCGGCAAATTTTCAAAGGCGGCAAGTTTTCAAAGGCGCAAAATTTTCTTGATATTTTCTAAAACAAATTTAGGTTCTCCAAAAACTATAACAGCATAAATCATATTTTTATTTTAAAAATATCATATTAATATTTAATACAAGCTATTTATTTCTCTACTTCATTAGAGTATACCTTATGATTTCAGAAGTATATGAATCTGAAACTAAGGCCCGTTGACGAAAGAAAACATGTTGCAATTCTAGTTGTCATGTTTTAGTTTCCTTTTAATGTTAACGTTTCAGTGTTGAAACGTTAATAATGTTGAACGTTACTTGCTATGAAGATACACTTTATATCCAAAATTAGTTAATCCAAAAAAATTATTTAATTTATGAAAACAATGTGCAAAATATAATGTTACTTTTAAAGTTAAAACGTTTAAATTAATGAGGAATTGTTACTGAAACGCTACAATTAGAAATGTAACAAATTTAAACAGGGGGCGGCAAATTTGATGTGCCTGCAGGCGGCAAAAATATTAATCCGCCCCTGGGTAACGCCCATCAGGCGGGGAGATACCCATAATCGCCGGGGTCGAGATATTCCCCATGCCTCCCAATATGTGTGGTAATGTAGTATTTGTAAGCGTAAGTGTGAGTGGTAAGGATAGGACAAGATGAGAGAGGTAAAGGACGTGCGCTGTCCGTGGCCCGTTTCTTAGGGTAGTGCTCCGTCATTCGCCTGGTATTGATCGAAGTAACCTCGGAAAACAACCAAATAGAACACCCAGCCACTAGAATTCTTCTTCAGCAAACGACAGAACTCGAACTAACTCTGCAGCTAGCGTCGAAAATCCTGCCACCGTCGGAATATCAGTTGATTCCCGGTCCAACCAACAAAATGTTCTTTCTTCGTTAAAGCCGAGCTATGAAATTCATAAACGAGTGTGGGGATCTCCATTCATCTAATTTTAGGTAGTTACTTTGTCAATTTAATTTATCGTGATCCTCCTGTAGTTCACCAACAAAATATATTTAATGTACTAGTTATATAATTATTATTCTCACAATATTATTTCAGTAATAATATAAAAATCGTAATGTAATCCGATTGAAAACACATCTTTAGGTTAAATTCTAACAGAAATACGATCATCATTCGTACCCCAAATATCTATAGGAAAGTATTATAATTTGTGGAACTTGTCATGAAGCTTTAATATACTGTATTCTGTGTTATAATAGTTTCGGTATTCAGTTACTTAAAGCGATCGCTCACGTGAAAGTAAAATAAATAATTTATCGGATTACGGGACTATTCCAACGCTTTTACCATTAACACCTGAAATTGGAGTGCATTCTTTGTTATAGTTTACAGATATGACTTTATTTATATTAGTCGCTCTGGTAATAAAATAAAATTTGGATTAGAACAAATGATTTAAAAAATTAAGTTTGAATATATTAAAATAGTATTGATGACGAAAAAATCCTCGAATGTGCTTAACAAAGAAGCGGAAGGCTGCGTTATGAAAATGATATATTCGTGTGTTGATTACAAAATAGTTGCAAAACTGCAAGTAGAACACAATACGTCGTTCTAACACACTCGGCTCTTTGCACACAACCAAAAAAATCCATTTGGAGGTTATAGTTGAGAGAAACAGAATGTGATATGTACTTTTGGGGCACCCAGTGCAACGGAATATTATACTGAGCGCGCGCAACATTGGTCGTCGCACGAAAGCTAAGAAGCGCTTATGGAAGCCCTCGTGGGGTAGTTCAGGAGCGGGCGGACTGGCGCAGGTGGGATTCTGGAAAGAGGAGACAGAAATACTCATTACTAGGGGCCGGATTTTGATGGCTGAAAACATCGCCATAAATGATCAATAAAATTATCTTATAATGCTTTGAAAATTCCCTAAAAACAAAGAAAATTACATAAAAAATTATCAAAACCACTTCATATGAACAATTCAAGCTATTGGGTATGTTACTGATGTAATCGACGCTTCTTTTAATTGTTCAAGTGAACTAAGCTTGCAAACTTTTGATTTGGACTGTTCTTTGAAATAAAATATCTACCTTTATTTATTGGGAAATAGGCCGAACTGACAATGGCGCCGATAGTTGTTACAGGAACCGTAGATTACATAGTACTCAGAACGACTGACATTACAATATATGAATAAGGAAATCGAATATGCTTTTCAGCAATTTTGTGGTGAACATTTGTTGCAACTTGTAAATATTGTTTGAAGATAGTACCAATAAAATTATATTAAAATCGATGAAATCAGAAAAATTGCAAACCTTAAAAACCAAGTCTCAAATACTACAAATATATGAGAGTTCATCCAAATGCAGGAGGATGATCATCTTTTCGAAAATATGTTTTCCACTCCGCTTCTGAAAGAACGGAAACCATTTCTTTCAAAGCTACTTTAAAGTTTAAGAATGATGAAGTGAAATGGTACGAATCCATTATTTTTCAAATATATAATAATAACTTTAATAAATAATAATAACTTAATAAATAATAATAACTAATAACTAATAACTAAATAAAACTAATAATAACTTAATAAATAACTTTAAGTGATTTCAATAAATGTGGAATTTTTATTTTGTTATTAAATATAAGGTTAGAAACATTGGAAGAAAATAAATGTGAAATGCACGCATTTTGTTGTGAGTGCTGGAAAAAGTAGGGACTCCAAACTGCCTCTTTCACTAATACTTACAAGTTTCTCTTTCACCAATCCTATATATTAGATATAATAATACTTTATGTAATGCATTATTTACAACTTTTAAGGAATATTAGAACCAATTTGTAAACGTATTTCTTACCTCATTTAGATCATATTCTTCACTGTGTATGAATCGTAGTTTTATTTTTCGTTTCCCCATTTCACTAATTCCATTTTACAGTATTAATATGCAATGATCAATTCTGGAGTCAGCTTAAAATGCGCACTTATTACTGACATTTCCTAGTGAGGTTAATTAGTGTCCATTTTAACCCACACTTTCGATTGTGAATGTGATAACACTACTGCGTTTTACTGCACAGAACTAATAGTAAATTTATTATATCTATAGTGACCATAAATTTGTTTGAGTCTTCAGTTCTGAAACATTTATTTTCCATAATATCGTTTCTAAGCGTAATTAAATGTTCTCAACAATGATTTCTGTGATATACAGTTGTCAACAAATCTTCATAGTGTTTTACATGAACATTCAATTTTTTTACTCCCAAGTTCTTAACAAATGATGCCATCAACGACCTCTATAATTTTACGTAAGAATTATTTTTATCATGAACTTCATAGAGGCACATAGCTACTACACAGTCCAACGACAATATCCTTCACCTATAATTATAGTGATATATCACAACGGCTGCAAGATTGAGAAAAAATCAACTTTGCGGTATATTTTTCATTCTCGGGCTCAACTATTACACAATATCACACTGCATTTAAGGCCATCATTGTCAATAAATCACTGCTTTAATGAATTGTTCAGATGCCACATTCTCAAGTGTTTGCACGAGTCCAACTTGTAAGAATATATTAAGAAAATATAAATCTAGTGCAGTTCAACCTTTAGTGTTAATATTTAATACTTCACCAACTTGTTCGATATGGGATGACCCTACGCAGCATTCTTTACACTACAAAAAGATAAGTATTTGCTTGAAGTCTACCATACCTTGACATACCACTGCGGGATATAGCAAATGGCATCCACTGCATAGGTGTTTTCGGTGGCTCTGGGTCAGAAAGTCCAAAAGCGGTCCCTCATTGCCATTGCCATTTTAATTGGATATCGGCGAGCGTAGTCATCAGAGGCCGTTGAGTTTGTGGGGTCCGCTGCAGAGGTGTTTTCGGTGCCCTGGGTCAGAAAGTCTAAATGGGGTCCTTCATTGCCATTGCCATTTTTATTGGGTATAGGCGAGCGTAGTCCCCAGAGGCCGTTGAGTTTGTGGGGTCCGGTTGCACTAGCCCAGCTACATCCCTTGAACACTGGGTTCCTCGAAGGACTCGCAGCTGCGCGGCGTTCGGTTGTGACGTGACAAGCGACGTTCGCACCGCACCAGCGCACCGAGTACGACCTCCGTTGCTGCGCAAGGCTTCTGCGCAAGCTCATTACGCCGCCCTTCGCTTCGCCGCACCCTTGAAGGCTCAAATCCAACTCCGCTCTGGGTCTGAGCGCGTACAAACGCAGCCGCCGCCTGCAATGCCAGCGACATTGTGCCCTCTATGGGAAGAATCCAAACGATGTTGTGTACGGTATGATAATAGAAGGCGAAGTCTCGTAAAATCCCTGGGGCTGCGTCGTGAATACGTTTCGTACACGCTGTCTAATGTCGACTTCCGAGGTGAATCTTTTGCCCTTCATCCACAAAATGGACCAAACACGGCGTAATCGCAGGGAGAGGGGCTGGCCTGTATAGAGGGTGACCGACAACCTCCCACTTGAATTTCTGCAAAAGTGCCGTGTTTGTGTTTACCGTTTGAGGCTCATGGGGTCATTCTGCTCCATGACAATGCAAGGTCTCATACTACCAACACAATCACGCCAATCTTGCAGAAATTCAAGTGGGAGGTTGTCGGTCACCCTCCATACAGTACAGTCCAGACTCCTATCCCTCAGATTACGCCATTTTTGGTCCATTTTGGGGCTGAGGGGCAAACGAATCACCTCGGACCCTACCAGTCTCATGTAGAAGCGGTGGCTCATGTAGAAGAGGCAGCTAGAGGAAATAATTCAAAATTCGAGAGGTACGATATAATCGCCCTAGCGAGCGGTTGTAATATATTTATATTCTAACGTTCACACCTTCCTGAATAAAACATAATAATCTAATGGGGGGGTGACGCTAGCCGATGCTCATGCAACGGGTTGATTGAACATCATATTCTTCGTGGGATCTATAGGCTGTGAGAAGGGGGTTGTCCAGATCCGACACAAACTTAGAGAAAAAGTGCTGCTCTATTCGTGAAACAAAATAAAGTTAAGGAAGTACGTATTTCACAGGATGTCCATATCAGCGGACTAGTTCCTCTAAAACAAAAAAACATTATTCTCCTACTTGGTTTATTGTTTAACCTTCGGGCGCACGCGCGATTTAGTAGCACATGCGCGATATATGGGGGGTATTTGTGCCGCCGAGGTATATCCTTCCCTTTTCTCAATATTTCAGCTTTTCTTAATCATCAGTCATGGGGAATTTATTAATTAACATCAACTGGGCATTGTAGTAGATTAAAAATTTATTGAAATATTTTAATTATTCTCTAGAACGAAATTTTGGAGGATAATCTGCAAAATCAGTCTTCTACTTTTCATAAAACGCTGATGACACATGCATTACAATAATGGCAGAAAAAATCTAAATTAAAATGTAATGACGTAAGGAAGTAAAAATATAGTAAGATAAAAATGGTAAAGAGGAGGAGAATGTGTAGATAGCTAAATATTTTATAATGAAACGAGAATTGTAAGTATTAGAAATCTAGATTACTACATTTAACAGAAATCACCTACAAATTACACATCAATAACCGATTTATGTAATTACACAATTATTAGAATAAGGGTATTAATATGACTTATTTATTACAAAAATATACGAAAAATATTTATACATATTCATCACACTCGTGAAAAAAAACTGGAACAGGCGCGATTGCGTGGCGATGTTTATGCCTCGTAGAACAGAGACCGATGACATTGGTCACTTTTGCGTGAATTTGGTACAGGTTTGAGTGAGTCTTGGAGACGTCGTTACCACTATCTTGTGTCTCGGTAAATAACTAGAGAATGCCTGGCTTCTCGTCATGATAAGTTCAAACATCAACGCGCAGCGGCATTTTATTTTCAAAGGTGGCATTTATACCGCCCGCGAGATCGCTCGAAGGTTAAACACAATTTTTTTTTATTTACGTATGCGTCGTGCACAGTTACTACTTTGCTAGAACCTCACCCTTATATCTATTGAAATGTATCTCAACATGAAAGTCACAAGCAAATGTATATATTAATTTTAGTTTTCAAGGTATAGTAACAGACGATATTTTATTGAATTTGGTACGGAGTAGACTTGGTTATTATTTTATGTAATTTTTATGTTCTTCTTTTATTAATATATTGAAAATCATTTTGGCTTCATTACTTGAATTATTCTTATAAATAATTTTTCAGTTTTACCTGATGAGGGGGAGAGAACAGTCTCCTAAACATCGGTATAGATTTTGATAAAACGACTGATTGCATAAACTAAAATAAAATTTTAGTGTAGAAAAACTGTTAGAAATATTAATTGTGGTTGTCCTAAAGTAAAAACAATAATTGAACAACATTTAAATGGAGTTACAGGTGACAACCAATTTAAGTCTTATATCTTATTAATAAATACATTAGTAAAGACTATACCTTTTATTCAAACCATGTCATTATAATTTGAGTACATTTATAACCGTAGTTGTCAAAAGTGGGTTGTAGGTTCTTTTGCAAACTACCAAAATTTCATATCGCGTGTTCAACCATTTGAAACAACAATTCTTAAAGTGATGGACACGCGGTCAAAAGCTACTAATCTAATCAATACAAATATTGATAAAGCCAGTAATCTTATTTAAAAAGAAAACAAAAAAATCCTTTAAAAATTATTTAAATATAATATTGATACGCAATATCAATATTATAACCGCTTTGTTTAACATGTTTACGCTACATTATAACGTGCGTCATAAACTTCAGAAATACATGGAAGGCGTTTGTACCTGAACGGGTTGGCACGGGAATGCCCCGGGCCTTCCGTTTCGCACCGCCCGCCAGTCGCCACGGCGAGCGCAGCGGTTCCGTGTCAAAACACCGTTACGCGGAAGAATATTAATGGTCGCCCCTCACAATGACGCGCAGCTGATGTAAAATAAATTCGCCCTTATCGCCCGCGCGCCAGGGCGCCACCGATCGTCCAGGGCCAGAAAGGGCGACGGTGGGTGGGTGGGTGCTAGAGCGAACTTCGGTAGAGGCTATGTGAACGACCGTAATAGCGTGGATTATTCAATGGATGGACCGGGGGGAAATGAGTTGAATAGCTCTGCCGCAGTGCTTTACTTTAGTTGGCGTACGTGATTCCAGGAACAGACTCTTTCGGACAACACTCGATTATCTTTACTGGTTCATAGAAGGTGAAATCGAAAACTGAAGCTGGAGTATATTGGTTCATAATATCACACGATTAAATGAAGTTGAAATCCACGAGTATAAAGGCTTTGAATTTATTGACGAACTATTTCGTGTTTCTGGGAGCGTCAACGGATACGGTCTTTAGTCCCGTAAGTCCAGTGTATGTGCTTATGACGGGAGGCGGTAGTGTTACTTTGCCCGCTGGATGGTAAGATTCAGCGCCGAACTACAAGGGGTTTTCTCAAACGGGTATCCCCCACTACCCGGGCACCGCCCCAGCCGGGACACGCTCTAAGCTCCAGTCTGGCCTCCCATTGCGTGTGGTAGGGTAGTGCGTATGCGTGTAATGTTGTTCCGGCATGCGCGTGGTGTTGATCGGAAAGCCGCGGAAAACTACCTATCAGAGCAGCTGGCAGCTATAATTCTCCTCCAGACTCTCCTCCTGAAGTCGACCTAGCTCTCTAGCTAGACTCGAATATCTTCGTTGCCTCTCGAACTCTGGAACCTCCCGGTCATAGGCACTGCACTAGCATCAGTAATGCCTTGAGCCACCTAGGCCGGGATATGTATCTGAATGCCCATGGAATCTATGGAAAAAGTTTTACTAACAGAATCTTTGAGCCCCAGCCAGATTTAGAGAATTTGTAGTTAGCTTGACTAGGCAATTATGATGTAACACGTGATTCTAGATAGTATCATAGCAATGCTTATTCACAGAAATGTGGATTTCCCGTGAACACCACAACCACAAGCTGAAAATACCTATGTGTTACGTTTACCCGTAAACATAACCAAAAATAAGGGTTACTTCGGATGCAGCTGGTTACCCAATGAGGTTGGCAAAAGTGCAAGGACCCCGCTCGAGAAACGAACCTGGATTGCAAGAATGTGAATCTTGCAATTTTGAATGACAGCGGCATTAAGAATGCGTTCATATCTGGAGAGAAATAAGAGAACTACGAAGATATGGTCAGAAGAACGCAAGATGTACGAGTATTACAGTAAATTAATTAAGATATTGTACGAGAAAATGAAAGCGAAAGCAGCCAAATCAACAAGTTTGAATGTGCTCTTCAATGAACGGTACTAACCAAATGCATTAATAAGTAAATAAACAAGTAAATAAATAAATAATTATATAAAGAAATATCAATATCGCTAAGGCAGTAGTGCCGAAGCGATCTCGGACCGAAGGATCGCGGGTTCGAGTCTCGCCTTGGGCGTGGTTGTATTGTGTTCGTCCTTTCACACCCCTATCATCATCATTACGTGTCATCCTCATAATTACCATACTGTTACAAGCAATAGTGGTCGCTAATGGCATAGAAGTTGATGCGACCTTAAAATAACAACAAAAAATATCAATAGGAAGAAGAGGCAAGAGAATCTATAAAACGCGGACTAAGGAATCTGCTTACGAGATTTCGATGGCGCAGCAATCCTTTGTTTTTGTTCTGTATAATGCGATCTCTTGACGAGAGTTCCTTGCGCAGGCAGGCAGGCAGGCAGGCAGGCTTCTCGTGTTGTCTAGTGCTCCGCACCTGGCGTGGCGCGGCGCGGCTGAAGGATCGCGGGTTCGAGTCTCGCCTCGGGCATGGTTGTATTGTGTTCGTCCTTTCACACCCCTATTGTCATCATTACGTGTCATCCTCATAATTACCATACTGTTACAAGAAATAGTGGTCGCTAATGACATAGAAGTTGATGCGACCTTAAAATGACAACAACAAAATATCAATAGGCAAGATAATCTATAAAACGCGGACTAAGGAGATTTCGATGGCGCAGCAATCCTTTGTTTTTGTTCTGTATAATGCGATCTCTTGACGAGAGTTCCTTGCGCAGGCAGGCTTCTCGTGTTGTCTAGTGCTCCGCACCTGGCGCGGCGCGGCGCGGCGCGGTGCCTTGTCAAGAGAGGGGCTTTGAGCAGCGCCGGGGTAATGAAGGCGCACTCCTCCAGGCGCTGCGGTAGGCGCGCGGCAAAGAGAATGCGCTAAACGCGTCACCTCAGTGGCTGCCTCCGCGGCCGCTGCGTGGCGGCGTAGTGGAAACATCAAGGAAGTACTGAAACATTTGGCGCTTGCATTAAAAAGTCAATTTTTTTGGTAATATTGTGTTTTTTTATTGAGATATGATTGTCTATGAGCATGGTTTTATTCATCAAAAGGCGAGACACCGACTATATACATTTTATTGTCACTAGTAATGAGTGACTGTTAATAAAGTATCCATTACTAGGGAATCTTCATCAGTATCCGTAATATCCCACAGAACGAAGCGTACTGTAATGTTCGCAAGTTTCTTTAAAAAAACTAATTTTCATCCCTTTTCTCGGTCAAATAGTTTTCATATTCATTGTTCACGTCCTGTAGGTCATTTTTATTTCAAAAAATATCTACCATGGAAAATAGAACATCATAAGAAAAAGTATCTCCCAGAGAAAACTTGCTGAAAAGCGGTATTTCAAAGTTATCAAAATTTCCAAAGTAGAGCTGGAAAACTTGATTTATGTCTTCAGTAAACACTTTACACTCTGTTGATAGAATGAACGTAGTATGTATTTTTCTAGTGTAATTTTCTTTGCTAATAATCTATATACGAACGTACATGGAATCAGTTATTGTATTTGCATTAATCAACTCATTTCTACACATTATTTTAGCTGGAAACTATTGATGCTATAGCAGCATACACTTTCGCGCTTTGTTTTTAACTTTCTCAAATTTTGAAGATTCAGTTAAATCAACGAAAAGGAGACCTGTGCCGTTTTATAGCTTTCAGCTCCACCAATGGAAAAATGTAAAGAAAAATTTTGAGCTCATTTTCAGGAAACGTGTTTTTAAATAAATTGAATTAATTTTAAGTAGAAATTACGCGCAAACTACTTGTTTAAAAGGTGATACATGATCTTCTTTAATAAATTTTAAGGCTGTTTAGTCTAAGAAAAAAAAGCTATATTTTAAGAAAATTTTTAAAATATTGAAGCTGTATGCAAATTCCCCCCCAAAACCAAACTTTGTGTTTCAAACTCGCGGGGACTAATTCATTAAGATCGATTGAAGAATTTGAATTTTGGAGAAATCGTCTCAATGGTTTAGGCAGTAGCTCTTATCACAGTGAAACAGACAGGCTGACGTTTTGTCGTCAATCGGATTTTTGAAATTATGGTCCTGTAAAGTGTGCATTTTGAAACAACGTATGTGAGTAAGTAATTTATTGCATATAAAGGAACAAACTTTATCCACTTTTCGTTACCTGGACCCGAAAATAAGATTATTTCAGCTGAAGCATCGCACATTTCCTTTGCATGATTACAGTACTTTCTCTTTACAACTTGCATTGTAAGGCGGGAAAGTAAAAATGATATTTCTGCCTTACGGTCTCTATTTGGACAGAATGATTTTTTTCATTATAGCATGAATTAATAAACAGGATAGACATTTAATATGACTTTTAAAACACACTTATTTGACACGTAAGGGAACCGTTAATGTATTCCTACGTGTATTCGTACGTAGAACAAAAAATTCTGTAAAATTCTGCGGAGCGTAGGCAGAGCTGTGCAAAGCGGAGGGGTTTCTCCGGGAGCAAAGACTAAGAGAATACGCAAGTTGGGCCACCCGCCTAAGGACACGGCGTGGCGTGGCGCGGCCGTCCGCTCTGCAAAGCAGGCCGCCTCGGGGATTAATCGCATTCCCAGCACAAAGCCCGTTCGAGTATTGCCGCAGCCTCCGTTTGCAGAGGTCGAACTAGCCCGAGAGGAAGCGACCGAGGCCGCGTCGCTAAGGGCGTGGACACACTGCGGACCCCCTCTGCTGCCCCGCCCCCTCCAGCACAATTGTCTGTCGCTCCCAATCGGTCACTCACAGCCATCAGTGTCACTCTGTAATTTCGTTTCCCTAGTCTTCAATATTTTCATTGCTCATTACTAACGTGTCATTGCATTACGCAATTTCATATTTGCCAAACTTTATGGAAATTCTTTTACAGAATAATTTAATACATTTTCTAATTGTGTGGTGTTTTCATTCGGAATTACCGAGATTTTTTCTGACTTTCTCTTAACTTTTATATGATGTTGACACAACATTGTATTTTCGACACAGTATTTTCTTGTAGACCCAGTACATCTAATAATCGAATTTTTAACTGTTTTCATACGAATTTGCACTCTCTGTGTCATTTTATGCTTTTCAAATAGGTTTATAACTCTATTTTAGTGTTTTCTCCCCTTATTTACTGAATTACTATTTATAAGATCATCCTTTCCCTTCTCTTAGAACGGGATTTCTCATCTCACTCGGTACTCACGAATTCATCGTTGCCGAACTCCTCCAAGGTTGGATGGGCTTTCTCGAATCGTCGGTCTCTAAATTAGTAAGTGTCCATCTCATCCTCAATAGAACGCTATTGACACTGCTGCAAGATACTCCGTGTCCTCTAATAGAACGTTGAACATCGTAACTTTGCTCACTGAGTCTGCAAGATCCAACAATATTGAATAGCACCCACTAAATAGTTTCGCTGTCTGGGACAGCTCTCGGCGCAGAAGCTCTGAAACAATGCTTCAATGTCGAAGATCGAAGATGAGTAACTTGAGTGGTAGGAAGGGTCATCATCCAAGGAGCTTCCAATGAATTCTCCTACACCGAAGTTTTGAATGTGGCAGAAGTACGAAGTACGTTGCTGCCCGAACTGTAGTGTCTGCAGCAACGTACGTTATATACTAAAACCCATCAGGAAAGTTATACGACTTAATCGAAGCGCTTAGAACCCCTGGAGAGCGCGAAGGCAAACGAATTCTTATGCCACCTAGAAAACCAAGGCTTCAACTCTGACGCTTACCTGCTTTCGCTCAGAAGATTCGCACACACTCAATTGAATCGGAGGCCTGAATTGATGTTAAGTCAATATCCTGCAGTTACCCCTGTCGAATGGATTTACATTATGAACGGGTAGTTAAATAATAATCATTAATGTTTTGTTTAGTATTTTTTAGAAATTCCAATCGTTATATTAAAACAATTCTTGTATGAATTGGATCAATATCTTTTAATTCAATAAAGTATTTCAAGATAGTGTTGATTTAATAAGTCAAAGTATTTTAGGAAAATGTGTTGTTTAAGATTTTAAGTAATATTCGTATCAATCACGGTCTTCAGAATTTATATTCAAATAAATCTTTGGAAATAGGGCAGAAAATTGATATATTATTCCGTTTAGTTTTAAGAAACATACTTTTTAAATAATGTAATGTCAGGACCCAATAAAATGAACTGAATTACAAAATCAGCATGAATCTATAATTGTGGAGCATTGACCGAAGGAGAAAATAATGTATAGAAGTAAAAAAATAATTTGTTCAGTGAATGTTTTGTTGTTGGTCCCTTTGAGTTCTTTTCTCTAATACCCGCTGTTTTCTCCGACCTATATTCCCAACAAACGGTGTTTTCCCTTCGTGCATCCCCACACAAAAATCCTTTACAAAGTATCAAGAGCATGCAATATTCAGGCGTGGGCGTTCCCGCTTTTCACCTCGCGCGGGCCAGAAAACTTCAACAACTTCCAATGAAGACGCTCATTCATAATTCGCGCCGATCAAATATGCAGCGAATCATCCGGATGGCGGCAGTGGTAGCGGCGCGGTGCAGCCCAGCCCGGAGCGCGGTGGCGCCCGGAGCGTGGAGGGAGGGGGGGCGTGACGTGGAGGGGGATGGAATGGCGCGGCGGGGGTGTTAGCGGCGCGGTGGCGCGGTTCAGCTGTAAGAACTTGCACGCCGTGCTAATTACGTACATAATGGATGCAACGCAACAGCCGGCCCGACCCGTGCGCGAGCGGTGGGGGCGGCAGTGGCGGTGTGGGTGGTGGTGATGGGAGGCTGGGGTGGATTTGCCGCACCCCGCCGCGGCGGTGGAGGCAGCAGAGAATGGAAGCGGGAACAGAGACCATACCGACGCCTTTCCTCAGTGATTAACCGAGCTGCCAGGTGAGCAAAGGGAGAGATTCCGGAACGAGGTTTTCCTTAGAGGGTGATAATGGGGGATGTGGATGAGCATTGTATCCGTAAGGTATTGTCATTCGTTGATGCTTCAGAGAAGGTGTGGAGATCAGAAAATAGCCAACAGTGACGTAGGGACGATGCAGGAGAAGCGGGAGTGCAGAATTGAAAGGTCTGGGGGAGAGAAGACAGAAGTATCAGAGAAGTGACATTTTGGTGGTACACGCAAACAAGTTGAGAGTGATGATTTTAGTAACAATGAAACAGTATATTTTCGGAAAAATGTGAAGTAGATCATATATGTAGATTCAGAGGGCGGAGATGTTGGGGAGAAGCGGAGTAACCGGAGACGAATGAGAAAAGCTGTAGAGACTAATTTTATTCTGGACGAAATAGATAATTAGCGCTGTGAGCGCAAATATGGTGATTGGAGCAGGAGAGAAAACCAAATTAGATTGGGCACGTCCAAATACTGAACAGTTTTCAGTATCCGAGTCGACGATTCAAACAGCAAATGGAGACTGCTGAACTTTTATAAAAAGATGGAGTCGGTGTGAGGAAAGGAGAGAGAAGGTGTAGCAAGTAAAGCACAGGTAGACACGGCGGCATTGCTCACGTGCACGGTGAACGCGAGTGGGCGGGACTTACAGCCCAATGGCAGCGGGCAGGCGCACCTGGGCGCGGGGTGGCGCCCTGGCGAGCGGCGGCGGGTGGGGGGGGGGGCAGTGGGCGCCTTGGGGCCACGGATCGCGAAGACCTCGCAGCAGTTCTGTGCGCTAAGCTGCCACCCCCACCCCCGCCCCCGCCCCCGCCCCCGCCCAACGGCCACCGCCCCCGCCGCCACATGCCAGCGCCACGCCCCAGGGATTCATGCAAGATGTAGTGCGTCGACGGCGCCAACAGGGCTGGGCGGAAGCAGGCCCCAGAGCACTGGCCTGCAGAAGCCTCCGTAAGCGGTGGTGGTGGCGAGAGAGGACGTATGAACAAGAGCCATTGTAGTATTCACTGACCGTTAAGAAGAATTAGATGAATGGAACATGTAAAATACAAATCTTTATGATTGCGTAAAAAGGAACTAAAATATCTAGTATGAAGAGCAAAGAATCAAAATGAAACACGTGCACTTAACACTTTTCCGATAAAAATGGAAAATATAGTACATATTTACTCTTTTCAACTGCGTCATTGAATGAACGAATATAATACAACTTAATGTATTGTAAGATATTAGAGGGTTTTTCTTGGCAATGAAATTCTTGCACAAAACAACAGAACTCATTTTTTGAGTAAGAACGGATTTTGTGATCTTCGGTCATACATTTTTACATGAAATGTAAATTTATTGTAAAATATTGTGCATTCCAATTTAGAATCTAGACAAATTATGTAAATACAGTGATAATAACTGCATTTTCATAACCCAAGTGGTCAAACGTCATTAAAAAAAGCCTCTAACTGATCAAAATTAATTAGCATGATCAATGTGAGTTTTTCTACGTTCTTTCACCCTTTCTACGCACATCTATGTAAAAAATTATATATAAAAATTACTGATGAGTTCGTATTTACTTGGCTGCCCGGGTGCCGCCGCGTCCATGGCGAAGATGCCGACGTTTCGGTCGTCAATCTGCGACCTTCCTCAGGGCTTAATGAGGAAGGTGGCAGAATGGCGACCGAAACGTCGGCAAATTCGCCGTGGACGCGGCGTCACCCGACTACCAAGTAAATACTGACTCCTACGCTCTTACTGCTGAATTTTCTATTAAAAATCTAGTCAAACATGAAATGTCGTACGGATAGCCGAGATCATTAAGGCAATAGTGCCGTAGCGAACTCTGATCGAAGGATCGCCTCGGGCGTGGTTGTATTTGTGTTCGTTCATTCAGCCCCTATCACCACCATATGTCATCTTCACTGTTACAATAACGTCGAATAAAATAGTGGTAGCTGATACACTAATGTTGAAGCGAACTTAAATAACAAAACCGCATTACACCTCATATCAATAGCAATTAGCACCTTATTACAACAACAACAACAATAAGAGTTACACCACTTGGGCTGTAAGATATTATATTATTGCTCGTATATATATCGATAAAATTGTTTTGGATGGCTCACGTGACGTCAGAAGTAGTACATAATGAGGAGAGAACGCTGAACAGTGTGAATGCAAGGCTGCTTACGGCAGAGGGACGGCGTGTGCGGGGCGGGGGCGGGGTGTGCGCGAGTGAGTGGCGACCGCGGTTGCGCTGCTGAGAAAGAGCTCACTTGGATCGCGGTCGCCCCCAGCAATTCGTTCGCATTCAGCGAGCGGACGCCTGCGGTCGCCGCAGGACGGAAGACCGCGAGGCCATTGAGCAGGCGATGGACCGACCGCTCGCCTGCGCGAAAAGCGCTGCCGTCGCAATCGCCACCTGCTAGGAAGAAGGAGACATAGCCAGAGTCCTTGTCGATGCTTCAGTGGAGATCTCGGTACCTTCCCTTCTAATACCACGCATTGATTGTTCACCGTTAATCTGAACCCACTAATCCGAAACACACTAACCCGAACCCCTCTAAACCGAACCCCTCTAAACCGAACCCCTCTAAACCGAACCCCTCTAATCCCAACACACTAATCCGAACACACTAATCCGAACACACTAATCCGAACACACTAATCCGAACACACTGAACCGAACACCACAAATCCGAACACCACAAATCCGAAAACAATAAACCGAACCCATTAATCCGAACACCACTAACCCGAACCACACTAATCCGAACCACACTAACCCAGGCCCTATTAGCCGAACTCCAGTAATCCGAACGCCATTAATCCGAACTTCACTAATCCGAAACCTACTAATCCGAACCCGGCATATACGAATCCCCTCTAATCCGACCCCCTCTCATCCGAACTTCTCTAATCCGAACCCCTCTAATCCGAACTCCTCTAATCCGAACTCCTCTAATCCGAACTCCTCTAATCCGAACTCCTCTAATCCGAACTCCTCTAATCCGAACTCCTCTAATCCGAACTCCTCTAATCCGAACTCCTCTAATCCGAACTCCTCTAATCCGAACTCCTCTAATCCGAACTCCTCTAATCCGAACTCCTCTAATCCGAACTCCTCTAATCCGAACTCCTCTAATCCGAACTCCTCTAATCCGAACTCCTCTAATCCGAACTCCTCTAATCCGAACTCCTCTAATCCGAACTCCTCTAGTCCGAACTCCTCTAGTCCGAACTCCTCTACTTCGAACTCCTCTAGTCCGAACTCCTCTACTTCGAACTCCTCTAGTCCGAACTCCTCTAGTCCGAACTCCTCTAGTCCGAACTCCTCTAGTCCGAACTCCTCTAGTCCGAACTCCTCTAGTCCGAACTCCTCTAGTCCGAACTCCTCTAGTCCGAACTCCTCTAGTCCGAACTCCTCTAGTCCGAACTCCTCTAGTCCGAACTCCTCTAGTCCGAACTCCTCTAGTCCGAACTCCTCTAGTCCGAACTCCTCTAGTCCGAACTCCTCTAGTCCGAACTCCTCTAGTCCGAACTCCTCTAGTCCGAACTCCTCTAGTTCGAACTCCTCTAGTTCGAACTCCTCTAGTTCGAACTCCTCTAGTCCGAACTCCTCTAGTTCGAACTCCTCTAGTTCGAACTCCTCTAGTTCGAACTCCTCTAGTTCGAACTCCTCTAGTTCGAACTCCTCTAGTTCGAACTCCTCTAGTTCGAACTCCTCTAGTTCGAACTCCTCTAGTTCGAACTCCTCTAGTTCGAACTCCTCTAGTTCGAACTCCTCTAGTTCGAACTCCTCTAGTTCGAACTCCTCTAGTTCGAACTCCTCTAGTTCGAACTCCTCTAGTTCGAACTCCTCTAGTTCGAACTCCTCTAGTTCGAACTCCTCTAGTTCGAACTCCTCTAGTTCGAACTCCTCTAGTTCGAACTCCTCTAGTTCGAACTCCTCTAGTTCGAACTCCTCTAGTTCGAACTCCTCTAGTTCGAACTCCTCTAGTTCGAACTCCTCTAGTTCGAACTCCTCTAGTTCGAACTCCTCTAGTTCGAACTCCTCTAGTCCGAACTCCTCTAGTCCGAACTCCTCTAGTCCGAACTCCTCTAGTCCGAACTCCTCTAGTCCGAACTCCTCTAGTCCGAACTCCTCTAATCCGAACTCCTCTAATCCGAACTCCTCTAATCCGAACTCCTCTAATCCGAACTCTTCTACTTCGAACTCCTCTACTTCGAACTCCTCTATTCCGAACTCCTCTATTCCGAACTCCTCTAGTTCGAACTCCTCTAGTTCGAACTCCTCTAGTTCGAACTCCTCTAGTTCGAACTCCTCTAGTTCGAACTCCTCTAGTTCGAACTCCTCTAGTTCGAACTCCTCTAGTTCGAACTCCTCTAGTTCGAACTCCTCTAGTTCGAACACTTGCAATTCGAACACTTGCAATTCGAACACTTGCAATTCGAACACTTGCAATTCGAACACTTGCAATTCGAACACTTGCAATTCGAACACTTGCAATTCGAACACTTGCAATTCGAACACTTGCAATTCGAACACTTGCAATTCGAACACTTGCAATTCGAACACTTGCAATTCGAACACTTGCAATTCGAACACTTGCAACTCGAACACTTGCAATTCGAACACTTGCAATTCGAACACTTGCAATTCGAACACTTGCAATTCGAACTTTACCAATTCGAACTTTACCAATTCGAACTTTACCAATTCGAACTTTACCAATTCGAACTTTACCAATTCGAACTTTACCAATTCGAACTTTACCAATTCGAACTTTACCAATTCGAACTTTACCAATTCGAACTTTACCAATTCGAACTTTACCAATTCGACCTCTACCAATTCGACCTTTACCAATTCGACCTTTACCAATTCGAACTTTACCAATTCGAACTTTACCAATTCGAACTTTACCAATTCGAACTTTACCAATTCGAACTTTACCAATTCGAACTTTACCAATTCGAACTTTACCAATTCGAACTTTACCAATTCGAACTTTACCAATTCGAACTTTACCAATTCGAACTTTACCAATTCGAACTTTACCAATTCGAACTTTACCAATTCGAACTTTACCAATTCGAACTTTACCAATTCGAACTTTACCAATTCGAACTTTACCAATTCGAACTTTACCAATTCGAACTTTACCAATTCGAACTTTACCAATTCGAACTTTACCAATTCGAACTTTACCAATTCGAACTTTACCAATTCGAACTTTACCAATTCGAACTTTACCAATTCGAACTTTACCAATTCGAACTTTACCAATTCGAACTTTACCAATTCGAACTCTTCTAATTCGATATCCCCAAATCCGATTTCCACTAATCCGAACCTTGAAAATAGATATATTGGATATTCCGAAATCCGGAAATTAGAGATGTAGGAAAAAGAAACTAAATAACATGCTTATTTGCAATGTAAAAGTATTTAAACGATTACTATAGAAGTAAACAAAAAATTATATTGGAACAAGTTGTCTAAGGGTTCCATTGCGGCAGCCGACCGAGTCACATCGTGCTCCGATCGCGTGCAGTGAAACAGTTGTTACCACATTGCCATTTAGTTTGTGAACTTAATAACATTTACTTACTGGTAATCTCTTGTCCCACGAGTTGTGAGTGTCTGAAATCAACTGTATGGTCAGCCGGTGCAGCGGCTAACCTGCAAGGATGGAGCCTCCGGACATCAGGGCTCCTATAACCTCAACATCGTCACCTCAGGTATCTACTCACTCAAATATGAAAACTTACGCAAATGTAATGTCAACTGAAGTGTTTCCCACCAAGGACCAGGCCATAATTATCGACTCGCATGAAGGTCTCACTATTAAAGATTACATAAACAGTCTATCCGATATTATTGACGCCAGTGAAATAAGGTTCATATCAAGAATTGCTAATAACAGAGTGTGTATCTTTCTAAGCTCTCAAGCTATAGCTGACAGCCTTACGAACAACCATAACGTTATTAAAATAAAAAACTATGAACTGAAGTTGAGACCACTTGTAACAAAGGCCAAAAGAATTATTATATCTAACGTTTGTCCCATAATCCCACATTCAGTAATAGAGAATGTACTCACCACAAAGAATATTAAATTGGCATCTAAAATTTCATTTGTGAAAGCTAGTATTCCTGGACAGGGTTTTTCCCATATTATGAGTTTCCGTAGACAAGTGTATATTGCCCCTGAAGATGTGAGTCTACTAACAGATTCTACTACTGTGTATTATGATGGCTCAACATATAGGATATTTTTTACAACAGATGAAATGTCTTGCTTTAACTGTCACCAAACAGGGCACTTGGCTGGACAATGCCCTTCACATAACACCTCTAATCAACACAAGACTATCAATTTAGGCAGTGCTCCCATGGAATCTGAACAATTCAGGGGAAAATCCTGTGACATACCAGATCCTGCCATCAATAGAGAGAACACTGGAGCTGTAGATATTCAAAGTCGCAATGATCTTACAAAAGAAATACCCACAACTGGTCCCTCACCACCTTCTAAATCTGTATTTTCTACTAATGAAGCTAAAAACAATGAAGAAATCCCAACTAAAGACAACATAGCTTCCCTTAATAATAATAAAAGATGCCTCCAGACTGACTCTTCCTTACCCTCCACTGTAAGCAACACAACTGAAACAAAGAATATGGAAGAAGTCTCAAAACAACCAAAAAAGAAAAAAAAGAAGAAAGAGAAGAATATGGAAGAGTTGATTACCCCTATCAAACACATCATTGAAGACACTCAAAATAACTTCCCCCTTAATTACATTCAGTTTAAATCCTTTTTAGAGAACTCTTTCAGTGCTAATGATCCTATACTTATAGCTGCTGATTACTCACAGGACATATCATCCATCACCAAAATGATGCATAATTTGTATCCTCATCTCACCAACAAAACCATAAAAGGCAGATTCACCAGAATTATCAAGAAAATCAACTCAGTAATTAATACTGCAGATGAATCAAGTACTGAAACAGATTCCAGTATAGAAATCAACACCAGTTAATGTAATCACCCCATAGAATTTAAACCATGCTGACACATCTGAAAGTAGAGTATAATATAAAGAAGAAGTAATGATAGTCCTGCAATGGAATTTAAATGGCTTTTATAGCAGGCTAGAAAACTTACAATATTTATGCAAACTACATAGCCCTGATATAATATGTATACAAGAAACAAACTTTAAAGGAAAATCACATGGGAATATAACTGGATATACTTGTACCTTTAAAAATAGAAGTAATCCTGAATATGCATGTGGTGGTGTGGCAATATATTCCAAAATATCGATTCCCATCGAAATTCTAAAAATTCAAACTGACATGGAATTCGTGGCAATTAAAATTAATTCAACTAACCCCATATGTATCGGAAATGTCTATATCTCTAATAGGTACCCACTACAAGAAATCGAAATGCATGATATTATAAACCAGATAAAAGAGCCCTTCATAATTCTTGGAGACTTTAACTGCCATCACTCCTTATGGGGATCGTACAAAATTGATAAAAGAGGCCGATTATTGGAAAAAGTAATTGACGACCATGACAGCATCATCCTCAACTCTGGTGATCCCACACATATTAATATCAGTAACAGCAGGCTAAGTGCGATTGATCTTTCAATAGCTTCTCCCACAATAGCACAGAAATGTACCTGGAATGTTATGGACTTCCCTTACGATAGTGATCATTTTCCAATACTGATTGATATCCACGAACCAAGTGTGCCCATTAGTCATGAATGGCGCAACCCAATTCCCAATTATAAGAACATTAATTGGCTGGATTATCAGAAAAAAATTGATGAGCACCTCAACGAAGAATATATTTTCAAGGACGATAATAACATTGACCAGATAGTAGAATCATTCTGTAATATTATAGCCAATTCTGCTAACTCAATGACACAAATGCACCATGGCCCGTTTAAGTTCAAAAGCGTTCCCTGGTGGAATTCTGAATGCAAAGTCACTATTAGAAACGCTAAAAAAGCATTTAACCGGTATAAAAAAAGAAGAGATGATGATAGCCGAATCAACTATAAGAGAACTAGAGCTATTGCCCGCAGAACTGTAAAAATAAACAAAGCTAGATCATGGACTGAATATATCTCCTCAATAAACTGCCAATCGAACTCAACAGAGAGCTGGAAAAAAATCAAATCCATACGTGGTATGAAGACTAATAGTACTACACATTTCTTGCGTTGCAATGACCAGATAATTAGCGACCCCAAAATTATTGCTGAGGAATTTGCCGAAACCTTCATGAAAAATTCCAGCACTTCCAATTACCATACGGAATTCATCACTTATAAAGAAAAAGCTGAAAGTGAACCAAATATGACACCTATTGATGACAGCATCTATGATAATGACATGAATTCTCCAATTTTCATGCATGAACTAAAAGAAGTTTTAAAAAATATCAACAACTCAGCTCCTGGCCCAGACAAAATTCCAAACTGCCTAATAAAAAATCTCCCAAAGAGAGGTATTAACATTTTATTAAAAATATATAACCATATATGGCTAAATAATGTTTTTCCTGAACTCTGGAAGACTGCCACAGTCGTTCCGATTCCCAAACCTGGCAAGGACCAGTCAAATAGCTATAATTACCGACCAATCTCACTGACCTGCAACCTATGCAAAATATTAGAAAAAATTGTTAACAAAAGAATAAGGTGGTTCCTTGAATCTCAACATTTAATAAAAGACAACCAATTTGGATTCAGAACTGGACACTCCACCACCTCACATCTTATCAGCACGACAACGATAATCCAAGAAGCCTTTCTTCAAGGACAGCATGTTATCTTAGTAAATCTAGACATCGAAAAAGCATACGATATGGTATGGACACACCGCATAGCTGCTAAATTACTTAGTATTGGTATCAAGGGCAATATGTTTAAGTTCCTTACCAACTTTATTAGCAACAGATGTATTCAAGTACGTGTAGGTAATAATTTATCAACAATTAAGAAACAATAATGGGCTACCGCAAGGATCAGTGCTCAGTGTGACTCTATTTTTAATCGCCATAAATGATGCTGATGACGATATTGTAAGCCCAGTTGTCGTGCGGAAATACGCCGATGATATGGTGTTACTATGCAAAGGAAGGAACTTCGATTCAACCAATGAATTAATGCAAACTGCTGTAAACTGTATTTACAAATGGTCAATGAAAACCGGTTTCAAATTCTCGACTGATAAATCTGAATGTATGATTTTTTCTAAAAAATTAAGCCCCGTCTACCCGAAACTATTCCTGGGCAACAAAGCCATTAAGACTGTCACACATACAAAAATCTTGGGCCTTATATTTGACCACAGGCTCACATGGCAAGAACATATCTCTAAAACATACGCAGAATGCAAAAATCGACTTAACATCCTGAAGTGTCTAAATCACAACAACTGGGGATCAGACAAAAATACCTTACTACTTACATACAAAGCCTTAATAAGAAGCAAGATAGATTACGGATCTATTGTATATAATTCAGCGTGCAACTCAACTCTCAAGAAACTGGACACACTGCACAATTGCGGACTCAGAATAAGCACTGGTTGCTTTCACACAAGTCCAATTGGTAGTATTCTCATCGAAGCGGCTGAAACTAACCTCACATATCGAAGACAAACCCTGTCAATCAAATACGCAATTAAAGCCAAAACATCCTTAAATAAGATAATACGTAATGATGTATCTCCTGGAATTAGAAGTGGAAATCCACAATGTTCTACACCTTTCTATAATAAAGTAGCTACGCTATTCAGCTCCCTCAACATTTCGAGGCTTCCTACAGAAAGTCAAAAGATCCCCGCTGTAAATCCCTGGACCGTCAACATCATTGAAGTCGATAAATCCCTGGTTGAAGTTCAGCAGAACAACCTTGACTTAGACGAATGGAAACTCAAATACTGCGAAGCGTATGATAAATACAAAAATAACTACAATATCTTCATTGACGGACGCAATAATACATCATTTTCTGAGGCCATTGTGAAGGATCCCAAATCTTTGGTGAAATTCCGGTTTATGAACATTGCTAGTCAGGAAAACATGTTCAACCATGCAATTCTGGAAGCGCTTAAAAAGATAACCCATAACAGTACCGATGCCACTATCATCACTAATAAAATTCCTAAAGATATCTTCAAAATATACGATGAAACACAATCCAAAACGACGGCTCGAATTAAAGAACTCCTTCATTTGATTAAACTCCAAGGCTTGTCAGTAATTTTTCTTCTTTTACCTAATCAGCTGTATCCAATTATTATGACCGAAATACATAACAATGAAACTAACACAAAGATAATAATTGATCTCCAAGGAAACAATGTAAGACCTAACCCTGGATACTCCAAGCAAGATGTCATAAGATTCGTACATAGGAAGATGCTCCAGCAATGGGAACCGATATGGCGATGTCATAAGTCTAGTAATACCCATAAATCAATCGATTTATTCCTATCACTACAATCGGACCCCAAGATGACTAGACGCGAACAAGTTTTAATTACACGAATCAGAACTGGTCATTCTAAAATTACACACAGGTACTTGCTGGAGAATACCTCACCACCACTATGTGATATGTGTCAAGTAAGACTATCAATCGAACATATTATTATGTCCTGTCGTAAATATGATCACATTAGAGCTATGTATTTTAATCCAAATGAAATGGAGAAAATCCTGTACTCTGTCCCATTTCAAAAACAGATTGTCAAATTTTGCAAAAACACAAATGTCATGCTTGAAATATAACGTTATGGTAAGCCCGCCCATATCTCTAAGAGTTGATGTGTTATGAACCTACCCCGATGATATTGTATGACTGTGTTACAAGTATGTAAGACAATAGTATGTTATAACTTATGTTATTATGTTATATTATGTTATGTTATTATGTTATATTATGTTATGTTATTATGTTATATTATGTAAATGTAATGATGTGTAACCCTCGAAAAGATGTTACGACCATGCCCTGATTCTTCTGTATGATGATGGTATGTAAGATACGTAATTTGTGATACTGTATTTTGTTATGACCAATACATTCTGATACTTTTGTTTATGTAATGACAGATAAAGTCATAATTGTCTGTAAACACCTGTAATTAAAAATGTTGTCGCTAATAACCTTAGTCGTTGATGCGACAAAAAATAAAGGGGGAAAAAAAAAAGTTGTCTAAATCAAACGTTTTTGCACTGGTAACTACGGTATACGGTACATATTTATCTAGAACTAATTTTCACTTAGAGCATCATACAAAATCGGTTATCTTCTCCTTTCGTAAGGAACTGAATCTATTTGATGATGCGATATGATGAGATCGCATCACTGCGTTGCAGTGTGTCTGGTAATCTGTTTAAAAATGCACTCGAAATTTGTATTTCTTCTTCCTGGAATTTAAATTGTTTTTTCTAGCAGATTTTTTTTGTTTTCCGTTGGTCCTTAGAATCCAGTTAAATATTCATCCATTTTGTATACTAGATCTTTCCGGATTGTAATTTCGCATTAATTTTGTGTACATGTATGTACATGTGCTTGGTGCAAGAAGGAGTAATGTCAGTTTTTGGTGATTTTCGGTTTGTATGTTCAAAGTTTGCTTTGAAGTCCTTTCTTTCAGTGCAAGAAAAGTCGACGTGAAACGTCTATTCCATCTTTAGATTTCACCATTGATCTTTACATTGACCTATGATTGTTTTGTCATTTCAATGGTGAAAAATTGGTCAACGTGGATTTAGCAAATTAGACGTATGCAATACTCGCCGAATCTTTAGGAATTCAGGAATAATTTTGAATGAGTACAGCTTTGATGAAGAATCATTTAGGAAGCTAGACATAGGAAAGAAGTGTCTGAGTCAAGTAGCTTTCGAGGCTAACAGTGATAAATTCTCTTCTTATACCATCCATCAAGCTCAAAGATCTTAAAGATCATCTACCATTCATACATCCAACCAACAGTATATACTATGAAACATTTCTAAACAACATTTATGAACGGGCAGAGAGCGATTGAAGTGACATTAACTCAGATGTCGAACTTTAATATTTTTGGTCATAACATTCTTTGCTACTTTTATAGTTCTGATCCTACGTGTCCTTTCCGTTGTCTTTATTATTAAGAAATAGTGTACTCCAAACTCATGTTTTGCTTTTATAACGTGCAAACAAATTTGACTAGAGTTCAAATGACTATATCATACGCTACAACAGTAATTATTTGCTATTCTTGCACCAAACTATTCTTACTTTCCAAAACCATTGTCATTTCTTATGTATTAATTTAGTTATTCAAAGAAAATACAAAAACAGATAAAATTTCAGGCATATTTTGATTTTTAACCCTTCATACATTACGTAAAAGAAAAATACTCCACTGCAGTCCTCATATTTCTGAATAATTATGTGAATTTTTTTGGGAGTTTTAGATGTTACTTCGGAATGCTTCAAAACAAATCTAAAAGTAATTTGTATTTCTTTCTTTTTTATATCGAAATCTGAACAAATGTTGAACGTTTACAAAGTCCAACATTATACAGTCCCTTTGCGGCAATCCATCCAGAAATGGCTGAGTATTGATTCTCTAGTTCTTAAATTTAAATTTTTCGATCTTATTGTAACTTGATTCATAGCTTTGTTTCGTTATTGTTAAATACTTGTAAGTTCATTTAATCCCTTAGGTTTTGTTTTCAATAAATAGTGTTTATCTCGTGTATCGGGATTGAAAATAAGGAATGAAAATGTGGTTTTCAAAAAAATAATAAGTATTTCAAAATTGCATTAGAAGTTCTAAATGGTACGGAAATTACGATATAATCGAAAAAAACATCGTAAAATGTTTCGCTATCCGTTTTAGCTCAAAAGTAGTGTTCCATATATCAGTGTGAGCGAGTGTTAGATACTGTTGCTTTTAAGCAGCGCAGTAAATTTCTCTGTTAGTTTAAATGACTCGCCCACTCAACTTGGCGCCGGAAGGTCGTCGCATTCTGAACACGTTGGAAGAACATTTAGGAATGAGAAAGAAATCGTTGCGCCGCCCAGACGTTATTTGTCAGGAGAATAATTTGTTTTGAGAACTCCTAGAGTAATGTCAATCAAGTAAGAAGAAAAATAATAATAATATAAAACGGAAGGGATTGTTTTGATTCAGCAAGAACTGAGGCAAGTGATGCAAATATCGCCAGTGCAGGTAATCTGGCCAGGTAGCGGATAACATGTTAGATGAAACTATTTCCTATTGATTGTGCTAGCTTACAGTTTGGGTGAGTGTAAGAAGTACGTTAACACCCTATCAGACTAGTTGATTCGCGCATTCCCACTCTATATATACTTTATAACTTCTTGTAAACTCTCGCGCTAGTGTTTTAAAAAAGAATTTATTTCGGGCTGTATTTTTGTAAGATTAGACTGTAAGAGAGTAATTTATATTATATATTAGTATTGTTAGCCCTAGTTCAATTTGCGTGCTTCAAGAAACAAGTAAATTTGACAATGGCCATAAAACCTGCATGTAGGCATATTACCTTCCAATTTCAATGTTTTTGTAAAATAACAAAATATTCCTGAATTTGTTTGTGATATAGACCTTTCAACTTGAAGCAAACATGTTCAATTTTACCATAATCCTGTTAATTTGGTCAAATGTTGAAATATATAGAGAGCAAAATTTGAGGTGCTTAACGTGGCTATATACCTACACATACCTTCCATTTTCCCAAAAAAGAAATGATTACTCATTAATTATAATTATATACATAATGTGAAATGTAATTACTGGTTCATTTAATGTGAGAAATCTAAAAAAGAATTGGAACGTACAATGTATGCCATGTGCATTATATGTAAGGGATAAATGCTATTGAAAATCATTCTTCTTTCATGTGAATGGAATTATGTACTGAGTTAGGTTTTGAATTGCGTATGAAATTAAATATAAAGCTACTATAAAAGTTGATAAAAATTCCGTTTGAAGTGTAATTTATTTATACTGTACCGAAAAATAAAGAGGG